>JARUHQ010000022.1:740846-1940846 GCA_029955515.1 Chrysomela aeneicollis
AAACACTCGTCGTGAAACAACGAAAAACCATGAACAGAATCATCAACCTAGAAAACCCAAACGATGAAGCTGAAAGGAAGGAAATACACAATGATCAACATACTCTCGAAAACATTGAGGACGACTTTCAACAACCTAATAAAAGACATCGAAGACGTCGCCTGCATATAGGCACTGGTGAAGGTGATCATCTCTTCGCCGGCAGGAATCAGACTAAGAAAAAAATCTGGCTTTTTATCACCAGAATACCTGACAATGTAACAGAGGATATTATCAAAAACTACATAAATACAAAAACTAAATCTCCGGACATCTCTGTGAAAAAATTAAATACGAACAATACACGCAACGATAACCAATCCTTCATGGTGGGAGTAGCCCCTGAACTGATGGAAACCATATATGATCCTAATTTTTGGCCAAGAAAAACGGCATTTGAACGCTTTGACTTCAGAAGAGGGAAGAGATTTCTAGATGATACAGTTCCTAACTCAGACATCCGTCCAGCAAATTTTTTAGTGTAGGCACCCCGACAGCTAATCTTCAAGAAGGAGCCCTGAAGATTTTTCACCTGAATATCCAATGCATTTCCAACAAATTGAATCAGCTCTCATTATATCTTGATGAACATAAATATGATATTCTATGCCTAACTGAACACTGGCTGGATTTTGAGTGCCTAAAAACACTCAATATTACTGGCTTCACTCTGATGAACCAATTTTGTAGATCAAATAACCTTCATGGTGGAGTCTCCATTTTTGTAAGTATCCATCTTAAATGTAAACCACTGAATCTGGCTAACTTTTGCATAGAAAAACATGCAGAGTTCTGTGGAATTGAAATAGAAGAATTAAAAACAGCACTCATAACTGCCTATAGACCCTCCACCTCCACCAATTTTGACATGTTTTTCGATAAAATCGAAAGTCTGCTAGCATCCATATCCGAAAAATTTGATAAAATAATTTTATTAGGTGATTTTAACATCGATATTGGCACTCGAAACACTCACACCAAAATCTGGTTGGATGTAATTGAGTCTTTCGGGCTGAAACCAAAAATAACCTTTCCAACCAGAGTCACCAGCACATCTTCCAAATGCATTGACAACATTATTACAAACCTAGACGATGGTAACTGCATATATAATGTTATAGATCCGTGTCTGTCTGACCACTATGGCCAATATATGACTATTCTCAAATTTCCAAAAGCTCAACTAGAATACACTTGGCGAAGATGCATAGGGCAAAAGGGCTTGTCTGACATGATCGAGTCTCTTAGGTTAATCGACTGGTCAATCTTTCAAGACCAAGAAGTAAGCTCACGTACTCTGGCAGAATTTCTAACAAATACATATAGTTCTCTTGTCACTCAACATTTTCCTCTTAGAAAAATCTTAAAACAAGACAAACGGCCAGTTGAGTTCTTCAATGATCATCTTCGGCACATGAGATATACTCTTCAATCCATGAAAATAATCAGTGACTCCTCAAATGACCTTGCTCTCACTCAAGCTTACAAGGACTTCAAACACCAGTATCAATTGGCAATTAATAATGCAAAAAGAAATAGCTATGATAATCTTCTTCAAATGTCAAACAATAAACCGCGGGACGCCTGGAGGCTAATTAATTTCGAAAGAAATTCTGCTAGTAAACCTGTCATCACCACCAAGATTGACCCTGATGACTTCAACATATTTTTCACAGACATAGCTGAACAAATCATTAAGTCTCTCCCCAAAAATAATCTCAACCCAATGAACTGCCTAGATCATTTATCTAAACCAAGAGACTCTTTCTTCATACTGCCGGTTGCTGCTGAGGAGGTCAAATTGGCTATTCATAAACTGAAAAACTCTGGTTGCCCCGATATTTATCACCTGAACAGCAAAATTATCAAAGAAACAATAGACTACTTAACTGAACCACTAACCATCCTTATAAACCGCTGTTTCTATGAAGGTCACTTTCCGGACATTTTCAAAGTGAGCAAAGTAATCCCAATCCATAAAAAAGGAGATACTACATCACCAGATAACTACAGACCTATCTCCATAATTCCCATCTTTGGCAAAATCATAGAAATCATTCTTAAAGACCGCCTAACCACATTTTTTCTAACACACTGCACTATAAATGAACACCAATTTGGCTTTCTCAGCAATCGCTCAACAACTGGAGCAGTCCTGGAGGTAGTTCGCAACATTGTTGAGAGTCTCGAAAGAGGTGAACATACTGCTGTCACAATGTGGGATTTGAGTAAGGCTTTTGATTGCGTCAATCACGACTTGCTGATAGAAAAGCTCAATTTCTATGGGATCCGTGGCACTGCGTCAGACCTTCTTAAGTCTTACCTGACCCATAGAAAACAAACTGTCTGTATAGGAAATTCATGCTCGGATGTTAGATCTATAGAACACGGAGTTCCTCAGGGCTCTATTCTCGGTCCCATCCTGTTCGTAATATACATAAACGATATCTTCAACTATCTATTACCTAACATCTGTGTATGCTATGCAGATGACACAACAATGTTGCGGGCTGGCACTAGTGCTGAAGAACTCGAGAAAACTACTAAAAGAGTTGAAGATAAAGCAGAGGAATGGTTTTCTGCAAACATGCTAAAACTCAACAAAGACAAGACACAAAAAATCCTGTTTTCAACCAACTCCAATTTGACATCAAATCACCACACAAAACTCCTAGGCATAGTTCTCGATGACGGTCTAAGATGGGAAAATCACATAGATCAGCTGTGCAAAAAACTCGCTACACAACTTTACTTGCTTCGTCAAATGAAAAAGGTGTTGAGCTTGGAAGTATTAATTACATCCTATCACAGCCTATTCCAGTCACATTTATCATACGGAATCTTACTATGGGGTAATTCAACTCACTCAATTAGAGCTTTTCGCATGCAGAAAAAAGCACTTCGTACTCTAGCTGGGGCAACATATGATGAACATTGCAAACCACTTTTTAAACAATTCAAAATCTTAACTTTACCCTCACTACTCATTTTAAATACCCTGACACATTTCCGCAATAACATTGACTCATTCGCGACCCATGCAAGCATCCACAACTATCCAACAAGAAAGGCAGGAGACCTTAGACAGCCAAGGCTCAAACTAACAACTTCTACCCGCAACACTTTAGACGTTAAAATATACAACAAACTACCGCCACACATTAAAAATATGAATAACTTTTGCTTTAAATACTCAATCAAGAAATTTCTTCTTGATAAATCTTTTTACTCAGTTCAGGAATATATGGAGACTCCATTCATCTAGACATCTGAACTTTTATTATATGACCATTGTCTGTCTTGAATATATAATGCTTAATGTACTATGTCATAACATGTATTTTTATTTTGTTGTATTGTACTTATACACTGATATATCTATTTATCGCTATTTTTCATTCTAGGTTGATAACAGTTTTAGATTCTTATAGAACTTATCTTATTTCATATTGCTTTCAATACACCTAATTACCTGTATCTCCTTTTGACTTGCTACAAATGTATTTATACATAACGTGGTTAATAAAATTCTATTCTATTCTATTCTATTCTATTCTATTCTATTATAATATAATATAATATAATATAATATAATATAATATAATATAATATAATATAATATAATATAATATAATATAATATAATATAATATAATATAATATAATATAATATAATATAATATAATATAATATAATATAATATAATATAATATAATATAATATAATATAATATAATATAATATAATATAATATAATATAATATAATATAATATAATATAATATAATATAATATAATATAATATAATATAATATAATATAATATAATATAATATAATATAATATAATATAATATAATATAATATAATATAATATAATATAATATAATATAATATAATATAATATAATATAATATAATATAATATAATATAATATAATATAATATAATATAATATAATATAATATAATATAATATAATATAATATAATATAATATAATATAATATAATATAATATAATATAATATAATATAATATAATATAATATAATATAATATAATATAATATAATATAATATAATATAATATAATATAATATAATATAATATAATATAATATAATATAACAACTAAATTTGAACATATATGAATAGCCTAAATCATACATATATACTAATACTAAATTATGAATTTATCAGACATAATTCATGGAATTGTATCATTAGATCTATCTTCAGAAAACGTTTCTAATTCATTTGGTTTATTTACTACTTTTCATTCTCCTTCCATTTTTCTCCAAATGAACCACGTTTCGGCGATATTGCTGTCCAGTTTCATCATTCTCTACCTCTACATCACTGCCGTTTTTTCCGATCACCGTGTGTGGTATGGGGTTGAAATTCGATGTTAATTTATTTTGTTTGATCATATTCTTTATGTAAACTTTATCGCCTAAATCTAAAGAGCTTTGATGTGCTCTTCCTTTTCTATCGCTATATTCCTTTCCACTCGATTTCTTCTGCATGTCATAATCTCTGAATTCCTCATCAGTTATTTTGTTCTCTAAATCCCTTACTGTTGGGATTTTATCCCGAAACTGTCTACGAAAAATAATTCGGCAGGTGTTTTACCGGTTGTGGAATGTGGCGTAGCATGGCGTAGTGGCGTAGCATATAGTTCAGTAAATCTTGTTTACAATCGGTTTCAATTGACCGGCTGTTGTTAAGTCGCTTTACAATGTCCCTATTTTGACCCTCAACTTCTCCATTCTGCTGAGGCCAATAGGAGATAGTGTTGAACAACTTGATGCCCGATTCTTTACATCTTTCATTTCTGTACCACTGAACTGTTTTCCGTTGTCAGCTGTAATAGATACTGGGTATCCCAAACGTGAAAATATTTCTTGGAGTGCTTTTATGGTGTTACTGGCAGTCGTTGTTGTCATAATTTTTTATCTCTTTACATCGACTGAAATAGTCGATTACAACCAAGAGATGATGTCCACTTGGTAAGGGACCTAAAAAATCCATCGCTACATCTATCCAGGCTTCGGTTGGTAACTGACGTCGTTTCATTGGATGCGGCGGATTTGGTGCTGTGACCTTTGCAGCTTCGCACCAATTTTTCCGCGTCTGAGTCTATTTTGGGCCACCATACTTAAGTACGTAGCCTATTTTTCATCGCTACGATACCCGAATGACCTTCATGGGCTGCTTGTAATACGTTGTTGGAATCACAATTTTATTACTTCTCAGAAGGAAGTCTTCATTAAAACATAACTCCGTTTCAAATGCTTGAAATTTGTTTATAGAGTCGTCCTTCTCGTTGTGCGACAGCCATTTTTTCACTTTCAATATTTCCAAATCAGTTTTTGAATGTTTCATAATGTCTGATAATGAAACAGCTACGGGTCGCGAATGTTCGACGATCTGTCGGATGTGTTCTTCCCCGTCGAAAGTGGCGTATTTGATATTACTGACACAAAGTCTTGATAGAGGGTCTGCTATATTAGTCTTGCCTGGGCGATAGACAACTTTAAAATTTTAGGACTGCAATCGCAGTACCCATCTTTCTATTCTGGCACATGGTTTCGACTTGGGGCCAAAGTTTACTTCCAGTGGCTTATGATCGGTAACTAGTTCAAATCCCACTTTGCCATATAAATAAATGTGAAAATGTTCCATCGCCCAGACAAGAGCTAAAGCTTCTTTTTCTGTCTGGCAATATCGCTTTTCGCAGTCTGACAGACTTTTATTTCCATACGCTATTACTCGTGGACCTTCCGAGTCGTACTGTATTAAAACTGCTCCAAGCGCTACAGGGCTGGCGTCTGCTATGACCCGTGTTCTCTCTTAAGGGTCGTAGGGTTTCGATGCTGCTCGAAGATTCTTTCAATTTAAGAAATGCTACATTTTAGTTTATTAGCCAATGTTTTCCAATTTTTCCGTGTTTACCCAATTTGAGGCGTAACAACTGTCTTAGTGGTTCGGTTATGGTGGCTAGATTAGGAATCCACTTACCAATATAGTTGACCAACCCAAAGAAACTATGTAGTTCCTCTATTGAATTTGGTGTTCGAAAAGATTTGATAACTGACATATATTTGTCCAATGGCTTCAAGCCCTTTTCTAGAAATGAAAGTTGTAATATATCGTGAATTCTTCAATTTGGTGAAAAGCATTTCTAATATCCAGTCTAGAGAATAAATTAGCTTTTCGAAATTGTGTTGAAAGTTGGTCTATGGTCGGTAACGGATGATTTTCTCTTATAATTGCTTCATTTGCCCTTCTCATATCAATACAGATCCTTATTTCCCCATCAGGTTTCAATACTGGAACCATAGGTGAAACTCATTTGGACGGCATATCCACGTTCAATTATATCGGAATCCACAAGTTCCTCAATTTTATTGTTTACTTTGCTTTCAAGTGCAATTGGGATTCTTCGATATGGTTGAACGATTGGTTTTACATTTTCATCGATGGGTATGTTCACCAACACATTTTTGAATTTAGGAAAATTGGATATATGATTGATATGAAAATCTGTTCCAATACGTAGTACCCCTAAAGACTTCGCAGTGTTCCTACCCAGTAGATTTTTTGAGCCATTTTTCACCACATAGAATGTAGTGCTTATAGTTTTACAACCTAAAATATCTAATGGCTTTTTGCTATAGCGTATGCCATGAACACTTTTTCAGGATTCTTGATTTGGTTGAATACCTTCACTTTTGAAGTCTTCAGTTGTTCCCTCGTTTTGTCGCACAATATATTACAAGTACTACCTGAATCAACTACCATTTCAACAGGAATTCCAGCTATAGAGCACACCAGATCATAATCACGATCGACGTGAAATACATAGTCCACTCGATCATCATCTTTATCATCACGCTTCGGTCTTGAGTATCTTGATTTCTTGTCCGTCTTCCATTTTTTCCATTTAATTCCAACGAACCCAATTTCACCATCACAGTTGAACGGTTCTAGTGGTGTCATATTGGCCATTTCAGGATTCTGTAATTGAAAATCTATGTGTCAAATTCATAGATTCAATTCATTATAATAATGCTGCGATTGAGAATCTATGTGTCAAATTCATAGTTCATTTCCAAATTTTGTGGAAATCTGTGTGTCAAATTCATAGATTCCATCTATCATAGCTACCTTTCTCATTCGTAGTATGAATTCGAATTTATGTGACTTTTTCATAAATTCTGTTTCCATATGCTTTTATTTTCCCATGTATCCTATTCATGGTCACAATGTTTCTATTTTGCCATGTATCGTATTCACGGGCTCAATTTTGCCATGTATCGTATTCATGGACTCTATTTTGCCATGTATCGTATTCATGGACTCTATTTTGCCATGTATCGTATTCATGGACTCTATTTTGCCATGTATCGTATTCATGGACTCTATTTTGCCATGTATCGTATTCATGGACTCTATTTTGCCATGTATCGTATTCATGGACTCTATTTTGCCATGTATCGTATTCATGGACTCTATTTTGCCATGTATCGTATTCATGGACTCTATTTTGCCATGTATCCTATTCATGGTCTCTATTTTGCCATTGCTGCTATAAATTATTGTAAATGGTTTTCCTACCTTTAATCCTCGTCGCCATTATGTGGTGTCTATTTATTGTGTCATTCCTACATTCGATGTACAGGGTTAAATGAAACAACTATTTCCTATTTGTCCACCCTCACTTTGTCACGGTCTGATATCAACTCCACATTCATCAATGATATCTTCAACGTGACTCAGTGAATGCGAATATCTTTATTCATTATATAATCCAATACACTACAATACCTATTATTGATACCAACTGAACGAAATTTGTTAATGAATGTTTGTTTCAAATATATGAGTATCGATATAATGGAAGTTTTTGTTAAATTCTACTTTCCCGAACTTTGCCACATGTATTAAATTAATATACAGATACGAAACATAAAGCTTAGATGAGCATCAAAGCAAAACAGCTTTGTCAGATCTACTTTAAGCCGATTTTATTTTTGTGTAGGTTTTTATAAAGTTAATTTCGAGTAAATTGGCAATACAATAGCTATTTGTGTATGTAGATTACCGCTCGAAAAAGACACAATATTTATTCTACAAACACAGTTCCGAGACAAGAAAACTCAAAGCTTCATTGAATTAACTTTCATTTCATAATATTTTTGATCTAAATCATTAATTTCATTGATTATTCACTATCATATTGAAATTCAATCAAGTAATTCATGCAACTAACAAAAAATAAGGGAAAATTACTCATAGATTGAAAAAGAATTGCCATGTCCATCAGGGATCAAACCCGGGCTGGTGGCTTCAGAAGTCGTGCTTCGATCCCGTTGGCTATTGAGGCTACTTGAATACTCATGTCTATCCCACAGTTATGATACCTTATGAATCAAAAATATATAGTCAAACTTATTTTTGCTTTATGTTCAACGGACTGGTGTTTTTTGAGAAATACAACAAGTTTAGGATTCTCACTTTGATTTCTTTACCCAAGAATTTCATGGTATTATGTAATGAATTCCTCGATTTTCCTGGTAGGAGGTTCAAATTTACAATGTTTACATTTTCTGCTACACCAGGAGATGTGTTGGATAATTCACTGTCACTAATATTTTCCATCATTCAACATAATGATGAGTTCGTTTTGAGCACGAATGCGTCACTTACTGACTAATGACGTTATTTCCGCGTACGAGCGTATTGGCACTTAGTAGGGAAAAACAGTTAGGTTGATATTTTGTTGTATTTTTGTTTGACTGGTTGATAGCGAAGGAGATTATTATTGAGAATTTGGATTTATTTCATTCAAGTCACGACTCTGCGGTTCCGATACCTCGCATAATCGAGCTGAAGAAGAACCAGTAACCACTCACCACGCCGTGACACTGGGACCGAATATCGTTTTCCCTTATAGTTGACGCAATGATCCCAGATTGACATACTTCTGCAAAGCACTGTCCAAAACGTGTGTCTTTTATTGTCAGCAAGCTGGTATTTTCTGGAGTTCTGAGAGCAGTGTCTGTCGTGTACTATCGAGGGAGCCTATTATCAGGATGAGTAGTTAAATAAAATAGTCTGGATATAGACTGCGGAACTCGAAGAGCCGTTTTTCCTCCTCTCTCAAAACGATGTTTCGTTATTCGGCTGGTGCTGAAAATTCAATCACGAACAACGTTTTGGTTTGGTGGTTGAGGAGGACTACGTCAGTCTTATTGGCTTGTATCTGTTTGATGGTGGGGAATGAGAAGTTACAATCCCTGGGAGATGGAAGTGTTGCCAAACTCTGCATCATCATGAATTCCTCAGGATGTCCCATGCAAGTCATTGGGATGAAACGGGGACACCCCAGATAACACGAAAATGTCCTGTGTTCGTACAAGGGACGTACATTTGGGTCGTACAGGACGTCCCAAAGACGTCCACGGTACATTTTGGGGACGTCCGACGGAATGTCAAATAAAAATTGCCGTCAGCACTAAGCGGTCACCCATCCAAGTTCTATCCTCGCCTTTACGTTTCTTGACTTTCTTTATTGAACTCTTAAGGTGACTTCCCAATGCAGCCTTTTTGCTTCTCGCGTCGCGCGTCATGCACTCTGATTGGTGAATCGGAATTCAAAATTGCTGTGCTGCTTTTTGTTAATTTTGATTGTTCCCAATGAATGAATCGAGTGTGGTTATGTGAAACAGAATAAATAAATGAAATGAAGGCGATAATAAAACAAAAGCGAATAAAATTATTAGTTTATTTTCTACAAAAACGTAGAAGACAAGGTAAAATACGATCATGCTGGGTTATATACTGCATAATCCATAAGAGTACTGCAATTATTTGAAAACCTCGATAAGATGATTCAAGATAACAACAATCATTTCACTCACTCTCAAGATATCCTCATGATCTTGTTCCTCCATTTCAGTTAAATCAATAACCTAATCATTGCCGCAGCGAGTCAGCGACGCAAGAAAGTTGAAAATATTGAACTTTTTGGGATTTGGGAAGTCCTACGGTTCCAATTAGGAGTATTCATGATGTCCCACGGACATTGATGGGATGAATTGTCAATATCTCCTGTGGAAAATATGGGTGATCAAACTAGGATTTCCTAGGGATATTGTGTGCTATCTGAGCAAATCCTCCACAACGGACTCAATCATCATTTTGAAAGGAAGACGGGGACCTTAGCTTTTTAAGTGTCATCCGAAGCACTACTCGGCTGGTTACCGTTGAGAGTCCGAAGGATTGAAATCAAGGTACCAAGAATGTTTGGTTGGTCACCTATCTCTTCCAGCTAAACGATACTATAGAAATAAATAAATATTTTCAATAGCCGCCGCGGGATTTCAACCCGGGCCCTCTAGACTATAAGCCAGCGATTCAACGCACTCGACCACCAGCCCATTGATCCATGTCATTTCATAAACCTATAAATGTATTTATTTATAATTCACACAAGAGCTTTGTCAGTAAAAATTCACATTTCAAGACAATAAACAAATCCGATCTAAGTAAGCCACTCTACAGGTTCTCATGTTATGTGATGATTCCTGGATGTTCATTGAAGAAAATGCGACAAGATATTCCATACGTTTTACCAAAGATCTGCTCATTATCGTACAAAGAATAAGGACAAGAATCTGAACTCACGTCATAATGATTAGCGTAGCAATAAACTGCAGATGTGATTGCTGTCGCTGATAATATGCGTTGTCCTACTGCAAAATGCAAACTTTTCTTAATTTATTTCTTGGAAAGGGAACACATCTTCCCAGATTTCCCATTCGTGTTGCTACATGAAGAAACGCAACAAGTCTTTGAATGCTCAATTTTCCTGAAAATAGAGGTCAGTGAGAAGTATATACGCTGAACAATGAAACATAACTCAATGGTCCCTTACCTCAAATCACCCAAATTCTTTGACATTATTTTTGTAGAGTGGTGAAGCTACGAAGCTCTTGAAGGATATTTATGAACTTGAACTTCAGGATATTTCGCCAGATATTCATCCTTGCAGGCCACTACCGAGTAAGGTCATTCACCATTTCCTACTTCAAGTTGCAATGAATTTCAAAGATTCTGCTCAAGTGCATCCTAGTGTTCGGATGATTCACTGCGAAAGGCGACAAATGAAAAATCGACCAATCTCGCTCTTTAATAATGACAATTTGTTTTTGAAATTAATAATCATTGATAACAATAAATCTTCGAAGAAAAAATAGCATAATACATTTGGAGGGCAGGTATATTGTCTGTGTTTTGATATACCTACCCAGAGATTCTTCACAATACTCATTCGAACCCAGACTAGAGCGAAAAAAAATGCATGAGGTGTAGTTCTGCTGTATAGTTGAGTTAAGATTTCCTAATTGAAATAAGTCGCTCTCTACATATTTAATCAGATATTTATTATGTAATTCGCAGCTATAGTGGTTCAGCCATGAGAATTGAATAAAACATCCAACTAAATGGAAGATAACGGCTATCGGTTAGAGAATGTTACCAATGTATGAAAATTTTCACACACTTGTTATACCCATAAACTTGCGGCACAGCTGGAATACAAATGAAGTATGGCATGTTCGAGCAAACATTTGGATTATTCAGCATTGTTGAGAATAGTTCATAGGTATTCAATTCATACAGTCGTATTACATACTCTTGGCCAGTTATTGATGGTGATTCTTCGTATGATTAAAATAACGAGCTGTTCACTTATTTTTCGGCGCCAAAGAGATATTCTAGATTTCATGATGCTGCGTGTGGACAATATGAATGTTTGTGAAAGTACAGTTAAAGATAATGTTAGATATAACTCACGTCCTCTACTAGTCGCCAAAAAACTATAGTAGTAGGGGAGCTCAAGCGGGGATTTCGGGATTTACTCCACCAAATTTCAGCCCTTTATATCGAGCCGCGCATGTAGGGCAGCCGATTAGAATAGTAAAAAAAATCGTTCGTTGAATATACTCGATCATATTAAGGCAAGGTGAGTTAATCACATACAGAAAAGTGTGCATTTCAAAAATTTAACAATCCATATTCCATCTAAATAGTTAGAGTTTTCCAACTCCGCGCCTATCTTCCCTTCTCACAATTTCTCTATCTCTAACTGTTTCGCACCGTACCCGTACTTTCTGTTGCCATACATATGTGTATAACGCATTGATTTGTTTATTGTGCTCTAAAAAATATTCAGTAATTGAAAATACCGAAAAAATACAACTACAAAATTCAAACCTTCAGATTAAGGAAACTCCTCCACATAATTGGTGTGTGATGGTCGTGTGTGACGGAGCTCCTGTTTATTAGTAATTTGTTTCGGTGTTCCAGCGATTCAAAAATATTCGAATTTTGATATAGTGATTCAATAACAATCCTAACAGTGATAATTGAATTATGCATAATAAACAAACTATTGTGTGAATAAGTACTAAAAAACGATGTCACGGTGCGGTTCTTGTGAGAATTCAGTACAAAAACAAACAGTGTTTTGCAGTGGGTCGTGTAAAAAGTACTTTCATGCTAGCTGTGTGGATGTACCCAGTGAGTTACTCTCGCCGCTGACCACCGTTCAGGGATTGAGATGGTATTGCTCTACTTGCAGAACCATTAAAAATAAATTCGATGATAAAACATTGCAAGATATCTTCGACAAACGATGTTCTGCTTTGTTTGGAGATTTCACAAAAAAATTTGATGAACTAAAATCAGAATTTCTTGAAAATATCCGCAATAAATTCGCAGATATTCCTGCTTCTTCAACAGGAAGCAATATTTCTTCGCCTGTACCAACATTTGCAGATAAAGTAATCCATGGACCTATGCGGAAAATAATTGTGAAACCAAAAAACCCGCAAGAAACTTCTCGTACTAAACATGACCTTCTTACTTCTGTTAATCCTGTAGATCATAACATCAAATTTGATAAAGTCAGGCACACCAAGGTTGGTGGTATGTTATTTCAATGCAGCGAATCCGTCGAAGCATCCAAGCTTGAGAAAGTTGTACATGAGAAACTGTCCGCTAACTACAACGTGCATATCCTGAAAAGTCTTCAGCCTCAAATTAGAGCAGTTGGATACACGCAGAATTTGGATGAAGAAAGTCTACTGCAGTTCATACAGAAGCAAAATGATACCATTTTTGGACCACATTCTGGGTGTGAAATCATTCGAACCGGGGCAACACATAAAAATAAATTAATTTATCAAGCCACATTGCAGGTAGATATAATACTTATAAAAAATTGATCAATCAAGGTCACATTGTAATTGGATTTGATAGTTGTTCAGTATTTGACGCTACACATGTTCCTCGTTGTTTCAAATGCAACTTATTCTTTCACAGTTCGAAAACCTGTAGAAATAAAATCAGTTGTCCCATATGTTCTGGCCCTCACGATCTTAAAGACTGCCAAAAAGATAATCCTCATCAATGCGTCAATTGTGTCAATGTCAATAAAAGTAAAGGTGCAGATACTGAAGTTGATACAAATCATGCAGCTTGTGATTATAATAATTGTTCTGCCTATAAAAAAAACAGTTGATAAATTGAGATGCGATCTTTTTGATATGCCCAGTAAATAGCAATCCGTTTCTAGTATGAATACCACCGCTTCCTCGCCTAACTCCAAGTTTTCAATATACTATCAAAATATGCGTGGATTGAGAACCAAAACTACAGATCTTTTGAATTCAAGTACTGCAAGCAATTACAGTTGCATAGCAATTACTGAAACTTGGCTGGAGCCAAGCGTTCACAGTGCAGAGTTATTTGATCTGAATCGATTCACAGTATTTCGATGTAACCGTGATTTTGAAAATATTGGTCTTACTAGAGGAGGTGGAGATTGGCTGTTGATTCCTCAATTAAGTTAACTGACTTGAATCTGAAAACATCTTCAGACATCAGAGATTTGCATATGATAGATATCTTAGGTATCCAAATGACATTAGGCTTTCAATCGTATAATATCATCGTTTTATATTAGGAAGAGAAATTAGTCTATCCAATTAGAATATCAAACATAGTTTGAAATGAATGTCTGGTAGACTACGAGCAGAAAACAACTACTTTCCTGGTAAATACCACGCAGAACATTGAATTATATCTGCTCGTAATCCATGCAACGATTCACACTGTGAATGCAGATCGCAGTTGGGAAGATGTGGAAGAGTTCCTCTGACTCAGAGAGTATGTGACCTTGATGGCATGTTGGCATACCATCACCATATATCGTTCACGGTAGTAGGGGTTGTAATCATATATAAATACGGGATCCGCCACGCACAGGATCATAGTTCTCTCTTTCCATAACATTGCGCTTATAATCCACCGACGCAAGTTGAAAAGTTATTGTGCGCTTATAGTTCTGACGTGTTTTATGTAAGTACACTTATTATTATATTTTTTCGTTCCCCTTTCACTCAGGAAATAATAATGGCTGATTCAAAAATTGATTTAGTTGCGATCAATGAAAAAATCAATGAGGATAATGAAATAATCAAACAAACCTTGATATCATCACTACCTCTCAATAAAAGCCACACAATCAAGAAAATTTCATTGTGTGGGACTAGATATGGTAGATGTGGGACAGTAATACTCTATGATGAAGAGACTGAAATAAATTTGAGATGTTGGTTGCCAAAAAGAGTTGTCGATCGATTGATGGAAAGTGATATTGATGAGATGAATTCTTCTAACGGTCATTATACTTTAACGTATTTGGGTCAGAGTGAGCCTACCTTTATTGGTGCGAAGACAAGAACGCTTATCAGATTCGACACCAAAAGAATATGAAAAAAATATTAATATAATCAGAGTTCATAGATATGTTAAGCTGATTTATATAGTGAAAAGGGGTTCGAATTTGTTATGATAATAATTATCCTCACATATAACATAATCATTATTATTGCGCACCAATAATGACGGTGAAATTATTTGGTAAGTGCAACAGAGGTAGTACATACAATAATTGATTGAAATCATGATTCACCAATTTTTTTCGAATCTAATTATTTTTTATTTTTTGCAGAATACACCGATCAGCCTCTATAGATATATAAAATGTGGATGCATTATTCTAGTCAGTCATGGCCGATAGTGGAAGATATCATGTCAGGTGTGAGGAGGATGAAATGCCAATTCGCTGATTTGGAGCGTGATATTCTACATGCAGTTAATTATGACGTGAGCTTGTGCTTTGATCAAGACCATGTTCAACGTCTCTTCAAACAGGCTGAACAATACAAAAATGGCTTCCTACTTTGTTCCCGATTCGAATATAGTAACATCAATCTGGAGCAATTCGTTGAAGCAATGTTCGAAGGTGACTTGGTACAATACCTTTATGAAATTTCCGATTTCCTACCCAATTACCTTGTTCGAAAATACAACATTGGTATAACTCCAACGTCATCTGATGCTGAAGAAAATTGTCTATGATCCTGTATCAGATCCTCATATGATGCGTGAATCTGTATATATATCTAAATAATAAATATTGGTGTAAAAATAAAACAATGCTATATATATATATATTTTCGTTTTATTCAGTATAATATTCGAACCACGTCTACAATAATCAATCATATATGTTATTCTAGTTATGATAACAATAGTTGTAGGAATTTGATATTCATACGGCACCCATCTGTATGGAACCATCCAATGCACTATACGTCAAATATGCGTCATGAAGAATCAGTGCGTAGACCTTGGTATGGGATGGAAACTTTGATTTACGTGTTTCAAACTCCAACTTGATGTCGACAGTTGAGGATTTCATAGCATCTGGCTGATGGTTGCAGTCAATGATGAATAGGGGGTTTTTACGGAATTCCCCGATACTCATCATTGGTTCACTCATATCTTTGCCATAGTAACTGCGTTGAAAATTTTCATATGCATAATAGGCTACTGCATCCAATTTCTTATCAAAATCCAAATTCCATCGCTCGTACGGATAAACTTCCGAATTTAGATACAGGCGAATATTGTTCACTCCTGCATGGATGAATTCTGTTACATCCTTAGATCTATCGTCTGTATTATTAGAGTTTTGGAAGCCTATGATGATGTATCGAGGTCGTTCAAGACTATTAGTCGTTTTGACAGACCAAATGTCGGAAGCCGTTTCCCGAATTATTGGTAATTCGTACAAATCCCACATTCTGTATGCAACTTTCACTTTCGCCGTAGCACTTTTATTCAAACGATTCAGCAGCTTCAATCTCTGCTTATCTGATGGAATAAGATGCCTTATCTTCCACTCAATTTTGTTTATCTCCACTTTCGCATCAACCTCTCCCATATAGGAGTTCTTGAATGAACGAGCTATGATGAGTATGAGCTCCTGCTTAATATTCAGAATACTCTTATCATAATCTTCAGCAAACCCCATCAGATACTTGAGCGGTAATTTACCGCTGAAAACGTGACTAGTTTCATCCAGAATTCCCTGTTTTTTATTATCGAGGCCCCATCCGACTGTTTCTAGGAATTTCGCATTCGCCTCACCATATGACACCATACTTTTCATAGTAGTGGTTATACCCGGTTTTCGAACCATACATACTTGTTCACCACCCATTTCATATCGTATCTCGTCGAATAGAAATGCCAAAGCATTATTCGACAAATAGCAGGTTTTAGTGAGATCATTGGGTGTGAATTTCCCCTCGATGTAGATATAACTCTCAGAAACGTCGAGAATTAGATCTTGGAAATTGATTGCAATCCTCACTTCATCTGAATTCTTGAATGATGGTGAACCATATGGTTTGTATGTGTGCTCATGTAGGCTTATGAGCGAATGATCCAAAATTGGTTCATCGAATACTTCCAATTGCGGATTGATTGAGTTTGTAGCAACCATTTTCTCGCTGTTTATCGCCGCAGCTTGAGACCAATTGACTTCAAGAAATGTTTATCGTTTGCAGACAATATATGTCTAACTCGTCCGGGTAGCTCAGCTCGAATGAATCCTTTACCAGTTGTTCCACCCTTCTTATTGGTTTTCTGACGGTGAGTGTTGGTATTAGTTAGCAAAGTACGTTTTGATTGGTTCCCGAAACAAAATCCCATGTTCCTTTCAAAATATCCGATTTCTAAGCAATATGTTTCAATTCAAGCTTCACGATGATTTTTTCTCCTCGAAAATCAACTGGAAAGCTATTATCGTCCAATATCCGCAGTGTAATGTTGTCGATGAACTGACGTCCAGCGGGGCTGATGGGTAGATATATAATATTTTGTGGCTCCTTTGACAGTTTATATCCAGGCTCCACATCAACATCGAACTCATATAGTGTATGCACCTCCTCACCATTCAGGAATGCTCCTGTGGTAATATTACAATCCACTCTTATGAGGCGCACTTTTATTATATTTACAGGCTCTGTGGATTCATGCAACACGTTTGGTGAGTATTTTTTCGCCTCAAATCCCAACACACTTGCAATTGAATTCTCGAATGTCAAATCCACCTCATGCATGCATTTCATTTCACATTTGAGAGTATTATTATTAGCATGGAGATAAAATATTTCGTCAATGTTTCGATCATCTAGCGTTTCTAATCTTGCGAAACCTTTCTGTAGAGCTTTATTGATTTCATCTATTTCATATACACCGGGTGGTATAAAGAGTACTCGATGGGTAACCGTAGCTCCTGATTTCACCCAAATATCCAAACGATTATTCTTCTCATCTATATTGAGTATAGAGTTGTATGAATAGAAACCATGCAACCCCAAACCGTAGGTTTTTTTTGTATCAAGTTCAATGGGCGGGTAAAAGTCGACACTGAGAACACTGCGATCTCCAGATATGGTGAACGTTTGTGACATGGTATCACGAAGAAAAAAAACGACGGCGGCAAACGGTGGCAAACGTCAATATATGCAACAACAACCTTATTGTTGCTTGCAACAATGAAGAATGCCGCTATTTCCGGAAGATGAAGTATTAATATCAAATTTATTATCAGTTGCCACATTCACATCATTGATTTGACAATAACAGCAAAATATTCTTCTTGGCGCTGGCCCATCATTGACGTCACCATTGTGTGGTCTGCCACCCTCTTCACCGTGATGTTCCTCACAAAATCGATATTTTGAAATATCTGGATCACTCTGTAACTTTTCAGGCAGCATATCCCACACTAGAGCAATTTCATGTGAAGCACACCCGATGAGAACTTCTTTTGGCATGTCTGCAAGCTGTTTTCTACTCATCTTCAGCAAGGAACGCATTCTTGAGTAAGCCAATAATGAGTGACCCATTTGTTTGATGCTTTCTCTATCCATTTTCACTGCGACTGTTTTTGATTTTTTTGTTCGTCGAGAGAAATCTCAAGCACAAATGACCACACCAGACTGTGTTGTAATCTTGATGGCGCTCGTAGTTATATGTGATTTTGATGGTATTCGGAGGTTTCAAACCCCTCTCCCAATATTCCAGCAACTCCTGTGGTGGGGGTAAATCGCCATAGCTATCGTAATAGTTTATTGCTCTGTTGCGTTTCTTGTATGCAACCCAGTGTGTACCTCTACCTTGAGCACTATCTAGATTTATAATAGCTGATTCGATGGTGTGTGGGGCGGACCTTGGTAGGCTATCTCTCATGAATATACCTCGGAAGTGTGGAACTTTCATTTCATCTATGTAATTCAATAGATCAATGTCTGTTAAAGGCCTCCGAGGTAATTCATCTAGTTTTTTGAATTTTGGGGCTTCAAATAGATACCTAATCCCTTTCTATACGGTTTCAGATAAACACCGCTACCAACTTTTCCGAGAGCAATCGCCTCCATATGTCTATTGTGACGATTTGATTCGGCAAGTTGCTCCTTACTCTCTTTGGTCGAATGAATTGCGCGTGCTATACTAGCGCTTCCTGCAGCCAAACTACCTAACGCTGATAAGCCTGCAAAAATTGGTATGAGTGGAAGGATTCCACCAACTTTTGGGATTGGTATTATTCTGGGTGTCCGGATATTTTTTTTTCCACCAGCCATCTTCACGAATTTTCGAGCAGCTCCAATCGCCATAAGTGACGTTTTATTCAAATTTCGTACGATATCGCCTTTTTTACCCATTTGACGTATTACGTTGCGAACCTTGTTGACTACACCAGAACCAAAAGCAATTTTCCTGATACGCTTCGATTTACTCATCTTTCTCGTTACTCGGTGTCTATTCAACCCACCGTTCTTATCTTTACACCCCATACCAAAATGCCTCTTTCCTTTCATTAGGTTGGTTACTAACCAGGATGCTGTCTTTTCACCCACGTTGGCGTCCTTTGATTTAACTCTTTCCCAGGCAGCTTCCTCCAATCTTTTATCAGCTGAATGCCTAGCAGTTAAATCGTTTGGATGCTTGAGATACGCTATATCGTGTTCCTTGCAGGCTCTATCAAGTTGATTTATCCCCAGATCACCTCGAGCTAATCTTTTCTGTAGTTTTGTTCCAGGCCCACAATATTGATAACCACCGGGAATATGTAATTCGAATGGCAGTTTATTAATCAGGTTGTTGACAAGGCCGGCTCCACTTTTATTTTTTCTTTGATTTATTTTTTTCGCAATCGATGTGCAGTGTGCCACACTCATAATATAAATGGTGTGAATATGTGTTGCGCTTCCTTATATATCATTCGACCGTCATACGATGCGGATTGTCCAGCAGTCAGAAGTGTTCAATGTGGACAATTTTGATGGGAAGGTGGGATTGGGAAATGGTGCAATTACGCAACGGCGGCATGGTGCATTATTTCCAAACACGATGCGCAGCCTCATAATTGGTCCATCTAATTGCGGCAAAACGAATGTTATGATATCACTTCTCACCAACGTGAATGGTTTACGATTTGCCAATGTTTACCTCTACTCAAAATCACTATATCAACCAAAGAATGAGTATCTGCGGAAGGTGTTAGAGCCGATCAGGGGGTTGGGATTCCACACTTTCGATAATAATGTAGACATAGTAGAACCGAGCGATGCAAAATCTGATAGCATTTTTATATTTGATGATGTTATTTGTGAAAAACAGGATGTTATCAGATCTTATTTCTCTATGGGGCGACATAAGAATGTGGATTGCTTCTATCTGGCACAAACATATTCCAGAGTTCCCAAGCAGCTGATTCGTGATAATTCAAACTTCATAGTGATGTTCAAACAAGATGACATGAATCTACATCACATTTTTTCCGATCACGTGTCTCCAGATGTGACTTTCAAACAATTCCAGGATATGTGCGCACAAAGTTGGACAAGTAAATATGGGTTTCTCGTTATCGATAAAGATAGTGAGATTCATGAGGGGCGCTATAGAAAAGGATTCGATAATTTCATATATCCATGACATGTCAGTAGAATTTGATCCATTCAATCTTCAGATGCGACAATGGCTACATCTAATGAAAACAGTTTCGGGACGGAATCTGAAATCATCCTAAAACGTGAACTCATAGAAGCAACCGATGCAGTGAGGAAAAAGTTCAGAAGCCTCAAGAGTGATCGTATGGATACTCAAATGGTACTCGAGAAGATGTATGAACCTATAACAAAACCATTGAATGCTATTTCAGCTGCAACTTCTGTGGGTGATAATATTGCAACTACATCATCTATGGTGAAGAATATCGATGAGAAACCAGTCAAGTCTATGATTACACAACCTATGCATTATTCCACACCGATGTCGGGAAAAGAGTCGAGTGTTATGAAATCATCTAGGAAACTCATGAAAACGGACAGTTCTGCCGACGATTTTGCATCATTGGATGGTGATGAAGACGAAGTAGCCCCCAATTATCTGAAAATGTTGAATACACCGCCAATATCATCAAACTCGCACATCTCCACCGATGCCATTTCACCAATTAATAGCACAATCACGAGCGAATTGAGTCAACAGTTGGAAAAACATTTAGAAAATCTGAATTCTGGCGACCCCAATTATGATACCACATACGGTGTCCGTATCGATACTTCCACAGGGGGTATGATGATGGGAAATATGGAGATTCGTTTTCCCCCAGGACAAATCGAATTATGGCGCAATAATAAGAGGAGCAAGTTTTTTCCAGCTACTCCCGAGCTATATAATCTGATATTCATTAAACATGTTCCGATATCGGTGAGTGATAGAGATGGGCAGGTGTATGCATTGATATTGGAAATTACCAGAGCACCATATAAGGAATACAATATACGGAAAGGATTGAATACAAGCACAAAATCGAGAAAAAAGTTTCAGCAGATCATCAAACCATTAATTGGTTCACCCCATGACATGAGGAGTAAGCAACGTAAGGGTATAGGTGGGGGGAGAATAATGCAACCGATACCTTTTGAAAAGCTTGTAAGTAAGTGCCCTAAGGATTATGTATATTGGAATGTGGCTACAGAATTAGTTGACCGGCTTCGACTACTGTGGAGTTCGAAAATGGCTGGCCACACTGGACATGATAATGAGATAATGTCTATAATTGAGGAAATGCGTGAAGAAGGTATCGTGTATTGAGTTGTGCTGAATCTCACATACACAATTTTTCAAATATATAATATCCATATCGTAGGAGCTATCATACTAGTATATAAACGTTATTCAAAGAGGTCACATGCATTTTGCATTGGCATATTACTGGCGTGGGGATGAGTGCGACAAAGAGGCAAATCGCCAATGAATTGCATAAACCTGCAAGACGCAACTTCGAGAGAAGAAGAACTATAATAAAAGGTTTCGCAGACCTGTGGCAAATAGATTTAGCTGAAATGCAAACATATTCGAAAGAAAATAGCGGTTATCGATACATATTATTTATCATCGATTGTTATTCCAAATATCTATGGACTGAGCCAATAATAAACAAAACTGGTCCAGAAGTGACACGTGCCATGGAAAGGGTATTGGAAAAGTCTGAATATTCACCGAAGAATATCCAAAGCGATCTTGGAAAAGAGTTCTATAATAAATCCTTCACTTCTCTGATGGCAAAATATGGAATCAATCATTATTCAACGTATAGTACTATGAAGGCTGCGATCGTTGAAAGGGTCATAAGAACATTGAAAAATTGGATTTATAAAGAATTTTCTGTGAGAGGTGAATATAAGTGGTGCGACTTTCTTTCACACCTAACCGAAATGTATAATGACAGAGTACATAGAACAATTGGTATGAAACCCTCTGACGTGACACCTACTACAATACTACATGCTTATAGCCACATTAAAATAGCACCAAAGGCAAAATATTGTACTGGTGATGTCGTTCGTATAAGTAAATATAAAGGCATATTTGAAAAAGGATATACTGCCAATTTCTCCACAGAACTATTCAAAATAGTCAAGGTAAATATGACGAACCCTAGAACGTACAAACTTGAGGGTATGGAAGGTGAACCAATCGAAGGATCTTTTTATGAAATGGAATTATTAAAGACTGACAATCCTGATGCATATTTGGTAGAGAAAGTCTTGAGGAAGAAAAACGGGAGAATATATGTCAAATGGCTCGGATTTTCCAACAAACACAACTCTTGGATTGATAAGTCCGCAATTATTTGAAGTGTTAATATTTAATATTACCTACTTTAATTCAATAAATATTTTCAGATCAATTGTTCGAATATTTATATATACATCACCCCTAACCCGACAAAAAAAGTCATATTTGCTTATTGAATGATATTTTTATTAAGTATAAAATGAAAACAAATACATTTCGGAACTAATCTTCGTCGGAGGTTTCTGCTTCCGGCACAAAGTATGATTCTGGTGGAGGTTGATTCAGACTTCGCCGAAACATGCGCCTCTCATAAGGCAAACACCAACATGTGCTGAAATGGTGGCCAGCAGATCTATATATGTAGCCAACATTCTCGCAGAAGTAGCTGACACTTGAACATCCAGCACACACCCCATTCCAACAATCGTTGCGGTATGTGCTACAGCTGAAACATCGACGAAAGTACAGCCGATCCACCATGCTGCATTCTCTGCAAGTATTCCTGCATATTCCCATATTCGTGTTCCGCAGCAACTTCGAACACTTAATGCATTTTGGTCCGATCCCATTTTCATGATGCACATTTCTAGAAGGGTCTTGAGGGCCTCGTAGTCTTCTATTCTCCAACGTGCAGTGTTGGCACACCCCGGTGCAAGGGTTTATTTCAATGGCTCTCCAACCAACGTCGCAATTGTGGCATATGATGAAATCATCAACTCTCACCGGGTTCACAGCTACCACTGGTTTCGAATCCCAGGATTTGGGGTAGGACATATTTTCAGAGTGAATAAAACTTAACTTCCTCTTGAAGACTATTTTGTGGAAGGTAGAAACACTATGATCGAAAATACTGACATCCTCCGCTTTTAAATGCTTGAATCCTCCCCTCCTAAACATTTTGTGCGCCTGACATATGAAAATGTCTGGAGAAAAAAATTGTGTGTTAATTCAAAGTTGGATTGGGTTTATTATGAAAACATCATGTAAAGACTAGTTCAGATTATGAAAAATCATACACCATTTCAACTGAATAATAATTTTATTGAAACTTGAATACATATTCAATCTCTTATGAAATCTTCGACGAATTCATGCAGCCCTCTTTCGTCATCGCTGTCAAGCTCCATATCTTGCCGCATGAAGTCGTCTATTCCATAATATACATTCCTCCGCTGGTGGCGGAGGCGACGCCTCTGTTGTCGATCTTCTTGCCTCTGCATTTCTGCTCTCAGTTCTTGTCGCCGATCTTCTTCTCTCTGAAGTACACCCCTTTGTTCCTGCCGTCGACGTCGTTCTCTTGACGCCTCGTCTAGTTCAGCCACGCCAACTTCCAAATCCCTGAAGAAGTTATCGATGTCTTCCTCCATATCATCGAACATATCGGCTACTGCTCGGTGCTCTCCGATGACGCCCTCTGCGCCCCGTCTATTCTGTACCTCTTCGATGAGTCCGTTGAGGGAGAAGTCAGTCGTCGCTGTCGTCGAATCGCACGGTCCTGGTGGTGCTAAGCGACGGGTGAATGACATCTCATTCCCGTCCCTAGTGGTGGTGGTGTCAGCTTCTTGTACAATGATGACACTTGGAGAACTCATGTTGAAATTCAACTGAATGATTTCAGAGGAGCGGGTGCATTTATATACGATAAAAAGAGGAGTGGCTATGCGGAAACAGTGGTGGGGATAGATAAGTCGAGAGGAACATGAGACGGGCGGAAGAAGATACTGAATTTGTCTAGCACATATTATTTATTCAAGAATATCTACAAAATATCTTAGTATAGTATATAAACAAAATAAATCATATCATATACACCTAATATTATTATACATCACTTAAACCTAACTAAATACATGGGCCTCAAATATAAATACAACTACATATCCTTCAAAAATTCCGTATTCAGCCGAGCATAACGCTCAAAGAGGGTTCTGCCTTCTTCACAGTCTCGCTGAAATTTTTCTTCAGCTTCCAACTGTCGAAGCAGTGCGTCTCTTTGCTGCAAGATAGATTCACATTTCTTTTTACTCGCAGCAATCTTAGCATCCACACCAGAATTCCATTGCTTCAAATCAGCATCATACCGTTTTACGTAGTCGATCAGCTGTTTTGGCGGCAGTGGAATAGATGTGGGAATGCGAGCATTATGGTCGGCTGTATCTGCCACGCTATCATCAACAGGCTGTACATTCTCATTGGCCGGGCGTACAACATCAACACGAATCACATTTATTTCAGGCCTCGATGGATTCGTGCGTTCTATAGCCGTTGAGGGAGCAGCAACTTTCTTATGGGGCCTATACCATTTTGAAATCTCGCCTCCTCGGTATGGGTTTGCCTTGCTCGTGTGTTTGAGGAATTTTTGAAGGACTGATGAAGATCCCGCTTTCTCCTTCGCAGATGGTGACGACGACGACGATAGTGGCAGCAGCGGTGATGATGCTGATTTCCTTTTTTTAGAAAGGTGTAGTTTCCTACCCTTCTTAGGTGATTGGAAATCACCATCGTCATCATAAGCATAATCACCACCAACTCCCTTAGATGTTGATGGCATCTTGAAACCTTTGGAAGATCTCTTCATTCCACTCCCGGAGCCGCTATTGCCGGCTTCAGATGGTCCTTTAGGGCAGAGAAGGGGTATATCCTCAACAACCAATGAA
Organism: Chrysomela aeneicollis; assembly: GCA_029955515.1. Taxonomy (NCBI): domain Eukaryota; kingdom Metazoa; phylum Arthropoda; class Insecta; order Coleoptera; family Chrysomelidae; genus Chrysomela; species Chrysomela aeneicollis. The sequence continues at coordinate 766,112 of JARUHQ010000022.1, forward strand.
GGAAGTGTGAGAGGTTGTTCTGATGGGTCAGTGAATGCTTCATCCCCTTCCAAATACTCTCGTATTTGTCCACTGAGCCACTCTCGCTGGGACTCGGTCTGGTCCTTTGGATCCATTGGTAGATCGCTGATGCTCTTCTCCATACCTGCAATAGTCAAAGTATAAAATGAAAATTGTTGAAGCGAACAGTTTTAGGACAATAAACTCACTTAAGATGGGTAGAGCTTGTTCTGCATCTTCCCCGAAGAAGGCATCGTTGAATATACTATCATCGGACATATCTGAAACAATAAAAATCACATTCGATACCAATTTCTTATACATAAAAAGAAGTCAAATGAGGCAATAGCCAATCATGAAAATAGGTACTCACTCATCATGTTTGCTGCTGTAGTGTGGAATAACGATTGACGAAAGAGGAGGAATATCTGGTGGTAGACGGCGTCTGCTAACAGAATGAAGATTTGGTGTGCGCGTCACCGGTTTTGTCAACTCACTCCCCACTCTCAACCCTTCCCCCTCCTATTCACAACCCCCTACTCCAGCATTCACCTTGACTTGATGCAAATCGACCTTGTTGCAGAGTGGCCCAAGGTCGCCATAGAATGTATATGAGTGGTTCCGAAAAATTGAGATGATTTAGTAAAAAAAATTGCAGAATTGGAAAAATATGCAAAAAAAAAAACAGAAAAAATCCAAAAAAATTCCGAAAAATTCGAAAAAAAAATTCGAAAAAAAAAGTGAGAAAAAAAAATGAAAAATTCAAAAAAAAATCGGAAAAAAAAACAAAAAAAAAAAATTTTCGACCCGGGTGCGGCATAGAAACCGCCGGAAAAAAAAACTTTTTGACGCAGGTGTGGGGCACCACACATGTGTTTAAATTTTTTTTGGAGGCGGTTTCGGCCCCCCCACCCCCACGGGCCGAAAAACTTAAAAAATACCTAACCAGCGCGGTAGGGAAGAACTTCGATCATGGGGAATTGTTTTATTCAATGAAAATCAAATTATAAAATTTATAATTTTTATTTGCTACAATGTATAATAAAATCACGTTAAGATAGAGACCTACTAATTTAGTTGGGAAGTAACAAATCTCATCATGCGTTCTAATTGAGATATTCTATCAACACATTCCTTCAATTTGATGTCGTAGCTCGATATCGTTTCATCTATTCTTTTAGATGTGAGATTCACCGCTACAATTGAATCATTCAATTCGGGTGACATCGTGAGAACCTTCTGACAGAATTGTGGATAATCTTTGACGAACTTCTTCAACCCGTTTACTGCTTCTTGCATCTCAGAAATTTGTAGGTTGTGGAATTTCAGTGGTATACCATCCCCATCATTTATTGGATAGCCAATATTCACTAGCCGTTTACCCTGCATATCATAATTTCCACTGTTGTCGAATTTGAATCCGATTCCTGGGCGCCCTTGTGAAAAACTTATCGATTTTTTCTTCTTTCGACCAAATTTATCGATAGTGTTATACATCCTTCAACCACAACAGCTCGACGTGAACTAACTATATATTACTTGAATATCGAACTGTGTACGAATGCATCTCTCCTTCCCACCCCACCTCCACTTCCAAGAAATATATTTATACATATATCCCATTCAACTCCATCTCTATCAAGTTATTGAATATTTTTGTTCCACAGAAATAATAGGCATTGTTGCTCGAAAATGTTTTATTCTAGAATAGATTTGCATACACATATTCATCTCCATCTTCATATGTTGAAAGGAATAGAGTAATCATAGAATACATTCAATAATTATACATTTCAAATTCACAAGATACAATTCGAAACGGATATAATATGATAAATAATACATCACTTTCTTCTTCTTTGTATAGGATGATTCAAAATATTCGAAATTCGAGATCTACGTCATATATAGAATATTGTGAAATAAAAATTATATGTACACATAGATATATGAAATATCATTCCGGGAAAACATAAAATAAATTAATCACTATTGCGTGGGTATAGAGTTATCTATTGAAGTCCTGTTTGTTCCATTTCCAATAGTCTTATCAGCCCATCTAACCCGCTATCGTTTGAATTTTTGTTTCGGTCCGATTCCGCATGAGTAATTGCTTGCTGTAGCCAAAGCACATTTTGTTCGGGACTCACTTTATAGAATTCGATGTCATTATGCCCCCACGGTAGAGTTTTTGGTGTGTTAGGTATAATGAAACGTTTATCGTCATGATATGAAAGGGCAACTTTGTTTTTCATTTCCGTATAAATATCATGATGATCACTACGGAAACAATTCATTTTTCTGAAGATAAAGCCACCTTTCTGTACAATATTTTTGTAATCATCCAGTGTTAATTGGGTTCTAACCACAGATCTTGAAATGCCTTTTGCTTTCTTCAATTCACTACCTAAAGATCGAACACAATATGCTTTGGCCCCAGTTCCATAGAAACTCACAATAGGATCATCTGGAAATTCATCCTTCATATTTCCCACGACTGATTTCGTAATCGGCATACCCATTTTATTGTTCACGGGGTAATTGGATGTGTCGAAATACGCTATGTTTTCCTTCATGAAATTGTAAAAGTTTTCTGTCTCTATTTTCAGGATCAAGGAGTCTGTATCAGTATATAATAATTGTGATTTGCTAGCAAACTGTTTCTTGATACATTCATAAAGAAAATTATATATGACGACTTTCGACACATCTAATATAGAAAAACCCAAATAAAGTGGTTTGTCATAGTGCACCCTTACTTTACCCATGTGGATCGCTACAAAATTCTCATGAAATATTTTACAGGTTTTATAATTCGGTTGCGCGATCAATGCATTGGCACCCATCCTTCTTTTGACACTATCCCAATGAGTAACCAGTTTGATATCAGTTCTTTTATCTACATTCTCCATTGTCTTGCCATAAACTGAGTTAACCATATTTTCAAACAGATCTTTATCCGCCTTATTGGTACTCTTGTTACGCATTTCAGTATTGAGGTCTACATACTTCTTCAGCCACGGGGATTGATTGAATTTGAGAACTCTATGAGTTTTCACCAATACCAGCCCATTCATCAAAGCTTGTTTGAGGTTTCTTTGATGCACGATATATTTAGATTTGTTGAACAAATTTGGAATCAATTTCAATAATTTCGATATCGAACCAGGAGGCGACATTGACTCTACGAGAAATGGAAGATCCGAATGAGCGTCATGTAATCCTTCGGGATAGTGTACATCCACTTCAAAGATATACCCGCATGGACCATTGTCCGCCACATTCATTACATCCAATTCTTCAATGTCTTCAGAAGATAACCACTCGAAACCAGAAGTAGGTAGCGGTTGCGACATGCTATGCCCATATAAATTAGTTGCATCAAGATACATAATAAATGATGTTGGTTCATTTGGATTGAAATTCGGAAGAAAACTATTATTTGCTTCATGGGATCTGAGGCTGCACTGGCTAATGCCGCCCCTTATTCCTTTCTTGAAGAAATGTATCATGTCTATGTCGGTTAGTAATTCCAATTCAACTTTGGTATATCTCAACATAGCATCCCATGATAAACCGGGTGCTGTGAAGTATTGGCTAGGATCTAACTTATATGTTCTCAAACAAACCTTCCGAAAGTTTTCGAAAACATCGCATAGTAATAGAACATCCGATTTCAAGTAAATGTCTGAGTAATCTCCGAGAGATTTACACTTGAATAGGTTCCAGACAAGCTCAGCTCTCCGATAATCTCCATCCGAAATGTGTTGGTTGGAAAGGTTATCATAAAAATCATTTTTTGATGGTAAAACTTGAACGTCCAATTTATCCATTGAAGTAATGAAGCTATATGGGAAAATACCTTTTTTAGTCATGACTTCAAATTGTATTGGGTCTCGGAAATGCTTCATAGTTTCAATTAATTGATTCGATTTCAAATTTCCAGCTGACGTTTCAAGGGATTGTGGAAGAAACTTGTAGCTATCTAAAAAGCGGAGTTTGAGAAATATGTCATGATTGTGGCCATCTTTTCCCAGATATTTGTCAACCAAGATGTGCTTGGTGAATGAAATATATTTCTCCTTTGTTTGAGCCACGCAATCTACTTGTTCATTCTGATCAAATAATTCTTTGATAAAAAGATGGCTATCATAACCGCTCATATTATGAAAGAATATGGGAATGAAATTTGGAATTTTATAATTCAAATTGCAAATTGAGTGTGCTGCTCTAAATCTCTTCCTACCAGTTAAATGACAGTGATCTCTCACTTTAACATCACCATATTCGAAGGGTTTATCACAAATACCGCACTCGGTTGCTCTGTTAAAATCAAGCTCTTCTGCTCGAGTCAATTTCTCCATCGGAACTATATGCTTCAAATATGTATTGTATATATTTTTTGAATCATTCACTAAACTTGAAACAAATTTCTTCGATACACCTTTGCCACGAAAAGAAACAAATTTCGTGATGGAATCATCGTATGAGCATTTTATCACATATGCAAATGAATGTGGTTCATGAATGAATGTTCGATTAGTAAACGATTTCTTCGAATCTGGTTCACAAGTATGTATCGGCTTCAATACTGACTCAAAATCTGCATATATAACGAAGGGTACCTTCATCTGTTTCTCGAAATTCTCAAATTTCAAAAGATTTTCTTGTGTATCATTACCAAATTTATCAATTTTTAGTTTTGTAGACGGTGTTGTTGTAAAAGTATGATTACAATCAGTCTGTTGATGGCGCAACAACTTAGACTCGTCAGAGAAATATAACAAACATCCATCACAGAAATATTTCTTATGACCTCTCGAAGATATTTGACTTGAAACCAATCTAGACAAGTTCTTTATCCAGCAATAGTGACTATTATCAGAATCATCTGTCATCAATAGTAAGTTAACATGTTTACTCATTCTCTTTCTAGCATAATGAAGTGGGCCAACCACTTGATACTTAACTTGCTGATTTTCAAAGACGCTTTCTAAACCATAAACATTTATGGAACAGTCGTTTAGGACCTCAAATTTAGGTATACTTGATACCTTGACAGGAAACTCTATACCCACCAGATTCAGGACTGTTGAAAAATGCGGGTACGAAGACATTTCACACGGCTTGCTGTATGCTGGATATAGTGCAGATGTCACAGCCCATGCGAAACAGCATTCGTCCTGATTAATCACATTCACCACCGCCGTCTTGTTCTCGATGAATCTGGGGAGTTTCAAGTAGGAACATCCTCGCAGCGGGCTATATTTATTGATGTTTATCTCGAGAAATAATATCTTCTCGAGAGCCCACCCTGTAACAATAGAAAATATTGAGGTGACAATATTCTTCAATGGGTTCGCATAAATAGCTAAAATGTCACAATTGAACTCACCAGAATCACGTTCTTCGAATTCCGTTGAAAGATTCACAATCATCTCCTTGAATGTATCTATGCAAGCTCCTAGAACGAGGGAAGAATCAATGATATGATTGGGTGTAATGAAAGATTTATTATCACGAATATCCTTAGATTCAATCACATATCTCCCAAACATTTCCATGTTCACTTTGATGGTGTGGTGAATCGAGACCATATTGTTTAATAATGATATGATAGTCGCTCTATTCTCATCAAAAAATGTATTATAATCTAATACTCCAGTTCTACATTCCACTCTGTAACTGATGATGCGGCATCTGAATGCGCTCTCAATCACGGATATGCCATTTCCTTGATTAATACAAGCATTCGTACGATGCTCCAATGACCTCTTATGTGCCGCCATTCTGTCTGCAGGAACTGTTTTATCACATACAGTGCATGTTTGCACATTTCCAATCGCTGATGTTGATGATGCATCATCTAATCGTGACTTCTTTGCCGCAGATGGACCAACACTCCCTATACACGACAATTTCTGATGGCGCCGCAGGTTATCACTTCGTGTAAAGGATTGGGCACAAGCATTGCAGAACAACATTTCAATTAAGCGAATGCAAAGTACACTTTCGAGAATGAAAAAGGAGTGTGTGACAATCGAGAGCAATGGGTGAACTGAAGTCTAACGAACACACCTTTCAATTTATAGGGGAGAGGAGTGATGACGTAGAAGTCGGCAAGGTTATCCCCTCCTAACTGAGTGACCTCGAGTGTAGGATGTCGAGCGAGCCATCAAGGTCACATACTCTCTGAGTCAGAGGAACTCTTCCACATCTTCCCAAGGTCGCGAAAAGAGCGCATATATCATCAATCGCCAAGGTCGTCTCTCAAAAGAGTGCACGTATACTCCCAAGGCCACTCCACCCCGAGATCACTGTATTCTCCCAAGGTCATCCAAACGCAAAATCGCTCCCAATCGAAGGTTACCCCCCAAGGACACCCTCCAAGACCACTCCCCCCAAGGTCACCAGTGGCGTACTGCAAGCATAATATGTGATGCGACCTTGGGGGGTGGCCTTGGGGGTGGCCTTGGGGAGGGGGTCGACCTTGGGGGGAGACCTGGAATCGGCTTAAACCTTCTACTTTCCTCCTAATTCCATTCACTCATTTTTTATTTCGTGTAATTGCCCCCTCGATGCTACCCTCAAATCATTTTGGCAATTAGAAGATATTCCCCTTTCTCAACCTCTTTCGGCAGATGAACTTCAATGTGAGGATATTTTCCGAAAAACACATTATCGTACCCCTTCAGGAAGATATACTGTGTCGCTTCCCTTTAAGGGTCCCGAACCATACTTTGGTGATACACGCTCACAAGCACTTAGAAGATTTTACACTCTGGAGCGTCGTCTCTTACAAAACCCCTCTCTTTATAGCGAATATTCTGCCTGCCTCAGAGACTACATTGAAAATGATCACATGGAGGCAGTAAAACCCCCCACAACTTTGGAGAAAATTTATTACATTCCCCATCACTGTGTGATTAAACCGGATAGTAGTACTACGAAACTCCGAGTAGTTTTTGATGCCTCTACTAAATCATCTCAAGCACTATCGTTGAATGATACTCTGTTCATTGGTCAGAAGCTCCAACAGAATATTGTAGCTTTACTTCTGAATTTTCGAATCCACCCATTTGTCTTTACTGCTGACTTGAAGCAACTGTATCGGCAAATTCTTATCGCAGAAAGTCACCAGGATTATCAACGCATCATGTATCGATTTTCTCCCAATGATCCTATTCAGGATTTCAAACTCAAGGTCGTCACTTTTGGAGTATCAGCTTCTCCATATTTAGCGATCCGAACTCTACTGCAGCTCTGTGAGGACGAATCTGCACATTTTCCATTAGCTACGGAAGCTCTGAAAACCTCAACATACCTCGATGACGTCATTGTGGGAGTTCCAACTCTAGTAGATGCCAAGAAGCTGCAAATGGAACTCATCGAGTTATTGAAAAGGGGCGGTTTTCAATTGAGAAAATGGGCAAGTAATCACCCTACCCTATTGGAAAACTTCCCTCCTTCTGATTTACAGAAACCTTCAATATCATTTGAATCCCAAGACAACGTTATTAAGATATTAGGTCTTAAATGGATACCCTCATCCGACTATTTCTCTTACGATGTCACTCCTCTAAACAACTCTTGTACCAAACGCTCTATTCTATCAGATATTTCACGTATTTATGATCCTTTGGGTTTTTTATCTCCGATTTCGTTCTTTGCCAAATATATTACTCAACATTTGTGGAGTCTTGGTTTAGGTTGGGATGAAGAACTTCCTCCTTATGTTGTCGATAAATGGACTCAATATCGCGAAGAACTTCCGCAGATAAGTAAACTAAAAATCCCGAGACATTTAGTCGATTCCTTCATCTCTTGTGATCTACACGGCTTTTCCGATAGTTCTAAGAAAGGTTATGCAGCAGCAGTCTATTTTCGTTTCTACAAATCCAACGGTGAAGTTGTAGTTCGATTGATTTGTGGAAAATCGAAAGTTGCACCTCTGAAAACTATATCAATTCCTCGTTTAGAATTGTGTGCAGCAGTTCTTTTAGCCACACTGATTAATTTCGTTTTCGAAACATTTTCGCCAAAAAATAACCTTCAATCAAGTCTTTGCGTTGACAGATTCAATGGTAGCTTTAACCTGGATAAAATCATCAGCTCATAGATGGCCAACATTCGTCAGCAACAGAGTGAGTTTCATCCAGGATAAAATATCACCAGAACACTGGCATTATGTTCCATCCGCAGATAATCCAGCGGACTGTGCATCCCGAGGCCTCACCCCTGTCCAATTAGTAAACCACATCTTGTGGTTTTCTGGGCCACCCTGGTTGACACAATCGGTGGAAACTTGGCCAACTCCTCCAAAAATTACAATTTCATCTACCGAGCTAGAAGAAAAGAAAATTGTGACTCTTACTTCTTTCGTTTCTCTTGACACCCTCGATTCCCTTCTAGAAAGATTCTCTAATTTAGAGAAAATAACTAGAATAATCGCTTACTCTCTCAGATTCGTTGACGTACTTCGAAAATCAAATCCCCGAAAGCACTCACATTTTTCTCAAAATGAACTACACCAAGCTCTTTTAGTTTTGGTAAAAAGGGCACAACATCTTTCTTTCCAGCATGAGATATCACTCATCGAAAAGAAGGGTCGCCTTCCCTCTTGTTATCGAAAGTTGAACCCTTTCATCGATGATGCGGGTATCCTCAGGGTGGGCGGTCGCCTTCATTTTTCAGGTCTATCTTACGACCAAAAACATCCTGCTTTACTCCCTCGAAATCATCGCCTTACCCAGCTCATCATTGAAGATGTTCATCAACGCAATCTTCACCCTGGGCTGCAGACTGTTCAATATCTCATCTCACAAAACTTTTGGATCCTATCTTCTCGAAGGGCGATCCGACAAGTTCTATCGAAATGCCTCCGCTGTCTCAAGGTTAACCCAAAACCGATGCAGCCTTTCATGGGAAACTTACCCCCTCTAAGAGTGAACCGATTAAAACCTCCACGAAAGCATATGTTTGCTTGTTCGTGTGTTTCTCGACCAAGGCCATCCATCTCGAATTAGCCTCGGACCTTTCTACCGATGCTTTCCTTGCTGCGCTGCGACGATTCATTGGTCGTCGAGGTCGTTGTTCCCAGTTGACGTCAGACTGTGGAACAAATTTTGTCGGTGCCCACCGAGCTCTCTCCCAATATATGAAAAACGCTGCTGAACAAGAGAAAATCTCATTCTCTTTCCATGCTCCCTCTAGCCCTCACTTCAATGGTCTCAGTGAGGCAGGCATAAAGTCTATGAAATCCCACCTTTATGAAGTCGTGGGAACTCAAATCCTTACGTACGAGGAATTTTACACACTCCTCGTGCAGATCGAGGCAGTGTTGAACTCTAGACCACTTTGTCCTCTGTCGTCTGACCCTAACGACCTCTCTGCTTTGACCCCCGGCCATTTTCTTACCCTATCTGCCCTCACAAATGTCCCTGAACCCGACTTGACACACTTGAAAATGAACCGCCTTGATCGCTGGCAGCTGGTTCAACGATTGCAGCAAGATATCTGGAGAAGGTGGCAGGATGAGTATCTGCACACTTTGCAACAGCGACATAAATATCTAAAAACCGAACGGGAACTCAAGGTTGGAGAATTGGTTATGATAAAAAACGAGCTCACTCCACCCTTGCAGTGGCGTATCGGTCGAGTCGTCAGAACCCATCCCGGAGCTGATGGAATAATCAGGGTAGCCACTATAAAAACCACCCAGGGCCTTCTTCAAAGACCCTTGGTGAAGTTATGTTCCCTGAATATTTCAGACTCTTAATAAAATACCTACAAGGTATTTTGGTGGGCGGTAATGTTCACGCCCCTACCCCTTTTCTTCATCATAATTTGTTTTATTTATTATCTTTCTTCTATAAATCTCATTTTTGTTTAATTCAATTGGGTTATTTATTGGGTTAATTGAATTCCTAGTTTTTTGTTATTCTCGTGAGCCTATCGGACGCATCGGTAGACAGGCTGTATGGACAGTACAGTGTAGTTCGATAGCTCTCGCGACCGTACCTAGACACGTTCGTTCGACGGTATTGTTACGACTTTCACAAAACCCGTATATTTCTGAATTCTCGCCAAAAATACAGTCCACACCCGAAAAGCGAAACAGATAGGTGGTTGCAACCCCTAGCAGCAGAAGACGAAGCCTTGACAGACCGGAGGATTGAATCCAGGTAGGCCATCTTCAGCTGTGATTTGACTCTCTTTTGACAACCATACCCACTGTTAAGTTGATGTTCTTAAACAGACACCCTGTTTGAAATACTGAGCACGTTCGATTTTATTCACAGTAGCAAAATTATGATGATTGGAGATTTCAATATGAGTGCATACGCTGACTACCTTGTTGATGGACAAAAAAGTGTACAAATATCTACTGTTTTGAATTTTTGTGATTTCATTGATCTAGAGCAACACAATACAATAAAAAATTCAAACGACCATATCCTCGACCTCGTCTTTGCCAAATTCGAATGTGAGGTAAAATCCGCTCCTGATATTCTGCTAAAAGAAGACACACATCATCCTTCTCTGCTCATTCTTTTTGATGCACTTAAAGAAAAATGCAACAAAATCAATGTAAATGAATTCTATTATAATTATAAGAGAGCTGACTTAGTGACACTATATCAAAACATAGCAAATGTGGATTGGTGCTTCCTCGATTGTATCTCTGATGTCGATTCTGCATTCGAGCAATTTTATAATAAAATATATTCTATTATCAACACAGTCGTCCCACAAAGTAGAGTGAATCGGAGGTCATATCCCCCTTGGTATACTAGTGATATAATCAAATATATCAGGCTCAAACATATTGCATGGAACAAGTAGAGAAAAACTAATGATCCAGAATCATATGAAGAATTTTCATTTCTGAGGAGACGCCTGAAATATGACATTGAAACAAGCTACACACAATACTGTCAAGAGATTGAAAAAAATATAAGCAGTGATCCGAAAAAATTCTGGCAGTATGTAAAAAATAAAAGGTCATGCTATTCACTACCTAATGAGTTGAAGTATGAGAATGAACACTTCGATGATCCTAGAAACATTGCAAATGCATTTGCGGATTTTTTCCGAAACTCATACTCTCCCATAAATTCAAATAATTTCTCTCCTCAGCAAGATCTCGGATACAATTGCCTCAAAATCTATAATCTCTCAGAGAAAGAAGTCGCTTTCGCCTTAAAAAAAACTGAAACCAAAAAATACAATGGGACCCGATAAAATTCCTTCATTTCTTCTGCATGACTGTGCTACAGTTTTTGCGAAACCTTTAACCATACTATTCAACCTATCACTGTCTACCAAGACTTTTCCATCATTATTGAAACAAGCTAAACTCGTGCCGATACACAAAAAAGGATCTAAACATGATATCTCAAATTATAGACCCATTACAATAATTAATAATTTCTCGAAAGTATTTGAGATAGCGATCTATCAGCCGATATTCTATCATGTGAAAAACCAGATCACAGAATCTCAACATGGATTTATGCGAGGAAGATCAACCTCAACGAACTTGTTTTGTCTTACACAGTATGTATGTAATGCTTCCAACTGCGATAAACAGGTAGATGTGATATACACTTATTTCTCTAAGGCCTTAGATAAACTTAATCACGTTTTCCTTCTCAATAAACTGCATAACTTTCAGCTATCACTCGATTTGCTAGATTTTTTAACTTCATATTTAGTCCGCCGAACTCAGTTTGTTGATTGTAGTGGACATAAATCTATAGAATTTTCACCAACTTCTGGAGTGCCTCAGGGACCGTTATTCTTCAATATCTTCATCAATGATATAACATCTGACATCAATGCTGAGTATCTAATATATGCAGATGATCTAAAGATATTCTCTAGAATCACCGACCATAATGATTGCTTTTCCCTTCAAGAAGATCTGATGAAAATCAATGACTGGTGTCATGGCCTCTTGTTGAATGTTGAGAAATGCAATGTGGTATTTGCCCTGGAACATACCATTACACATTTCAATTATAAAATTGATAACGCTGACTTGCCGCGAACATCCAAAATACGCGACCTTGGCGTTACATTTGACCAGAAATTATCATTCACAGATCATATTTCGAAAATCACGAAGGAATCGTTCAAGGCCCTAGGATTCGTCATTCGAAATTCCTCCTCCTTCAGAGACATCAACACATATAAACTGCTTTTCTTTTCATACGTCAGATCTAAGCTCGAATATGCGTCTGTAGTTTGGTCTTCATACCATACCAATCACATAGAAGCATTGGAACGAGTACAGAGGAGATTTCTGAAATTTCTTGGTTTCAAAAAAGATAAGGTTTACCCATACATTGGATATCCCCATAATGAACTCATTCAGAGGTTTGATATCAGATCATTAGAAAATCGCAGAATGATTGCACAGCAGATATTTCTATGGAAAATACTTCACGGATATACTGATTGTGCAAGTATTCTCCATATGATTGATTTTCATATTCCTAGGATTACAAGCAGACAAAATATTTCATTCCATCTACCCATACCACGCTTGAATCTGATGTGCACGATACACGACGAACATCTATCGCAACAGCTAGACATATTCTCCTGCAATGTGGCATCCATAAAAAAACTGATTCTTCTATAACATTCCTCATTATATCACATTTTATGTACTGTTTATTTTAGTTCTTATATTTTGAATTTTTTTGTTTCTATTAATCCTACTCTATAATTGGATGTAAAGTGGTGTAAATAAAAAAAAAATTATTGACAGATTATGGGTCAGCACAACAAGGACATCAAGCTGAACCGTCTGTATAATGATCTCGAGTTTTTTCTTTTTCAAAAATCGGCCATGAGTTTCGGTCACGTTCAAATCGCCACTCTCTTGAATAGCAGCTTCTTTAGGGTTGACTCAATATCCCTTCTGATTATCTGACGCGCTCGAATATTTTTTTTTTAATTTTCAACCCCTTGTAAACACGTGGAGCACGTATACCATTAATATCTGACTCGCTCGAGTATTTCTTTGTGACTATTTTTCGTTACATTTTCGAGGAACTGTACACGCTCCCCTCACCAGTGAAAGGGCGTACATCATACAACTTATTTTCTAATTAGCATCTAATCTTTACAATCCAAAAGGTTCCCACGACGCTAGATTGAATCCCCATTCAGTCTCTGGGCTTCCTCTACTATAGAGGATGTTCTATAATCTACATCCTGAGAACATCACTAGGCTTAGAATTTGTCTAGGTACCTTTGTCAGTCAGCAGGGTGAGTACTATATAGGTTTACCCGGTCTTAATACAAAGGGAGCACTGGAAGCAGATAATTTGCTCTCATGTAAATTTGCTCTAATTATGGCACATGCAAAGAGACAGCAGAATCCTCAAAAGATGCTCAGAATGCCAAAATAAGTTCATTTTGGTCTTTCGCCAGAGCTGTAGGAATAAATTTCACTTCCAGCTCATTTCCTTCTCCAACCAAGAAAGATGGAACTGTAGCTACGACTGCCCAAAAAAAAGCCAATATCTTTGCGCACCTATTTGCTGGGAATTCCACTCTGAATTCATTGAGAAAACAACCCCCGAATATAACACCTATTGACAATCATATGCCCGAGATCACCTTACGCCAACGTACTATCAGAAAGATTTTGTTGGGTCTCGATACCAACAAAGCCTGTGGATCTGACGGAATCCCACCGATTGTTCTGAAGAAATATGCCCCCGAACTAACACCTGTTCTTTGCAAGTTGTTCGACCACTCTTACAATTTGGGTGTATTTTCGTCCAACTGGAAAATTGCAAGAGTACAACCAGTCCCCAAAAAAGGCAAAAATACCTTACCTGGCACCTACAGGCCTATCGCATTGCTATCAATTATTTCAAAGGTCATGGAAAAAGCCATCAACATCGAGGTCATGAAATATCTGGAACACTCAGGAATTGTCAACGATAGGCAATTTGGCTTCCGTCATCAGAGATCAACTGGTGACCTGCTCGCTTACGTCACACATTTATGGCAGCTATCTATTGAAAAATATGGAGAAACTTTAGCCGTGGCATTAGATATTTCCAAGGCTATTGAACGAGTTTGGCACCAGGGACTCCTCGCCAAGCTTCCATCTTATGGTTTGTCCCCTCAGCTGTATTCTCTGCTTACTAGTTTTCTCTCAAACAGGTCTCTCCATATAGTGGTCGATGAAGTTTCATCTGATACCCTACTCATAAATGCTGGTGTTCCGCAGGGATCAATTTTAGCACCAACACTATTTCTAATTCACATCAACGATTTGTTGGAAGCAACTTCATGTCCTATACACAGTTTTGCGGATGGTAGTACCCTATATACCGCTTTCTCTTCCAGAGCTCCTTTATCGGCCGTCAAACCAGAAACGAGGAAGAAATGTTAACAAAATAAATATGGACTTAGCAACAATTCTTGAGTGGGGATCTAATAACCTGGTAGAATTCAGTGCAAACTAAACACAAGCATGTCTTTTCCTTAGAAAAGCCGATCACACTGTGCCCAACATAATTCAGTAAGGAGTAACCATACCATTAAAGTCATCCATTTCGATGCTTGACGTTACTATCAGCAATAACCTTTTGGAAAAATCACGTGATTGCCAAAAGTGCATAAAAAAAAAACTTGGTTTTCTGTTTCGAGCCAAGAGCTTTTTCCTCGGCTTTTTCACTCCCAGTCAGCTGCTTATGATCTGTCTGTCCTGGAATACTGTTCCCATATTTGGAGTGCGGCACCTAAACATATTCTGAAACTATTGGATTCTGTCCAAAAAAGGGCAATTCGTCTCGTCGGTGATCCTTCGCTTACAAACTCGCTTACTTCTCTGGAACACCATAGAAAGGTTGGCGATTTGTCTCTGTTTTATAGATATTTTCATGGGCGTAGCAGTCTCTTCGAAATCAACCCGCCACGTTCTTCACACCCCTTCGTGGTCACTTTAGTGACCTGCAGAACGTCCCTTTCCAAAGACTCATTCATTCAACGAACATCGAGACTTTGGAACTCTTTGCCTAGGAAGGTTTTCCCCGAGGTATACGATATCCATTTAATTAATTTAAGAAGAACACCAACTCCTACCTTCTTTACCTTGATTCTCACGATGTGCACTGAATATTACATTATATCCTTTTTCGTGAGAACCAGAACATAAAAAAAACTTCGAAACCCAATTGTGGGTAATCCAATGTTGCGTAATACCACGCCAGGAAAATAGTTGTTCTGCTTGTGGTTTAGTACACATTCAGTTTCAAACTGGATTTGAGATTTTCAATATTGGACAAGACTCTATTTATATCTATCACTATGGCTTTTTCATTTTGCATTTATTAACATAGTCAAGGTATCAGTCACACCTCACACCCATCTTTATTTGTGACATGAGAGCTTCATTTCTGCAGTGTTTTTTTTATCCGCCGCTTGGTGTCGCTAGTTCCAAGTGTCCGTGACCGAGATTGCATTGGGACAAGCACCGCTTCTTGAAAATGTGATTCAGTTCACATTTTCAATTCCCTGCCGAATCATATCAAAATAACAAATACAGTGATGTCGTTTAGAAGACATGTCAAATCTTATATATATTCTTCTAGAACTTTAATGAATAATAGATAATATGTTGCATTAGTTTACTGTTTCTTTATATAGGTACTATTAGAATTGGTTAGGTGTTACATAATTATTGGTATAAGTCCCAAGTAATATTGGTGATCATAGGTAAGAGTTTGAGTTTATTTTATCTGTTTTCGACATTAAACTTTCGGAAATAGTGATATATGTACTAGGTTAGAGTATAGGGGGTTGTATGGAAGAGCAACATGGTTGAATGTCGCCCCCCATATGCACCAATATGTACAATTTATTGGACATGCAATAAAGACACATTATTATCTCAGGGTCCCTACTCGGTTGACTACCCTGCACTTATGAGGGCTAATAAGCCCGAAACTATAGTCTGTATGTTGTTGAATGTGCCTGTCTCGATGTGAACTTTGTCATCTTAGGAAGAAAGCAATCTGCATTCACAGTGTGAATCGTTGCATGGACTACGAGCAGATATAATTCAATGTTCTGCATGAGATTTGCCAGGAAAGTAATTGTTTTCTGCTGTGTTCTACTAGATATTGAAATTCAAACTGTGTTTAATAGTTGCAATCGGATATAAGACTATTTATTTCAATTGCGGGTTGCTACAATATAAAAATTTTTCGAGTCCCCAGTTTAATATAGAAGAAATTTAAGACTGGTAACTCAGCGGAACGATATGACGATAGTCATATAAATGATGTTAGACAAACTGCATCGATATTCAATATACATAAAGAACAGGAACAATGTATAACTGCCATCCAAAAATTATAGAAGGTTAATGGCACTATGATATAACTCTATACCTAGGACTAGATCAGAAGTATCTGTAGTGTATGTTATCTCGTTTTCTTTGAGATTAACTTTTTAAAAAATGATATTTATTTTGGGCAGAGTTTCTGCCTCTACAATTTGAGCTTTATTTCAAGACCAACAACTCAGAAATACAATTTAGATTCAATTTATACTATTATGATGCTGATGTCAGCGTCAGCAGATATTCTATTATTCTTGCTATTGTTATTCTGGAAAATACTGATTATAATAAAATGTCTAGTTCAGATTCTGAGGAATTGTTATCGCTCTGTAACTTGATACTAGTGAGATTGAAATATCATCAGATTATAGCATATAACAACTCCCCATCACAATAAAAATTTACTGCAACTTTTGAGAAGTGTCTATCGAGGTGGTTGGTACCAGCTCGAGGTCCTCTTCTTCTCGTTCTTGAATATTCACGCTCGGGCGTCTTCTGGGGATGAACCTGTTGAGGGATGATCGGAGTGGTGTTCTCGATGCGCTGGGTCTAGGTGGACCCGGGAGTGGACTTCCAGCGGGCATGATGCTTATTCTTGCTGGTCGTCTTCGTCTGCACTTACAGTAGATGTAAAGTACAATCAGGAGAATGATCAGGGTGATGGTTGAATACGTGAACCAAGAAATGTGTTTGGTTACGTAGGGTTGATTGATTAATCTGTCTAAATCGTCGGAATATTGGCTCAATTTGTGCTGAGCGATATTCAAATCTTCGGTGTCCAATTTGCTGAGTTTCAGTGGTTTCAGGTCTGGAACATTATTTTTCTCAGGTAGATGTTCACAGCATTCGTATGGAATGATAACTGGTTGGTTTCTGTAGGTGACGTTCTTGTACACGTTTACTAGATATTTAGCATGTACTCTCGTGCTTCCTATGAATACATTGTAACGTGAGGATCGAATTGGTATCGGCAATTTTTGTTATCGTTTCTCTATTCGAACACTTGATTGTTATTGGTAGTGGATCTGAGATGGAGATCAACCACATATTAAATGCAATTTCTTTAACATTGTAGTCTCTTGCAAATATGACTGAAGATTGGCATGTCTTCGGTATGTCGAATCGTTGTCGAAGAAGTTGGGCTTCGCAAATAGCGTTGTTATCGATCGGATATGGCAGAACATCTGAACATATCTTGATTCGGCTTGCTATGTTTTTGCATTTGTCTAAGTTCTTGAATGATGCGTACAGCATTGAATCGTCATCTCTCGCGATATATTTTTATTTTTGATTTGTGAATAAAATGTGGTGAAAACCTGTTCTATTATCCAATATTGGTATTGGGAACAATTGGAATAGAGTATAGGTTTCTGGTTCGACAAGTGGAATTTTTAAAAGAAAAACTATCTTCGAATCTGTCTGATATGCTTCAAGTTCTATGATATCTAGATATTGAGCTACTGCAGATGAATAGATTGGCAATGGAAGATTATTTTTCGATAGTGATTGGGATATGTCTTGAAGAGAATTTATTAGGTCTCTAGGTGTTATGATTGAAGTATGAATTATTCCTAATTTAGAGAAGGAAATTGAATTTAGAATATCGTCTAATGTGGCTTCGAGAAACATGTAGCTCTCCATTAGTGATTCGCAAAGTTATAGAGTTTCTAACTGAGCTTGAGCATATGCTAAATCGTTAGAAATATCGTAAATCGATGTTTCTATTAATTTTATATTGTCGTTAAAGGTGGCTTCGTCTATTTGCAATTTCTGAATTGTATTATTGAAGCTTTTTATGACAGAAGTAGTCACAGAAATTTGATTTTCCATCAGGTTTTCAAGTTGATATTCATCTTTTGAAATTTTATCAATACAAGCATTGAAATATTCTCCATCTGATGCATCTAAATTTCCAGTGATGGCTTTCCAAAAGGAACCTGCGCCATTAAAAATTCCTCTTTTCTTTCTATTGCTTGTTTTTGTATCTGCGAATATTTCACGATACTTCAGTTCTAGTGAATCTGAGATTTGTGAGTTTTAATTTGGGCTTTGAACGATATCATACGAGGGTTTGGTGTATCAAATAGACTTGTCATATCTTCCAAGATTTTGTTGTTTTTATCGAGAGCATGTTTGATAGGCTCCAGGTCTTTGTAAACGATTAGTGTCCATTTATCATTGTAAAATTTCACTGTTGATTCCTCGTGATAGAATATTCCAACTGTATTATTTATTGGGTTAAGCGAATGTTGGGAGTTCGCTGCTGAGAACAGCAGGAAAAACCTGTAATTTATGTGTCAAAATAAGGTTTAAGTCTGTCGAAGTTCACTTTAGTTTTTTGTCTAGTTTTCCAATTAACAAGCATTGCTGATTTCTGGTAGATTTCGAGTATTTCAAAAGGGCCATTAAATTTATTCTGAAGTTTATCTTTAATTTGAGATTCTCTAACGTAAACTATATCGCCTACTTTATAATCGGGCAGATTTTCATTTACTCTTTTGTCGAATCAAATTTTAGCTTGCTCTTTGGTTTGTTGTGTTTTTTCACGAGCAATATTGTAATAGTGTGAAATTCTATTATTCAGATCACGTACATATTTTGAAATCAATTGTTTTTCATTGTAAAGCGTATCGGGCATTCTAGAAGCGATGTGTCCAAATACTAGTTCATATGGAGTAAAGCCATGTGTTTTGTTTTTGGTCGTATTATAACATATTACAGCATACGGGAGTATATTGAATGGGTGTTCACGTGGATTTTCGGCTAAATTTGCTCTTATCATTTCTGTTAATGTCGCGTGAAATCTTTCGAGTGAACCATTGGATTGAGGACGATTAACACTAGAGAATGTTAGTTTGATGTCATATAAAAGACAGAGGTCTTTCAGTAATCTGTTATCGAATTCACGTCCGTATAGTCACAATGAATTCGCAGTGGCGTACCATAATGTTGGAAATACAACAAAAGGGTATTGACTACTGATTTGGCAGATTTATCTTCTATGGGATAAGCTTGGATGAATTTAGTCAATTCGTCTCTAATGGTTAAAGCGTAGTTTTTCTTATTCTTTCAAATGGAGATTTTTTTGGGATTCGCCTTCTGACCATGGTAGAGGACAGGCGGCGTCCTCGAGGTTCGAAGTCAAGTTGATGTGAAATGTGATCGTCCATTTTGAAATTACGAATATTAATTGAAAATATATTTATCATAGTGAAGCTTAAGTTAATAATAGTGAAAAAAAATTGGTCCTCTTGTTTCTACGCCGGTTAGAGGCCGGATGACAACGGATTTGTCGAATAAGGGGGCCATACTTGCATTGAAGTTCTTCTTGAAATTAAGAACTTCTTTATGGAATATTACCCAGACAGCACGATGTGATTCTGAGAATGTCCTCAGAATATACCAGTAGAACATTTAGAATATTCTCAGAATGTTCTCACAAGGTACACTGAATGTTCTGGGGACATTCTCAGAACATGAAAATGGGACGAAAATTCAAGTTCCAAGAACGTTCTCAGGATATGTCAAGGAATATTCTGAGAATATCCATGGTTATTTTCAGAATATTCTTAGAATCATCCTCAAAATATCCTAGAATCTTCCCAAAATATTCTATGAACATAATCAGAATCTTCTCAAGTATATTTTGCGCACATTTTTTTTTTTCAAGTACTTTATTCATATATAATGCCTAATAACAATTTATGTACATTCAAGAAATTAAAGAAATTCGAATTAGTGCATTACATTGAACAAAAATCATCCAAAGCAGCAAAATCAACAAAATCCATCTACAATTTTCACCTTAATTTGCAAAAAATAATTTTTCACCTTGATTTACATACCTAAATAGATATAAAAATATAAAAATAAAAAATAAGATCTCTAACGTATTTTCAGTCTAGAGAACGAAAAGTACATTATATATATATATATATATATATATATATATATATATATATATATTTTGCTCAAAGTTTATTTGTGTATAAATTTTGAATTCTACTTTTAAATAAATTTATGTTTGCACTGTCAGTTATGATTTTTGGTAAGGAGTTATAGG
Source organism: Chrysomela aeneicollis (assembly GCA_029955515.1). NCBI lineage: Eukaryota > Metazoa > Arthropoda > Insecta > Coleoptera > Chrysomelidae > Chrysomela > Chrysomela aeneicollis. Next base: position 786,550 of record JARUHQ010000022.1, read on the forward strand.
TTTCCATGCTCTGTGTTATGGGGTTTTTGAGGCCTATATTTGTTCTTACTGGCTCTAAGAAGATGTTTTCTCGTGTACGTGTATTATAATTGTGTTGTTGATTCACGAAGTTGAAAGGTGTATTACATTTAAGATTTTCGTTGATTATATTGTATATATATTTACTTTGTTCAATTTGTAATATGGTAGCAATAGGTAAGATATTAGTTTGATCGTATATTGTTTGTGCTGATGTATTATACTGAAATTTGAATAAGATCTTTACGACTCTATTTTGTAATGTTTCAATTTTTTTGAACATAGTTATTCCACTTGTTCCCCATAATGGTATTAAGTATCTGAATATGGACAGAAAATATGCATTGTAAATTTGATATAAGCCAGATGTTCTTATGTAATCTCTACATCGGTAAATGGCTCCAACCATGGGTGATATTTTGTTTTCTATGTGTTTGATGTGTTCACTCCAATTCAGCTTCTCGTCTAATATAAGTCCAAGGTATTTTGCTTTTCGAACCCTGTCAATTACCTCTCCTCCTATTTCTATTTTGATATTTTGTGTAGTTTTATTTTTTTGTGTAAAAATCATATATGTTGTTTTACTTATATTAAGTTGCAGTCTATTTTTTATCAGCCATGCATGATATTGTTCTAAATCTTTGTTAACCGTTATTTGTAACTGTGTTATGTCTCTGCCTTTATATACCAAAACAGTATCATCAGCAAACTTGAAATACCTACCTAGAAGTTCAGCAGTTCTCAATGATAAGACATGTAAGGTATATAAAAGAGGTCCCAATACTGAACCCTGTGGTACTCCCGATTTTGTATCCTCAGTTTGACTAGATGTCCTATTTACCACTGTGAACTGTTGCCTGTTTAGGAGATATGTTTTTATGAGAGAGTGGACTCTTCCTCTTATTCCCATGTTTTCTAATTTGTTTAGTAAAATAGTGTGGTCCACTACATCAAAAGCTTTCCGTAAATCAACAAAGACTGTTCCCAGCAAGCACAAAAACATCTCAGAGATGTTGAAAGTACGAGATTTCGAGACATTGAACATCCACTGCGATATCCTGTTCATACATGAATAGTACTTTTATATAACAGCCAATGTCCGCCACAGGCGTCCATTTTCAGGATGTCCTTGGGATATCACAAAGAGAACTCTTCCTAAGTTTTTTTGATAGTCTTTTCATAGACACAACAGAACATTTCCAAAGCGTTTAGTGTATATTGATTTGCATTGAATAAAACTTTTTTTAAGATCACTTTATATAGTCTTTTGCTATTCATTTGGACATTTGAGAAGAGATCTTCTTTCCTTTGTTTTGTTGGGATTTGGATTAGTGTGGTTGAAGAAGAACTATTATTTTCTTGCCAAAGTTTCGAATTAGAATGAATCATTATCAGGACCCATTTTAAAAGAGCCATGATAATTGGTCTATTATAGTTTGAAACTTCGGCGCGAAATTAATAGTTATCTACTTCAATCACACTTACCCAAACTTCAACAAAACAAATGAAAGAACATTTTTAGAGATTACCAAAATGACCAGAAATGGTTAAAAAACACTTATATAATTTATGAACACTTTAAAAATATATGAACACTTATATTGACTCGAAATATAAATTCAATAAATTTTATTCCATCTATAGGACATATTTTCAGGAAAGAAAGATTTCACATTTAACTTGAATTAATATACTAACCACCAGTAATGTGTAACCTAATCTTGGTTTGATTAAAGACTGTCTTAACAACATATTTACATTTTAGTTTTGACATAATCACACTATAATACTGAATGAGGAGTTTTATTTTCACTAATTTCATATCTTCTCATCTGTTAACACTAACACCATGTGACTCTTGTACTGATTTGTACAAAAATATACCAGAATACCACTCCACTCTGCACATAAGCTATTCCATATTGACGGTATTTCCTGGATCAGAATCACCAAAGCAAACTGTTCTCTTCACCCCATTGTCTATGCTGTGAGGCTTCTATTTGATCTTTCTTGATGGAAATGTCAGTTTTGCATTGATTTTTGTTCGTGAAATCTTATTTATATCTACCTCCAACTGAAAAAAAAAAAGAAGTAACTCCGTTTTTTCGACTGATCTACTTATTCACTCACCTGTCCATCAAAATGATCTTCACAAAAATACTTGGTGGTTGTGATAGCTGTATTAACAGCAGAAAACCATCTCATCCTAATGTCTTTATTGTTCGGAATGGAAATAACCGAGGAAATAACAAAGTTTCTTTTCACAGTTATCGCTATTGTTCGAATTCACAAGAACTTTTTGAATTATTTTTTACAACACAACTGAGAACAATAACTTTAACCTCAATTTTCCTTGACTTGTTGAAGAATCTTTAACTAAGTTCAACTGTATAGGACGGCTCAAATGGGCTCAATCCACTGAACCCTTCATCCCGGGCGTGACGTCGAAAAGTATGTTGTATGACCTCATTGACATCCACAAGTAAACATTTTTTTGACCTCGCTAGTACCTCACCGTATACATACAAAGAAACGCCACACAAGAACAAAAACAATACTTTCAACATATTCTGAAGACCTCTTAAGGAAGTGCATATTGCGTCCCAGAAAAACATCCACATGCCAACAATTTCATGTGCTGTACACCTCACTAGTTGATAAGATGTTAAATTATTTTTGGATAGGCCGAGCGGATTTGTCCTATATGTGAGGTGATAAAGCTACAGATGTTTTTAGGGTAAGGCCTTACAGGTGAGTAAAACAACGGCGTCAAGTTAACTAATCTAATTAAAAATATACTTTATCTAACTGTGGTGAACTACTGACACAAGTACACGTATATTCAAAAAATTAACTAAATCTCCTGAAAGAACCATGTTAATTCACAATCATCTATATGGCTTAAACACAAACAAGTATACTATCAAATTCAATATACAACACTATAATCAAAATCCCTTCTTTGTAATCAGAAATCCTACGTCCAAATGCTTTATAGTTTCAAGTACGACCCTGGCTACTACCTGCTGTAAACGACACCCTCTTAGATAAACAATAAATTTACTACCACGCGTCGCTTAAATATCTTTGACGTCAATGAACTGGGCTTTTTGGGCTTTATAGACTGTGAATTTTAGTGACATAGGCTTTTGAACTACTTACACATCTCAATTAGGTTTCACTTTTCACTTCGATTATTATATTAGCAATTTCTCGGCACTCGAACTGGATTTTATATGAACTGAGAAAACTTTCAACTGAACAAGTCACTTTAATGAGTGGTATCACTTCAGCTTTTGAAGACTAACTTTTTCAACCTGTCTTACGACAACTTTGTTAAACTGAACAAAAAGCACGATTTATCTATCGACAAAGAACTCGAGACTTAAAGTTCTCGTTAGCTTCTAAACCGTGTGTCCACGGACATTTCGGATGTTTAACTTGATCGAATCATACTATAGTGTTACTAGTGACTCTCTGTGACTGATTACTGATTTCCGATTCAGACTGCTTTTATATCAAAATCTAACCCCTTTGTCTCTTTGATTGCGGGAATCTATATAAGAAACACGTGCATAACATTTTGTCATTAATTTCCAAATTTATGGCTTTGTTTTTCTCTGTGATATCAAATTTTAAGCTATTTACTTCTTTTATCAGTGCCCTTTGTCTCTTTGATTGTGGGAATCTATAAAGGAAACAAGTGCACATTTTGTCATCAAGTTCCAAATTAATGGCTTTGTTTTTCTCTGTGATATCAAATCTTAAGCTATTTACTTATTTTATCAATGCCCTTTTGGGTCATTTGTATACATAACTCATGACTTCATTTTATCCTCATTGATAACAGTTTGGCCATCAATTAATATTGTCGACTCTTTTGTGCCTCAATTTGATTATGACTTCATATATTCTTCTTAGGTCTTGTTTAAATTATTTCTACTTGACATTAGATTTCTGATTACTTATCAAAATTGATACATTATTTTCGTGCCCAGCACATTCAGAACATCCCAAAACCTCCCAGGGATGTTTGTGCTCGCTGGGTTACTACATAATTTTTATCATCCAGGGCAGAGGAGATGTAATTGACAAAGTCCATTGTGGCGCTCATAGTATTGCTATGTTCTTGAAATCCATACTGATATTTATCAAATTCAACGAAATTAGTAATATACTTAACTATACGTTTTTTTATGATTACTTCTATAATTTTTGATATGGTACATATCACAGAAATGGGTCTATAGTTATCAGTTTTATTTTTTGGCCCATTTTTATGAATTGGTTTAACTTTGCTGATCTTAAGGATATCTGGAAAAATACCTTGCATAAGAGTTTCATTTATTAGCTTAACAATAATAGGTATAAGGTACTCTTTGAGTGTTAATAGATCTTTGGTGTTTACATTATCATAGCCAGGTGCAGAATTTGTATTCAGTTCATGTAATGTCTTTTCAACTTCTTGTGCATTCGTTTTTGTGAGATACATTGAGTTATTACTATAGATTTCCTCGAAATCAGCAAGAGTTTCTGTTTGTGTATTCATATCATCTATAATTGTTTGTCCAATATTAACAAAATATTTGTTGAACTGTTCAGCAATATCTTCTTCAGTGTCCAAGATGTGGCCTTCTACCTCAATATTAGTTATCTGTGAATCTTTTTTATTGTTGCCTTTTATTAGACTATTAATGAGTTTCCATTGTTTTTTTGGAATTTGTACCAGTTTCATTCCATTTTTTTTCAAAATAATTTTGTTTTAATTGTTTACGTTTTTTTTCAACAAGGTTTTTTTGTTTTTTGAATTTTCTTTCTATATTCGAGTTGAGAGGGATTTTAATTTTTTCTAGGTATAATTCATCTCGTTTTTTCATGATATTGAGAAATTCTGTCGTAATCCAGTCTTTATTCTCTTTATGTTTCAGTTTATATTTAAATGTTGATTCTTCTTTACATACTTGTATTGCTGAAATTAGTTCTTCATAGCTATTTATATTGAATTTAATGGCTAATTCTTGGAATTTTTTTTTAAATATTTTCTGATTCAATACGGTGTGTTCATGCAGTATTTTTTTATTTTTTTGGTGAGTTTTGTTTTCGTTTAAGATTTTGATATGGATAATTTTATGATCAGTTATTAGTTGACCAACATTGATATCACATTGAGTATCTCTGTTTGTTAGTATATGATCTAAGATTGATATTGAGTTTGAAGTTACTCTTGTAGCAGAATCATCATTAATGACATTACATATTTGATATCCATTAATTAATATAGTGTTCTTGTAAGTGTCAACTTCCAGAGAATTATTTTTGAGGAGGTCTATATTTAGATCTCCAATCAATACTGTTTTTGATTTGTTATTATTCAATATTTCATCAAGTTCTGGTAAGAATTCATTAAATGTGTGTCGAGGTGATCTGTATAGACCAATTATCCTTAGGTTATTATCTAGGAGTTTAACACTTACAAGATTATATTCCTTTCCCTTTGTAGTATCAATTACAGTATAATTCAAAGATTTCTTAAGATAAATTGAACAACCTCCACCACGAGAGTCTCGACATGAGTGAAAACCATCATAATCCTCTATCACAAATAAGTTACTTTCATTTTCATAGTACCATGTTTCTGTAATCACAAGAATATCACATTTTGATTGATTAACATAACAGCATATGTCATCATGTTTGTTCCTGGCACTTTGGGCATTTAGGTACAGAATTCTCAATCCTACATCTTGTGAATTTAACAGTTTTTTAGGTCTTCTTCACTGATGATTTTCAATACTTTACTATCCTCATCCTTTCTTTTTGTTTTTCTTTCTACATGTTTAGGATATTCTCAATATCATCAGTATATTCTGAGAACATCCTCACAATCTTCTCGAGAATATTCTGAGAAAGTTATCTTTCAGAGAATATTCTATGAACGTCCTCATTATCTTCTACAGAATATTCTGAGAATGTCAAGTGAATGATCTATGAATATTCTCAGTATACAGGGTGTCTGGAAACGTATCGGAAATACAGGGTGTTTCATAATAAATGCGCAGGACTTCAGGATATGATAGCTCTTTCAAGAATATGAAAAAAAGTTCCTATTGACTTACCCTCTTAAATGCACCATTTTCGACATACAGGGTGTTGAAAAAAAAATTGATCATGTTTTTCTTGAAAACGGTCAACTTTAGAGATTATGAACAAGAGTCCCTTTTTTGTGTAGAAAACATTGGCGGTCTAAATAGGTGGCTCAAAATTGTACTTTTTCCAGTGGCGTAAAAGTTGGAGGAAATAACACCCGCTACCCCTTCAAAATCTTCACCAATTATGAATTCAAAAAAATAACAAATCAGCCCAAAACATAGCTTATTATGAGTAGAAAATGCCTACAAAATCTGTTTACTGTGCGATATACGGTTCCAGAAATATTCGCAAAAAACGATTTTTTTAATTCAACACCCTGTATGTCGAAAATGGTGCATTTTAGGGGGTAAGTCAATGGAAACTTTTTTTCATATTCTTGAAAGAGCTATCATATCCTGAAGTCCTGCGCATTTATTATGAAACACCCTGTATTTCAGCAATCAATAGAAGAGCTGATTTAGTTGACAAAAAGTTCATGTAATTGTATGTTCGAAACGTCAGTTAGCATTTTTTTTTAATTTTTTTTATAAGAGTCTGGAGAACATCAACATAACATTGGACAAAGTAGAGTGCCTTGTAAAAGTGAGTGTGGTGATTGAATTATTGGCTGATTTCTTATTAATATTTTGTTAAAATTGTGTCAAACATTATGAAAAACATCACCCAAACTATTGGAACATACATTTGAAATTATTTTTGTTTCAAAATTAGTTCTTCTAATGAATCCTGGAATATTACCAAAACATTTTCAGAAAGTCAGTTTTGTTATTATTCAGCATAATTCATCAGTCCAACAAAATCAATAGGAATTACTAATATTCTTCACAAAACAGAAGTGATAAAAACAATTCAACATTGATTTGAAATAATGTAATAGGTATCAAGTAAGTACAACAAAAATAAAACAATGATTCTGAAGATAAAAAAAACAACATATATTCATCAAGAAAGATTGGATCAAGATCAACAACTGAAAATCTCGACAGTAATAATTTCTCAACTCCATAAAAAAATTCAAACATGTCATTCTCAATCCCTCAGTTTTTTTTCAAGTCTCTCTCGAGAATTGACCAGCCAAATTTTGATTGAAGCTTCTACATCTGCTCTTGTGATTTTTTCATGTTCGATGACATGACAGCATCTGAAAATAGTATACAAGTTTTATGAGACGCTATTTTGTCGCACGCGTTGTTTGGAGTACGACGAGCGAAGCGTGCTCGCTTCACTCCAAAGGAACAAGTGCGACAATGTGTCTTATAAAACGTATGTCTTATACAATTAATTTCAAGTCTTTTATTGAAAAAACTTGATTCAGTATCGATTAATAACAGAAACATTTTCGATTGGTAACAATGATGACATTGAAATATTCAAAATCTCACGCACAATCGTAAAGCCCAGTTTACTGTTGAACGATTTCGATATTTGCGATCTGGAGGTGAATAATGCAATGTTGTTATTGTTTTTATTGGTCATTTCGAATCAAACTACACTCTGAATTGAAATTCATTAGTAGAAACATTTGATTTTTTCACTGAGTTATCACCAAATCCAAAATCGCTCAGAAGTGAGCTGGGCCCAACTCTCCTACTGTGACTTTCATTCCACAGTTCAATGTTCCCAACTTCCGAAGAATAAAATACTCGTATCGAAATAGAGGCTATTTCGACACGCATTTGCGTTTCATAATGACTTCATTATACAACCAAAATAGAAAACAATATATTTTCATAAAGGTGCATATAAGCAACCACAAGCAACCCTCCTTTCTCTTCACTGACTCAGGCATGTAATCTGCTGTTACTCATATTCTGTTTTTCCAAAACTAGATTCAATTTCGCGTGTAGAAAAGAATAAGTGTTATCCAAGGAGACTATATTAAATAGGAACGATGGAATCGGATAAAATTCCACTGATTTTATTACAATGCCAGACCACGTCAGGGCGCCATGTTATATATGTTCGTTAGCAGGTTTGCTAAATAAGGGGGTACTCACCGGGACAGCAGGAAAGAAAAACGACCAATTTATTGCTTTCGACGGCCAGTCTCTCAAACGGCCTACCAATACCACCGTTCACCGTTCTGACTATCTCTGTATCTGTCACTGCCGTTTTGCCTCTGACACTGGCTAAAAATGTCATAGAAAACACTCCACAGAGTGTTTTCTATACTGAATGTGCACGAACTGGACATACACTCGCGTGTCACGGTACTATAACACATTGTGTAAATGCATATTTCCTTGAGAACGTCTTTAATTTAATAGAAAATATTATGAAATATTCTAGAACGTTCTCCGAACATGCAAGTAAGGCGTTCTATGAATATTTCTGGAGAACATTCATGGAATATTATGGAATATTATGTAATAAACGTTCCTAAAATATTAAAATAATACATTCTATGAATATCCCTAGAGAACATTCATAGAATATTATGGAATATTCTAGAACGTTCTCCGAATATTCAGGTGAAATAATCTATGAATATTTCCGTAGAATATTCATGGAATATTATGGAATATTGTATAAACGTTCCTATAATATTAAAATAATACATTCTATGAATATTCCTAGAGAAAAATTCATAGAATATTATGGAATATTCTAGAACGTTCTCAGAATATTCAGGTGAAATAATCTATAAATATTTCCGGAGAACATTCATGGAATATTATGGATTATTCTATAAACGTTCCTATAATATTGGAATATTCTAGAACGTTCTCAGAATATTCAGGTGAAATGATCCATGAATATTTCCGTAGAATATTCATGGAATATTATGGAATATTCTATAAACGTTTCTATAATATTAGAATAATACATTCTATGAATATTCCTAGAGAACATTCATAGAATATTATGGAATATTCTAGAACGTTCTCAGAATATTCAGGTGAAATAATCTATGAATATTTCCGGAGAACATTCATGGAATATTATGGATTATTCTATAAACGTTCCTATAATATTGGAATAATACATTCTATGAATATTCCTAGAGAATATTCATAGAATATTATGGAATATTCTAGAACGTTCTCAGAATATTCAGGTGAAATATTCTATGAATATTATTGCAGGACATTCTATGAACGTCCTGAATATTCACATTTTAGGAATATTATGTAGAATATTCTAAAGAAGGTATGTTGTGAACGTTGTGAGAATAGTCATGGAATATTCTGTGCTGTCTGGGTACTACTAGTGAAAAATTACTATTGAATAATTATTTTTATTTACCTGATCTGGAGAAATTGGCACCGAAAGGAGCCAGAAATCCAATAAACCAAACAGAAGAAGAGGAAATGGAGATTTCGGTGTCTCGGTAATGACGAATGGTGTACTGAGATTTTTGCGGCATATTTTTGTCTTCTGACAGATTTCACAATTCTTGATGAAATTCTCAACGTCTTTAGTCAGTCCTTGCCAAGTATATTTTTCTTTGATCCGTCTAACGGTTTCGTTGATTTCACGATGGAGATTATTTTTGCCTGAGTGAAATTATTGAAATTTGGTCATTTTCTGGGGTTTTAGTAATATTTTGACAAAATTTAATTTTGATGTAATTTTCACTAAATATAAAAGAGAACATTTCTAGAATCGGTAATGGTGAATTTATAAACTCAACTAAACTAAGAATTCCATTAACAATTAATAATTAACAACTACATCAACTAAGAAGGTGTTTATAAACATAATTCAAGAATTAGGTTTTTTTATTGTTCTGTGCCTGAAATTCAGAGGGAAGAAATAGTTCTGTGTTCAAATATGCCTTATGCGAATACGTTGAATTCATAATTGTTAATTCTTAGTTGAAAAGATGGAAGATGACCATCTTCTTAGTTGTTAATTATTTATTTAAATGACAGATGAATGTTTATAAAACATCTATGGGATTTTCCTGTATTCATCTTTCTTAATTCTTGGTTGTTGATTTAATTCTTAGTTTAGTTGAGTTTATAAATTCACCATAACTCTAAGTTATTTTCGACATAGTAGGTTTTGGAAAGATCTAATTTGGTTTTGTCTTCATATAATACACTGAATATTTTTTCGATGACTGTTTCGGGGTCGTAAGGAATAACGATTATGAAGTATTTGCGATCTTTGACGGATTTGCTACTAAATACGTTTATAATATCGCAACGAAAATTTTCGTCTTCTTCGAAAATATCATCATTAATGGTACCATGAAAATCTTTCAATTTATTTTGCCAAAAGAAAGTAATTATATTTTTGTGTGATTTATCAAGTAATTGAAAATACACATATTCGAATTTTGAATAATCAATGAGTGAGGTCGGCAAAAGTGTCGAATTCTTGTTGGACTTGTTCAAGTTTTGTTTCGCTAGTATCTTCGGTTTTTACAGGATTGTCTGGTATTTTGCTAGTATGTTCGTCTTGTACAGGGTTGTCTGATGTTTTGTCTTCTGAATCTAGGATTTCTATAGGGTCATTCATATGATGGATTTTTTTCTGTAATTTTGCGCATTGGTCGAAATGATTGATTTTGATACGGGAGAGTGCGTTGGCATTTTTATTTGTTTTTCCTGGTTTGAAAACAATTTCGTAGTCATATTCTTCCAGTTTTAATCGTCATCATGCTAGCCTACTACCGGGGTCTTTAATTGAAAAGAGACAGGTTAGGGGACGGTGATCTGTTACCAGTTTGAATTTGTGTCCGAAAAGGTATGAGCATAAGTGTTTCACTGTCCAAACTATCGCCAAAAGTTCTCTCTCAATCGTAGAGTACTTGGTTTCGGCTACACAAAGAATTCTCGATGATTGCTATCGGGAGGTCTCTGCCAATTGGTCCTTGGGATAGAACTGCGCCTATCGCAAATGCACTGGCATCTGTTGTCAACAGGAAGGGTTCGTCGAAATTGGGGTATATCAAAATTGGAGATGTAGTTAGTGCTTGTTCAAAAGTTTCAAAGGAATTAACACAGTCTTCATTAGAATTGAAAGGGATATCTTTTTGAAGTAGTCTTGTCAGTGGTTTGGAAGTCTTAGCGAAATTTGGTATGAAACGTCTATAATAACCGGACAAACCAAGGAATGACTTTATTTCTTTCGGATTCTTGGGTTGAGGAAAATTCTTTATACACTCTACTTTGGATGGATTTGGTTTTACGCCATCTTGAGTAATGAGGTGTCCTAGGTATGCGACTTCTTTGCGGAGAAATTCGCATTTGTCAGGTTGTATTTTCAGATTAGCTTTCCGTAAACGTTTGAATACTTCGGTTATACGAGCGATGTGTTCGTGGATCGTAGGGGAATAGACAATGATAACGTTGGTTCTGGATTCCCATAAGGATGTTATCCATTACTCGCTGAAAGGTGGAGGGGGCATTTTTCAAACCAAATGGCATTCGAACGAATTCGTAATGTCCATTTTCTACGGAGAATGCTGTTTTCTGAATATCTTTCGGATCAATCTCGATTTGGTGAAAACCAGAGGCTGAATCAAGTGTAGTAAAATACTGGCACTTGCCTAACTGGTCCAAGAGATCGGGATTATTCGGGAGAGGGTATTCGTCGTCGATGGTCACTTCATTCAATTTTCGGTAGTCTATAACTACTCGCCACTTCTGTTTGCCAGAAGCATCTAGTTTCTTAGGTACAACCCAAACTGGGGATGACCATGGTGAAACTGACGGTTGAATGATAACTTGATCGAGCATTTTCGATATTTGAGTTTTTACCTCCTCTTTATGTATCTGAGGATACCGATAAGATTTGGTAAATGTAGGTCTATTGTCTTTGGTGTCGATAGGATGTTTGATTTCGTTCGTGATAGAAAATATCCGAGAAGTCTAAGCAGAGTTCAGTTATGAGATTAATTTCTTCGTCATTGAGATGTTCTAATCGTAATTGTTTTTTTATTTCATATTACCGGTCAATTTGGTTGTCAGTATCTGAATTTTGTACGTTCAAATTATACACAGGAGAATCTTGGAATGGTTCTAATATGAGTTCGGAAAAATCTACTGTCTTTGGAATAACATTGACGTTCAAGACAGAGGTTAGAAATTCGCCTTGTTTATTAATTGTCACTATTGAATTTGGAATTCTAACTTTGTCGATTTCCTGACCTATCAGTACAGCATCAGTATTTGATAATTTACATTTCAACTTGAAAATTTGTTCGGTACGCGGTTCGATATTTATAATATTTTGATATTTCTTGGTGTGAGATACATCAACTGAAGGTTGATCAATTTCGTCGGTTACTTTTGAAAGCGGGACGGTTTTGAAATCAGTTATCAGCTGTTTATTTTTGAGATCTACCACGCAGTTATAATGTTCTACAAAATCGGAACCAAGGAGGCCGTCAAATTCTATGTCCAAGTTATGAATGTAAACTTTGTGTGGGTCTTCGGGTTCGAAAGGAATCAAAGTAGATTCGGTGATTAATATCTTCTGATCGGTTATGCCTTGAATAGAAATATTTTCTGGATAACGTCACATATATTTGTGATATCTTTGATATAATATAAATTCTTGGAATTTACAGGCAAAAGAGGTTCTAAATGAATTGTTGTTCTGGGAAATTCAAATTCGGGTCGAAACTGTCCAAATTCAATGTCTGAATTTGAGCTTGGAGTTCGTTCATTACATTCGGTTGTGATGTATTCGGTGGGTCTCCATGATTGAGATCTAACTGAAAATCCTGAATGTCCGAGTTCTGGGTAATATTATGTCTATCATAGTCTTGATAAGGAGTGGAGAATTGATCATAATCGAATTGATTAGTGGTATAATTATCGAATTGTTGATTTTGGCTATCACTAATATCATTGTAATTTGATTGATCAAAATTTTTAACTTCGCCTGTATAGCGATCTTCTTGTTGATATTTTTCATAGAATTGATCGAATTGTTGGTAATTCAAATGATGAGCTTGTTGGTTGTTAGTTCTGTAAAAATTTGGATTCGGTTGAATTGTCGATTGCCTTTGATTATTAAAATTCGGATTAGGTATCATTATTTGTGGTCGGTTTTGTTGGGATTGATTTTGCGGTTATTGGTTTCCGTACTGAGGTTGTCTTCGTACTGGGTTTTTATTTTGGAATGGTCTTGAAGGACCTGCTTGAGCTTGCTTGAAATTTTGTGGGTTATTTGGCCTTGGAGGGAATGTTGGTCTATTTTGCGAATATTGTTTCGGACGACATTCGTTAATCAAATGTCCTGTGCGTCCACAATATGAGCACTGTTTCGGCTGTTGGGACATTGGTTTTCGATTAGGAATCTGATTCGCGTTCCGGTTGTTTTGTGAATTTGGAAATTTCTGATTTTCGGAATAGCTCAATTGCAATTCTCGTCTAATGCTAGTCATTGCTGTTAACATATCTGGTGGGTTATATGCTCGAAATGTTTGACCTAATTTCGGTTCTAGTCCAGTCAAGAGAGTATTTGAACTCATAGTTTCTATAAGTCTGGATTGAGCGGCTTTTTGCTCTGGTGGCATGATTTGTTTGTTCACAGCTGCATGCATTTTGGCATTATGCGTTTGCAATCTTTGATTAAATGTCGTAGCATTTTCATTGGGAAGTTGTCGAATTCTTTGGAGATCTTGAATCAATGAAGTCAAGTCTCTAGAATCGCCAAAGTGTGCATGTAAAAGATGTCTTATTTCTTCCCAAGTTGTTGGATTTCTCGAATTCACTAGTTCTGCAGCACGTCCACGTAGTCTATTTTTAATGTGGAGTATAACTAACAATTTTTGATCTTCTACAGCCATTCTGTAGGCAGTATTACAGGCTTGGATAAATGTTGTTAAAAAGATTGGATTTGCGTCGTATTCTGGTTCGATGGAGAATATTTCACTTAGTTTGTATGGTTCTATTTCTCCTTGTTGTCGTGGTGCTGCCACGGGTATATGTTCATTTTCCATTATGAATTATTTTTTCAAATTGGAACAGAGACTCAAGGGGATTGATTGGATAATTGAACAGTTATTGTTTTGAAAAAACGGTACGATTCAATGGGTACTTACAAGATTGAAATCATTGAGTTCGTCGTGTTCTCGTCGATTCTGTCAGGGGCTTCACCAGGTGTTCCTGCCACAGCTCTTCGAATGATGACTCTCTCGGGTTGTTGGTTCTTTGTTTCGGTAAAGGATTGGTATCCGCCGTCACTAGTTGGATTTGCCGTATTCTAGCAACGTGACGAAATCCGCACGACTGCGCCAATTTGTTATCTCGTATTCTTTGAGATTAACTTTTTAAAAAATGATATTTATTTTGGGCAGAGTTTCTGCCTCTACGATGTGAGCTTTATTTCAAGACTAACTCAAAAATACAATTTAGATTCAATTTATACTATTATGATGCTGATGTCAGCGTCAGCAGATATTCTATTATTCTTGCTATTGTTATTCTGGAATATACTGATTATAATAAAATGTCTAGTTCAGATTCTGAGGAATTGTTATCGCTCTGTGACTTGATACTAGTGAGATTGAAATATCATCAAATTATAGTATATAACATGTATGACTAATGTCGAAAGATTGGGGATGTGTAATCGACTTATGATAGTCATTCGATTCCAGACCACCGGCGAGTAGAGAACTAAATAAAGTGAAATACAACAACTCGGAGTCTTATTTTATATGAGTGGAGGTTGTTACAGTATCCAAATTTGAAGATTCTAGGTAAGTGTTGTTGGTAGTTTCTATGAACATACAATTCTAATAGGGAACAGACACACTAGAATCGAGCAGAGTTCATAAGTTCACCAGCAGATAGGTACTAACAAAGTGTTTGAAAAGTGTAGCTTTACATGATATAGGACAGACTAGCAGACATCAGTAGAGCAGGACTAGACCATCAGGGATTATTCAACTACCATTGCAACTTATCGAAACCAGATATCTGGTACAAGTTGAAAAGTCCAGAAAATAAGACCACAAAATGGCTGCACAGATGAGCAGAAAAAAGTCAGTTGTGGTGAAAGGAGAATTCATGTGCAGAACGAGAGAACCCTATATTGAAAATTTAGAAAGATATTCCACACAATGGAGGTCATAGAAAATAATAAAATTGTACAAAGTGTCCTAAATTCGCGGACCAACATATGGGTAACTCTGAAACGGTTAGAGATACAGGGTCAGATTTTTTATTTTCATTTTTATTTTCATTTTTCTTAGCTTTATTTCAATATATACGAAAAAAAAAAAGAAGTCTCACAGTAGAAGGGATAGGCCGGTGCACCCGGTGGCGGACGGCGGACGGGTGGCGGACGGTGGACGGGTGGCGGACGGGTGGCGGACGGTGGACGGGTGGCGGACGGTGGACGGGTGGTGGACGGGTGGCGGACGGTGGCGGAGGTGGACGGGTGGTGGACGGTGGACGTGAATGCGGTGGTGGACTTGAATGCATAGACCTAAAACTGCCACATTCTCGCGTAGGTAGACTATAATTTATTATATCTATTAAATTCCAAAGTTATGAGGTATTGTGACGCAACAATTAATGATAAACTACGACATCTAATGTCAAAAAAAACGAGGGCCCTTCCGAGAAAAAAAAGTCACCTTAGAGAAATCTTCGAGTCAAAGACTGTATAAGCCCGAAATTGCCGAGCCCATGTTCTCACGCAGACGTTTAAAATAAAATAAAATTTATTACATTTATCAAATTCCAAAGTGATGGACATGAATAGTGTGACACAACAATGGGCGATAAACTACGACATTTAATGCCTAGAAGAAGAAGACAGTCGAAATGGGCCTCCTTTCAAATAAATTTCATCCTATTAAAATCTTTGTTCAAAACTATTCCCACCATAATAATAAAAATTCGCTGGTTTTGGTCGCACATGTCCCAGGTAATAAAAAACGCCAGTGCGGGCTTTATCGTTGACCCTTCCAATGGGTAATCTCATGAATTTAATAATTTATTCCAAGCAGATGAAAATAAATGTATTCATTTGAAAAGTTTATGCGCCGGCTCTATGGCAGGTAGTCGTCTGAGCCCTCCCCAACCGCAGGGAGCCACATAAAATTTTTAGTTAATTTTAACCAGATGAATACAGCCCCATTCATTTGAAAGTTTGACGTCCCGTTTCTATAGAAATATATACTGATGTGCTTTTTATGTTGAATTATATATTTTATTAGTCGTAAATCAGAGGCAGCTGCGTCCGAAGGCTGAACCCTACCCACATCTCGAGCTATAAATAGGCCCGCATTTGTTGAAATGATCACAGTTCAGTCTTGTGCACTCAGCTGATACGTTGCTTTTTCTTCCTCGCTTCCTAGTACACATTTCGATATTACCAAGATGTTCACCTGCGAAAAGTGCGGAAAAGTTTTCTCACGGAAGGAAAATTTGCGTAGGCATCAAAGAGGATCTTGCGGCACTTCCGGTACGGGCAAAGTGTTTAGCTGTGCAGAATGCAGTAGCACCTTTTCAAGAATAGATATTTTACGGAGGCATGAAAAGGGTTCTTGTAAGGTAACTGCTGGCGGCTCTGCCCAACCTGCCAAGCGTGCTAGGATGGATTCGCCGGGCCCATCGACATCTTCAGTAACGAATTACCCAACTGGTAGTTCTACAGGTTCCCAGAAAGATTGTGCGAATCGATCTGAGAGAGAAGTGAAAAGTCTAGAATGCGAAAAGTGTGATGCCAAATTCACAAGGATGAGCAGCTTACGAAGGCATCAGAAACGTTCGTGCCAGGCGGGAGCTGGCCCGTCGGCTATTATGATGGATTGTATTGCTTGCAATGAATCAATCCCGACCGATATGATGAATGCCCATAGGAGATCTATGGAGCATAGAAATAATTCTACCATTCATCATTCGGTCAATATCCGACGGATAAATAGCTCTTTGAAATGCCGAATAGCTAGCTACAGAGTCGAGTGTGGAAGTCAAGAAGCACCCGACTTCAATGCATTCTTCCTGGACTCCAAGCCAGATATCATTTCACTCTTGGAAGGTGCGTTGGCAGAGCATAATTCGGTTAAAGTCAATATGGAGGCAGTTGGCAGGTATTACTTGCAAACGCAGGAAATTCATGACAACAAGTCCTTTGGCACACCGAATCATATTGCCAATGCCAGCAGCGATTTGATTGAAGTAATAGAGGGTTTGATGGACATCTTAATCAACCGCGCAACCGAGTTCGAGGAACGTGATTCTGGTAAGTTGTTTTTTTTTTCATCACTCGAATTGTTAGCATGGCATTATTTCAAAGTTCATCTAAACATTTGTCCGAGCTCTGTACATTCGATGCTAATTTAATTAAGAAAAAATGGCTTCAATTCATGTTTTAATTCACTTATTGATTTTTTCCTTTTTTTTTTGTTTCAGGTTGGGCCCTAGAAAAAGTTTTATTCTTGGAAATCAACATCAACAAGTATAGTCCGCTGCGAGGATCTTCATTTATGGAATTACCGGAATTCATCAAGAGGAAAAATGCCGTGGTTAATGTTCGTAATGAGGATCAACACTGCTTCGCCTGGGCTATTATGGCTGCACTGTATCCGGTCACAGTTCGAGCCGATGAAGTGTCCTTCTACCCGCATTTTTCCACAGCCTTGAAAAGGGCAGGTATGGATTTCCCAGTCAAATTACGAGACATTTCAAAATTCGAGGACATGAATAATTGTTCAATCAATGTTTATGGGCTAGATACTATTTACGAAGATCGCAAGATGAAGTACGAAATAGTAGGTCCGCTATATTTTTCCCAGAAAAAATACGGTAGACATATTAATTTGCTGCTCATCACTGACGACGATTCTGGCAATCGTCATTATTGCTGGATGAAGGATCTATCGAGATTAGTATCTAGCCAAATATCTAAACATGAGCATAAACAATATATCTGCGACGGTTGTTTGACATACATTGCTGAAGAGAGCAAACTAGTCAGTCACAGATTACATGACTGCAACCATCTATATACAACAACTCCGTCTACAAAGCCGAAAATTGATAAATTTGGTAAAGAAGTACCTGAAAATATATTGAAAATTGAAAATTTTGAAAGACAGATGAGGGTTCCATTTACTGTTTATGCCGATTTCGAATCAATTTTAAAACCAATCGCAACAAGTGAACCTAATCCCGAGCATTCATTTACAAACAAGACTTTCAAACACGAGCCGTATTCCTTCGCATATTTCATCAAGTGTTCATTTGATGATTCCAAATCGAAATTTGTATTATATCGTGGTGAAGACGCCTCTCAAATGTTTGTCACCAAATTGGTCGATGATTGCAGGGATATTTATAATTCATTTTTGAAACGCGTTGTCTCGATGAAAAAATTATCCGCTCAAGAGGAAGTGGAATTTGATACTGCGACTGAATGTGGTATCTGTGGTAAACCTTTCGAAAGCAGTGATGTCAAAGTACGAGACCACTGCCACTTGACGGGTGATAAAAGATTTGGGGCAGCGCATTCAGTCTGTAATTTGAATTATAAGATCCCTAATTTCATCCCAATCATATTCCATAATATGAGTAACTATGACTGTCACCTATTCATCAAACATTTTCCGAAGACGATGATAGCGAGAGAGTTGACGTTATTCCTCAGACCAAAGAGAAATATATTTCCTTCACCAAACATATTCTAGTCGACAAATATACGAATAAGCGGGGTGGAGAGAGTTCCGTTTTTCTGAAATTGCGATACATCGACAGTTTTAGATTTATGGCCACCTCTTTGGACAATTTGGGAAAAACGTTAACCCCCGCACAACTCGCCAATACAAAAATACATTTTTCAGACCCCAAAAAATTTGAATTGGTGACGCAAAAAGGCGTTTTCCCCTATAGTTTCGTGAGTTCATTGGAAAAATTGGATTACACTGCCTTACCAACAAAAGAGGAATTTTACAATGACTTGCGAAGTGAACATATTTCCGATGAAGAGTATATGCGTGCGGAACGTGTTTGGAATGTGTTTGAATGTAAAACTCTCGGAGATTATTCCGATATTTATTTAAAATCCGACGTTTTGTTGTTGTGCGACATTTTCGAAAACTTTCGCAATATCTGTTTGAAAGCATACGGTCTAGATCCCGCCCAATATTACACCGCCCCAGGGCTATCCTGGGATGCAATGTTGAAATATACCAGGGTTGAATTAGAGTTGTTGACAGACATCGACATGATTCACTTCTTCAAGAACGGTATTCGCGGCGGGATAAGTCAATGCAGTGAAAGGAAACATGTAGCCAACAACAAATTTCTTCCAAATTTCAACCCTTCAGAACCCTCATCTTTTATTATATACTTGGATGCAACAAATCTGTATGGGCATAGTATGTCGCAACCGTTACCCACATCAGGTTTCTCTTGGTTATCACCCCAAGAAATTGAATCATTAGATTATATGTCTGTTCCTGATGATGGTGATTTAGGGTTTGTCCTCGAGGTCGATGTCAGCTACCCTAAAGATGACGCGCATTCAGATTACCCCTTTTTAGTAGAATCGATCATACCACCAGGCTCCAAATCTAAGATTCCTAAACTCATTCCAAATTTGAATGATAAGAAAAAGTATGTTGTCCACTACAGGAGCCTAAAACAGGCCGTCAACAATGGTTTGTTAGTAACTCGAATCCATAGGGTGTTGAAATTCAATCAGTCACGATGGTTGAAGAAATACATTGATCTGAATACGATCATGCGTAATAATACTAAAAATAAATTTGAAGGCAATCAGATTAAAACGATGACCAACTCAATATATGGAAAAACTATGGAGAATGTGGACAAGAGGCGCGATATCAAACTAGTCACACGATGGGAGAGTAAGGGTAGAAGTACAAGTTATTACAATGATATTTGGCAACATAACATTAATTAAAATAAATATATTCACAAAATATATACAATAATTTATAGAAAATTACTTTATTATTTATAATACAAATAAATAAATAGAAATCAATATCAACAAGCTTTTTGTATGGATTTCACAGCCAAATTATGCGATATTTCAAAACAATGCGGACATGAATAATTATTGCATTTCTTCTTCCAATAATCTTATTAGTAAATCTAATCTCTGCTGCCGCCTCATTTCTTCTTCAGGGTCAATTTTATAAAACTCAATATCACCATGACCCCATGGTAATGTTTTAGTGGTATTGGGAATTATAAATTGCTTGTCATCGTGGTGTGAGAGAGATACCTTGTTTCATTTCCGTAAACATGTCATGCATATAACTACGGAAGCATAACATTTTTCTGAAAATTAACCCACCACGCTCCACTATATTCCTATAGTCGTCCAAGGTCAATTGCTGTTTAACGACTGATTGAGCAACTCCCTTGGCTTTCTTCAGTTCAGTACCTACTGACTGGACATAGTAAGCTTTCGCTCCTATGCCATAAAAGCTCATTATGGGGTCATTAGGGAATTCATCTTTCATATTTCCCAGAATTGACCTTGTAACTGGCATGTCAAAGCTGTTGTCACACTTATAATTAGACGTGTCAAACCTTTCTATATTCTCCTTCATGAAATTATAGAAATTATCTGTTTCGACTTTCAATATCAAAGAATCAGTGTCTGTGTATAAGAGGGGATGCTTTATCGCCGAAATTAGACTTGATAAATTGATAGTAAAAGTCGTACATGACCGTTTTGGACATGTCTAATATGCAGAAACCTAAATACAATGGTTTATTGTAATTAACTTTCACTCTACCCATTTGGATAGCGAGAAAGTTCTCGGTGAATATGGAGCAGTTCTCGAAATTAGGACGCGATATCAAAGCTGAAGCCCCCATACTTCTACCCTTACTCTCCCATCGTGTGACTAGTTTGATATCGCGCCTCTTGTCCACATTCTCCATAGTTTTTCCATATATTGAGTGGGTCATCGTTTTAATCTGATTGCCTTCAAATTTATTTTTACTATTATTACGCATGATCGTATTCAGATCAATGTATTTCTTCAACCATCGTGACTGATTGAATTTCAACACCCTATGGATTCGAGTTACTAACAAACCATTGTTGACGGCCTGTTTTAGGCTCCTGTAGTGGATAACATACTTTTTCTTATCATTCAAATTTGGAATGAGTTTAGGAATCTTAGATTTGGAGCCTGGTGGTATGATCGATTCTACTAAAAAGGGGTAATCTGAATGCGCGTCATGAAGTTCTTCAGGGTAGCTGACATCGACCTCGAGGACAAACCGTAAATCACCATCATCAGGAACAGACATATAATCTAATGATTCAATTTCTTGGGGTGATAACCAAGAGAAACCTGATGTGGGTAACGGTTGCGACATACTATGCCCATACAGATTTGTTGCATCCAAGTATATAATAAAAGATGAGGGTTCTGAAGGGTTGAAATTTGGAAAAAATTTGTTGTTGGCTACATGTTTCCTTTCACTGCATTGACTTATCCCGCCGCGAATACCGTTCTTGAAGAAGTGAATCATGTCGATGTCTGTCAACAACTCTAATTCAACCCTGGTATATTTCAACATTGCATCCCAGGATAGCCCTGGGGCGGTGTAATATTGGGCGGGATCTAGACCGTATGCTTTCAAACAGATATTGCGAAAGTTTTCGAAAATGTCGCACAACAACAAAACGTCGGATTTTAAATAAATATCGGAATAATCTCCGAGAGTTTTACATTCAAACACATTCCAAACACGTTCCGCACGCATATACTCTTCATCGGAAATATGTTCACTTCGCAAGTCATTGTAAAATTCCTCTTTTGTTGGTAAGGCAGTGTAATCCAATTTTTCCAATGAACTCACGAAACTATAGGGGAAAACGCCTTTTTGCGTCACCAATTCAAATTTTTTGGGGTCTGAAAAATGTATTTTTGTATTGGCGAGTTGTGCGGGGGTTAACGTTTTTCCCAAATTGTCCAAAGAGGTGGCCATAAATCTGAAACTGTCGATGTATCGCAATTTCAGAAAAACGGAACTCTCTCCACCCCGCTTATTCGTATATTTGTCGACTAGAATATGTTTGGTGAAGGAAATATATTTCTCTTTGGTCCGAGGAATAACGTCAACTCTCTCGCTATCATCGTCTTCGGAAAATGTTTGATGAATAGGTGACAGTCATAGTTACTCATATTATGGAATATGATTGGGATGAAATTAGGGATCTTATAATTCAAATTACAGACTGAATGCGCTGCCCCAAATCTTTTATCACTCGTCAAGTGGCAGTGGTCTCGTACTTTGACATCACTGCTTTCGAAAGGTTTACCACAGATGTGTACTAGGAAGCGAGGAAGAAAAAGCAACGTATCAGCTGAGTGCACAAGACTGAACTGTGATCATTTCAACAAATGCGGGCCTATTTATAGCTCGAGATGTGGGTAGGGTTCAGCCTTCGGACGCAGCTGCCTCTGATTCACGACTAATGAAATATATAATTCAACATAAAAAGCACATCAGTATATATTTCTATAGAAACGGGACGTCAAACTTTCAAATGAATGGGGCTGTATTCATCTGGTTAAACTAAAGTAAAAATTGTATGTGGCTCCCTGCGGTTTATGGAGGGCTCAGACGACTACCTGCCATAGAGCCGACGCATAAACCTTTCAAATGAATAAATTTATTTTCATCTGCTTGGAATAAATTATTAAATTCATGAGATTACCCATTGGAAGGGTCAACGATAAAGCCCGCACTGGCGTTTTTTATTACCTGGGACATGTGCGACCAAAACCAGCAAATTTTTATTATTATGGTGGGAATAGTTTTGAACAAATATTTTATTAGGATGAAAATTATTTGAAAGGAGGCCCATTTCGACTGTCTTCTAGGCGTAGTTTATCGTCTAATGTTGCGTCACAATACCTCATAACTTTGGAATTGTTGCGTCACAATACCTCATAACTTTGGAATTTAATAGATGTAATAAATTATAGTCTACCTACGCGAGAATGTGGTAGTTTTAGGTCTATGCATTCAAGTCCACCACCGCATTCACGTCCACCGTCCACCACCCGTCCACCGTCCGCCACCCGTCCACCGTCTGCCACCCGTCCACCTCCGGGTGCACCTCTCGTCCACCTCCCGTCCACCGTCCACCTCCGTCTCCACCGCTGTGAACCCTCTACTTCTCACAGCTGTTTTTCATGGTTTTTACCTTAGCAGTATAGTAATTTACGTAAGTCCGGAAAATACTATTTTTTGGATGATTGGACAAAATTCTAGGACGAGCGTAGCGAGTCCTGGAAGTCTGCGAGTCCAAAAAAACTGTTTTCGGGCGTGTTGCGTACACAATTTTTTCGGCAACACATTTCTTTATTAGAACAAAATTTCGAACATTTCAATTCTTATTTATATTAATATTTATATTAAAATTAGAACAATTGTTAATATTGAATGAATTCAATTTGTTTGAAATGCTTGGTATATTTTAGTGCCTTTTGTTGAAGTCAGAACAAGAAGGTAAAGTTTCCGTTTCACATTGATTGTTTTCATCTGATAATTTTTGAATGTTAGCTAATTTTATGTCAGATAGCTGTCAGTCGTTATTTTGCTGCTATGGTAATGATCAACTGCATTTTTCAAAACCATACTACCAAGATTTTCATATTTACAATGACAACAACGATGTGATTCTTCCCGGCCTAGTCCGGGAAGTACGTACTTCCCGGACTAGGCCGGAAAAATGCCACTTTCTCAAAAAAAAATCGTCTGGAAAGTACGTACTTTCCGGACGGTTGCTGAAAATAGAATTTGTAATACGACGATTCGTCATTCGAGAGCCACCATCAACTTTTTTCTTAATAATCTCATTCAACTTTTTTTCAAGATTTGTGGTAAGATGGCTATATGTTGAATTTTGACCATTATGAGATTTTCATGTGTTACAGACTGTGCATTTCCAAGAAGACCGGAAGTCATTATTCTCGGCGGCTCGCGCGATGATATCACTCGCCGACACGGCGCGGCTAGCGTTGGGTTTTTGGTAGCGGCACTTCGTACTATACTTTAGTACGCAAATTGTAATAGATCGTACTAGATTCGAGAGGTGATTTAAAAAAATTTTAATTTTGAAGATGTAACTTTATTGGTAGTTTTAATACAAAACTTATACAAGCATAACGAAGAACAAAATGAATAAATCAGTAAAAAATAGGGTAATTTGGCATTTATCATGCGATGTATATTTTGATGGAAATTTCTGTTGGAACCCACGTATTTTGACATGAATTTCATAATATGATCGTGAAGATATCTCTAGTTTTCGAGATAATCAATGCCAAAGTTCGAAAATTCCCCTTCTTTTACTAAAATATATCTTTCTCTTTGTAATGTATCGAAGAGAGAAGACATATCACTGACTCGTATTGCTATAAGGCAGCTATGAATCCACCTTTATTCGCACAGAGCTTTTCAAAATGGCCGTTGTTTATGTAGCCTAGTTGGTGAAATAATATGAAAGTTACGGAAAAATAACATTTATGCAGTTTTTTGCAGACAAAAATGATAATTAAACACGGTAAATGTATGTACTAAGTATGCCCTGGGATCTATGCATGAAGATACAATACTTGTCCAAAACTTTCATCAAAATATAGATCGCATGATGTAAAAGAATATATAACTTTTCTTACGATTACTTTCTAAAATCACTTTTTTTATGGATCAAATTCAAGTCTGGTTTTCAGTGTTTTTATTTCGTAACCAATAGTTATCAATAACGTGCATACAGAGGAAATAAAATATCATTGTATACAAAGTATCTAACACAAAATATCTAACTAAATTCAACATACGTGTAAAATCTGCCTAAGAATTCTCACCCTCAACATCCAATTAACATAATTTATTCACTGGGCGACGATAAGTTCCTTTAGAAGTCTTGACTTCCACCACCCTCGTAACACCATCTTTTCCTGGGAAAGTAGCAACAATTTTCCCCAAAGGCCATGACTTTCTTGGTTGGTTTTCGTCGACTATTACAACAATATCGTCCAGTTTCAAGGGTCCATTTTCCACGTTTGGTCAGTGTGGGAAAGTATTCTTTAACCCATCCAGAAACTATTTGCTAATCGTTGACTTGATGAACCAATCAATAGATGGTTCGGTGTCAAGTATTCCGGGTCGTTGGGGTCCAGTGAAACGTGAGTAAGTGGACGACTGTTAACAACGTTCTCGACTTCTGCAAAAACATTCAACAAAAGTTCATCTTTGGGCGCTTCTTCCTTCAACATATTGTATAGAACACGTTTGACTGATCCAACCAATCTTTCCCAACATCCTCCCATATTTGGGATACTAGGAGGAATGAAGTGCCATTCAACTTGCTGTTCAGCTAATTTACTATTCAGTACATTTTCATCTAGATTATCGTAATAGGTTTTTAATTATTCGCTAGCACCTCTGAAATTTGTACCGTTGTCTGAATATATATACGATATGGGTCCCCTTCGTGCTATCATTCTCTGAATAGCCATGATAGTAATATCTGTTGAGAGTGTATGGGCTATTTCTAAATGTTTCGCTCTTATAGACATACAAGTGAAGAGAACTCCCCCACCGTTTTTCGCGACGCCTTCCAACAGTGACGTATAAGGGTCCGAAATAGTCCATACCTGTGTATGTGAATGGCTTAGCATTTCTATCTAATCTGGCAGGTGGTAGTGGTCCCATTTCTGGAGGAACAGGTTTGGCTCTACGAATTCTACAAAACTGACAGTGCTTGAAAGTTGTTTTCACTGCAGATCTGCCTTTTATAATCCAGAACCGCTGTCTCAGATCATTCGAAACTGTCTCAACTCCTTTATGGTGCCTTTTTTCGTGGTAGTACAGAATTATCAATTTAGTATACCTACTTTTTGGGTCCAAAATAATCGATTTCTTCACATCCTCATCTAAATAGTCGCATTGGTTGATTCTGCCATTCATACGTAAAAGTCCACGTTCATCTATAAAGGGTGAAAATTGTAATATTCTGGAGTTTGATTCTAAACTTTGATCATGTTTGAGCAATGTTTGTGTGCGAAACTCCCGTTTTAGGAGGCCCGAATACAACTCTCTTCAGCCAAATTGAGTTCTGCTTCAGTAAGTTCTTTGGCATGTCCTACTTTTTCATTCTTCAGTCTCTTGCGGAATCGATGAACCCAAGCAGTAGCTCGAACTAGACGTCCCCATTTTGAGAATCTAGTAACATCAGGTAAGAGTTCATCTTTATCTGTCATTAATGTCAAAAATACAGGATTTTTCTTTTGTTCGGAATCATCTATCATGAATGAATTATTCATATCTTATTTCGGCCAACAATCTTCAGAACTTTGTAGAAACACTGGTCCTGTAAACCTTGTTGAGTTTTCATGTAATTCAGATTGAAAACTGAATCTGGTTACTCCATCAGCGACATTTTCTTCCGTAGAAACATATTTCCATTTATCGGAAGAAGTTAATTCTTGTATCTCTCCAATTCGGTGAGCTACGAACTGTTTATAATCTCGACCATCTCCCCTAATCCAATATAGTACGATCCTGGAATCCGTCCACAAATACAAAGCTCGAATATTCAGATGACTTTCTGTCTTGACTGTGTTCAGTAACCTGCTACCCATCACCGCAGCTTGAAGTTCTAACCTTGGAATGGATATGGGTCTCAGCGGCGCGACTCTTGCCCTTGCACAAACCAAGACAACTTGAATACCATCTTCAAAAATAATTCGTAGGTAGGCTACAGCTGCAAACGCCTTTTCACTGGCATCGCAAAATATATGAATTTCAGTAG
Organism: Chrysomela aeneicollis; assembly: GCA_029955515.1. Classification (NCBI taxonomy): domain Eukaryota; kingdom Metazoa; phylum Arthropoda; class Insecta; order Coleoptera; family Chrysomelidae; genus Chrysomela; species Chrysomela aeneicollis. The sequence continues at coordinate 813,454 of JARUHQ010000022.1, forward strand.
AATATGATTCTGGTAGAATATGTGAATAACATCTTGGTATTCGTACATTTTTAATTTATTTTAATTCATTCAACCAAATGATCCAATTTCGGAAAATACTCTCAGGAATTGTCTCATCCCAACTTATACCACATCGCCAAATCTGTTGAAGTATTCGCCTCCTAATTGTTAAATTCATGAGGAAACCTAGGGGGTCGAAAACGGACATGACCAGCTTCAGATCTTCAAAAATAATTCGTAGGTAGGCTACAGCTGCAAACGCCTTTTCACTGGCATTGCAAAATATATGAATTTCAGTAGAATATGATTCTGGTAGAATATGTGAATAACATCTTGGTATTCGTACATTTTTAATTTATTTTAATTCATTCAACCAAATGATCCAATTTCGGAAAATACTCTCAGGAATTGTCTCATCCCAACTTATACCACATCGCCAAATCTGTTGAAGTATTCGCCTCCTAATTGTTAAATTCATGAGGAAACCTAGGGGGTCGAAAACGGACATGACCAGCTTCAGAGCTTCTCGCTTCGTTGGAATTTTCATTCCACTGACTATTTCTGTCTTTACTTTGTGGAATGATATCTTGAAAATGAATTAATCTTCAGTCACATTCCACCATATTCCAAGAACTCGATTAGCTGTGTCTTTGTTCAGATCTTTTGTTACTGCTTTGGATTCTGCATATCTTTCTGTAACTTTTGGTGAATTCGATGTCCATCCTACTATTTCAAAGCCGCCTTCACGAAGGAGATTGATCATATCACCAATTTTCTGTACTGCAGATTCTTTATCTAGAGTAGAGTCAAGGTAGTCATCGACATAAAACTGGTTTTCGACATGGAAAGCTAGATGTGGATAATTCTTTGATTCTCTTGCAATGAGGTTCTTCACGAATTGTGCAGAGCATGGAGAACAAGTAGCCCCAAATATCATCACTTTCATTTCATATTCATCTACATTTCTATTTGGGTCCCCATTCCTCCAGAGAAACCGTTGAGCGCAACGATCTTCAGATCGTATTTGGACTTGGTGAAACATTTCGGCAATATCGCCGCAGAAGCCCCATTTCCATCGTCTAAATCGCATCAATACTCCAGGAAGGGAATTCAAGTAATCTGGACCTTGCAGAAGATTCTCATTCAGGCTGGTATTACCAGATTTGGCGGCAGCATCGAAAACTAACCTCAACTTATTCGGTTTATTGGGATTGACCACGCCAAAATGTGGTAGATACCAGGTTCTTGGATTCTTCATGGATATTTCAGAATGTTTCAGCCGCCGAATGTAACTTTTTTGTAAATAATCTTCAATTTTGCTACAGTATCGATTAAAATATGATCTGTCTTTGAACATTTTTCTCTCGACACAAAGGAGGCGATTATACGCATTTTTTCTGCTTTCAGGCAAAACGATTTGATCTTTCCTCCATAGTAGACCGGTTTCATATCTGTTTTCATTCTCCAATTTTCTGGTTGTCATCTCTAGAATCTCCAAAGCTCTCTTCTCATCTTTATTTATTCTTGTATTCGTCTTGAGCAGATCTGCTTTCGCCCGTTCTATATCCAACTCCAATATCTTCTTCTACAAATCATGTTTTGATATTCTTGAGGAAATCTGTGATCTTTTCTTAGTTCCTCGAGTTCTCACAGTTCCCTCCTTCTTGGACTGAATCGACATGTTCAACTGGGAAACTTGTTCAGTCAATGAATCTTTTCCTTTTATATCTGTTGAATGTACAGTATCCTCATTCCCGCCAAGACTTGGTGATGAGTTATCAATCATTGAAAACGGCGTCACTGATGTTAATGTACAGTTAGTTTCCTCTGGCAGACCTTCTCAAATTTTCTGACATTTTTCTTGTTATATCTTGTTGTTTCTGATACTGGAGGTTTTATTTATATAAGTTACACTGTGGGTTATTTATTTATACATATAATTAGGTAACTAATTATTGTCAATGTTATACATAAGAGTCACATCCATTGTATTGTCCCTGACGGTTCTAGCATGACATGACAGCGACATCTGACATATGACAGGATAATGTCAGGACAAATAGAAGTAATCTTTGACACAGAAGTCACAGGACATAAACAAATACATTACATGTCCCCTTTCAAAAATAAAAAATAAAACATTAAATTTCGAAAATAGGAAGTTATATATCTAATCTCCTAGGTGCCTTCACCAATCGTCCAGATCTGATGGTGGTCCCAGATTCGCATGGTCTTGTTTCACCTGGCACGCTTTTAGGTGGGGTAATTCTTCTGTACTTCCTGCTAAACGTCCCTGATGAAGTTCCTGGTGATATTATAGGGCCTTCCTTCACATCCTGCTCAGCTTCACTTGTAGCCTGTACATTTGGATTATCCTCGAAACCTTGTAGACTCCTTGGGGAAGACAGCCTCAATGGTCTGAGCTGTTGCCTATTTCTCCTATATGTACCTTCATCAATTTCAACATTGTAGTCATGTGGTCCATTTTGGCTGACAACAACTCCAGGTTTCCATCCTCTTACCTGATGTTGAACCAGAATTGGTTGAGCAGGCAGGAGTGTTGACAATTCCTTGGTTCCTCTGTTATATTGGAATTTTTGTTTATTTTGTTTTTCCTTCAATCTACCCCTCATCCCTATAACTGAATATTTGGGTTCCAGTAACTTATTACCTACTAGTTCTCAACCTCCTACCCATTAAAAGTTCACATGGGGAAGGCATGTTGTCTTGCTTAGGTGTTGTGTTATGATTCAATATGGCTATAAATGGATCTATACCTTCTTCATTTGCTTTAGTTGACAATCCTTTTACTGTCTGTATTGTTCGTTCAACCATTCCATTTGAACGGGGATAATGAGGGCTAGATGTGGTCAACTTGATATCGTATTTTTTTCCAAATAAAGTCTTGAGAATTATATGAAGGGCCATTATCCGAGAATATTTCTTGTGGGATTCCATTGATGGCAAATATGTTTTTTAGGGTGGAAATCACACTTTCTGCTGTTTTGTTAATCAGTTTGTTCACTACAGTGAACTTGCTAAAGTAGTCCACAACTACTATAAAGTTCAATTGTCCTAGTGACTTGAAGTCTACACCAACTTTTTGCCACGGCAAATCAGGAATATCATGTGGTGTGAGTGGTTTCCTGGAATAAGTTCTGGAGTATTTTTGACATGTAATACAACTCAGCACAAAATCCTCCACATCTCTCATTATTCCTGGCCAATAAATTGAGTCTTCAGCCAACTTCTTGCATGACACTACTCCTTGATGAGCTTTATGTATGAGTTGTAAAAATTCTTGTTGCAGAGACATTGGAATAATAATTTTCTTCTGATAAAAGAAAATGTTCCTATGTAGGTATATGTAGTTTTTTATGGGCCAATATTTCTTAACTTCTTGGGGTACATTTGATTTATGTTTCGGCCACCCATGTAAAGTGTAGTACTTAACTTTTTGTAACACTTGATCTTCATCAGTTGCATCTTGTAGCCTTTTTTCATTTTCTGGGGATGTTGATATTATGGAATGAACTTTGAGCCTTATGTCCAAATCATCAGTGTCAATTTTTTCTTGATGTGGATCTCTGCTCAGGGTATCAGCAACTTGTAGCTGCTTGCCTGGTACATAAACTAGCTCAAATTGGTATCTTAGAAGTCGTAAAGCTAACCTCTGGAGCCTTGGTGATAGCTCATCTAAAGGTTTCTTCAAGAGGCCTATCAGGGGACGATGATCTGATTCAATTTTCAATTTCTGTCCAAACACATAATGGTGGAAACGTTCACATCCATACACAACTGCAAGGAGTTCTTTTTCTATATGATTGTACTTTTGTTGTGTTTGTGTTAAGGATGCAGATGCATATTAAATAGGGTGTCCTTCCTGACTTATCAGTGCTCCTAGTTCATAAGGGCTGGCATCTACTGGTAGGTTTTGAAGAATTATAACATGCCAGGACTGGAGTTGAGTTAAAAATCTTTGTAGATCCTTTTTATTTTCTGGAATCCTCATGTCACAAATTGCTTGTGTTTTATGGCCTAGAAATTTCACATTGGATACAGCAAATTTTGATTTTGCTTTATTCAGAATAAGTCCACTTTTAGAAATGTTTGTTAGCACATTATCCAAGTTTCTATTATGTTCCTCCATGGTCTGTCCAAAAACTAATAGGTCGTCAAAATATGCTATGACTCCAGAGATACCTTCCAATGTTTCATAGATGAATCGTTGAAAAACTTCTGGGGATGAAGAAACCCCATATGGCAGTCGGAGATAGCGATACCTGCCAAAACTTGTTGCTATGGTGCACATTAGTGAGCTTTCATAACTAAGTGGAATTTGCAAAAATGCAGAAGATGCATCCAGCAATGTGAAATACTTTGCACCAGACAACTCTGCAAACAAGGTGTCTATTGTGGGTATCTGGAAATTTTCACGCTTTATATAGACATTTAAAGAACGAGGGTCCATACACAAACGTATATCTCCATGAGATTTTGGCACTATTACAATAGGATGAACCCAATCAGTAGGTTCAGTGACTGGTTCTATAATGTGCTCAGTAACCATTTCATCTAGCTTAGCCTTGACGTTTTCTTTTAGAGCAAGTGGTATTTTTCTTACAGCGCTAATTGAAGGGACTGCATTATCTTTGAGAGTAATATTATACTCTTTTTGAACTTTCCCAATTCCTAAAAATACATTTCTGTTTTCTCAGTATTTTTTGTATGGAATTGTTCTGAACACCTTGTATTATGTCCACACAGTTACTATTTACAATGATACCCAGTTCATTTGCACCACTGGGTCCAAGTATTGAGCAATGTCCTGATGATCTCAAAACATGAAACAAAAGTTTTTTATCAACATTTTTGAATTTACAGTTAACTGCTATGTGACCTATAACATCAATTCCATGGCCTGAATATGATGAAAGTTTTGTTGTTGACTTTTGCACTTTTCCACTGTAGTTCAGTTTGTCAAAGTCACTATAATTAAGAATAATCACTTGGGAGTCAAGTGTCTATTTTTAGTCTAGGTATGCTTCCTGCAATGTCGATCTATTTGTTCATACAATTCAAGATTCGGGGTTTGGAGCAGTTTTTCCTTTATTCGAGCATCCCTTATTCCTAGCACAATACGGTCACGAATGAGCATGTCCTTCCCCTGGAACTCACAAGTTGAAGCTAGATGACGAAGCGCAGTTACAAATTGGTCCACGGTCTCGGTTGGCTGTTGATCACGTTTAAAAAACTTGTAATGTTCATATACAGGGTTCTTTATTGGATTACAATATTGGTCAAACTTACCCAGTTAACACAAACATCTCTGGGATGTCGCATTCATGTCAGTAAATGTATCATAGCGAATCACAATTATACATCCCTGATATTGCCAGGGGATTTCTAAAATGACAAAGGGTTCACATTATTCGTCTCATTTAGTTGGATTTGAGACCAATATGGAGGTGAATTTGTGAAGCACAAAAGGGATTTTAATTTCCGAATCGAAAACTTTCAATCGATGAGAATCTGAATTCGATGTATCCGAGTTGGAGAAAGGATTCAAATCTAGCAGAATATAAATACATGAAAAGATTTCATCTATGACTCTTTCTGACATCTCATTGAATTTTATTTCAGAAATGGAAATCAAACCATTCGTACACGCAATTTTGCTTTGTCTATCAAGAGACGAGTATGCAATGAATCATTGCATTTTTTTCTCTGAATGCCTCTTATTTCAATAGTAAAGTGCCTATCGGCACCCTAGTAATGCAATAGATCCAGGTAAGGCAATCGAAAAGTTAGTACCAACCTGTCGTACTAACTTTTCGATTGCCTTACCTGGATACAATGAGCTATAATGATCTCCATATAGATAACTAAAAGTATCCTCCTGGAAATTGTTTTCTTTGAAGGGCTGATTTTGTCGATTAAACACACTTGACATAATACAAAGATTGATTTCATAGATATATGGTGTGAGATTTACTTAAGAAATGTTTTGTGTCGAAACTATTCATTAGGTATTGATCAAACTGGCTCACATATCCCTATCAGTATTTTTTTGACTATTAATTTTGATATTTGACCGAAACAAATAAGTTTGAACAGAATTCTTAAATCCGAAATTCAAACTCGATCAGTCTCAACGTCTTCCAAACTTTGTGAAAGCGCGACCAATCATGTTCAAGCATGGATCAAATATATAATTTTAGTTCAATCGCCGACTAAGGGATGGCGCCATTTACGACAATAATCTGACGCCTTGATACTTCATAATAAGTATTTGTATGACATAATTCAGATTGACACACACCAAGGTGGATATAGGATGGTGAAACAGCTCTTCAATTGTTTCTGCGAAAAGCTTGTAGACCGTTTGAGAAGGTACTAATATTTCCACGACTCGAAAGAAGATGGCGGTAAGATCGATTATTGGAGAAGATTTCTGTTGCTTACGTATTTCTGTTGTTCACATCTGACAGACATGACTTGAACGACATTAAAACAATAAATTTTTGATAAATCTTGAATGAATATTGATATTTTGACTCTTCTCAATCATTTTTCATCTAGAACAGATGAAACTGATAAAAGTATGACAGATGCACAGTTTCTGTTTTACCGACACAAGGTATGTCGCCATCATCTCTCTTAATTTCAGGAAATATTACTACGGTATGAAATCAAGTAGGCAAAGGTCTACAGTTTATTCTAGTGCTTGTTAATAGGAAGCTGTTTCACCATCTTGTATCCACCTTGACACACACACTATCAAGTGAAAAGGAGTACTCTTGTGAAACTTATCATTCAGTCTATGTGAAAGAAATGTGAGTTCTTGCAGCATGCTCAATGCCTTATTTCAACAATTCAAATGTGAATGAACAGCAACTTCGAAAATAAAGAATACATGAAGCATAATATTATTCTCATAAGGACTTCCTGACCGAAGAATGTGAGGCACTTGAAGAATCAAATGGTACTTCACATTTATGAATAATTCGTCGTTTGGTAACCTCACATTTTATTTCAATACGTCAATGTGATTTCAATTTTGATGTTAAATGAAAAGTCGCATAATATAGATTTCGAGTTTAATTTGGCATCACATTGTGAATCAAAAAATGACCAAAGGGGTCCGGAATAGCAGTCATTGTGATGTCAGTGAGAGTCTCAATTCGAGTCGCGGGTGTGATCTGAAACATGAATGAGATGCTCAATCACATCTCTGAGACGAATTTGTGTTTACTGGGTAGTTATAATAACATCCAGTTGAGATGAATCCTCTCCCTCAGCATACTCAAACGTATTGTAGACACAGATTGCTTCATCTCCTAACAGATTTAACAAAATCGCTATTTTCACCTGATTTGATTTTTCAGATTTTCCACTGGCCAACAAAAAAATGCAGATTGAACTTTTGTTTTCATAACCGCCAGTTGTTCACGATGTCTCCCGTGAAACTGAATTCAGTAGGTATCCTACTTGGATCACTCATTTTGTTATATTCCGATGTCCGGTATTTTTTTTTAGATTCTTAGATTCGGGTTTCATAACCCGCAGCGCGCATTTACCAGCTGCCACCATGTTATATCTGGTTGTTTCTGATACTGGAGGTTTTATTTATATAAGTTACACTGTGGGTTATTTATTTATACATATAATTAGGTAACTAATTATTGTCAATGTTATACATAAGAGTCACATCCATTGTATTGTCCCTGACGGTTCTAGCATGACATGACAGCGACATCTGACATATGACAGGATAATGTCAGGACAAATAGAAGTAATCTTTGACACAGAAGTCACAGGACATAAACAAATAATACATTACATTTCTGACAAAATGTCACTCACTTTTCAAAAATTTTCGAATATAGAATCTCTTCAGATTTGAACTTCTTCGTATCATCACTTCAGTTCTCGTTCGGCTCGAAGGACCATGTAAAAGAATATATAACTTTTCTTACGATTACTTTCCAAAATCACTTTTTTTATGGATCAAATTCAAGTCTGGTTTTCAGTGTTTTTATTTCGTCACCAATAGTTATCAATAACGTGCATACAGAGGAAATAAAATATCATTGTATACAAAGTATCTAACACAAAATATCTAACTAAATTCAACACATGATAAGTGCAAAAGAAAATAAATAATTCAGCCAATGACAAAAATTAAATTCTTATGACATTGTAATGATGACCAATTTTGACAATATATTTTATCGTCTAGAAAAAATAATGAATTAATTAATTAAGGAGTTCGATATCAGGTACTAAAAAATATCCATTCAAGTGGCCACCTGTTTAAAATATTTATCTGGGTCGCTAGATCGTCTCAGCTCGAAATATTAACAAATTTGATGTTCACCGGTCGATATTTCCTTCAAGTACCAAGCTATGTTTATACTCTAGGAAAGTTTTGTTTTATAAAAGAATGTACGAATTAGATGCATTTGGAATGATAATTTCGTCTACGAGGGTTTTGATGATTATTAAGAACAAGTTTAGGTATATTTTTATCACGAGAATTGAATATTTTATAAATATTCATTCATATAGACATTTTTTAAATACGAGGCACAATACGATGACTATAGGATGGACTTACCAGATTGGTGAAACACTTTGGAACTGAAGAATATAGTCTGAATAGAGTCACTCGAAGTCATTGAAGGGAGGATCATTCGAGAAGAGGAAATTGGGGAACCAATAGGAACGTTAGTTTTGTTTTCAAATTAGCTCGTGTATAATTTATGGGCATGAGATCTGCAGCCGTAAAAACTAATTATCCCAATAACCTTCAACTAACATACATATAACTAACATAACATATGAAAAGCGCAAAAATATGAGATTTATATCTGGAATTGTTTATATTGAATGTTTTTAACATAACAATACTTTTAAAATGATTGACATTTGGCAAAAATCGGCATGAACCACTACTTACAGTAATTAGCAGGGATGGGAGGTTCCTACAATTTTATCATGAAAAGACCCTATAAATTCTCTGAAACTAGAATCAGAAGTCAGAGCAGTTACAAGATCCAACAGTTAAGCTCTCGACTCCAGACAATGTTCCTCAGTTCGTAATCTCAGTGCCGCCCTCGTTAAGTGTGTCACAAAGTGTACCTGAATTAACAGACCAGTGAAAGATGGGTTTCCATCAGACAGTTCGGTTTTGGTCCATTTAACACAAGTCATCTTGTTGTGCCGGTATTCAGTTCAATTCACGTAAGTTCTATAGTTCAGGAAAACATCTCGAAAGTTACTATGATTGTGATCAACCACCAAACATGTAAGAAATCTTATTTATATTGCCGACTTTGCCTGTCTAATTCATTCAAATGCTAAATAGATATTTGTACTCTGAGATAAGTGTATTTATGTCTACACCCACTATTCTTTCTCCTGCTTAAATATTCACGAACCCAGTTAAAGAAGTTATATTGTTACCACCTTGGTATAGGACAACTGCTTGAATAAAGCAGGGTGTCATAACAATATAATATGAATAGTCTTCCGGTAACCTGCGGTCAAGGATGGTAAACTAGAGAAGGATGGTTCATTCAAGCGATTTTGTCGGCAAAAGGCGTGGCTTCCGAAGGCGCGCGATGACGTAGTCAACGGCCTTGAATTCAAAATTATTAATGCTGAATGTATGTATGCTTTGAAAATCACTAAATGGACATTGAAAGTAATTTTACTGTGATGTACTTTTATATAATCGATACATATTGATGGTTATTGGTATCATATGGCTTCTAATATAAATTCCTGAATGTCCACCCAGAAAATAATACATGAGATAATTTAACGTTTACAAAACAGGGAATATACCTATTCCATAAATAGGTGAGTACCTAATACCTACCTTGAAAACAATTTCATATTGAAAATAGGGAAATTCCAATGAAGAACTCATAGGTACTGATGAATGATGCATTTAATGTATGTGTACATACCTATTTAATCAATTTTAACAATTATCGGTGAATGGTGAAAATAAAATACATTATTTAATTCAATTTATAGGTACCTACCTACATACATAATAGGTATATAAATATTTTGACATCAATTTCGATTTCCTTATTAGCTGACTATTTTCTTCATTTATACATTGGACTTTACTATAGATGCAATACAGGTTGTTTCTTTTATTTGCAGGTTTTTATATCCTCATAATAGCTCGAAGTATAGAAAATTCCTGAATCTGATTACATGGAACATCATAAAATAATAATATAGGTACTTCTTTTTCATAATACATTTTCATCTAGCCATTTTGTAGATCTCTTTCTTAAATTTGGTTGGACAAATCACATATCTGATGCATGACTTGTATCAGGATTCACAACTGCATGTTCACAACTCATCCACCTTTTCAAAAAAGTGTCCCAAACAAAATCAGTGCCTTTTGGAAATATGTGGTGAATAATACTGGAATCCTCTTGGTTTTTGTCTAAAAATAGCAAATCTGCTACCTGGAATACTGGTTATCAGATGGTATATGAAATTGAATAGATTTCATAAACACTACACACTTTTCAATGGAGGTGATGTAATAATTTATTAATATTTATCCACACTACTAAATCTTTTTACTGGGTAATTTGATTATACCTACAATTATTGAAGAACTCTCTTTAAAAAAAACAAATTGTACAGCCACAATCCACACTATGAATATCGAAACATAAACGTAAACAAAGCCTGAGGGCCGGCCGTGACGTCACGAACGCTCGCCTCACGTCGTTCGATGTGCCAACATTGCGTCTTATGGCAATGAACCATCCTTCTTTAACCATCTTGGTTAATATCAGCATTGATAATAATTTTGAAATGTATAGTTAAATTACTAAATAGAATGCCGTTTCTCATGAAATATTACTATATAGCTCTTCAAACAATAATTAAGGAAGGATGAAAAAGGTTGAATCACTGAATAAGTGTTGCTAAATAATAGGGTTATAATGACTTTATTTTGCGATTAACTCGAAAAGTATTGGTTTCCGCACAATTTGGTTTTCAGATTTGTGATCAGGAGGCCAAAATACGTAAGTAAAGCCAAAAATTTTGAAAAAAAAAGACATCGCCACCTAACGGAAGAATTACCCCAAAAGGAGCCAGAATCCAATAAACCAAACAGAAGAAGAAGATGATGTTGTTCAATCAAGAAATCACCAAGTAATTCATGTTATGATTTTGATGTGTGTACGTGAAATGCGTGAGAGTATGCTGTTTTTATTTATTTTATTTCTATCAGTGGCCATTGGGTAGCCAACATTTGACCCAACATAATATATAGCCCAGAATGTGTTGTTCGTTCAAGCTATGTCTCAAGGTATAAACTATGAGATCATGTCATGGGAACTATTAGTAGGTAATAAGTTTTATGAATTGAAGGGTTTTTCATGATACATCGTATTTTGAAATATAAAGTTTGAAATAATGATTCGGGTGTTTCATTACATCACATAGTTTGAATGATATCGCAAAAAAAGGCGATGAAAGAACGCCACAAAGGCGAAAAAATGACGCGTTCGGGCTGACATTTAGTAATTTACCCGTCATTTCAACGTTAGAGTCACGTCATCCAAAGCCGGTTTCAGCACTACCAGCGCCCTGGGCGGGATTTCTAAGGCGTCCCTATAACTGCAATCCATATGAAAAGAAGGCAAAGGATATAATGAAATAACCATTTATTAATTAGAGTATTTTTGAAGTAGGTAATAAAAGTATCCGATGAAATTTTACTTCTTTGGCGAACTCTCTCATTGGGATATCAAAGTTGAGTAGCCAAGTTTGTCAATCCAGATTACCTAAGATGTTGTCGATCGCTGATAGGAGTTACAAGAACTATCTAGCTTATTCATATGAAATTGTATACTTTGCAGCATCATAATAAATGAGTCTATTTGTTTAAGTGATACACTTTCCGATTCAGTCTTTGCCTGTTGTTCATCTCGATAATGAGATAAATAAAGACCCTGTGAAAGATTTTTCGTTTTTTAAAAAACTTCTTCACGAAAACCAACTTGTAACTGGCGCAGTCGGTAGGATCCCGAAAATTGTTTGTATCGCACAGACAGTTTTTCGTCTCAACGATTTATCGGGATACGAAAAAAAGTTCGGTAGTGTAAAAAGACTAGTTAGATTCGAGGGCATATCGGATCCAAAGCTGGGACGTTTCACCGCTGAATACACAAGTGAACAGTGTAGAAGGAGAACGATCAATCAACGCAGAAAACAGAAAAAACAAGTCCTGGGAGAAGAAAATCGCTTTCCAAACCTATAGGCAGCTAGGATAAGAAACGTAGGATAAGAAACGTAGGATAAGAAACGTAGGATAAGAAACAACAAACAACAAGAAGAAGAATGAAAATATTCATAGTACTGTAAGTGCAATTCAATTTCCATTTACTTTTCCATATTTAAACCCCAAACGATAGTTTATAATCATATCTGTTATTATTTCTATGACTGATTCTGATTCAGAATCACTAGCTAAGTTATTGGAAAATATTCAATTAAGTTCCGAAACAATCAACATGGCTACAGAACAAACAGCAATTAATTACCAACTATTGAGACTGTATTTAGACTCGATTCCATCTTATGAAGGTAATCCACACACTCTCAACATTTTTATTGGGAACTGTGAAAATCTCATAAACGTATTTGCTAGAACATCAAACGATGACCCATTTAATAATTTTCTACTTAGATCTATTTTGGGTAAACTCACAGGTAGAGCTTTAACTTTAATAGGTTCTCGAACAGAACTGCAAACTTGGATAGAAATCAAACAATCCTTGTTATTGAGTTTTGGAGATCAACGTAATATTGATTGTTTATTGCAAGACCTTATTTCTTTGAGACCATCACGAAATGAGAATCCTTACAATTTCGGTATGCGTTGCCAAGATGCTAGAAGTTTGATTATTTCCAAATTAAACACTCTAACTTTAACATCAGATGAAAAAACCATTTGGCTCAAAAACTATAATGACATGGCAATGAAAACATTCATTCGTGGACTACCCAGTCCGTTACAAAATAATGTGCGTTTAAGAAATCCTGACAGTCTTGAAAAAGCTATGAGTCTCGTAATCGAAGAAGAAAATTTCTTTTATTCGACTCAACGATCAAACACCTTGAATTCACAAACGACATTCAGACCTGCACAAAGAATGACTCCATCTCGACCTAACCAACCAAATCAAAATAATTCATATCCATTCAGACCTCAAATGATTTTTTCTAATAATCAACCACAACAACAATTTCCCCCGTTTCAAATGAATCGATCACCTAGTCAACCTAACACTTCATTTAATCCTCAGTATCAATCACCATTTTATCAACCACCCAATCAAACTTACACACCTTTTATACCACAGCAACAACAATATCAGCCAAGACCACAATTTAATAATTTTCAGACAACCATTTTTCGGACAACGTCAAAATCCGTCCCAACAAACAAGACAATTTATTCGACCTAATCAAAACGCCAATTTTAAACCTGAACCGATGGAAATATCTGGCAATTCTCGTATTAAAGCACCTTCGAAATTCGTATCTAATCATTTATATGTTCAAAATATTGATGAACAATTGGAAAACCCATTCGAATATTATGACCATAATTCATACGATGAATATCAAAATTATCCGCTTTCAGATGACGTCTACTATAATTCACCTAGTTATCATTATTATAATTCCCCGAACGAAGAAAATAATACTTATTATGATGTATCCGCAGAAATTAAACCGGTAGAAACATCAGATAGCGCTCGTGAAAATTCTCCGAATGAAAATTTTCAGGAGGCAGCACTACTACCAAAAGTAACATAATACATGTAAATACTCTCAAAGCAAACCTTCCTTATATTTTCATACCGCAAATAAATGCCAACCTTTTGATAGATACAGGGAGTTCTAAAAGTCTCATGGATCCAGAATTAGCTTATGAATTTTATCAAAATTTTATTTACAAAGAACCATTTAATATTGAAACAGCTCATGACATTTCATATCATGACGAAGTGGCCGAAATTCCGATTTTTCAGATATTTAAAGTAGATGGATCACATAAATTTTATCTTTTCAAATTTAGCGACAAATTCGATGGAATAATAGGCGTAGACCTACTCAAACAATTGAATGCGAATGTAAACGTGAACTTGAAAATTCTCTCAACACCCTTTGCTAACATTTCAATTATATTCGAACAAGACGAGACACAGAAGAAAACCAGTAGTATTTCAAATCACCAAATCATTGTTGCTCCACGTGTACAACAGGTAGTGAAAATACCTGTACAACAAAAAGACGGTATTGGAATTTTAAATTATCAAAATTTTGACAATGGTTTAGAAATGCCCAAAGCAATAGTGAATGTATCAAATTACTTTGCCTTTACTACCATAACTAATATCAGTGAAAAACCTGTAAAACTGGATATTTTAGAACCATTCGAAATCGAAACATTGAACCTCATTGATATAAATTTCATGAATAAAATTGAATCCAATAATTTCATAGATCAATCACATGATACATTGTTGAAACAAAATCTGAAAAATATAAGATTGGAACATTGCAATAAAGAAGAAAAAGAATCTTTGAGAAATCTTTGTTACAACTATCGAGACATATTTTACTGCGAAAATATTCCTTTGAGCTTTACCAATGCAATCACTCACAAAATCAGACTAAACAATGATTCACCCATTTACACGAAATCGTATCGTTTCCCAGATGTGCATAAACAAGAAGTGAAATCACAGATTGAAAAAATGCTAGATCAAGGAATCATTCAAAATAGTATTTCCCCATGGTCAAGCCCAATCTGGATTGTTCCTAAAAAGATGGACGCTTCCGGACATAAAAAATGGCGGTTAGTCATAGACTATAGAAAACTGAATGAACGAACAATAGACGATAAATACCCTTTGCCAAACATCACAGATATATTGGACAAATTAGGAAAAGCAAATTATTTTACAACCCTGGATCTCGCCAGTGGTTTTCATCAAATTGAAGTCGATAAAGAAGACGTATCAAAAACCGCGTTTAGTACTGAAGGAGGACACTTTGAATTTAGGAGGATGCCCTTTGGCTTGAAAAATGCCCCCTCCACTTTCCAGAGGGTTATGGATAACGTCCTAAGAGGTCTACAAAACGAAATATGTGTTGTTTACCTTGACGATATTCTAATTTATAGTACTTCTCTTCAAGAACACATAGACAGACTGAAAACAATATTCGATAGATTGAGGCAAAACAATTTAAAGATTCAACTTGACAAATCCGAATTTCTTCAAAAATCAGTTCAATATCTTGGTCATGTAATTACACCTGACGGCGTAAAACCAAACCCTGATAAAATATCAGCAATAACTAAATTTCCGATTCCCCGTAATCCGAAAGAAATCAAAAGTTTCCTTGGTTTACTAGGCTATTATCGAAGATTCATTCGTGACTTCGCAAATATCACTAAACCTATGACTAAATGTCTTAAAAAGGATTCGAAAGTAATACACGATAAAGACTTCATCGATTCTTTCAACACGTGTAAAAAACTATTGACTAATGACCCAATTTTACAATTTCCCGACTTCTCGAAGAAATTTGTACTAACAACCGATGCTAGTAATTTTTCAATTGGCGCTGTACTCTCGCAAGGAGAAATACCGAACGATAGGCCAGTCGCTTATGCTTCTAGAACATTAAATGATAGTGAAACCAGATACTCAACAATTGAGAAAGAGCTTCTTGCTATCATATGGTCGTGTAAACATTTTAGGCCTTACCTTTATGGACGAAAATTCACGATCTATACAGATCACAAACCACTCACTTGGTTATTCAAACTCAAAGAGCCAAATTCGAAATTAGTAAGATGGAGATTAAAATTAGAAGAGTTTGATTACGACATAGTTTATAAAAAAGGAAAATATAACACAAATGCTGATTGTCTCTCGCGAATACCAATCAATGTAATCGAAACTGACGAAATTTCCGTTGCTAATAACCCGGGTGATATTGATAAAGATATTACAGATTATATTCAATCATTGGAAGCAGGACCAAGTACATCTGACCCAATTGACGTAGTAGATCAAGACATTTCAAAATTTTTAGAGACCCTAGAACAAAATTTGGAAGAACCGCAAATGTTAGATCAAAACCAACAAGTACAAATTTTATCCGACGTACAAATTAAACCAGCTGATAATATATCAACACAACATTCTGACGTGAATGAAACCACAAACGAAGGTATAAAAATTTATGACGAAATTATTAACAATAAATTCAATCAAATCTTAGTATTTCCTAATACCTATCATAAAGTGGATATAACCCGTGAAAATTATGAGAACTATAAAATCGTGCATTTGAAAATCCCTGAAGTCAACAATGAGAAATTAATATTACAATTTTTAATTGAAAACACAGAGTCAAAGAACACCTATTCATTATATTTCCATTCTGAAAATCTGTATAAATCATTTTGTAAAGTATATCTAAAACATTTCTCAGAGAAAGGACCGAAATTAATTAGATGTATGAAAAGACTAAACACCATAATTGACAAAGATGAACAACTCATGTTGATTAAAAACCATCATGAAGGAAAAACTAATCATCGAGGAATTAACGAAACTCTCGAACGTTTGAAAAAGAATTATTACTGGAAAAACATGAAAAAAACCATAACTACCTATATAAATTATTGCGAAATATGTCAAAGATCGAAATACGCCAGGAAAACCCCTTATGTACCGCTAATGCTAACTGAAACAGCTTCCCGACCATTTCAAATAGTTCATATAGATGTTTTTATTTTTGATGGAAAAAATTATTTAACTCTGGTCGACGCATTCACAAAATTTGCTCAAGCGATGTTCATTCATGGAAAAACTGCAATTCACATAAGTAAAGCTTTATTGAAATACTTCACTGCATTCGGCGTACCCCAATCATTGGTAGTTGACAATGGAACGGAATTTAATAACGAAACAGTAAAAGAAATTCTGAAGGTTCATAAAATCAATGTGCATTTCACTACACCCACACATCATGAATCAAATTCTCCAGTTGAACGTTTTCACTCGACAATAATAGAACACTTGCGAATTCTACGAGAAATATATCCGGACGAAAACGATGACCTTATGGATTATGCCATATTAGGTTACAACAGTTCTATTCATAGTTCAACCGAGTTTTCCCCTTTCGAACTCACATTCGGTCATACAGACTCGAGAAATCCAAACGAAATATTTATTCCTAACATTTTTTATACAGAATATGCTGAAAAACACAAAGAAAAATTGAAACACGTCTACGAAGTGGTGAAATCTAAATTGGAAGATAAAAAGCGTAAAACAATTTCGAAACATAATACACTAGGCGACACAAGTTCTGAATTTCGTTTAGGTCAAACAGTTTATAAAAAGAATCCCAAATCTCGAAATAAAAAAGATAAGAAATTCATAGGCCCGTATGAAATTACTAAAATGTTAGAGAGAAACCGAGTTGAAATTACACTCAAAGCGAATAGAAATAAAAAAGAAATCCTCCATATTGAAGAATTGAAAAAACCTTCTGTTGTTACAGATTCACCTTCTGTTTCATCTACGGAAGACTAGAACCAATCAAATTCCATAATCTTAATACGAATCCTGGAATCCTAACCCTGAAACTTGGAAACACACAAAACAAAGTTGACTCATGGACATTCATACAAATTTATGACATTTCCAATATAATCGAAGAATTTATGACGTTACGAACTTCGTATTCACGAATAAAAAACGCATTTGAAAATTCTACACATGGACCAAACTACGACAAAGAATTTCATAATTCTCACCATGTATTGACTATACTCGAGAATGAAATATTAACACAAATAAAACAATTGAATCCACAATGGGATGTTAGACGAAAACGAGCACTCATAGATGGACTCGGATCAATTGTCAAAGCAATTACAGGTAATCTTGACTATAGTGATGCCGAAAAATATGATAAAGCTATTTTATCATTATCGAATAATCAGAACAAGCTCAAAACGATTATTGGTAATCAAATAACTTTACTACAAACATCTATACAAAAATTCAAAAACGATACCGAAATGCTAGCTCATAATCAAGAAATAATGAATTCTCGGATTAAGGAATTGCAAGAAATCATCAAAACTATTCACATAGACAACGTAGAAAATTATCATTATTTTCTATTGCAAACAGTTATTTCACAGTTCATCAATACTTTCCAAATAATGTATGATATCCTAGAAAAAATTGAAGTAGCAATCACTTTTGCAAAATTAAACACATTTCATAATGCAATTATTGAACCATCTGAATTGTTGTCTGAGATCACTGCAATTAGCAAGCATTTGAAAAATAATAAATTTCCATTTGATCCAATCATGAAAAATCTGATTTTATTTGAGAAAACAATGGAGATTAAAAGTTATAGTAAAGGAAATGAAATAATTTTCATCATAGAAATTCCAATAGTGGAAGCAGATGATTATAATTACTATCATTTGTATCCTCTACCAACTCCTATAGATAATTCCTTCAAAACTATAATACCCCATTCAAAATATCTCCTATTGAATGAGCACGATTACGCTTTCACGGACATCAAATGTCAAGAAGTAATTCCTGAAGAATTCCTGTGCCAAGACGTACAAACCACCAAAATTGAAGACCACATTCCTTGTGAAATTCAATTATTAAAATACTCTACGAACACGAGTTGCAGACAGATACCAGCCGAAATCAAGAGGACTAAAATACAGAAATTAGAGAAAAACCAATGGATCGTCATCACCCCAGAAAATATAGTGGCCGTTCAAAAGTGCGGGAAAAATAAAGACAATATTCCACTTAATGGAACATTTATTATAGAACTGAACAATCTCTGTGAAGTTCATATCAAAGACATCGTGTTAAAGACATACAAAAAAAGTGATCCCAGTTATAAAAACATTGAACTGCCAAATATAAAGACTTTCTCGGACTCTAATGTACAAAGTGAAATTAATTTTCAGCCTCTACAATTAGAACACATCAATTTAGATGACATGGATGGCATCTACAACATTCTCGAGGACCAAAAGCAACAACTAACCAATCTAGACGATTCAACGATAAATTTTGACAATATAAGCTTGTATACTATATTTTTGTATTTAATAATTGGTGTTGCTATAGCTTATATGATACGGCATTTCTACTTGAAGAAGAAGCTCTCAAGAAACCCAACCCTGGACGAGGCGCTTGGACTTGAACAAGTCAAACCAACCCCCGATGTCAGATTAACTTCGAACTTGGGATCAACCCCATAGTTCTCAACTAGTGCCGCAGGAGTTACAAGAACTATCTAGCTTATTCATATGAAATTGTATACTTTGCAGCATCATCATAAATGAGTCTATTTGTTTAAGTGATACACTTTCCGATTCAGTCTTTGCCTGGTGTTCATCTCGATAATGAGATAAATAAAGACCCTGTGAAAGATTTTTCGTTTTTTAAAAAGCTTCTTCACGAAAACCAACTTGTAACTTAGGCTTTTCTCACGCAACCGTTACAGGTACCCATATAGTCAATTATATTTATTTTATTATGCTATCCCACATTTAGATAAGTTATGATGAGATGAGATCTTTGATAACATTTGAAACAAAACCAGGAATAACCACATTCTGATCAGGCAAGAACAAATTTCAGATATTTAATTTCAATTGGAGATCACCACAGAGTTTGAAAATGTCGTTTTTTTTTGCAAGATCTGTTTTATATTGCATAAAAAAGACCTAGATTTGGTTTACCTACTCATAGAATCGAATCTTTCATTATCTTAAATTAATGTAGTGTTCGGAAGAAAGTTGAAAAATGCAACCTTAATTTTTTTTCTAGTCATTCTAACAGCTGGCTTAACACGTCGAATTCTTGTTGTAGCTCTAAATACATAGGTTCAATTTCTAGTTCTTCTGCCAATTCCTTCGCAGTTAGAAATTACCCTTTAATAGACTAATCCTTTATTCTTCCAAAAAGGTGCAGCATTTGTTCAACATTTCTGTGTATATATCGAGATCCATGTTTATATTGATTTTAGATTTTTATTGACAACATTAATTTGGGATCTTTCAACTATTCGGCTGAAGGAGTATTTTCATGAGGTACTTGAACATAAGTTTTCTCTGAGTTTCGATAGCCAAAGTGCCTGGGGCGCCCCTTTATATCCGGCGCCCTGGGCGGGCGCCCAACTGCGCCCTACCCTAACGCCGCTACTGAAGTCATCTTCAAAGTCACAAAACAACCAAAGAATGTCGTCAAATCGACCTCACAAGAACGAAAAAGGTGACGTCGTTAAAACGTTACATAAGATGTTTTGGTTTGTGACATTTACCGGTCATTTTAACGTTACAGTCACGTCATCTCCAACGTCGCAGTACGTCACAGATGACCAAAAAGTGTTGTCCAAATGACGTCAGTGTGCCGCCTGGGTCCACTCTACCCATAGGCGTTGATTGAAAAATATTTCTCAATCAACGCCATAGGCTCCTTTATGGTCTAAGATAGGCCCAATTGAAGTTCGAGTTTTTGCCAACAGATGACGCCCCACCTGTTGCATCCCTACCCGGATTCCCGTCCAACGGTCCCGATAGTCCTTCCCTCCCACGTTCTCCGGCCTTCCGCCGTTATCCTGATGGCACAGCGGCGTCTTCTTCGGCGCTGCTTGCTTGACGGTCATTCAACGAACGTCCTAGCTGCAGTTTGTTTGCGTCGCGTGCGGCACACGCGTCTGATTCTGATTTCACGATAAGGTTTCGCGGTGCGTAATCGGCTTGTTTTGTACGCTCTCTGCCCGGTGTTTGTGATTGATTGAAGAGTCGCTCGATATCGTGATGAATTTGACGGGATTCCGGAGCGGGTGGTTGTCTGCGTTCTTGCTGGTTTCGGTGAGCGTTTTTTACGTTTTTGAAAAATCTCGCATGTTGGTGGAAATGATTTTTTGGTGCAGTGGGGGAAGTGGGACAAGAATTATGTTATAGGGAGAATTTATAAAAACTTTCAGAATTCAAAATTTAAACACGTTCAAATGAAAAATAAATGGAATAGAGTTCTCCTATGCCTATTTCTATAGATCTTATTTTGAATTCTCTATCTCTCTGCTTTGTTTTTTCTTTTGAAAAAGATTTGAATAATTGGAGAATTGTTTCTATTTTCAGATTTTCTCATAAAATCACAATATTTTTGAATAATTACAGAAGACCACATTTTTTTTCGATCATGAAACATGCGCATTTATAGCCTTTTGAAATCCATTTCTTGAGTTGAAAGTCATTTTTTTAAATCTTGAGTGTAAAATCATAAGTTATCAAGTGATATTTTTCAAAATAGTTCTAGTAGGTAGTAACAGGTGTGTGTACGTGTGTGTATATAGGTACATTGAAGATTATTACTTCGAACATCAAGGTCTTTTGTGGATTGTGAACCCCTGTACAATGAAATCTATTATTAAGTAGAGGGAACAAATATTACCCAGAGAAAATCTACCTGAGAAAGTATTCTTTACAGGGTGTTTGGCAGATGTTCGATGTTGTTTCAGGCAATAATAAATTGAAACATTTTTGAAAATATTCAACAACATTTTTGAACCAAGCTTCTGTTGAAAAAGTAGGAAACTAAGAATAGGAAAATCTGTCTGGGACCCCTTTATTTTATTTTTTCTATATTTCACCATTTTTAATAACCTCTACTCGAACCTCTATCTCATTTTTTTCTCAATCACTACCTTTATCTTCATATTTTTCAGGTATATTGAATTCTTGGCTCAATATTTTCTGAAATTTTTATATAATCCGAATCATAAATTACGTATTTCATCTAATTTGTCTATAAAACTCAAACCCAACCGAACCCAACCAACTTCAGGGTTTAAATTCTCATAAATTCTCAGATAATGGAAGTCCGAATCCTCAACATTCAACACGAACGAATACTTTTTCCATACCATGGAAATAATCGACAAACTACCACTCTACAGTAATTATTACACTCAAAGAAAATAATGGGTTGGATCAACCAAAAAGAGTATATGAAAATGAAACTGTCTAGTTTCATAGTTATATCAACCAGCAAACAATAGTAAAATGGATTTAGTCATCTAACAAAAACAATTGTGGCATTGAACATGACAATATTGTCATGAACAAATTATAGTTTCTTCATCATAATTGGTTGTAACACAACGAAATGTTTTTGTTTCATCAATTCGCCAATATGGTTCACTTTTATTATGTAAATAGTACAAATATTTTGTTTATCAACAAATTGTATAGTATATATTGAAATTTTTCAGGTTCTTGTAGAGCAAAATTGTATGCGATTCATTTTTGTTTTATTGAACTCTTTTTGATAAGTGGTTCTGAAAAATAAAAATACAGATAGAGTAAATAATAGTATATTATGATACAAGTTTTATAAGACGCTATTTTGTCGCAAGCGTTGTTTTTTATTTTGAATTGTTTTTAAGAAAAAAATTGATTTAGTATCGATAAATAACAGAAACATCTTCGATTGGTAACAATGATGACATTAAAATAATTAAAATCTGACGCACAAGCGTAAAGCCCAGTTTACAGTTGAGCGATTTTGATTATTGCAATACCAGCGGTGAAAAATTCAATGTTGTTATTATTTTTATTGGTAAATTTGAATCAAATTACACTCTGAATTTAAATTCACCTATTAAAACATTGAGGATTCATTGCTAATATCGCCAAATCCAAATCGCTCAGGAGTAAACAGGGCCTAACTCTTTCTGACTTACATTTGACAGTTCGATTGTACCAATCTCCGAATAATAAAAAATGCGTATCGAAATAGAGGCTATTTCGACACGCATTTGCGTTGCACAATGACTTCATTATACAACCAGAATAGAAAAAAATACTTTAAGAACAAAAATCAAAAATAAACGGAACATAATAATAACACAATATAATTTATACATAGCACAGTATTCTCATCGTCTGCTGAATATTCCTCTTGATTATTGATCGGACGAACAGATGCAGTGGTACTCACCGATGGAGATGAAAGAATACCAAATCTTCTCAGCCTTTTAGTATGGTTCTGATATTTAGTCTTCCAGAAGGGGTATTCTCACTTGTTTTATAGAAAATGACCTGAGAAACATAATTTTAGATTATTTTTCAATTATACATTGCGACTGGTTGAATATTAGGAAAAGGTTAATAAAATAATGGGGCCTCTGTTCAAATGATGATGAAAATTCAACAGATAATAAATCATAATGAAATGAACTCACATTTTTGCTCCTAAATAATATGACAAAACAAATTTGATGTCAATTCTTGATCAGTCTTGATCACAAAATGAGCTGGGAAAGTCAGATCAGAATATTGAATACTAAACTGTGTAAAAATTACTTTGTACTAAGGCAACTGAAGGGCACTGTATCTAGGGACATAATAATGTTAGTCTACTATGGTCTGGTACAGTCGAATCTATCATATGGCTTGGTATTCTGGGGAAGCTCAAGTCATATTTACAAAATATTTATGACTCAAAAAAAATTGTTAGGTGCATTAAAGGGGTCAACCAAAGAACGTCATGCAGGCAAATATTTGTTGAATTATCTATCCTAACAGTGCCGTCATTGTACATTTTTTTTAACTATTTTAAATGTAAAAAAACAATTACAGGAATTACCTAAAAACAGCTCTCATCATAATCACAATACGCGAGGAGCAGAAAACCTACATCAACCATTTTCAAGGCTCACCATAGGCCAAAATTCCCATATGCATAAAGGCATCTTATTTTATAACCACTTCAAAAACAAACTGGTCGACGAAATGGATTTTGAAGACACAAAAAGCTTCAAATCTCATTTATATACATTCCTGATAAAAAGAGCATTTTATTCTGTGGAAGAGTTTCTGCAGAGATGAAAATATTCACATTTTCATCTTCAAATAAATTTTAATCTATAAATATTTTCAATGTGTACTTAATTGTAAATGTATGTTTTTAACGAGGTTTTTAATACTTATTCATCAGTATATGTATGACTAGTCTAATGAAGTAGGTACATCTGAGTACTACCATCTTTTGTAACATATTTTGTACTGCTTTAACAGATGAATAAATATATTTCTATTCTATTTCATTTCTATTATTCATCGATACAGGTGTTGGAAAATATTCTGGTACCTTTAATGTTATTGAGGATAGATTTTTTTTCGAATAGGTCGATGTTTGATTTCACAGTTCGTAAAACATTCCAATCGATACAACGATTTATTCCATACCATTCGACATTTAAAAAATGATCAACAGTTAATTTGGGGTTAGGTACTTTCAGTCAAACAGGTGGTTCTGAAAATGTGTCGTTATAGGTTCAAAGAGCCCTATTATCGAAAAATTATACTTTATATTTTTTTTGTACACAATATGATGATAACGCATTAACTTGAAATTAATTCCCGCGATTCAAAAAAAAGCGTTCGTAGGTGTACAAAACTCATTGGAAAGTGCCTCGGTAAGTGTATATACTTTATATAATATCAATCTTACTAACATCGCCTCAATCTGCAGAAGCGTTTTGGATATTAGAGTGGCACTGCCTTTCGCACCTGCATCTGTATTTAAAATATGGAAAGATAAATCATTCATCACAATCATTTTCGCTCAGGATGAGCAGATTCAGCAGATACTTTCCTGTTCATTGATTTTCCAAACGAGCGATGTTTTATTCATTCTATTGTTATTTTCCCCAAGTTTTTCAATTACCTGGTAGGCAACTCGATATTTATTGTTCGATAAAGATGCCTTATTTGTGCATTTTCTGGAGTTACGTTGAGCTCATTGTTTCAAATTTGCCGTAATAAGTCGGAAGGTTTTCTAACGGGTACCAACTGAACAGGAGCCGTTCAGGTTACAACTGACCAACGATCATGTATCAAGATCTACAACAAAGTATGCAGCGTACTTAGAGGATGCAATGCGATAATCTCAAGTCATCAAGTTCTTGATGCAAAAGCTTCAATTTGTTTTGTTTTCTGTCTGCTTCAATAGGCAGGACTGATGGAGACTAATGATCTGTTGATAGATTATCATGAAAATTATATGAGCGATTCATCAGAGTTAGGTACTTTGATCTTTTATTTGGTGGAGTTCGGCTTTAAACTCACCATTTTATGTACAATTTTTAAAAATGAATTATAAAATGAATGAACTGTTGTAAAGAGGTGTAAACTCGGGTGTAAATTTATTTATTTATTTATGTATTCATTTATTTAATCAACGGATTCACCACTAACAAGTAATCGAATAAAACGAACATCATTTTGAACATTTATATTACTTCATTGTAGTTGTAATGTATCATAAAATTTGATTCTATGATCTTGGCCTGTTGAATAATCAGCAATTAATAAGATTTTCTCTCAACATCTTGAAAATAGCTTTATTAGGTTGTATTCTTTCTGGATAGCGATAAAAATATGATGTATCTGAGATGCAATATCACAATTGTTATTAATTTGAATGAAGCTTTCTTACATATAATATATTTCGTAATTTTCGTCCAACATTCTCACTTTTACGATTAATTTTATAATTCTTGTTATCACGGACACCGCTCATCTTAGATTGAATATAAAAAACGCAATATCATTTTCGCTGGACATACGATACATATGGTTAGGAAGAAGAAAGAAATTGTGTCAACCAAATCATAGCCACCTATGATTTCCATTTGAAAAAATACTAATTGCACCACTAGAGTGTCTCAAGAATAAACACGTTATTATCCAATGAATTTGCCTCGAGTATAGGGAGATAATGTGTCCTCTAATTTCTGTACATGCTATATTTACCGAGTTACTCTATATATAGGAACATCGAAATTTTTCCACTCTTTACTTCATTCCATGATGATACAACTTCGATTTTGTTCTCATAACGATATCCAACAACTGAAAACATTGGAGTAAAAAATTCAAGAAGAAGCAAAAGTCTGGTTTCGAACTAATAAATTACAATCAACTGATACAAAAACTCAGAACATTACTTTTTCTACAAGCTCTTTGCTGTCAGAAAATAAAAGCGTGCTATTTGGTCTGACAATATTGATGACAAAAACAGAATTTGAATGCTCATATACTATCGATTTATATAAGTTGTCGAATGTACCTATGTATTTTATGATGTTCCATCGAGTGTTCCATGCATATTTTACTCATGATAACACTATTTTATGTGACAATTTCTCTTGGGGCAAATTATGGTTTCAGAGATCTCTATCATAGCATCAATATACTACCACTCGAGATACTACCGTTGCTATGTTTTTCAAACTCTGATTGAAATACCTACACGTATAAACAAAAACATTAATTACCCAATCATTTTAGTGGAACCTGTGGAAGTAATAAGGCTTTTTGACAGTATCTCTTTTCAGCTCGATAATCTTATCCAGAATTGTCTAGTTTGCGGCTTTAATTTGTTCCGTTGTCAGGAGAGCCTCTGGATTGTTGTTCATACCTAGAAACCCGCACTTCAGTAACTTGACTGAAAATTTGTTTGGTGGAAACTGAGGCACTTTTGTCTGTAGCTTTCGGTCGTTTGTTAGTTTGACCCTAGGGAGTCTTTTTCTATGACCGGACCCTTTGCAGTCCTTTATCAGAAGTTAGTTCCTTCAACGAATCAACCGCTTACATTCTGGACTGTAATAAGTGGCCTTGATTCACGAGAGGTATTCAAACCTCTTTCTGGCAGCTCTGC
Organism: Chrysomela aeneicollis; assembly: GCA_029955515.1. Taxonomy (NCBI): domain Eukaryota; kingdom Metazoa; phylum Arthropoda; class Insecta; order Coleoptera; family Chrysomelidae; genus Chrysomela; species Chrysomela aeneicollis. The sequence goes on from JARUHQ010000022.1 coordinate 840,330, forward strand.
TGAGCTTGATTTTATCCTTTCCTTTCGAGAGGGCTTTTGAGGAATCATCAGTCTCCTCGTCACTACTCCAGATTTGGAAAGGTCAGTTTTGAGTTCAGGACGTTCGACGTCTATTGTAATTTGTTGGAAGTTTCCATCACCTTGTTTTTTCTTCTTTGGTTTCCATGAATGGTTCTACCTTGAGCTAGAAGAAGACGGTCGCCTGCGAAAAAGTCACAGGAAGGCAAATGAAACCCGAATGAGCCATCAGGTACCCTCTTCTACTCGGCTAGGTAGTTATGGCAAGCCTTCGCTACGTGGAAGCAAACACCCGATGGCTGAGTCTACTCATCGTTCCACGGTCATTTAAGCAACATGCTGAGCAGAGAGACACCTTTTGATTCAAAATTAATCGAAATTATTTTCTTCACTCCACAAAATTCTTGAATACGAATCTTCAATAACTAAATTCCTTTGAGGTGTCAGGTAACGGGGAAAAATCCAAGAGCAGTTCAGGTAATTCGTTCTGGTTTTCACGACAATAAGTGTGGAATATCTTCTCATAACGGAGCGACATTGTTGTTTCTTGTTGATTGACGGTTAAGCCGAAAAGCCTGAGTTGTGTATGAGTTGAGTACCCGTTCGTTGTAAAAATGATTATATCCAAATGAACGAAAACACATTTAGAAGAACAATATTCGAATCTTGTGTTCAGATAGCTCGGACTTGAGGCTTATATCAATGTTACAATCTGGAATTATCAATGTCAAAATTAACTGCCATAACTTATTTTTATGATGAGTATATTTTATGTGAATCGTTAATCTCGAATTGACAAATTTTTGTGAAGCAGCATAATTATTACTTGTAAAAATTTCAGGGGCAACCGTCTACTGTATACATACAGTGTGTACATAACGTTTACCTGAGGAAACAATCTATTATGTATAAAAAAAAAGCTTATCGAAAAAATCCCCGGACAAGTCAAATCTTATTTCAAGATGCGCATCTTTCGACGTTTTATAGTTGCTTTAATGACGTCATTAATGTTTCGGGTATGACGTAATTTTTGATACTGCCATTTCTCTGCATACGTCGAAGCAAAAGTTTTCTTATGTTATTTAATGAAATTGTCGAGAAAATAAGGATTTGGTAATTTTAAGCTAACTCACTTAATTCGGTTAATTGAACAAACTGATCAATTAAAGTTCCGAAATAAAGTCCTTTCTAACTTTGTAAAATACTCTTTCAGCACGCCACTGGTGTGTTCGTATGTTCGGAGCCCTTAGAAAATTACTATTTTTATCATCGTAAAAAGACATTTCACTGTTTCTGTCACCTTGCTGATTTAGCCGTGTAGTTGGCGAATCCCACAGTTTGACAGTTCATATACAGGGTGACTCACGGTCGATGGTAGGTTAAACGTTTCTGGAGAACAGGACTTAGGATTATTATAAAAATTTGGTTTCGTCGGTAATCAGTTTTGTTCTATCGATCTAAAATACTTCCAGCGTTGCGGCGTTGCCGCTTCTATCAAAAAGTAGCAACAACTTTGTTATTTCAAATAGAACACCCTGTATTTCATTCCATTTTTAGATTCTTCTTGAAGAGCTGATTTCGTCGTTGAAACAAATACGGGTGGTTCAGAATTTTGAGTTTTGCATCACCCTCTATTTGTTTCTATTAAATGTCAGTAGATAGTTAATGGAAAGTTGAGATAGGGACATGTAAGCCGTTTTGAGCAGAAATGAATAGTTTCGACACAAAAAATTCCTAAACTTGAAAAATCTCGATTTTTCACACCCTATATCTCTGTAATCTTTCTCGCTATTCCCCAAGTATGATATATCGACGAAATCAGCGGCAACACTATATTGATGAAAATATTTTAGACGGATAGAGCAAGTTTGATTATCGATGCCCACAAATTTTCGAAATGATCTGTCTTTCTGTTCTCCAGATACTCCTAATGTTCCACCCACTGTGAAACACCCGGTATTTCATTGATACCCTGCTTGTCGAAAAAATCAAGAATAAATCGGGCCTTTCTGATACTTAGAGAATCGAAATTTTGATGAGGATTGGATAAAATAAAATACTTTAAAATCGATAAAACATTACTTTTCTCGAAAATTTATTTTTTGTACTAACTGTCATCTATTGATGCGTAAATGTTTTCTTTTTTTTTTTTCGCCGTGAAAAAGAGTTTTTTCCACAGCCGGAATAATTCACATAATAAACATGAAATATTACTTCTTGAAGGATTTTTTTCTACATATTCAATCATCAATTGATAATCCATCATAAAACATTTATATTTATTGGAATAATAATTGATAGTAAAGTTTGAACAATTACTTTCAACATAAATTCCCGAAGATATTTCATGTTGCTGCTTATCAGAAACGTTGGATATTTCTTGAAGAGTTGATTCCACAATTTCATCAGATATTCTAATTTGTTTGGACAATTCAATATTTTGTTAGAAATCTCCATTCTGTCATTCAAAATATCTTCTATATGTATGTATTTCAGACGATGTAAATTCACAAAAAATGTTTTTTGTATTTCTTGTATAAAATTCGTGTTTTCATGGCACATTTCATAGAATTTGAAAAATTAACACTCTCATGTGCCACTAAAAAAACTGATTCTACGCACTGAATACAAAAATAAAACTTTTGATGTGTTGTGTGGAGAATAATATGTTGTTTCAGATGGCACTATCAAAAATAGCGGTTGAATTTGAAAAAAAATTCAATGACGTTATATATTAAAGATGCACATCTTGAAAGAAAAGTTGACTTGTCCGCAAATTTTTTCGGAAAGCTTTTCTTTTTCGAAATAATGAATTTACTCCTTATCAACTTTATGTATACACTGTATATAAGTACTTGGGTTCGTAGTCAGTGAACCCGCGAGGTATATTAAACATTATAAAATTCTTAGAACACATTAAAAATCATGTAGCGATTGTGTCATTTCTCGTAGGACAATACTTCTGAAAGAGCCATAAATATCTTGGAACGGGGCACTTCATAGGCTTCACTTGTCTGCAAAGAACCAGTGCCATAAACCGCATTCACTACTATGCCAAAGATAATCTTACTAAACTCATAGTGAACAGGTATGAAAGGTCACCGACTTTTGAACTTTATTCATAGATCAGAGTGATTAGACGATTAGAGTACCTATCTAGTATCAAGGCCGCTATCAGAAAAGAAATTGAAAACAAATAGTACCTAGGGGAGACAACCCAATAAATTTCAGTAGTGATCTCGGTAGTGATTAATAGTAATTAGGTGTACCGTAAACTAAAATCCAGTTGTCCGTTTTCACACCACTGGTGAAATATAGTATCTCACAAATTAGTTAGTAATTTATATTATTATATTTCAATTCAACATAATCATTAAAATTTATTGGAAATGTTTCTCGTTATACAAAAAAGAGAACCAACTATATTTATGTATAATTCTAATTTCAAGCTATGAATTATGTACCCATAGGAAAATAGTTCTAAATTTCACTTTCAAGAACAGTAAATAATTCAAAACTTCAAGAGATAATTATTACCTATACAGTTTTATAATTTATATAATGATATTCCTACCCTACTCTATCTTTTTGAAACATTTCAGATGTTCGAAGAATGAAAAAGCCATGAATTGGACGAGAAATTCAAAGGAAAAATAGTATATCCATTCAAAAATATTAAACATAGTTCGAAGTTGAATGTCTGATAAACAACAAGCAGAAAACAACTACTTTTTTGGCAAATACCACGGTCTTAGTCCATATATAATTCAATGTTGTCCGTGGTATTTGCCAAGAAAGTTGTTGATTTCTATTTTTAATATTTTCAATTGGAGAGTCTATTTTTCCTTTAAATTTTTTGTTGAATTCTTGGCTTTTTTCATTCTTCATTTATTAGCTTAGTCAAGCTATCAGTCACTCCCATATTCTCCATTGGGACAGGCACCGCTTCGAATGGAGAACTCAGGGTCTCTACTCAGTTGACTACCCTGCACTGATGAGGGCCAACAAGCCCGAAACTATAGTCTGTATGTTGTTAGTTGGCGTGTCTGTCTTTTGTCACGTCTTAAGGCGGATTTCCACCAAACTGACAAAACTGCAACAAAACAACAACTGTGTCGATTTTGACAAAACAAAAATTTTTGTTGTCAAAATTGGAAACTTTCTGAAGACTTTGAGTCGCGAGTTCGTGTTTTCGTCAACAACAAAAAGTCAAAAAGCCAGACGGAAAGATCAAAAGGTTTCGGTGCTTTGTCTCTGTTTTTGTAAACAGAGTTCGCTAAGTGGAAATGGCTGGCGACAACAGTTCACTATTCTGGTTCTGGTAGTGGTATGTGACTTTGATGGCATGAATAAAACTGTTCGTATAGTGGAAACGACAGAAAACATCTTCAAAACAAATTACGCGACAGACCAACTTTCTGTTTTTTTGGTGGAATTCCAGTTTGTTTTAGAAACTACAAGTTTTTTGTTTCTGGTTTTGAAACTAAAACTACATTCCTTTAGCCTCATACTCACAAGTAAGAAGGGGTCCAATCATAACATCCCTCAAAATATATAATCGTTTACCTGACTCACTCAATGATCTCAAGAATGCTATGTTTAAGAGACAATGTAAAAAAAGAGAAAAGTTACTACTTCCTCAGGGGAATATTTTAATGATTCATTTTAATTTATCATTGCATGGACTTCGAGCAGATATAATAAAATGTTCTGCGTGGCATTTGCCAGGAAATTAGTTGTTTTCTACTCGTAGTTTACCAGACATTCAACGTCAAACTTTGTTTGATATATTTAATTGGATTGACTATTTTTTCTTTCAATCTCATATGTTTATTGGTGAATTGTTAAGGTATACTGTAGAGTTTTCTCATCTTGTTTTAACATTCATTTTTTGCAATTGGTGGCTTTTTGTTTGTATGTGCACAGAACTGCTCAACGAATGTGTTTGTCTGGTGTTGGCATAGAAATAGGTGAGCAAGTTATCTAGGAGTAGCTTTTTAGGAGAACCAGACAAACCAGCGGCTATGCTATTCCGTTTAAATAGCGGACCGAATCTACGATGAAGATGACGAAGATAAACCACATATTTGTTCCCGATACGATAGCGTAGGAACACTTACTGGACGGCTATCATCGTACACATATTTCTGTTTACTACTTGCTCACCTGTTGCCGAATGATGCCATTCAGATAAAATCTACGAGAAGAATGTTGTGATTATTCTTTATCACACTCGAATCGGGCTCAGCAGGGGATTACCTCACAGTGACAATATTATCAATTAACGCATCACACGGCATACGACAAACGATGAACAATATGATAATATGAACGACGATGAAAATACGAGTTAATAAGCTTTTTGATGTTTAGTAGATACATACCTATATCAGGGATATTGAAAACTATAGTAGATTCCAAAAGAATCTGAATGGGCGAAGAATTGCAGATTTGTGTGCTCTACTCGTTCTAGTTTTGCAAAATTTGACAGCTGTTAATAGTGTCAATTCAATATATATTTAAAAAACCGATTTCTCTCGATTTCTTCATTTGCTTCCATTTCCGTTGATAATAATTTGTTGAAAGTTGTAGGGAATTTCATTTTGAATGATATGATCCATCAATGACCATCATTTCGATATATTTATGCGTCATGAACTTAGGTTAGCAACCACATTGAATTATTTTGTCATCAATTTAAATCAATATTTCCATAAATCAATTTTTTGTATGCGTTTTTTCCGAGGTTTTTTCTTTATCACTCCGTCCAATGAAATAATAGCAATCTCTTTTATTACAACATAATTAGAAATGAAATGACAGGTACTTGGGGGGTAGGGGGTAGTTGGTAGTGGGTAGGGGGTAGAGGGTAGGGGGTGGGGTAGATACTGGAATCAGCGAATAAATATACTGCGATTAGATATAATTCAATGTTCTGCGTGATATTTGCCAGGAAAGTCGTTTTCTGCTCGTAGTCTACAAGTCATTTGATATTTTCAATTGCGTAGACTATTTTTCCTTTCAATGAAATATATATTGGACGAACACGACGAAGCATAGAAACCTGATACGAGGAACATATTGCTCATTTCAGGCATTATATTCTTGAAGCTTTTTGTCACCCAATTACTGTAAACACCTTTAAATCATCAAGACATGCTACGAATAATAAGGTCTTTGAAAGTTTAGAAAGCATTTACATTAATCGTAGTAAAGGCCCATTGATAAATCAGGATGACGGGCTTATTTCCTAAACAAGGTATAAATAAGGTGTCCAGCTACAAACATTTCAGTTTCCTTGTTGTTCCCACTAAAAAAGTAACTTAGTTGCCGAAATACGTAAAGGTATTTGGTTCTTTCAATAGTTTTGCATAAACTTCTATTCGATTCCAACTCATTCTAGAGTAAAACGAATGGTCATGAATTGGACGAATAATATCAAACACAGTGTTCTGAAGTTTCAGCATCTACGCACACTTAGATTTAACATAACACTCTAGAATAATTTAAAGAAAGAGTCTAATTCCATAAAAAATATAAAACACAGTTTAAATTTGAATGCCTGGTAGATCACGAGCAGAAAATGTTCTGCGTGGTATTTGTTTTCTGCTGATAATCTACCAGGCATTCAAATTTCATTGAATTAGACTCTTTATTTCAAGTTATTCTAGATAACACATAAAAACAGACAGTTAATATTATATGTCATCACATAATAGTTGTAGATAAAGTATATTCTATACTCTATGCACGAATTCGAATAGTCAATTCCAGAACCTTGATGATATTGGATAAATTGATGGTTCGCGTGATTTATATTCTTTTTTTTCAAAGACTATCATTCTGCTTCAAATCTTGAACTCTTATTGTGAAGGTAATGGTTCCTGTATAGGTACCTTCTGATTCAAGAGATCCCGACGATGAAAATATAACATAAATGATGTTTTTTAACATCTTCAGTGCCTATCCGTGGTTTGATCTCTGACGATTGTCGGTTTAATGATACCAGGTTCTGTAATTTCTCTTGAAACAATGTTGAATTACGCTGGAAAATGTAATGATGATACTGAAGATTATTGTCGGGATGTTCATCCTTGTATGAACGAACTGCACAAAATTATAGGGTCATTAAACGAAATGTACTTACTTTTTTCATTGTTCTCCCTCAAGGTTTGAATTGAACTCAGAAGTGGATGTTGGGAACATTAGAACAAACAAATAGTGCTCGGAATAATTCAGATATTTTTTCCGAAGAAATTATAGTGTACAGGGTGGCATATCTTCTGCTAGGCTAAAATTTAGATTTTCGTCGCGTGTAGCGAGGGTCTTTCGAGTTTGACAGACGTTTATATCTCTGCTCAACACATCTAACTTTTTCTTCGGTAAGGGGTACTGATGGAGGCACCATTCACACATCCTACTACGTCATCAGTGTTCGCATAATGACGCAATCGACAATTTTTTTGGCAGGCTTACTATGAGACAGCTTTCAAAAAATGAAGATTACAATAATTTTAAAACTAAGAATGACTCATCAGATTTCCTGTCATATAAGTATGAAAATGCGCAACTGTATAGTGTAACAGGCACCCTGTATAGTGTATATTTTTTTTATGTTCGGTTCTCACAAAAATGGATATCCATGTTCAGAAAACATCGTGAGAACCAAGGGAAGAATGAAGGAGTTGGTGTTCTTCTTAAATTTCTGGAGATCGTATGCCTCGGGGAACACCTCCCTAGGCTATGAATTCCAAAGTCTCCATGTTCGTTGGATGAACGAGTATTTGGAAAGGAACGTTCTGCAGGTCTCTAAAGTGACCACGAAGGGGTGTGAAGACTGAACTTGACGAGTTCATCTCGAAGAGACTGCTAATGGAGGAACGATTGTTGATATTTCAGAAGAGCATCGCCCATGAAAATATCTATAAAAACGAGATACATCGCCAACGTTTCTACGATGTTCCAGAGAAGTGAGCGAGTTTAAAAGCAAGACATCACTGTTATTAATATATACGAAATGGAGTTTGTCTGATTTTAGAATAAACTACATATCGAAATTATTTCTGCAGTGCTTTTATTTCAAACAAACATGTACGACCATGACAACTTAACCACGCCTTAGATACACAGAAGAACAGAACATAGTATCCGATGACATTGACATAAGACCACAGGTTAACATAAGTCATAGAACTCTAACACCCCCCCACAATTTAACAAATAATCGAGTGAAAAAGAAAAATAAACAAACATTATTTAGAACCCAAAAGTAACAGATTTTTGTTAAATTGGATACAATTCAAACCCTTTGTAAAAATATCTGCTTGTTGCAGTTTTGATTCCACATAAGATATCTTGACTAAATTTTTATGTACAATATCTTGAACAAAGCTTAACTTGATATCTATGTGTTTCAATTTATTTTCACATTTATCTTGATTTGCAACAAAAATAACACTTTGATTATCCTCATGAATTTCTGTTGGGCTGACCAACTGAAAACCAAGATCAGATAAAACCTTTTGAACCCATAGCACTTCCGTTATGGTAGAGCTGAGAGCTACATATTCAGCCTCACATGATGAAAGTGCAACACTATTTTGCTTTCTGGAGAACCATTGCACTAAATTCCCGAATACTTTTATAACACAACCAGAGGTAGATTTTCGTGTGTTTATCTCACTTGCCCAATCTGAATCACTATAAGCTTCTAAGATTTTTGTTGATGCTGATGAATACACAAGCTTCAAGTCTGGAGTTCTCTTCAGATAGCTAAGTATGTGTTTCAGGTGGCTCCATGCTCCTTCAGTGGGTTGAGACTGGAATCTACTAAAATATGATACAGCAAAACTAATGTCAGCTCGAGTTGTGACAGCAAGATAGGTCAAACATCCTATCAATTCTCTATATGGTTTAGCCTCTGAAAGTGTGCCCACACCAAGTCTCAGTTTCAGATTTGTTTCTATAGGTGTTGATTTACCTTTACAGTCATTCATATTGAACTTGATCAATAGTCTTTCAATAAAATTTGACTGGCTTAATGTAAGAGTACGGTTCTCTATGTCCCTGTTTATGTTTATGCCTAGAAAAAGCTTGATATCTCCCATGTCTTTCATGTCAAATGTTTTTGACAAAGATTGTTTAATTAGATTCATCTCATCGAGGTTATTGCTAATGAGAAGGAGATCATCTACATAAATAAGGACATATATCAAAGTTTTATCTTTCACTTTTGTGAACAGGCACTTGTCTGACTCACCTGTTATGAAATCCTCCTGTATCAAGATTTTGGTTAAGCTGTTATACCACTCTCTGGAGGATTGTTTCAAACCATAAATGGTTTTATTTAATTTACATACCTTTTGATTATTTTCATAACCTGGAGGTTGTTTCATGTAAATTACCTCTGACAAATCACCATTCAAAAAGGCAGTTGTAAAATCCATTTGGTGAATAGGAAATTTATATTCATTGGCAATTGATAATAATATTCTCAAGGTGCTAAGTTTGGAAACAGGGGAATAAGTTTCATTGAAGTCCAAACCTTTCCTCTGAGAGCACCCCTTGGCAACTAATCTGGCACGATATCTTGTGATATGTCCATATTCATTGCGTTTCAAAGAAAATACCCACTTACAACTGATAGCACTTTTATCTGGTGGTAGGTCTACTAAATCCCATGCATTATTTTTGTTCATTGCATCTAGTTCTTTTTTCATTGCCTTTCTCCATAATTCACTATCTGGGTGGTTGACTAAATCATCAACAGTCTCAGGAACATCAGCATCTATATAATTTTCAGCATTTAATGCATAGGCAACATAATTTTCCTCTAGTTCTTCATACAGGCTTCTTGATGTTTCTCTTCTGTCTAAATTCTTCTACATCATTCTTGTTTGTATTTTCTTCTTCTAATTCTCCTGTGGTTTTCTCTTTTTGAGTTGGTCTAACTGATTGTTCTTCCAGTTCCTCCATTCCTGGTCCTTTTTCTTCAGGTTCTAACTTTTCTTGCATGTTCGGGTACTTTTCATAAGGAAATGTTTTATGAATATTTTTTGAGTCTTCTTCAAACATCACATTCCTTCCAATAGTAATTGTGTTTGTAATCATATTCCATAGCCTATAACCATTTACTGCATAGCCAACCATCAAGAGTTTTTCAGATTTTTCATCTAGTTTACTTCTTTTCTGATCTGGGATGTGGTTATATGCTACAGAGCCAAAAACTCTCATCCTGGATACATCTGGTTTGGCAGAAAACCACAATTCAGCAGGAGTAATATTCTTTTCAGCATGGATTGATTTACTGGGTGTTCTATTGATAATGTAAGCAGCTGTTCTTATAGCTTCTCCCCACAAAAATTTAGGTAAGGTGCTATCTGAAATCATTGTCCTGGCCTTATCTAGTAAAGTGCGGTTGAACCTTTCACTAACCCCATTTTGTTGAGGGTTATATGGTATTGTATATTCCATTTTGATCCCATTTGTGGAACAGAAGTTTTTAAATTCATTAGAAGTATATTCCCCCCCATTGTCCATGCGTAACCGGGATATTTTATTATTAAATTGAACTTCTGCTGCTGCTTGGTATTGTCTAAAGTATTTGAACACCTCACTTTTACATTTGAGTAAGTAGACTGTGACAAAATGTGTAAAATCGTCTATGAAGGTCACAAAATATTTTTCTCCATCAGCAGTACCAGGTGTAATAGGTCCACAAACATCTGAGTGTACTAACTCTAGTGGTCTCCGAGATTTTGGATACAACACAGGATTATAAGGTAGCTTTGACATTTTCCCCTTTACACAAGGTTCACATAAACCAAAATCTCTGTTTCTCAGGGTAGGCAACCCATTCACAATGTGTTTATCAACCAAGTTAAGCAGCATTGCTTTATTCAAATGTCCATATCTGCGGTGCCAAAGCATCAAGTCTGAGGTATGTGCAAAACAACTGTGTGCTTTAGACTGACCCTTTAAAAATGGCACATATATCATGAAAAGTTTCCTGTCACGAACAGCTTCCAGGTATACTTTGTTTTTCCTGGATATTGTAGCCTTTCCATTGCTGAACATTACTATAAATCCTTTTTCTTCTAACTTTGACACACTTAGAAGGTTTAATTTAAGGTTAGGTATGTATAAAACATCCTTCACAGTTATAATTATTCCATGAAAAGATATTCTAATGTTTCCAACCATTGTAGCCATCAAGCTCTGTTTATCTTTTGCCACTGCTATCTGTATTGGTGTTTTGAGCTTTTTCAAATCACAGAAATATTTTAAGTCATTTACCATATGTTCAGATGCCCCTGAGTCAAGTAACCACTTGATATGGTTATCAATAGTATATTCTGTAATATTTCCTGCCCCTGCTACAAAACAAACTGGTTCCTCTTCAGGATCATCTGTATTTCCTACATAATGACTGCTTGACATTGGTGCACGTCTGTTGCCTGATGTTGGGTGATTGTTATTTTGGTACTGATTTGAATTTCCCATCAGTTGTTTGTTTTGAGCATTGCAATTTACATTTCTGGGTTTACTGCGACATTCACTCCTTCTGTGACCAGGTCTTCCACAATTGTAGCAATTGTATTTGAAATTTTGTGTTCCAAAAGCTGTTGATTGTTGAGAGGAGATGGTAGCACGTCCTGAATTTTTCCTCTTGTTATTTTCATCCAATAGACGAGCCTTCACAAATTCTATGGATAACTTTGACTGATCAATGGTTTCCAAGGCAGCCACAACAGCTTCAAATGATTTAGGTAAACTTAGTAGCAAATGACAGATAGCATCAGAATCTTCCACATTAGCACCAGATTCCTTCAATTCTCGAATGAGCTTATCAAACTGGAGTAAGTACAAGTTCATATCATGATCTTCCTGATATCTGAGGGTGAGTAACTTCTTTCTTATGAATAACTGACTGGAAATTGTCTTTCTTTCAAATACCGACTTCAATGTGTCAATAATCCCCTTAGCTGTCTTCTGGTCCTTAATATATTCTAGCTGATCATCTGATATATGATTGTTTTCCTAAGGCCTCTTTTTGTTCTAGTGTTTTTCCAATAGTAATTGTCTCAAAACTTTCTTCAATGAACAATTTCAAATCATGTTGATCTAGGATTGCTTCCAGCCTGAATTTCCAGCTACCAAAATTCGTTCCATCGAACAAACATATTCGATATCTTTCGGCCTCCATTTTGTTTCAAACTACTGACTGGTACAACGGCAACGGGTACTTGAGGTTATTTGGTCGACACTAACAATAGTAACAGTTCCAACTATTCCGGGCATTAACTGGGCCCATAACCTGTTATTAATATATACGAAATGGAGTTTGTCTGATTTTAGAATAAACTACATATCGAAATTATTTCTGCAGTGCTTTTATTTCAAACAAACATGTACGACCATGACAACTTAACCACGCCTTAGATACACAGAAGAACAGAACATAGTATCCGATGACATTGACATAAGACCACAGGTTAACATAAGTCATAGAACTCTAACAATCACCGACGAGACGAATTGCCCTTTGTTGGACAGAAACCAATAGTTTCAGGATATGAAAATAGTATTCCAGGACAGGTCGGATCTGTGCCTAATAGATCATAAGCTTCTGACTGGGAGTGAAATAGCTCTTGGCTCGAAACAGGAAACCAAGTTTTTGGGATGCACTTTTGGCAATGGACCTCACGTGATTTTTCCAAGAACGGTTATTGCTGATAGTAATGCCAAGCATCGAAATGGATGACTTCAATAGTATGGTTACTCCTGACTGGATTATGTTGGGCACAGTAAGATCGGCTTTTCTAGAGAAAATACATGCTTTTGTTTTGTTTGCATTGAATTCTACCAGCTTATTAGATCTCCACTCGAGAATTGTTGCATGTCCATATTTGTTTTGTAAACATTTCTTCCTCGTTCATTTCCGGTTTGACGGGCCGATATAGGAGCCCTGGAAGAGAAAGCGGTATGAAGGGTACTATCAGCAAAGCTGTGTATGGGACATGAAGTTGATTCCAACAAATCGTTGATGTGCAGTAGAAATAGTGTTGGTGATAAAATTGATCCTTGCGGAACACCAGCATTTATGAGTAGGGTATCAGATGAAACTTCATCGACCACTACATGGAGAGACCTGTTTGAGAGAAAACTAGCAAGCAGATAACACAGCTTTGGGAGCATACTCGAATTATTGTATAACATTTTTCAGTAGATAGTAAAGCCAATAAGTATTTGCATCAAATTTCCATTCGTAAACATAAAAACTAATTTCAGAAGTGTCAAATAACTTACATAAAAGGAAGTAAAAGACTTGTTATTTCTCACTTTAAATTAACGTTCCATGCGTATGAGCTTCATTTCCAGAATAGAAAAATATTTAACAATTGATACCCACAATATTATTGTACCTATAATAATATATCATAGTTCTGCGACTCACTCTTAGAATTTTAATCCACACTTATGTTTAATCCACAAAATTATAAAATAGAACAACTACAAACTATTTAAGATAGAACGATGCGAACTATAATGAAATGTTATAGATATAATATACCCAACACACCTTCTCCAATTCGAAACATGTTGAACACACTGAAATTTTCTCGGAATTTTCTGTCTGTGATGCAAAAAATAATGTCCAATGTATGTGGAAGAGTAACGTATTTCATCCATGTAGACGCCTATAATACGAGATGTTGTGATGATTTTACAGTCAGAGAATATATACGAGTAGAATAATATACTTCATCTACAACTATCTATCTAAACAACTTTGGAAGTTCAAAAATTGATCATTGAAGATCAGATAGGTGTTTATTTTTTATAAGCTTTTTAGTGAAATTAAACATTGCCAAATCGGATTATCTTGAATCAATATGAAAGAAACCAGCTGAATGATAAATATATGACAAACATGGCCAGGCTTTACTCCTATCAACATACGTAATAATTCAAAGTAACATTTTATAAAAATGGTGAAATGTTATTGTAGATTCTCAGAAAATAAAATCTTCAACAATGCTACTGCTACTCACTGATTTACATATATGAATATTGCATATATAATTAGATTAGTGCTGCTACTATGCATCTAAGATGCCTTATGCAACCAACAATATTTTTTTTTCTGTCATGTTCGGAATGAACGCCGCTCCGCTACATCAGACTTTCGCGTTTTTCAATTCAATTAAACTGTATTCAACAAACTACCTAAAAAAATTATAATAATAAATATTTCCAAATCTCCACATACTTACTGGATGATTATTTGCAATGGCATTTACAATTATTGTCAAACTGATGCGACGCGTATTGCTTGATGAACGAACATTAAATAATGATAGCGTTGCTACGGTAGGTACCGTAATTTAGTACCTCATCAAGGACTTAATGGATTTTTTGGTTGATAACTATTTTTGTGTCAAAAATGAAGCGCCTTATGTATATTGACAAAATTCACTCAGAAAAAAATCATCAGAAATCTATTAAAAATAAGTTTCATTTGAAACTATGTAGACATGTAATTTCAGTTATTATGCATGATTAAAAACGAATTGATATTTTTAATGTTCCTGAAATTTTAGTTAAGTTTCATTCGAAACTATGTAGACATGTAATATCAGATGTTATGCATGATTGAAAACGAATTGATATTTTTAATTTTCCTGAAATTTTAGTAATAAACCTCACACTAACAATTTTAATCAACTTCTATTGTAAAAATATATTGCGTTATATTTAACTATAAACTCATCGGAAATATGTTTTTTTAAGTTTCATTTGAAACTTTGTAGATATGTAATATCAGATGTTATGCATGATTTAAAACGAATTGATATTTTCAATGTTCCGGAAATTTTAGTAAAAGTAAAAACAAATTAAATCAACTTCTATTGTGAAAATATATTGCGTCATATTTAACTATAAACTTATCGAAAATATGTTTTTTTTTGTTGTTGCCGAAATTTCAGTAATAAACCTCACTTACTAACAAGTTAAATCAACTTCTATTGTAAAAATATAGTGCGTCATATTTGATTATAAACTCATCGGAAATATGTTTTTTTCAAGTTTCATTTGAAACTATGTATGTAGACATGTAATATTAGACGTTATGATTGAAAACGAATTAATATTTTCAATGTTCCTGAAATTTTAGTAATAAATAATCATATTGAGCGCAACTTCAAACTGTGTTTGCTGATAGAAAAATATTAACAAAAAAACCTTGAAAAAATTATGGCATGTTTGAAACAATTAAAACTCCAAACTCCAGTTCAACCCTGAGGTCGTCATCACGCTGCCCAAAGTGCCCATCGGCGATTCCATAACGCTGTTATTACAAATTATTCTCCGAGCTGTTAATCCGACATGAACATTTCAGAGCCAATTCGGAAAGTCGGTGATAACTTTGCGAATACATCAGCCTGCCTGACACACCCGATGCCTCTCTGGGGACCGTCACGGCTCGCAACTGTTCTCGCTGCCGGTGAATAATTTGTTTTAATTCGCGCACGCCCCGTCGTATCTCCACCGACTCCCAACTTTAATGTCCGTGGAAACAAGACCTGGTGGCGCTACTCTTCAATTGTTTCAGCTGACAAATCCTTGATTTGGAACGATTGAATTTCAGCTTATTACGTGTGGTTCTCATGTACAACAATAGATGGCGATACTGTCGAAAGATATTTGAAGAATTTTCTTTCATCATGTTCGATACATATTCGCATCAAACTCATTGGAAAATGGCTCCATGAAATTGTTAGAAACGATTAGAAGTCATTCAGAATCAAATATTCATACTTTCGTGTTGATACCTGCAGTAACCTGTAAATTTGGTTGAAATCGCGGCTTCATTTAGCGAGATTCACCCACGCCATGTCACGTTATACACGTTTTATCGAAGTAGGCGAAATCAAGAGATTTGGGACCAGCCTCTGGATAAGTAGTGATTTCACCAGTCTATCTATAGTAAATAGGCTGCACCGGTTCTGGCTCATTTTTCAATTTTCTAAGTCATTTTTTCCCAGATTCTACGGAAATTACAGTGTTGCCATTTGAAAGCCCCATAAGAGCCCATGTGTTAGAGAGAGATGAAAGATATGATTTTTCCGTAGATCTACCTACTTTTTTCACGAATTCTAAGGTCCATTCTGGCAATTTTTGTCTCTTTCAAGGTCAAAGGTCGATAGAGCATATACTGTGACTGACATATCAACGACCCTCCCTCAGGCTTCCGCTGTACCCCTTAACCGCTCAGGACTTCGCTGTACCCCCTTGGCCCCCTTAGGCCTCTGCTGTACCCCCTCAACCGCTCAGGACTTCGCTGTACCCCCCCTAACCCCCTTAGGCCTCCGCTGTACCCCCTTGGCCCCCTTCAGGTCTTCGCTGTACCCCCTTAGCCCCCTTAGGTTTTTGCTATACCCCCTGACCCCCTATAAGACTGCGCCCCCTTAGCGCTCCGCATCCGGAAACATGACGTCATATTTTATTTAAAAAATCCTTCTATCGGCGGGATTTGAACTCCAGACCACCGGATTACGAGTCCGATGCGTTCCCACAGAGCTACGACCACTATATAATTTAATTGCAGTCAATGTCGATGCAACGTTATCGCACAGCGTGACGTAGTCGAGCAGATCCGTCCCAAAGATAAGAGAACGTAGCAACCTCGGCAAGCGGGGAGCAGGGAAACGAACAATGGCTTATTCATTCATTAAATATCAGTGTATTGATAGACATAATCGCATTCAAGGTCAGGTTCGCTGCATTCCATTGATGATTCAACATGATACAATATTTCGCGTGACATTACAAAGATAAGAGACGACAAAGCGACTGACACTGTTGACAGACGTTTGAAAAAATAAGGCATTGATGCCAGACGTTTGAAAATATCTGGAAATATACTATAATGCACCTACAGCTTACACAAGTAGAATCCGAACCACCACGTGTGAATACTTTAAATTGATGGATAACGTTTGACGTATGACAGGGTGTGGCTGCCTGAAGTTAGGCGTCTGACATTTGACGTATGACGTTAAAATTTCAAAATGGCCCCCGACATTTCAAGGTTACCAACTATTTAGTAATTTTCGTGTTATCTACATCTTACACAGGTAGAATCCGAACCACAGCATTTATATCGACGTGGCAGAATCCATGAACTCGTTAATATAAAGATGTCAATAACAAAATGATTCATTTTCTCTACGAATTATCAAAAAAATATTCACTTCCGGTTTATTAAAAAGCGACATAGAGATAAACTAATGTTTTATTCGTGATCCCTATGACGTGTAGATTCCAAAAACAACAATTTCCGTTTTCACTTCCGGTTTCCATTTTTCCACTTAACATAGTAATGTGGGTACTCTGAGAGGAGGATTTTTCACTGACATTCCAAATATATCATCTCACCTATGTACAAAGTCTCAAGGTTCAAGAGATAATTATCAAAATAGATCGAAATAATGAAATAAGCAATCTTTCTGAGTGTTGCTTTCCTGGCCGATCCAGCTTCTTGACAAATTATCACAAAATATCCACTTCCGGTTCATTAAAAAGCTATATAGAGAAAAACTAATGGAATATTCGTGACCCCCATGACGTGTAGACTCCAATAACATCAACTTCCGGTTTCACTTCCAGTTTCCATTTTTCTACTCAAGATAGTCATGTGGGTACTCTGAGAGAAGGATTTTTCACGGACATTCTAAATATATCATTTTACCTATGTACAAAGTCTCAGGGTTAAAGAGATATCAATCAAAATTTATCGAAATAATGAAAAAAATCTATGTAAACAATTCACAATCTCTTCGTGTAATGATTTTCTGGTCGATCCAGCGTTTCGACAGATTATCAAAAAATATTTACTTCCGGTTTGTTAAAAAGCGACATAGGGAAAAACTAATGTTTTATTCGTGATCCCTATCACTTGTAGACTTCAAAAACATCAACTTCCTGTTTCACTTCCGGTTTCCATTTTGTCAGTAAACAGGGTCATGTGGGTACTCATCGAAAAGGATATTCCACGTACATTTCGAATATAATAACATACCTATATGCAAAGTCCCAAGGTTTGCGAGATATAAATCAAAATTGATTGAAATAATGAAAGAAGCAATTGAATCAACACAATCTCTTCGAGTTTTTCTTTTCTAGAAGATTCAACTTCTCGACGAATTATCACGATATATTCACTTCCGGTTCATTAAAAAGCGATATAGAGAAAAACTAATGGTATATTCGAGACCCCCATGACGTATAGACTCCAAAAACAACAACTTCCGGTTTCACTTCCGGTTTCCATTTTGTCAGTAAACAGGGTCATGTGGGTACTCATTGAAAATGATATTTCACGTACATTCCGAATATATTAACTTACCTATATACAAAGTCCCAAGGTTTGCGAGATATCAATCAAAATTTATCGAAATATTAAAAAAACAATAAAAACTGTTCACCATCCCTTTGAGTACTGCTTTTCTCCTTGATGAATTATCGAAATATATCCTCTTCCAATTCGTAAAAAATAGAGATATAGGGGGAAAAATGAGATGTTAGTGATCTCCATAACGTTCAAACATCAAAACAACAACTTCCGGTTTCACTTCCGGTTACAATTTTTTCAGTAAACAGAGCCATGTGGGTACTCTGAGAGAAGGATTTCTCACGGACATCCCGAATATATCAACTTATCTATATAAAAGAACTCAAGGTTTGCGAGATATCGACGAAAATTGGTGAAATAATCGAAACAACACTGTTACACGCAAGAAAGTGCTATGAAGAGTCGATTTGAGTCCACGGTTAACTCATGTTTCTATCTTATTAATCAATATTCTATAAGGAGACTATAATTTTTGTACAACTCATATCAGGGAATGCCATTTACACCATTATGAAAACCTAGTAGGTGAAATGATAAATAGGAAATCGATAATCAATTTTGGAGTAATCGATAACAAATGGAATATGTTCGTAACTCTCGAGGTGAATGTTTCAAGGTCATAGAGTTAATAAAATTTCAAAAAAAAAAGCTCTGATCAAGGTATGTTTATGAATTCCAAGGCTATATAACTATTAAGATCATATTATATTGGAACCAGGTACTTCAATCATTGATCTTCTCAAAATATATGTATCGAAACAGAAATAATTTTGTTTATTCAGGATTGCACTTTCAGCATCAGCAACACATGGAATATTATCGGAAATATCGAGGTGAATATTTCAAGGACTAAGAATTTTCGAAATTACAAAAACGGAGCTCTGATCAAGGTATGGTTATAAATTCCAAAGCTGTATAACTATTTAGATCACATTATATTGAAGCCAGATACTCCAATCATTATTCACCTTGAAAAATATGTCAAGAAACAAATATACTTTTCTATATTTGGGATCGCACTTTCATCAAAGAGAATATGTGTCAACGTCTGCAGAAATGCTTTCATTCACAATATTTTCGATAGCTCTAACGATGGAACCAACAGGCTGATAAAATACAGGGATGTAAAAACTATCTAGTATGGAAGAAATATACTGGGTGTATGAGAAATTACACTCAATATTTTCAATAGGTGTACGGTTCGAAATATACAAATGTTCTGACTGGTACAGGATGTATCAAGAATTAATGATGACGTTTTACGTTTGATAGGTATAATTTGATGGTTGATGCTCAACGACTGGAACTTGAGAGTCTTGGTCACGTGAGGGTGGATATGGTTATATTATGATCAGTGACGAAAAGAATTTGATATTGATGAATTATTGAAAATGTGTTCCTATATTTTCGTGAAAATGCGACGTAGGGGAAAACAAATAATACATTTATGATCCCCATGATGAAAGAAGCTCACATTCTTGGTTTTACTTCCGGTGTCATCATTTTTCCATTGAACGGGGTTATATGGGTACTCCAGAAGAATGATTTTTCACGGACATTTCGAAAATTCGACTTGCATATATTTTGAGTCTAAAGGCTTGCGGGATATGAACCAAAACTGATATTGATTGATAAACATTCAAAACGATGACAAACCTTACGAATACAACGCACATATGTCGCGCAAATATAAAACGTCTGACATATATCATGCTAACGTCATGTATCCGTCGAAGATTTATCAGACAAAGTTATAAAATTTTTGAATACGATGATTCGCATGATAAATTTTCACGCCTTCATTAAACGAGTAGAAAACATCGAAATTCATCACGCATATATCACCAATGCGTCGCATATGCGTCTAAAATACGTATAAAATTTTTGAATACGATGATTCGCATGATAAATTTTCACGCCTTCATTAAACGAGTAGAAAACAACAAAATTCATCGCGCATACATCACCCATGCGTCACATATGCGTCTAACATACGTCATGCACACGTCACACATTCTTCGAAAATCTATCAAACAGCGTGTGAAAAACATAACAACGATCAATAACGTACTGACATCGCAAATCCAAAATGGTAGCTATTAAAGTTTAGCATCTGGCATCTGACATTCGGTGTCCGACATTTGACGCTTGGCGTACTAAGATTTCTGTTGTTCATCAACTTAGAGTTGTAGATACAAAAATAAACATGGGGCAATCATTGAAGAACATCAAAAACGTTAAAAAACATACGCATGTGTCGTGCATACGTTGCGCATACGTCATACATACGTCGTGCAAACGTAGCGCCTACATCGAAAATCCATAATACAACGTGTTCAAAACCTTGAAATGATAGAAAGCATGACAAGATATACATCACGCATTCATTATATAACGTTGAAAATTCTGAAAAAAACTCCATGCATGCGTCGTACGTACACCACGCAGACGTCGTGCCGTCGTCGGAAATCTACCAAACAACGTATAAGAACTTCAAAAAAACAATAAATAGCATGACGAAACGTCAGGCATGCGTCATATATATACTGCATCGACGTCGTTTCCTTGTCAAAAATCAATCAAACAACGTGTGAAAATGTTCAAAACGGTTTATAAATTTAATAAACATCATTCATTCATTGAAGAACGTCGAAAACTTTGAAAAAACATTACGCATGCGTCGTACAGTAGTCAAAAATGCGTCATAAATTGAGCAAACATCGCGTCCTCTTCGAAAATCGACCTACAACGTGTGAAAACCTTGAAAATTATTAATAGCATTACAAGACGCATCCCAATCATTGAAAAAAAATCCACGACATGACGTATCCTATACCACCAATATCCAGATTCCGAAGATATAATCCGATGATGAAATAAGAACCTGCAGTAAATAGTCATAGGCATTGATGAAACACAAAATGGTGAATATTGGACGGCTACTGGCAATTTTGGAGGAACATCAGAAACAATGGATAACTATTCATATGGAATCAAGTTTCTATTGTCCGATATAACTCTTTTATGATGAAAACTATAAAAAATTACAAATCTCATGGTAGACGATAAAATAAACAACTCTACTGATACTGATTGAGGGACCATTTTGATTATGGATTCTGCACCCATTGTCGAAAATGTCACTGCAATTCGACTACACCATATTTTATTATCACCATTTAGTGTCGGGAATGTGATTTCAGGTAGCAACCTCGTGTCCTTTCCATACTCTTTCATCAAACTCCACAGCAAATCTCCTCTCTCTCTCTCTTCCGTGTATCTTATTTTTCAAATATCATTTGGAATAATCGAAATAGCATAATCATAATCCATTATCGTCATTTTAGGTCATAAAATTCGATCTTTATATGGGTACAGTTACAAAACCTTCTAATACCGTCAAAATAATGACCCACCATTGAAATGTCACTGCAATTCAACAACATAATATTAGCCATACACTTAGTTGAAAAGCCTCAATATCAATATAATGATGAATTCAGGAATGGTAGTAAATGGAATAATACCAAACCTAGCGTCATACATGACGTAGAACCTGACATCATACGCGACGTCTGAGACGTGCGTAAGACGTTAGACTTAGGTTTTCGATCGAGTAAGCTTCATGAATGTGGAAGAGGATCTTTTGTTAGGTCACACTTTTCTTTTCAAGTTTTCAAGAAATTCGCAAATTCATTGAATGGATCTGGTGGTAACAATAATCATTTTATAAAAAATAGAAGAATAATCCACTTTCATCTTTCAAATTTGGTAAAAGTAATACATGATAATTCCTAGAGGAAAAATAAAAACGAAGAATCATAGATTCTTATATTTATTTCTCACGCATTATTCAAATCTCTCAGTACATTCATTTTATGAAGAAACAAATATTTCATGAGTGCATTACTCACTAAACTATCATTTGATATTTCACAAAATGAATACAGAGCTACAGAGAATACAGAATTCAAAATATTATTATAAAATATACAGAAGTCAATGTTTTTCAGTAAAACCACCCGATGGCCCACTACACTTCGATAGACTTGAAGGATCTGCGTAGCATCCTCGACATCGATAAGGAACTCGACATCATGTTTTTTGACGAGTCGACATTTGATACCATCAAACACCAATTGTGATACTTTGCAGAAATCTCCACATGGAAACGTAACTGGCTCATATTCATCTTGGTGGGTTGGTAACTTCTCGTAAAAAAAATTGTCCAATGCTTGTTTCAGTAAATCAGTGAAAGTTTTCCATTCCGTTGTACAAAAAGATTGTTTATTAGGTTTGTATGGTTGTGATAAAATTATAGATGAGTTGAATTTCCTTGCTGGACTCAAACCCACTCCTACCTGGAAGGCTCTCAACTGGAATAATGTGTAGAGTAGGCAATGTTTCTCGACTCGGGCTGAATTTTCGTACATCTTCGATACTTCATCTAATTCTCGATGATATTCCTCACTATTGAAAGATGATTCGGTGAAATTCGAATCAAACTCGTCTTCCGACACACTCACATAACCACTATCTCGACTTGATGTTGACATGATAGACTTAGTGCCGGGGGGCCTCACCTAACCTCACCGAACGTTTCAGGATCGGCCTAACCTAACCTGACCTAACGTTTCATGACCTAATCTAACCTAACCTCTGAGGTTGAGACCTAACCTAACCTGAAAAACCGTCTCAGGACCTAACCCAACCTAACATCTCACCTACGTTTCAGACTTCACGTACGCCGCCAGTCGTCGAATGTCAGACGCCGATCGTCAACTATAAAATGTTGGATGTTATACGTCAAACGTTAACTATCAGATGTCAGACGCCAAACTCCAGCTGCCCTAGTAAGCCTCTGTCATACGTCAAATATTATCCATCAATTTGGGGTCCATCAGTTTGGGGTTTTCACATGTGGTGGTTCGGATTCCACTTGGCGATGATAATGTCATGCTTATCTTCTGTATTTCATCAAATGAATCGACAATAGAAGACATCTTTGATAATTTCGCAGGTGGTCGATGATGATATCATAAATCACGACCATAATTCAAAGATTGCGATGATGTTGATGTTATCTCCCTGAATCAGCATGTTTATTACATCTCATATTCGATATGAAACTTTGCATTCTTTAGGACATCATGTGGGGAGATGAAATACCTTTGTTTTTCAGCTATTCTACTTGAATCAGCATTATTCTTATATTTGATATGTCAAGATTCATCACGCAATAATAATTTCAAATCTATTGTTCTCGAATGTGGAGGAAAAGCATAAATAGATACATGAAATTGATCTCAGACTGACAGTATTTTCACTAAGTCTATCATTTCAACATCAAGTCGAGATAGTGGTTATGTGAGTGTGTCGAAAGACGAGTTTGATTCAAATTTCACCGAATCATTTTTCAATAGTGAGGAATATCATCGGGAATTAGATGGGGTATTGAAGATGTACGAAAATGCAGTCCGAGTCGAGAAACATTGCCTACTCTACACATTATTCCAGTTGAGAGCCTTCCAGGTAGGAGTGGGTTTGAGTCCAGCGAGGAAATTCAAATCATCACAACCATACAAACCAAATAAACAATCTTTTTGTACAACGGAATGGAAAACTTTCACTGATTTACTGAAACAAGCATTGGACAATTTTGTTTCGAGAAGTTACCAACCCACCAAGATGAATATGAGCCAGTTACGTTTCCATGTGGAGATTTCTGCAAAGTATCACAATTGATGTTTGATGGTATCAAATGTCTACTCGTCAAAAAACATGATGTCGAGTTCCTTATCGATGTCGAGGATGCTACGCAGATCCTTCAAGTCTATCGAAGTGTAGTGGGCCATCGGGTGGTTATACTGAAAAACATTAACTTCTGTATATTTTATAATAATATTTTGAATTCTGTATTCTCTGTAGCTCTGTATTCATTTTGTGAAATATCAAATGATAGTTTAGTGAGTAATGCACTCATGAAATATTTGTTCCTTCATAAAATGAATGTACTGAGAGATTTGAATAATGCGTGAGAAATAAATAGAGGAATCTATGATTCTTCGTTTTTATTTTTCCTCTAGGATTTATCATGTATTACTTTTACCAAATTTGAAAGATGAAAGTGGATTATTCTTCTATTTTTTATGAAATGATTATTGTTACCACCAGATCCATTCAATGAATTTGCGAATTTCTTGAAAACTTGAAAAGAAAAGTGTGACCTAACAAAAGATCCTCTTCCACATTTATGAAGCTTACTCGATCGAAAACCTAAGTCTAACGTCTTACGAACGTCTCAGACGTCGCGTATGATGTCAGGTTCTACGTCATGTATGACGCTAGGTTTGGTATTATTCCATTTACTACCATTCCTGAATTCATCATTATATTGATATTGAGGCTTTTCAACTAAGTGTATGGCTAATATTATGTTGTTGAATTGCAGTGACATTTCAATGGTGGGTCATTATTTTGACGGTATTAGAAGGTTTTGTAACTGTACCCATATAAAGATCGAATTTTATGACCTAAAATGACGATAATGGATTATGATTATGCTATTTCGATTATTCCAAATGATATTTGAAAAATAAGATACACGGAAGAGAGAGAGAGAGAAGATTTGCTGTGGAGTTTGATGAATAATAAAATATGGTGTAGTCGAATTGCAATGACATTTTCGACAATGGGTGCAGAATCCATAATCAAAATGGTCCCTCAATCAGTATCAGTAGAGTTGTTTATTTTATCGTCTACTATGAGATTTGTAATTTTTTATAGTTTTCATCATAAAAGAGTTATATCGGACAATAGAAACTTGATTCCATATGAATAGTTATCCATTGTTTCTGATGTTCCTCCAAAATTACCAGTAGCCGTCCAATATTCACTATTTTGTGTTTCATCAATGCCTATGACTATTTACTGAAGTTTCTTATTTCATCATCGGATTATATCTTCGGAATCTGGATATTGGTGGTATAGGATACGTCATGTCGTGGATTTTTTTTCAATGATTGGGATACGTCTTGTAATGCTATTAATAATTTTCAAGGTTTTCACACGTTGTAGGTCGATTTTCGAAGAGGACGCGATGTTTGCTCAATTTATGACGCATTTTTGACTACTGTACGACGCATGCGTGATGTTTTTTTTCAAAGTTTTTGACGTTCTTTAATGAATGAGTGATGTTTATTAAATTTATAAACCGATTTGAACATTTTCACACGTTGTTTGATTGATTTTTGACAAGGACACGACGTCGATGCAGTATATATATGACGCATGCCTGACGTTTCGTCATGCTATTTATTGTTTTTGAAGTTCTTTTACGTTGTTTGGTAGACGACGGCACGACGTCTGCGTGGTGTACGTACGACGCATGCATGGAGTTTTTTTCAGAATTTTCAACGTTATATAATGAATGCGTGATGTATATCTTGTCATGCTTTCTATCATTTCAAGGTTTTGAACACCTTGTATTATGGATTTTCGATGTAGGCGCTACGTTTGCACGACGTATGTATGACGTATGCGCAACGTATGCACGACACATGCGTTATGTTTTTTAACGTTTTTGATGTTCTTCAATGATTGCCCTATGTTTATTTTTGTATCTACAATTCTAAGTTGGTGAACAACAGAAATCTTAGTACGCCAAGCGTCAAATGTCGGACACCGAATGTCAGATGCCAGATGCCAAACTTTAACAGCTTTCATTTTGGATATGCGATGTCAGTACGTAATTGATCGTTGTTATGTTTTTCACACGCTGTTTGATAAATTTTCGAAGAATGTGTGACGTTTGCATGACGTATGTTAGACGCATATGTGACGCATGGGTGATGTATGCGCGATGAATTTTGATGTTTTCTACTCGTTTAATGAAGGCGTGAAAATTTATCATGCGAATCATCGTATTCAAAAATTTTATAACTTTGTCTGATAAATCTTCGACGGATACATGACGTTAGCATGATATATGTCAGACGTTTTATATTTGCGCGACATATGTGCGTTGTATTCGTAAGGTTTGTCATCGTTTCGAATGTTTATCAATTAATATCAGTTTTGGTTCATATCCCGCAAGCCTTTAGACTCAAAATATATGCAAGTCGAATTTTCGAAATGTCCGTGAAAAATCATTCTTCTGGAGTACCCATATAACCCCGTTCACTGAAAAAATGATGACACCGGAAGTAAAACCAAGAATGTGAGCTTCTTTCATCATGGGGATCATAAATGTATTATTTGTTTTCCTCTACGTCGCATTTCCACGAAAATATAGGAACACATTTTCAATAATTCATCAATATCAAATTCTTTTCGTCACTGATCATAATATAACCATATCCACCCTCACGTGACCAAGACTCTCAAGTTCCAGTCGTTGAGCATCAACTATCAAATTATACCTATCAAACGTAAAACGTCATCAATAATTCTTGATACATCCTGTACCAGTCAGAACATTTGTATATTTCGAACCGTACACCTATTGAAAATATTGAGTGTGATTTCTCATACACCCAGTATATTTCTTCCATACTAAATAGTTTTTACATCCCTGTATTTCATCAGCCTGTTGGTTCCATCGTTAGAGCTATCGAAAATATTGTGAATGAAAGCATTGATTTCTGCAGACGTTGACACATATTCTCTTTGCTGAAAGTGCGATCCCAAATATAGAAAAGTATATTTGTTTCTTGACATATTTTTCAAGGTGAATAATGATTGGAGTATCTGGCTTCAATACAATGTGATCTAAATAGTTATACAGCTTTGGAATTTATAACCATACCTTGATCAGAGCTCCGTTTTTGTAATTTCGAAAATTCTTAGTCCTTGAAATATTCACCTCGATATTTCCGATAATATTCCATGTGTTGCTGATGCTGAAAGTGCAATCCTGAATAAACAAAATTATTTCTGTTTCGATACATATATTTTGAGAAGATCAATGATTGAAGTACCTGGTTCCAATATAATATGATCTTAATAGTTATATAGCCTTGGAATTCATAAACATACCTTGATCAGAGCTTTTTTTTTGGAAATTTTATTAACTCTATGACCTTGAAACATTCACCTCGAGAGTTACGAACATATTCCATTTGTTATCGATTACTCCAAAATTGATTATCGATTTCCTATTTATCATTTCACCTACTAGGTTTTCATAATGGTGTAAATGGCATTCCCTGATATGAGTTGTACCAAAATTATAGTCTCCTACTAGAATATTGATTATTAAGATAGAAACATGAGTTAACCGTGGACTCAAATCGACTCTTCATAGCACTTTCTTGCGTGTAACAGTGTTGTTTCGATTATTTCACCAATTTTCGTCGATATCTCGCAAACCTTGAGTTCTTTTATATAGGTAAGTTGATATATTCGGGATGTCCGTGAGAAATCCTTCTCTCAGAGTACCCACATGGCTCTGTTTACTGAAAAAATTGTAACCGGAAGTGAAACCGGAAGTTGTTGTTTTGATGTTTGAACGTTATCTCATTTTTCCCCCTATATCTCTATTTTTTACGAATTGGAAGAGGATATATTTCGATAATTCATCAAGGAGATAGATCGGTTAGAAAAGCAGTACTCAAAGGGATGGTGAACAGTTTTTATTGTTTTTTTAATATTTCGATAAATTTTGATTGATATCTCGCAAACCTTGGGACTTTGTATATAGGTAAGTTAATATATTCGGAATGTACGTGAAATATCATTTTCAATGAGTACCCACATGACCCTGTTTACTGACAAAATGGAAACCGGAAGTGAAACCGGAAGTTGTTGTTTTTGGAGTCTATACGTCATGGGGGTCTCGAATATACCATTAGTTTTTCTCTATATCGCTTTTTAATGAACCGGAAGTGAATATATCGTGATAATTCGTCGAGAAGCTGGATCGGCTAGAAAAGAAAAACTCGAAGAGATTGTGTTGATTCAATTGCTTCTTTCATTATTTCAATCAATTTTGATTTATATCTCGCAAACCTTGGGACTTTGCATATAGGTATGTTATTATATTCGAAATGTACGTGGAATATCCTTTTCGATGAGTACCCACATGACCCTGTTTACTGACAAAATGGAAACCGGAAGTGAAACAGGAAGTTGATGTTTTTGAAGTCTACAAGTGATAGGGATCACGAATAAAACATTAGTTTTTCCCTATGTCGCTTTTTAACAAACCGGAAGTAAATATTTTTTGATAATCTGTCGAAACGCTGGATCGACCAGAAAATCATTACACGAAGAGATTGTGAATTGTTTACATAGATTTTTTTCATTATTTCGATAAATTTTGATTGATATCTCTTTAACCCTGAGACTTTGTACATAGGTAAAATGATATATTTAGAATGTCCGTGAAAAATCCTTCTCTCAGAGTACCCACATGACTATCTTGAGTAGAAAAATGGAAACTGGAAGTGAAACCGGAAGTTGATGTTATTGGAGTCTACACGTCATGGGGGTCACGAATATTCCATTAGTTTTTCTCTATATAGCTTTTCAATAAACCGGAAGTGAATATTTTTTTGATAATTCGTAGAGAAAATGAATCATTTTGTTATTGACATCTTTATATTAACGAGTTCATGGATTCTGCCACGTCGATATAAATGCTGTGGTTCGGATTCTACCTGTGTAAGATGTAGGTATATTCACTTTATAACACGAAAATTACTAAATAGTTGGTAACCTTGAAATGTCGGGGGCCATTTTGAAATTTTAACGTCATACGTCAAATGTCAGACGCCTAACTTCAGGCAGCCACACCCTGTCATACGTCAAACGTTATCCATCAATTTAAGGTATTCACACGTGGTGGTTCGGATTCTACTTGTGTAAGCTGTAGGTGCATTATAGTATATTTTCAGATATTTTCAAACGTCTGGCATCAATGCCTTATTTTTTCAAACGTCTGTCAACAGTGTCAGTCGCTTTGTCGTCTCTTATCTTTGTAACGTCACGCGAAATATTGTATCATGTTGAATCATCAATGGAATGCAGCGAACCTGACCTTGAATGCGATTATGTCTATCAATACACTGATATTTAATGAATGAATAAGCCATTGTTCGTTTCCCTGCTCCCCGCTTGCCGAGGTTGCTACGTTCTCTTATCTTTGGGACGGATCTGCTCGACTACGTCACGCTGTGCGATAACGTTGCATCGACATTGACTGCAATTAAATTATATAGTGGTCGTAGCTCTGTGGGAACGCATCGGACTCGTAATCCGGTGGTCTGGAGTTCAAATCCCGCCGATAGAAGGATTTTTTTAAATAAAATATGACGTCATGTTTCCGGATGCGGAGCGCTAAGGGGGCGCAGTCTTATAGGGGGTCAGGGGGTATAGCAAAAACCTAAGGGGGCTAAGGGGGTACAGCGAAGACCTGAAGGGGGCCAAGGGGGTACAGCGGAGGCCTAAGGGGGTTAGGGGGGGTACAGCGAAGTCCTGAGCGGTTGAGGGGGTACAGCGGAGGCCTAAGGGGGCCAAGGGGGTACAGCGAAGTCCTGAGCGATTAAGGGGGTACAGCGGAGGCCTGAGGGAGGGTCGTTGATATGTCAGTCACAGTATATGCTCTATCGACCTTTGACCTTGAAAGAGACAAAAATTGCCAGAATGGACCTTAGAATTCGTGAAAAAAGTAGGTAGATCTACGGAAAAATCATATCTTTCATCTCTCTCTAACACATGGGCTCTTATGGGGCTTTCAAATGACAACACTGTAATTTCCGTAGAATCTGGGGGAAAATGACTTAGAAAATTGAAAAATGAGCCAGAACCGGTGCAGTCTATTTACTATCTATCCACCTCTGTCCGTGTTTTGGTGACGGCAGTGGCGTAGCTAATTTTCAGCGCGCTCCCCCGCAAAAACCTCCTTGCACCGTTATCAGGGGCGGACTGGGAGGCCGGCATCGCCCGATGGGCCGGTGCCCTTTGGGGCCGGAACATTCAGTTAATTTTTTCAAAAACTGCGAAAAAGAATACAGATGAAAAGTACTGTGATTACAAGACTATAGTTTTAGCCATTCTCATTCATTCACCAGCTATCCTTTCCGCGGATAACGTCGCATCCAACAAATAATATTTTATTTTATACCACTAACATCAACATTTTGCTGTTGAAACAACACAAAATAAAATACTTATGAAGAAGGTGCCTCTGACTTTCATCGAAAAGTTTGAAATATAGTTTTATGTTGGATGTAATTGATAAACTTATCACTGCACTGGAATCAAACAAAATTTGTTTAACAGATAGCGAAACACGGTTCGAGAGGCCAAATTTAGATAAACTTTTATACACACATCCTGACGCTTTCAATTTCAATGCCCTTTCTGAATTCAAATTCATTTTGAATAGGCTGAGGAATACTAGGAATAAACTGAATGTTTTCATGTTGATGAGCTTCAAAAATTATATTTTTTGTTCAACTGTCAAAAAGACTTGAAATTTTTGCATCTTTATTGATGCTCTTTTCTTCATTTCCAAAATAATTCACCAAATACACATGAAATATTACTTTTTTTTTAACAGAGTGTAAGGAAGATGAAGAATATTCATGTTTTAATTGATTGGATCACATAAATGAAAGACAGATTTCCAATCGACAAATGTATAGCATATTTAGCATAAGTTGCGTACGTAATGAAATATATAACAGCCATTTCCCTCCTGATTCTCATGTGATGATCAAGATTGGTTCAGCAAGCAAGATGTATAATTGGAATGTACGCTAACTGTGCTCTGAATTGTCCATTCACTATTGTGTTATAACAAACACTAGACCGAATTATAATCTCCATTCACAATAGTGCCAAAAGGAACACTAGACATAATATTATCTACGGATAACATCCGCTATAGTGTTATAACAGACACTAGACAGAATTGTATATTATCTATTCATTATAGTGTCATAAATGACACTAGACAGAATAGAATCTACTAATATCATTCACTGTAGCATTATAACGAACACTATAATATATAATAATACAAATAACTTCCAATAAAGTGTTGTATCAAATACTAGACAGGATAATATAAACAACATACACTATATAGTGTTTAAACAAGCACTAGACAGAATAATACAAATACCATTCACTAGCCAACACTGGACAGAATGATATAATCTCTATATTCATTATAGTGCCTTTACACTATATTATTTTAACAAATACTAGACAGAATGATTTAATCTCTATTCACTATAGTGACACAACACTAGACAGAATATAGTACCTACAAATAACATTCACCATAGTGTTATATCAAACAATAGACAGAATGATATAGTCTCTATTCACTATAGTGTCATAAAGAACACTAGACAGAACAGCACCTACAAACAACATTCACTATAGTGTTATAACAAACACTGGACAGAATGGTATTATCTCTATTCACTATAGTGTCATAAGGAACATAATTGTAAGATTCACATCAAGGCGACAAAAGGAGCGATTCTTAATGGCGGCTAAGGCCAAACGTATCGCTAATGGTAGTTCCCCAAAAATGTCTTTAGATGGAGTCTCAGATGCTTTTTATATCAACGAGCATTTAACTTTAGCAAACAAAATATTGTATAAGGAAGTCAGGCTAGCTGCGAAAAACAAAGAATACAAGTATGTCTGGGTGAAAAATGGTGCAATATTCTGTAGAAAGTCTGATTCTTCCAGAATAGTAGCCATAAAAAATCAAGACTCAATCAATAAAATGTAAATTGTGTTTAACGATTACAGATCATGTACTCAATAGTATAGTAACTCTTCCCCATGGATAATTTACTGATATACGGACAGAATGTAAATGGATTACGCTCTAAACTGACGGAATTTAAACTCAATACATTGAATATTTTGGCTGATCTTTACCTGATAACCGAAACTAACCTTTTTGATGAAATTTGCGACTCTGAAGTTTTTGATGTATCGCAGTACAACCTCTTTCGACGTGATCGTAAAAGTGCCTCTTGTTCTGATGGAAAAAAATCTGGAGGAGGTGTCCTAATAGGTGTTCGAAAACAAATCAAAGTTGTACTTCGAGAACAATTCCATAGTGAAGCAGAAGATTTATGGATCACTATCTTCAACGACGACAACAGTTTCAAGGTACATATTTGCTGTGTGTGTTTATTTACCACCAAGGAATGACTATGCAAGAACGTGTTTCACTTCAAAACTTCAAGAAAACCTAGATGAACTCACAGGTGATTCGATACTTATATTTGGAGACTTCAATTTTCCATATATTGAATGGGTTCCCAGTGAATGTAACACTTTTTTTGTTCCAACGAACACTGATAACACCAATTCTCCTCTGATTGACCTCTTATCATTTGGCGAATTTTCTCAACACAATATTGTGAAAAATACAGATAATAGAATATTGGATTTACTCTTTTGTACCAAAATCCAAGTGACAAATTTAGAAAAAAGTGATATGGCATTAGTACATCCTGATTCCTATCACCCACCAATTGAATTTTATTTTAGTTGTCCAAGAGTTAGAGAACTTGATAGAGCAATTCCGAACTATTATAATTTCAAAAGAGGTAATTATAACGAGCTCAATAATTTCTTCTTGAATCATAACTGGGATGAGCTTTTTTCCAACCTATCAGTTGATCAGGGGACTTCTGTATTTTATGAAATATTAGAAGAGGGTACCAGACAGCATGTTCCTAAAGTTTATATAAAAAATAAAAAGTTTCCCGTATATTTTTCTATTGATACTATGAATTGCGTGAAACAAAAAAATCAGTTTCATAAAAAATGGAAAAAACACAAAAATCGATATTACTATGAAGAATTCAGAATTCTGAGACGTAGGAGCAAAAATCTTATGTTTAATGGTTATAAAAATTATATGAATAATATTCAAAACGAGATTGAAACGTGTCCCAAAAAGTTCTGGAAATACGTAACTTCATGTAAGAATGATGTAGGTATTCCTAACAAAATTAGCTATAACGATACGTTTGCAGAAAACGGTGAAAGTATATGCGACCTATTTGCTACATATTTTCGCAGCGTTTACGAACCCTATCAGCAAACCTATCATTTTCCTCTTCAGTTCAGCAATAATAATTTGTTAAATTCGATAGAGTTCACTCCAGAAATCATATTAGAGAAAATGAAGTCACTCGATGTGAATAAGGGTGCTGGAATCGATGGTTACCCTACATACTTCGTTAAAAACTGTGCCTCTGGACTATGTTATGCCTTGTGTATTTTATTCAACAAATCCATGCAGTCTGGTACTTTCCCAGAAGCTTGGAAAACTGCTATCCTAGTCCCGATTTATAAAAACTCTGGTAATAGAAACTCAGTTACAAATTATCGAGGTATCAGTAAACTGTCGATTTTCAGCAAATTGCTTGAGAGCATCGTTTATGACTCTATGTTTCACTGCATTAAGTCATCAATTATAGAATGCCAGCATGGCTTTTTCTCCAAGAGGGCAATAGAAACAAATTTAGTAATATATGCCGACTACATTTCAACTGCATTGGACAATCGAGCACAGGTGGACTCACTGTATACTGATTTCAGCAAGGCATTTGATAAAGTCGATCATAACCTTCTTATTTCTAAACTTGCTGGGATCGGTATACAGGGAGATCTCCTTAGATGGCTTTCATCCTACCTTCACAACCGCAGTCAGCTAGTGAGTGTAAATGGATTCAGATCTGCTCCATTTGTGGTAACCTCGGGAGTCCCGCAAGGTTCACATCTGGGTCCATTAATGTTTTTAGTATTCATAAATGATTTGAAAAATTGCTTCAAGCATGCACAAATACTATTATATGCCGATGACTTGAAGATCTTCAGAAAAGTAACGACAATTAGAGATTGCTAAAAGATTCAAAAGGACCTCACTGCTTTTTCAGAATACTGTAACCTCAATAAATTGAAACTTAACATTAATAAATGTGCATGTATATCTTTTTGTAGAAACAACATACCGATACATTTTCAATACTCCCTTGGCAATACTATTAT
Organism: Chrysomela aeneicollis; assembly: GCA_029955515.1. Lineage (NCBI taxonomy): Eukaryota > Metazoa > Arthropoda > Insecta > Coleoptera > Chrysomelidae > Chrysomela > Chrysomela aeneicollis. Next base: position 874,801 of record JARUHQ010000022.1, read on the forward strand.
TAACAGAGTGGACCAAATTAAGGATCTTGGAATCTATTTTGATACAAAAATGACTTTCAACCCCCATTTGGATTATATAATAAATTCCTGCAGCAAAGCCTTAGGATTTTTCTGCAGAATATGCAAAGACTTCAACAACGAGGAAGCAATCAAATCTATTTACTATGCATTTGTTTACAGTAAACTTAATTTCGGAAGTGTCATATGGAGCCCACATTATAATACACATAAATTACGATTAGAAAGACTACAGAACAAATTTGTAAGGTTTTTGCACTTTAAAATAACGAAGACTTATGTAACACTTGGCATTAGCGAAATACGATCTCACTACAAAATACAGCTTCTAGAACAACGAAGAACAATAACCGACTTAGTTTTTATTTATAAAATTATAACAAACTGTTATGACTCACCCAATCTAGTATCAATGATTTTTTATCACGTACCTCAAAGGAATACTAGAAACAGAAAATTACTTGCTAGTCCGAATTTCAACACAAATTTGGGCAAAAACTCCCCAATTACTAGATTGTGTGATTCTTTCAACAAATACTGTGGTAGCGTTGATGTTTTCTCTATTACCTTGAATTCCTTTAAAACAACTGTGAAAAGAATATTCAACACAGCAAATAATAGTTAGTTAGTATGTACGAAATTTATTAATTTTTATTATTTTTTTTTCTTGTATCTACCGACACCGAGTATTTCTGTAACCACTATACTATTAGTGGATGCTTCTATGGGTATTTACCTGTTTGTATCCCAAATTTTGAATAAATAAATAGACAGAATAATACAAATAACATCCATTATAGTGCTTTATCAAACACAAAACATAATAATACAATAACATTCATTAGAGTGTTATAACGAGCACTGCAAAAAATGATATGATCTCTATTCGCTATAGTGTCATAAAGAACACTAGACAGAATAGTACCTACAAATAACATTCACTATAGTGTTATATCAAACACTAGGCAGAATGATATATTCTCTATTCACTATAGTGTCATAAAGAACACTAGACATAACAGTACCTACAAACAACATTCACTATAGTGTTATAACAAACACTGGATAGAATGGTATTATCTCTATTCACTTTAGTGCCATAAGGAACACTAGACAGAATAATACAAATAACATTCATTATAGTGCTTCATCAAACACCAAACATAATAATACAAATAACATATAACGAGCACTGATGCAAATAATGATATAATCTCTATTCCCTATAGTGCCATAAAGTACACTAGACAGAATAGTACAAATAACATTCACCATAGTGTTATAACAATCACTAGACATAATGGTTCAATATCTATTAACTATAGTGCTACAAAGAACATAAGTTCTATTTTTCGGTAACTTTTTCATTCGCGAGGCACTTTTTTTATATATAATCGAGTGGCGTCGAGCAAATTGGAAAAAAAATGCAATTCGAAGAAACTATGGGTTTTCTTGATGTAACAATAACTATGTTATGTTTCATCTGAGATATATTCCAATCGCTATTCAGAAGAAGAAGCTTTTTTCATAAAGTTAAGAGGAAATCTTATTGATAGTGAATTTTTTAACAAGACAATACCAACAATTCAGATATTTATATCTATAATTTCCTAATACATCACGAGTACAAAAAAGCATTATTTATTACAATTTAAAGTAAGTATATGTTCATAATGTACCGTTATGTTCGATATATAAATTATAACTCTTTATAATACTCTTAACTGCATTTCTAAATGCAATACTTGCAATAGATACGATCATATTTCAAGGGAGTGTAGATTATCGATAACTTATGATTTGATATTCGCAGATCCATGTAATAAATCGATTTTATGAGTATCTAGTAAGTCAGAAAATCGATTGCTGTTTCATAGTTCATTAAATACCACAGTTCTTCACCACTTCTATAAAGGATCTAATAAATTGACTCTCAACAGTTCATTTTATTATCGGAATGGGTGCCTACGTGAACTTTATGCTTTTTATGTTCATTCGCAGGTGAAAAGTTATTTGAAGGAATTCTGATGGTAACTTTTTATACTAGGAACTATTACTTGAATTCTTGTGATAAGTTTCTCCACCAGTGGGAGAAGTGTGCAGGATTTCCATATCTGTCTAGCACACAACCAGAAGCTAGATATGATACCTAATGTGAGATATATCATTTGATGGAACGTCATGCTTCAATAAATCAAACCCTGATTTACTTTTAACGATTCGAAAAAATCGGCTCAAATTCAGTAGCCATAAATCACTCATGAGCCTTGCAAAACTCACGTACCTATTTGGATTCTCAAAAATCAAGATCATAGCTCTTCTAAGATAAATTCGCCCTTTAGGCATATCGAACATTGCGAATTTCAATGTATGGTCCGAAATCACCAACATTTTGTTGCACCATGATATCAGTTTGGATTTTAAATTTTAAATAATTCTAGTCTACATATTTTTCAAACGATCAACATCAACTGCTCAACAGAAGATAAAGTGAATCAAAGTCATCTACACAACATTATTAGACTATGGTCAATTCCCAGCACACCTACATAAAATAGGAATCTTAGAATCACCGCTATGCCCACATGATAATTTAATAGCCGATCTCAACCATATATTTTTCGAATGCACCCAATACAAACAATTAACAGAAGATTTATTGAACAAAATAAAAAAGTATGTACCATTCCCAATAAACATTGCGTCCTTACTTAGTACAGGCAAAAAGGAAATTTATGACGCATTAGTAGAATTCATAATAAATGGAAAGATAAATATATAAATCACAAATAAGTTTCATAACCAAAATCATTCTGTGGCAAAAAGACTGAATGCTAATGCCAATAACAAAAAAAACATTATTTAGAATAATCTAAAGTACAAAAGTAAAAAAAGAGGAGAAAATAACCACTTTCTTGGCAAATACCGTGCACAACACGTATTCTATGCATCAAATTATATAGATGAATAAAGAAGGCAAATATTTCTTTCTTCAAACATGCGATCCTGCTTCCAACGAGAAAGACACGCCTTACATATGTGGACTAGTTTCGGGCTTATTGGCACTCATCAGTACAGGGTAGTCAACCAAGTAGAGATTCTGAGAATAACATAGATCGCTCATAGGTATTATCTCTCTTTTTTATAGATATTTTGGTGGTAGATATTCACCAGAAATCACATTCAGGTCATTCTACAACATCAGAATTATTTCTTCTATCGAAGGGCATAGTGGAATGTATCAAGGCTTCGTAGCTTCTGAATGAAGTGAATGCATTACAAAAATAAAGTACGGAAAATTGAAAGCCCAAAACATGTTATAAAAAAACTTCATGAACGACATCCTCGTCCCAAGGTGTCCCAAGTTGGAATAATATAAATAGGTACATCGCTTATTTACGAAGGTAATCATATATGGTATCGAACTAACATTCAAACGGTGTCCAGATTTATATTTAGTATTTCACAGTTAGATTTCCATATAGGATATCCTCTGTAGGTAGACTCTTCAGGTGACTGACCACTGAATCAATAAATTGTGGGCTCATCGCTTCAACTAGATTTATTCTGTTATTTTACAGAGGCACTGAAACTAATTCTTGATGATCTTCAAGGCCACTGAAAAATCTCTATTGTCCTAGTGGAATTTATCGTTACTATGGATATAAAAAGCGGTTCATCTGATACTGAAGGCAAATTAGACGTGCAAATAAATGAAAGTGAAATTCTCGACTCGGCAGACCATGGATAATCATCACAACGATAATGATACACGGTGTACCAAACAAGTTAGATATGGATCACCATCATAGACTCGAATAAGAGGTGCGAAGCGTGATTCATTTTGAAGTGATACTGTCATATGTGATCGATAACTTGATTGAAAAATTGGCAATAAGCTTAATGAAGAACTGGAAAACGACTCAATTATCTAGGAATCATTATCTACCAAGCGCAACAACCTCCAGTGGTCTGATACACAAATTTTTATGGTCCCTCTGTGTTTATGTCTATGAGATGAACTGAAAACTCGATAGATATAATGATCTCAGATACGCCCAGTGCGTGTAGTTTTGTTTCATCAATCTCCAAAGCGTCATTACGAGATTAAAGCATGTTGGTTCATCTGCCATTCTTCTCAAGGCCTCGGCCTTGACTTGAGACATCACGAGCAGTGGCGTCATTCCAATGAAAACTGTTAGAATAAATGGAAATCGGAAACAGCGTGTGGAATCAATTTTTAATCGATCAATATAATCAGTTTATATGACATGACATAGATTCACCTCTTAGGAATAACTCACCTAATTGAGTATATTTTCGCATTATGAGAGTATTTGATTAAACACTGCCAATCAATGGCAGCCAAATAGCTGGTTGTATCATTTAGTTCCATCCAGTTTAAAAAAAATTTTGATACAGATGACAGAATTGATCATCTTTCTTATTGGACTATTTATTAGATAATATCTTGCAATGTTCGACTGAAGTAGAAACCAACACAGCTATGGAAGATTACTCTTCCACTAGGTATTAATTAAAACCATAATACCTCACCCAAATGTTGAACAAGTCAAGTTTCCTAATAACCTGCACCTAACATTGGCGAGAAAATAATAGCAGAAAAGTTTACGTAAATGTTCAAAAATGAGAACCAAGGGAAATAAGATAGGAGTTGGTGTTCTTCTTAAATTTCTGGAGATCGTATGCCTCGGGGAACTCCTCCGTAGGCAATGAGTTCCAAAGTCTCGATGTTCGTTGGATAAACGAGTCTTTGGAAAAGGACGTTCTACAGGTCTTCAAAGTGACCACGAAGGGGTGTGAAGACTGAACTTGACGGGTTAATCTCGAAGAGACTGCTAATGGAGGAACGATTGTTGATATTTCAGAAGAGCATCGCCCATGAAAATATCTATAAAATAGAAATAAATCGCCAACATTTCTACGATGTTCCAGAGAAGTAAGCGAGTTTGTAAGCGAGACATCACCGACGAGACGAATTGCCTTTTTTTTGACAGAATCCAATAGTTTCAGAATATGTTTAGGTGCCGCACTCCAAATATGGGAATAGTAGTCCAGGACAGGTCGGATCTGTGCCTTATAGATCATAAGCAGCTGACTGAGAGTGTAATAGCTTTTGGCTCGAAACAGAAATCCAAGTTTTCGGTATGCACTTTTGGCAATGGACCTCACGTGATTTTCCCAAGAAAGGTTATTGCTGATAGTAACGCCAAGCATCGAAATGGATTACTTCAATGTTATGGTTACTCCTGAATGAATAAATAACACAACAAGAATAAATAAAAAAAAATTAGAGTATGAGTACCAAAAAGGGATAGAGGTAGGTAGTTACAATGAAATGTCAATATCAATCTCAACAAGAAATTTGAAATTTGAAACAGAGAACAGTATATAGGTAGATAATGAATCTATTGAAGTTACTGATTAATGAGGGGAACGATAAGTTTGAATAGATGTTTTAGATGATTTATCAGAAAATATCGAATTGTAGGGCATTGTTGAATATGAGTTTTTTTATTTCAAATTTAAATTTACTATTACTTTTATTGCGGATTATTTTAATGTCAGCTGGAATAGTATTAAATAGTTTCGGTCTAAAATAAAGGAAAGATCTTTGTGTTACAGCTTTTTTGAAATGACTAACTTCAACGTTGAGATTGGTTGCTGCTCTATAGTATTGAGAGGCTTTTTTGAAAAGTGTTCATAATTCTGATGCATTCGCAGGAGACATTGGTAGATATAAATTTGTCTCACTTGGAATAAACTGGTATCTTGGTAAAGTAATTTCGTAGAGAAGAGTTTTTCCTTATGAAACAATATTTTCAGTAAAGTGTTCTGAGTTGTTTGTATGTTTTGCAGAGTGCTTGTGAAGGCACCTCCCCAAATTGTTTTGCAATATCTTATGGTAGATTCAACCAACGAGTTGTATAGCATAATGAGATTTTTTCGTGATAGAATATCTCGTAGTAGAAAGAATTTGTGAATTAGAGCTCTTAATCGTTTCATCACATAGGTAATATGGTCGGATCATCTGACATGCTGATCAATCATAACACCAAGGTATTTTAGGACTGCAACTTTTTGCAATTTGGGAAAGTTACACCCAACAAATCATTGATGTGAAGTAGAAATAGTGTTGGTGCTAAAATTGATCCCTGCAAAACACCAGCATTCATAAGTAGAGTATCAGATGAAACTCCATCGACTATTACATGGAGAGAACTGTTTGAGAGAAAACTAGCAAGCAGAGAACACAGCTGAGGGTGCAACTGCAAACCATAAGATGGAAGCTTGGCGAGGAGTCCCTGGTGCCAAACTCGATCAAATGCCTTGGAAATATCTAATGCCACGGCTAAAGTTTCTCCATATTTTTCAAAAGATAGCTGCCATAAATATGAGACGTAAGCGAGCAGGTCATCAGTTGATCTCTGATGACGGAAGCCATATTGCCTATCGTTGACAATTCCTGAGTGTTCCAGATATTTCATGAGCTCGATGTTGATGGCTTTTTCCATGACCCTTGAAATAATTGACAGCAGTGCGATAGGTCGGTAGTTGCTAGGTAAGGTCTTTTTGCCTTTTTTGGGGACTGGTTGTACTCTTGCAATTTTCCAGTAGGACGGAAATACCCTCAAATTGTAAGAGTGGTCGAACAACTTGCAAAGAACAGGTGTTAGTTCGGGGACACATTTCTTGAGAACAATCGGTGAGATTCCGTCAGATCCACAGGCTTTGTTGGTGTCGAGACCCAACAAAATCTTTCTGATAGTACGTTGGCGAAAGGTGATCTCGGGCATATGACTGTCAATAGGTGTTGCGGGGGTTGTTTTCCCGATGAATCCAGAGTGGAATTCCCTGCAAATAGGTGCGCAAAGATAATGGCTTTTTCCTGGGCAGTCTTAGCTAGAGTTTCATCTTCCTTGGTAAGAGGAGGAAATGAGCTGGAAATGAAATTTCTTCACACAGCTTTGGCGAAAGACCAAAATGAACAAGATACGTTAGGACATTCAACGAGTTTTGATCTTATTTTGACATCATGAGCATCTTTTGAAGATTGTATTGTCCCTTTGCATATGCCTCTAGCCTTGACATATTTATGCTTCTCTAGTCTCAGGGCCCGGATTATTTAGCCATCGATGGTATGCTGTCTGTTTGAAAGCGACAGCTCTATAACAGTTTCTGCTGAACCAGGGCTTATCGGATAATGTTCTTTTTGCGGTGTTCGGTATGTAAGTAATATTAAAAAACGCGCGAATTTGCGAAATGTCAGCCGAACCGATAATATCTTCTTGATACTCAGAAATCAGATCGATCAAATATATGGATTCCAATGGATTGGCTGTAGAAACATAGTGCTGATAGCGAAGTCACATCAGCAAATTCAGGAAATAATGTTTAGTTTGCCACAGCATACCCACATCAGTGACAACCATCAGAAGCTGTGTTGATGGAACCTGAAATAATGAAGGACTTCCTGACAACCTTATAAAAATCTTCATTTCGACCGTCTATACCTACTTCTAGCAAAGTTTACAGAATTAATTCTAGTATGAATTCGACAATACTTCTCGGTAAAGGAACATCAGGACAAAGCTTAAATTAATAGAAAAAAACACAAGGAAGAGAAAAGAAATTGCAGGAAAAAAATAACATTATATTAGGCGATGAGGGTGAAAGAGAAAGGAAAATTGTTCTGTTGTTCATTGATTGTTCAGATAGATGGAACTGCATAATCTGAGTTGGAGATTAGTTCGAACACGATATGATAAAGTCAATGTATAGTATATAGTGCAATTTGTGCAAACATTTCAAAGGGTGCAAAAAATTCAATTGCTCATTCTGTGAACAAAAAAATAAAATATTTTGAATGCTTCTTTAGAATAATTCATAATTCAGCGTATTGTTGGATATTGAGACACTTTTATGACGAATACTCGTGTAGGATCAAATTTGATGTGACGGATACTGGGCCAAACTGTGCTTTTTTATTATTTTATCAATAATCACAGCTGAGCATTATGTTATAACACTTGATTTATTTTTATCATCTAATAGACGCTTTAATAATATTTTGAGGAGATAGAAGAAAAATCAAAAAATACTAAAGCGTTAATGAATTCGAAACTGTCAAATTGAGACTGATTAATGGGATAAATTGATTCAGAGATTTTGACAGATTTGATAATTTCATATAGTTCTCGAGATTTTCCAGTTTTTTACCATATTTTCAAAGAAGATAATTTTTCTAAATTGGATTGGGTTTTCATCATATGAAAAACAGTCAATGCTGTAATATCAGAATTACTGTCAATAATACGAATTCGTTCCAATATCCTAGTTTAAACCTTGCGTACTCTTGGATCTACGTGTATGAGATAACAACAATTACCATTTGAGAATTATTTTAGAATTGGGAATTTTTTGTTCAGTATCAACCAAAATAGTACCAAGACTATTTGAAATTTCAAATGATGAAGATAATTCGAGAAAATTACTATCGGAATTATGTTTGTTGAGTTTCTTTTAGATGTGAGAGTGGAGATCCAAAGAATTACAAGAAGAAATTACAAGAAGAAATTACAAGAAGAAATGTTTGGTGATGGGATTTTGAATAGTGGGTTTGTGATTAGAAACATTATAGAAATAAAAACGATTAACTTCACGTCACACAATGCAGGAAATAAATGAGGAATAACAAGGCGACAAGCAAACATTTTGGGGAATTTTAAACCAATTTTAGCATTTACTCAATTATATTCTTCCAGCTACGCTACTGATTACGAGGTTATTTATGAAAACGTGAGTGGTGAAGCAACCAAAGTGAGATAGTAGCAAACAATACTTAATGTTTTTTTCAGAATCGTCCATTAATAAGCCATTGAGATTATATCGATTATAGAAATGTTTTTCCGCTTATTCCCTATTACAGGAACTGTTATGAATGAAGAAATTAAGTGGCAGATATATCGGAAAATTGAGTGTTGATTGTATCACTTATAGTTTTTTATCGAATATACGGATCAGAGAACTCAATGAATGACTATTATTGTCAGTCCACGTTTCCATTGAACAGGGTTAAACAAACGTTTCTCATACTCTAATCTAATCCAATGATACAACAGATACCAACAGGGCAGAACGGCCAAATGAAATAAAATAAATGATCCATTGAAAAATGTTAGTTTTTTAATGTACCGTAGAAATTACTAGAGTCATTGATATCCTCTGGATTTTTGTTGAATGTAATTATAGGTGATCATAAGATGTATGACGTCCTTCAGATTTAGTCATTATGAAACGTGGTGATAATATTTCAGTTCGTATGTTATTATTATTCTTTTTTAGTAGTACAAATTTTTACTAATAATACCACTAGAGCTTCAATTCTTCAGTTTTTTCGAGAACATCAATATATTAAAAATTCTCCCCAGTCGAAGAGGAGTAATAATTTTCTGTTTAAAATTTCACAACCAAATTATCGACCAATCACAAGCCTATATTTTGTATCGTTACTATAGTAACTAGAACAATTTCCGGAATTAACCTGGATATTTCTTGACGTTTATAGGTTGAGTGACAATCACATCATTTAACTTCGCAGATAGCTGCTACGAGTTTCTTGTAAAACATATGTTTCTACCAACTTTAGTGAAATAAAGTTAGTCAAGATTAATTATTTAACTACCAGCAGCTACCTACCTTATTATTTTGCGTGACTAAAGTCGGTATTTTGTATTTTATTCAGCGTAATCTCAACTGGAGTCTTGGTGTGAATACTTTCTCAAAAATGACTAACTTTATTCCTCTAAAGTCCTCTGTGGCTAAAAGACAAACGACATATGTCTAGAAGAAGGAATAACCATTGTATAATCGTCAATAGGGGCATAACTTCACCAAATGAATTGTGAACAATTCAGAATAAGTCTTTAAGCCTAGATATAGAGAGCAAATTTGAATATCTGGGTGAGAGAAACCGACATATCTGAAGATATAGTTTACAATAATTACACATTGCATTCTGGTGAAAAGGTATATCTTCAGATATACACCAAGCACAATTGGCGAGTAGGTCGAATATACTTTTTCAAAAGAAACCAGTAATATCTCAAGATATGCCCTTTTTCCGAAATCCAATTCACCACTTCAGTCAGATACAAGAGAATTATCGATACTTACTTTTTCATATCAATCTTATAAGAGTAGAAATAAAAACAAATCGATTGGTTCATTCAGAATTGAAATAATTGTTGAAATGTGGAAGATACGACCCAAAAACATTCGAAAACTTTCAACGACTGTCCTGAATAAAGACATTCAAATACAGGAGACTTAACGTTCCATTGTTAAATCGGTTTCCAAGCCGATCAGTCATTGTATGGATGTTTGCAACGAGTGCAAGAGAGAAAAATATACGCACAGGGCGCCTCGGCAACAATGTATGTTTGAAGGTTCTTATCATCGTCAGTGGCGTGCTGGCGTGTCAGTCATGAGTCATGTAAATGTCACATCTGTATTTTTTTCCTTCAAAATACTTCTTGTTTCTTTCATACTTTTATATTTCCACGAAAATGCATCCACGACTTTGTGCCGTTCCATTATCTACCTACTACTAAAACTAAACAATATAAAGTGATAGGATTTCATTTCTTCACACCAGACATGGTTGACTACAATTTTGGAAAGCATGGGTAAGAAAATATACTAATATAGTTTGTTTGAAGAATCTTTGTGGTAACATGATTCATTTTAGCATCTACAGAGATCACTGCTGAATATTGTGGCACTTGTGCTAACCATTTTGATACTGGAAATGGGAAAACATATACCTTAAAAGGTTCGAGGTAAGTCTTTCTGTACTGTATTGGGTAGTGAACTGATTTCTCGAGTGTTTTATCTTCTATTTTTTTCATCCTTGTATGATATAGATATTATAATAAGTAGTATTTTTGCTTTTTGAAACCCCTGCTGTGAGGAATCTTGGACTGGTGATAAACTGATGTTGATTTTACCCTTGAAAATAACATATTATGTATAGCCCTTGATTATGTTTACATAGATTTATTATTATTTGGCAACATTTTACCTAAATGTATATGATTGCTACTACATTAATTACAAACTTCTTGATATTTCCTTAAATATTTACTACACACTTCAATTTATACCTATTAAGAGCTGATCTCATATGTGCAGATAATATACATATTCTCATATCAGTTTTTAGGGCATTCAAAGTATTTTATATTCATTTAAAAACTATTTCTCATTTTTAATTTGATTTTGTAGGAACCAGCTGATGATTTGATGATGATGCCAACTAATTATGTCCAGACTAGTCCAGAGGAAGAATGTTCAAAACCATGCATGCTCTTTCATGAAGTGTTCTATTTCAATCATTTGGATAAGTTACCTATTAACCATACCTTTTGAACTGAGCAACTGATTTCACTCATTTATAACAGGTATGTGTAATTTTTCCAGCTTTCCATCCATTCATTTAGAATAGCATGAAATTTCAACCTGTTTTTCCAGTTCTCACTCTTAATCCAGATTGAAATAAGTTTCAACAAAATAAATACAGAATAAGATTGAATTTTTAGTACCTATGATATATAATAACAAATATGATGTGTTAATCCGGTTTTTTCAAAGCAATCATATAAGTTTGAAAAATATGATTGCATAGTAAAAAATTATCAAGCTTCAATATATCTACACATAAATCATACTATAATTATGCACAATACATGAAAATTTATACATAGAAGTACATAACATAAATCAACATAAACTAAATTACATAATAATGTATATTTATTATATCTTGTATAGTATATACATGTACAAAAACAATTATAAAACAATGTGTAATGAATATAATTTCAATCAACTATTTTGTGTACTCAATATTTAAACAAATTTATGAAGAGTTAAAAAATCTCTTTTTTTTTCAGATGAAACCAGGTTTACAACAGTGTTGAAAACACTTTCAATTTGCTATTTGAGGCTACCATCAATGAGAGGAATGCAAACAAGTTTTTTGAAGAATCAAATTATAGATGAATCTTCAGTGGTGAATGTGAAGTTTTTTGTGATGTACTTGAAAAAATGAAACAAATTGGTCTTATTTGAAGTAGGTCCTTTCAAATAGAGTACAAAAATAAATGAATAAATTTTTCTTGATGTTTATTTCTATATTTGTAGATTCCTTTGACTACTTCTTAAGTTGAAACCATCCTTTGAACCCCATCCAGTTCTTCATGAATATTCACAGGTATCAAGTCCCAATATAATATTGAAAACAGATACATTTTCACTCTGAAACAAATAAAAACATTCGAGGCTACTGAGCAGTATCTAAAAAATGTTATAGAAAATAAAAAATAACAGTTTGAAAGCCAGAAACCTATAAAGGAAAATAGCAGATTGAATAATTTTGATTCATTTTCTATCAATAGAAAATAATAAGGAAGGACCGAGGGAAGGACACTAATTTCAAAATGAAGATTTCGGAAATTTCATTACAATAAGCTGAGGTATTAATATATATAAATACAAAAAATGAATTAAGTTTCTTGTTCACATCAGAATCTAAATGTTGTATGTATGCATTCACATTGCTCAAGTACTTACCAAAAAATGTTTCACAAAAGTTCTTAGCATAAGCAAATGTGAAATTCAAAGTTTCCCTGGACACAACTGTAGTGGTAAGTAGTAGAGCATAGTGTGTATACCTTGGCTACATCAAAAATTAGGTGCTAATCACACTGAAAAACAACATGATATTGATTATATCTGAAAATAGAAGGAATAAAACTAGCGAAACCATAGTGGTTTTGTGAAACATTCAAACAACTTACCAAAATAAATGATCATTGAACTGTTCCATACACATCATCAGGTGTAAAGGTACCTTTATGATTAATTTTCATCATTTCATCACTGCTCATCTGAAATAAAAATATATCTATACATACTACTGATACTGAAGGTACACAATGAGGAAGTGAATGATATCCAAATTATAAGGAAGGAATTATATAGATGAAACTTAAGTCCATTTCATTTTTTTATAGTAACTACTAAATAATATATTCATATAATAGGTAAGTATATAGTTAGATTGCCAACGTTCTGTTAAAGAGTGGTGAGACCAAAAGGTGTAGAATTCAGGAACATTATTATTGGATAAACAGAGTATTTAGAACGGTGTTTGTTGCATTGAAACTATGCTGCTAAATGCAAGAATACTGCATTGTGAATTCTCAACTGTTGAATATCTTGCCATATGTTGGAAAATAGCACTCACCTTTAAGCATGTAGGTACTTGAGATTGTACTTCCTCAATACTGAAAAGAACATTTTCAGAGGGATGAGATGTTATGTGCCAGTGCTTCCAGTTTACATTGTGAGATTGAGATCATCTCATGTGATTCGTGAGGTTTCGACTGGAGGTCCGAGAATACCTTCATAATATGTGTGCTCATTGTCAATATTTTTGAAATATCAACGTTACGTTACCGTCAGAGCAGTATATTTCGAATCTGGCACCTACTTTTGGACCGGACGCCTCTGTCTAATAAACATAACCTCTATTTTGGTTCTATCGTGAAAAGTCCAATTTAGGTAAAAATGATCCACCCTTTTACACACAACACACAAATGCACCATATTCGCACACAAATATTGTTTCTGAAACTCACAAAAAAGTAATACGGCCAAAATAACTCAAATCGGTATCAACGAAATCAGAAGGCAATTCTGCAACCTCGCAAGCGTCAAACTTGTAAAAATAGTCGAATGTTCTAGTGCGGCGTTGCCGAAAGTGCTGATTTGTATGGTGAAATGTGATAAAAGACGAATTGATTTCATCAGAATGTACATCATTGAATCAAAAACACTTTGATTCGATGATAACTCCGATTCATAGAAAGGAAATGAAACAATTATGCTTCAGTAAAGTATAGTTATTGTTTTGTGTGAATTAATCAATTTAATGCAAGATTGCATAAATCGTATAATCTGGCAAACATGTAATTGGAGGAAATGAGACAGAAAAGAAGGATCAAACGATGACTGATCGAGCAAAAACGTAGATGATGAAGTCTCTAGTGTTTAAATGTCTTTGGTCCTGAAAAGTGACGATAATCGAGTTATGACCTTTATTTGCATTTGGGCCACAGATTTATACTGAGTACGCACCCATGGAAAACGCTATTAGTATTTAAAGTTGGGTAAATTTGAATGTCATTTAAACTATAAACGTCAAAAAATTTTCACTTGTAATCTCCCTAGCAGCAGAATTATTACCGAATATTTCCATCGTATGTTAAAAATCCCACATGAAGCGGGACATTTTCGATCAATTACAGCGATAAATTCCCAGCGCGACATTTTCGGGCTGGTAAATACCCGGTAGGTATTGAAAAATACCCGCTCGGTCCGTGTGTATCTATAGTAACGATTGTTAAAATGTACATTTGTCATCTTGACAGGCATAAATACTGAATAAACTCCGGAAATATTCTACCGAATTACACTCATGCATCAAAATTATTTTCATAATTTGCTAAAAGACAAAATATGAAAATAAACTCATGCAGTTTTTAGACAACATGCTTTCATTAAATTATCGGCAATTTTGAAGCACTGGTGTAATTACTCCCGATAATTTTTTTCAGGTCACGAATGTTTTTGTTGTTGATAGAAAATTATTCCGAGTCGAAGACGAGGGGAATTTTCTGTCAACAAAAACATGACTAAAACCGAGAAAAAAATTATAGGTAATATTCTGCTGCGTGGGAGAGTCGGTTAGAAAATTTCATAAATTGGAGTTGCTTTCAATATGATGAGAAGATGAACCCTATATATACGACCTATTCTGCGTATAGATACTGTAGGTAGTACTTAAGTGATGTTTATTACTAATATTTCAGGAACATTCAAAACAGTAATCCGTTTTCAATCATAACAACTAATATCACATGTCTATCCAGATTTTATTCTGAGTGACGTTTGTCAATAAATATCAGGCGCTTCATTTTTGACAGAAAAATTATCACTTATTTATTTCGTCAATAGGAACTAACAAAAGTATCACGGTAATCGTCCGTTGCTATAAGCAACGTATACAAAAAGGAGCCTTCTAATTGCTTTAAAATAAATTTATGACATTTTCTATGAAGTAACATCGTGGACGTTAAACTATTTCTTTCCATTTGCAATTTTTTTTTCGATTTCATCTATGATTTTTTTATTTAATTGTCTCCAAAAAAGAATAGAAAAAATCGTAACATTCTATATAGCTTAAAAGGTATAAAATATGCTTGCCTTACTCCAGTGAAACAATTATTATTAGTGAAGTAGCCTGAAACATTGAAGAGTATCATTGCATTTATGATGAATGATCATAGTTTGAGGACATTGCAAATATAGTTGGCAATCGTTTACGCAAAATCTATCGACAAATTTTCGAGAGATTGATGATTCCTTTAGATTTTCCTGTTCAAAACGTTTCAAGAGATTTGGTCGAATTGGAATCAGCCCAGTTTGTCCCCCAAACCAACTGAATCCCACTCAAAATGCGACAGCATGCACCTTGCAGATGACCCTCCGATACATTTGAAAGAGGCGATTTGCTAGGAGGATACCCTCTATTTACCGACAGCCACCCCAAAACGCGAACAGTTCACAAATCACACCCCTCCCCCCAGGGGTTAACGATTTCCTATTTACTGTAATCCGCGGCACTTTCTTTCTTTTATCGTTCAATTGGATTTTGGGGACATCATGCTGTCATTTCTGATTATATTGTTGGGAATACGGGGTGTGCGATGAAAGACGTCCATTCATTAAATTCGGGAACAACAAATTTGTGGCACTCAAATACAAAAGGTGGATTGAATTGTTGGGACTCAATCAATTTGAACTTTTCCGTACCGGGTTTCATGATGGTCAATCAGTTTTTAGGAATGAACATAAACTTCGATTTTTCAAATAAAATAGCGCATACAAGATTGTTCAAACTCGAAGCCCACTATGCTGATCATAGATCTTATTGCTTACGCTAGATCCGGCATCCTGTAGTAATTTTTTGGTCTAGAAGGGTCTGCAAGAAAGTACACCGAGAAAAGTCCCAGGAGAAAGATCTTTGCTGAGTTTTTTCACCTGTCGTAGCCAAAAAATTAACAAACCTAGTAATGGTGCTTCGCTCTTACAGAACAGATCACTATAACTGCTTTATTGGAACTGCGAAGAAACTCTCTATCACAGAAAAAAAATTGGTTGTAGTAGTAGAACTGCAATTCTCTAAAATTATTTCTGCTACAATGAAAATGTACTTTTCCGTAATGTTCTCTGCTATCCTAGCAGAAAATATTTTCATCACGAAATATTTCTTTATAATAACTGTAATGTTCTTTGCTATCCTAGCAAAAATAAATTGCTGTAAGCGATTCGGGCATGCCAAATTCGCAGTTCGGTTGGTATCGTTTTCATTTTATCGCCAGACTTGCAACAGTTCATCTCGTCTGTCGTCCGTCGTTCGTCCCGTCCACTATTCCGGTGATATTCTGTCCTCACGGAGTAACACTATGTAGTAACAGTAGGTATTTCATCTATGAAATTACTGAAATATTTGTGTTCTTCTTCTATATAATACCTACTTTAGTTCTCAAGTGTTTTGTTCACTGATGTTCATTCAATTACATCCATGGTTTGAGTAAAACCCTCAACAAATATGTTCGGTGTACATTTTTGTGATACCTACGATTGCTATGTGTAAATTAATGTTATGCTGGAACAGTCTAAAAGGAATTTATCAGCAAGTTAATTATCTTACAATAGCATTATGTTTGCGGGAAATCTCTTCGAAAGTGGAACCACCCAAGTAACACAAGTTAGTGTAAAATACGTATTTTATAGGTTTATTAGGTATAAAAGTCGTATTGGTATAACGCTATACTGTGCTATACTATATATCATATACCTTTTTTAAACTACGTGGTTTATTATATCAATATTAAACGTGTTCAATATATCCATCGTATAAAATATATGCATACTATACGTACTGAGGTATCGTATAAATGTGGTTGTTTATATACGAATAATATGTCATCATTCAATACTGAATTTATACCATAGGTCTACAGGGACGCGCCAAGTATTTTCGGCGCCGTCGTGCGAAATAATGATAAGCGCCTCTAATAACCAATGCTATAATATTGAGGTAAAATTAACACCCCTCTCTTCGTTCGTTGAATTTTTTCAATAATACTATACTTTTCAGTCAAATCTCTATATTTGTGAAAAAAAAATACACGAGAAATATCAATAGAATATGAAACAACAGTATTTGAGAAAACAAAAATAGAATAGCAATTTTGTTTTGGAACAGATAATGATTGAGAGATTTTTCAGTATGTAATTGGACTTTTCTAGCTCTACTTTTTGCAAATTCATCAATAATACTTTCCATTTCGAGTTGCTTTAAAAAGTCAGACTCTATAGAAATAATTGCAAGATTTTATAATCTAACCGCTCTTGGCTCATTCTAGATCTTAAATAATTTAGAGAATGACTTCCCGGCTGTAGCTACAGAAACTGGAATGGTTAATAATATGCGCAATACAATCGTAATGTTTGGAAATGAGTGGGTTAGGTTATTTGTTACAGACATCGCGTCCTTGTCGCCATTTTGCATAAATTGTAATTCGTGTAAAATATCTGTTCCATCTATATCTTTCTCGTTTCGATCTTTGTCGGTTAAGGTCTCCTCCAGTTTCTTACAAAAATCGAATTGATCTTGATCGGAATATTTGCCGAAATCCTCAACATTCCACGAAAAATTAAAAACAGAATGACACGATAAAAATTAAAAAATTTCATTTACGGATGAAAGAGTGATGTCTCTAGCATTTCGAAAAAGCAATTTACTTTGAATTTCATTTCTTGATTTTCAATCGGCTGGTCGTCACCTTCTTTTGCCTTAACACTTCTGTAGATCTAAATTTTGCATCAACTTCTAAGCAAGAAGCTATTTTTGGCATCTACTAATAAGTCAATAAAGCCTTTGTCAGATCGATATTGTTTGAGAAATTCATTAATGCTAATCAAACTTTCGCAAGCCTGGGAAATATTTAATTTTTTTGATTGCAGAATCTTAGTAACAACATCCACTTAATTTAGAATCTTGTACCACAAGACTATACCATACACACAAACTCATAGTTTTTAATTTTTTTACCTAAGGAAGTAGCTAGATGTTTTGTAGCATTGTCGAAATCATTTCCGGAAAAAAAATTACATAAAGAGCATCGTAAATTTCGCCCTACTGAAATCTTACTTACTCAATTATTTTTCAAAATTGCCTCAGATACATAATAGCAAATAAGGCACTCTATACGACTTAGGCGCTTATTGCGACAATAATGAACAATCAACCGGTTGCCGATCGGCGAACTGTGTTGGTGGATAGTACATTTTCACCACTGGTTTGATAATGTTGATTTGTGTAGAAAATTCAAAACGACCGTAGGCGCCTTTTTGGTCTTGGCGCCGTCGTGCGCCGCACGACTTTGCCCATATGGACGGCGCGTCCCTGTAGGTCTACAACATTCGTTTATTTATACCATTGGTTTAGATCAATTGTTTATTATACGTTTACAGCTTACGTATAATAACGATTTTCCAGAGACGTATTATTAAATAGTGGAGGACCACCAAATATATATTATTTTCGTTTAAAATTTGTTGAATGATATACGTTTATTCAATGTTTATTTGATTCCGGTGCATATCGGATGTTATCGACAATGCTCGTGTTTATTTATAGTTCATGTTAGAGTTCCAGGTGTTGAGTTGAGCATCGAGCACTGCTGTAATTATGTTGCTTCGTTTATTCTTTATACAAGAAGGTGTCATAATGTTTTATAAGAGTTGGTAGAAATGCAGGATATAGAATTCAGTAGTGGATAGATACAATATGTTTCAGCTTGTTGAAACCTATAGGAATTTCGGATACGTCGCCGTCGCTGTAGCATTTATTGTGAATATGAGTACATTAGTCGAAATGAACGTTTGTTATATAGAAACCGACAGACAACGGAGAACGACAGGAAGAATTTGGTGAGGCTCATCTTCTATCTAACCTAACCTCAAAAACATTGTATTATGTAGTGTGTGAGTGATGGATAATTGTCTTGTTGCATTTTTTATTTGATTATTATGTGATCAATTATAATCAAACAAGGTTTATATTCTTTTTCGAAAACTGTTCTCTCTCTTATGGTTTAGTTTTGCAGAAGCTGTAAGAGGTATCTATAGCTACAACAGGAGATGGGATGAGCAAGATTTCACGGACAAGGAGATTGAGGAATCTGTGAAGAGCTGGTTTAAACTGGCTAAGGCCATATTTTTGTCAAGGGTTAGCTTTCTGTTGACCATGAAACCATGTAGTGAGTGCACTACGAATATACGTTTTTTGTAAAGGTTTTATAATTTGTTGAATATACGTTCAACAATTTCATTTGGACCACATATTTTATTGGTATTTCATTCTTGGTTTATTGAACGTTTATTGTAAACGTTTAGAATTGTTAGTCATATATACGGTTATTCATTGTATTTCGAACACGTATTTCAATGGTATTTAATATTTGTTTGATAGACGTTATTCATAAACCCGAAATAAACGTATATACTAAACTATACTTATCATTTGTCATTTGTCCCTATAATAATCGTTTTATGGTTTCCGTATATAGACGTATGGTTCTGAAAAAAAAAAGTTTTTTATACGAGATTGTGTTACTTGGACATAGTGCGTGCAACAATAAAACTAGAAAAAATGAACTCTAATTGAATCTCTACAGTATCAGAAAGTTCGGGCAATAATTTGAATATCGACTGATGAACATGAGGAGGTTTAGTTAAACTTTGTTTATCCTAGTTTTGTTGAATTCGCTGAATGGTACCACTTTCAAGGATATTTCCAGCGAATATATTTGCTATTGTGAGAGAATTAACATCCACTGACAAAAAAAACACTCATGCTGCTCTTGGCAAAGACTTCGCTTTTCTAGTGAGGACTCTTTTGTGTATCAGTAAGCATTCATATTAACAACAACAAATGTCTCTCCAATATTAGTAATCTACTTTTCAACAACAAAATAATCGAATGAAACCTCTTTTCTACCATAGTATAGTTACTTTTCCATAACAGAAGAGTATCTTTATTACGACAGCAGAGTTGGTGTCTGAAGTAGCTGTGCTGCCAAATGCAGTAAAGTGTTGTCTTCTGCAGTATAGTAGAGATATTTCCTGTCCCCCCCATGTAGCCAAAATTTTTGGCAATAGCAGCGGAAAAATCTGCTGTGACGATGAAAAATTTTTCGGAGTGTAGGTACTATGGTCACGTGGGACAACACTTTTGTATGGTCAACAACTAAAACGATCAATCAATGGTTTAATACTTTCAACCTCCCCGGACCTACAAAACAAATAACCTGGATACCGGATCTAGCGCAAGCAATAAGATCTATGATGCTGATGCTCACTATGCCATCTTCTTCAGGTTATACATATTCTATTTGTCCGCTAAAAATTCGTAAAATAATACCATCATCCCAATTTATAGTTTGGTGAACCATGGTTGTGCCACGACGTGTCTAAAAAATATAACTGTCAATAACAATATGTTTATTATTCAAGTGAAAAAAGTACTTTCTAAATATTCGCATTTATTTTTCAATGGTATTTATTTTCAAAATATTGCATAAGTTTTATGTCCCACTTACTTTGGAGAATGTATAACATTTTGTCATCAAATACACAACCATAGAGAGTTTTATGTTAAGAGAACTAATTATACTAAAACCATGAATTCTTTATTCCACTTCCAAACAACATTAAATAATGATCTAGGTGTACTTCATTCAAATCAATGCTACTTGCATATATCAGAAATACTATTAATTGATCAAAATGACGCAAAAATTATTATAATCAAAAACAAATGATATCGTATGATTCGGCAACAATTTGTGTGTTATCGTATCAGAAAAAGTAATTCTTTCAATCGACTATAAAAATCTACACGAACTAATAAATTTCAATATAAAATATGAAATATAAATGGATGCATGCTTTTCCCATATGCATACTGGCAAACAGAAAAACTGCAGAAAAAACTAGAATCGAAGTGATTTTTACTGGTTTACACAGTTGA
The DNA here is from genome assembly GCA_029955515.1 of Chrysomela aeneicollis. Taxonomy (NCBI): domain Eukaryota; kingdom Metazoa; phylum Arthropoda; class Insecta; order Coleoptera; family Chrysomelidae; genus Chrysomela; species Chrysomela aeneicollis. Next base: position 896,069 of record JARUHQ010000022.1, read on the forward strand.
TATATGGACAGAAATTTCTTCCAGTGAACATTACTATTGAGTCCAAGTAAATCGAATCAACTTACTGATCACATAATATAATAGTCAACTTCATTAGGAACACGGTTGATAAGTTACTATTCGTCGTAGATCATTGATATGTACATTGAGGAATAGTAACACAATACTTCCTGGTATCAAATATTATATTTAACCGATGGACACTAGTAGTTTTTATTTTTTATTCGGTGAATAGAACTTTATATGATAGATTCAAATGTAACATTGAAGAATCGTAAATTCTTCTTTGTATCAAATATCATAATTAATCAATGAGAATTGGTAGTTTTTGTTTTTTATTCAATGAAATGGACTATATGTTTTTTATTCAGTGAAATGAACTATATAATAGATTGAAATGTAGTACATAAAAAAGTGATAATTCGAAGCCATATCTTTATTACCGGTATAATGACAACCGTTTTATTGTAATTCCTTCTTCTATACTCATTGATGGTATTCATGATTATAGAACGAAAAGCAAAAATTCTCCCTGAGCTTCCAATTTCGAAGGCCTCCATGATGAGTTTTTGATCATTTTCAATGAAAAATATAGAGGTAACAGCCATTGCGCCGCCGCTTTACTCTGCTTTACTCTGATCCGGAGTATATTTGTCTAGGAAAGTTTTTTGATGTCCCTGTTGGTACTCTTCTTAGAAATCGTACTGAATCTAAAATTAACAATTATTTGGTTCGTATTTATCTGTATAGAATGAAAAAGTCGTTTTTCGTACCAAAGTGTATCCCATTAGGTTATTTTTATATCAGCAGATGTCTTCAGTATCTCATCGATGCTTTCATTTTTGTGTTACCATTATCCATGGATCCAGAGAATTTTTCAACCGTCTTCTAGATGAAAGTATTCGTGTTTCTATAAGAAATAAATCAACCTACATAACAATCACAATTTACTAAAAAATCACTATCATTACCTGCTCTCTTTTCGCTTTTCTCATTTTTCTTTTTGGCTTGTCCTAGTTTAATAACTCTTCTCCTTTAATCTTCTCCAATAATGATCATAAAGAATCACTCCACCAACCATTTGTGCCTCAATGAGACATCGAGGGTTGCTTTGCAACTAAGTTGGCGGTTAAAAACACACTTTCAAATACATTCATAACCTGAAGCATTTTCTAATTTGTGCGTACCTAATCCTCAAATGTTCAATGGGTGCTTTCAATGAAGCAAGAACCGCTGAAAAAGAGATTATCTTGAACAGAATCAACGAATAACTGAGGACAAATGTCAACCCACACCATTGAGGGGAAAACGACTATTTGAATGTTACAATTTAGTATTCATCAATGAACCGCATTATGACAATTATTACTCGCAGAATAGTATATAACATTGCTTCGGAAGAGTTAGTGTCCAATTTCAGTTCTGAATCATGTATTTTGAATGTGTATAGAAATGTGAACTGTTGATATATTTAGTAATTCAGTTTCATTTGGATTAGTTCACTTGATTATTTTCAGAGATCAATTTCACTAATGTAATAGTAAATATTTCTGAATACATTGCAAGAACTGCTTACAGTGATGATTTCCAATATTTTCTCGGACAGATTACACCAGAGTTTTTAAGTTAAAATCACAATAAGGAATAGTAAATACATCACCTGCGATCTTGACATGTCATTTTCAGACTGGTATCCTAATGGTATATTGTGGGAAACTTTTTTCTCAGTTGGGATGACAAGGATTAATTACTCTTAAAAAGTATCAGGAAATTTTCACTAGCCGGAAATGTGATTCATCAGATGGATATTTCTTAGCACTCTAGTCATTTATGTTTGTATCTCCTTTTTTATTATCATGGTTCGACCTAATGTTGCAGCAGAAAACTTCATATCACGTAGATTATAATAATAAGAGCTAGGTGTATAATATCGAATCTGAAATTATATCAAAACCTTGAATAAATCAGGAAAACAGCTGAAATATCAAATTACAACTCAAGAACTGGTTAGTTTCCTGATCACAATATATTCACAATTGGGGAAATGATAAGATTGCCTCAAATATAATAATAATAATAATAATAATAATAATAATAATAATAATAATAGGACTTTATTCAATCATTCACGATACATGATTAGAAGTAGTATGTAACATACTGTATATGATTGAATAGGTGGAGTGTCACTGTAAACAGTGCTTTTCAACTCAACCTCTTCACAAGGAAGCAAAGGAGAGAAAAAACAATAAAAATAAAAAGATAAGAGAAAAGGAATCATTAACAAATCATCCAATACTTGTATGAAATAAGAAAAAAGCAATGATAACAAAAGGGATTCAAATAAACAAATAGTATATTATATCAATAAACTCGTTATTATATGAACACTAGGAGCAAAACTTAGAGCATAAACCGTAAACATGGCCATATTCGTTATTCATACTCGAATAATCACATTGTAGAAAGAAGTTGAGCTTTCAGTTTCTTTTTGAAATTCAGTATAGAGTAGTTTGTGAACTCTGGAGGTAGCGTATTGTAGAGCGTGCAAGCCATGTATGAAAAGCTACGTTGGAAGATGGTGGTAGAATGTTTGGGAATTACTAACAGGCGCCTATTTCTTGTTGGACAATCATCCATATTTCTTTCCAAATTAGACGTTTAGAACCAACTACTGCTTGAAAATCCCCAATAGTCCGGCTACATCAATCATCGGAATCACCCTCTATATATGTTTCTATCGTCTGGCATGGCAAGCAATTCGCATCTATTGTGTCTTCGAGCGAAAGCGAAATTTCCGCTGAAACTTCTGAATACTTCGTCTGCCTGAAAAAACAGGCGACAAAACACGGGCACCTTGCAGGAATTTCACTCACAATATTTACGTCTGCAGGAGACGTGAAGCGGCATCCCCATTTCTGCGACGTTGCCACGCGAGTTGCCACGACTTCTAGATGAGGGTGTTAAAGAAGAATTTGTTGCTACTTTGGATTCAAGTTTTCATCTACTGATATATTGTTTAACGATCGGACGAACTGATTTGTCGGATCCATCTTAAATTCTTGGTTCTTGAAATGAATTAACGAGTTGTCAAAATCTTATGTCAACAAAAGTCAGGAACGATTCGAAATTCGAAGTTTACCTGAAAATTTCATACCTAACATTTACGACCAATCGAGAGCCTATACTTTGTATCGTTACCATAGCAACTAAAAGGATTTCCGGACATTTAAGTTTAGTAGATTATACTATAGTATGAAAGACATTCACATTTACCTGACTTCAAACACTTATAGCGTTTTCCATTGGTGAAACTGGTATGCACTCAGTGTAAATATATTTATTTTTGACAGTGACATTATAAGCTTATATCGTCATAGTTACGATATCTATAATGAGAGTCATAACTCCCTTGGGATATTAAGGTTCAAAAACTCCCTCTTACCTTTTACAGGTGAAAATGATACAAGAAATGCTTATAAACGTTTATATGTAATGAAAACTAAGACATATTTTCCTTATTCACGTCATTACAAATAATAAATGTACATAATATAATAATATAATAATGTAATATGCCAGAAAGACAGTTTCGTTGGCATCTTTTTACATAACATTTCTCTGTGTCAGCCACTTCAGATATAAGTTGTATTCTTTTTGATATAGGGCTTCACTTTTCGATGGAAGTAATGATTGTCTTGCTTTTTCCGCTTTTTTTATAATATCCTCCATTATATCAGAAAAAGATCGTCGATTTGTGGTAAAAAATAAACACGTTTTTAACGGAAAAACATTGATTGATAAAGAAAGTTTGCTTATAAACATGTAACATAGCGACAACCTAGCAACAACCAACAATGCTACAATCAACGCTACCTAATTCAAATATACCAGAAAGGTTATGAATTTAAACATTTATTGCGTTCTAAATATGGACATATTGTAATGAAAATCGGTCAAAAATAAAATTATCTATGTACCTAACCTCTGGCAATTGCTGTCCCTCGGGCCAGAGGCCCTCGGGACGCAAACTTTGCCATCGGTAATTAAGGCCCTCATAATTCCCTTAATACATAAATAACTATTCTACCAACTTTACCTCAGTAAAATTTTCTGTCATGATTATTCAATGTATCCATACGGTTTTGGTAAATTATGATGAACCGAATTGTTGATTTAAAATTCACGATAATATTTCAAAATAGCCAATACAGATTTGGTGGCTAGTGGACCGGTAGCGGCTGACTATGAAAACTATCAAGTGTTAATGAGAATCAAATTCGTGTCCTACGATTATTTATATTGTACATCTTGATTAACGGAACTCACGGTAAATATAACAATCTCGTCAAAGTTGTATTTCATTTTACTGTTTATACACAGCCGTACGCTCTACTAACCACTTGTATGCTTGCCTGACGTCTAGACCAATGGAAAACGAGGTCGAACATTTCCTATTTATTAAACGCACTTCAATAATATTTCGGTGTGAAATTTTCTTACCGAATACCACTCTAGCTTCAATTAAAAAATGTAAATGTTTTCTTCAATACGAATATTTTGTAGAAAAAAATAATATTCGTATTGTAGAATAAACTTCCAGTAATAATTGAAGCTCTAGTGGTATTATAAGTGAAAATATATGCCCAAGTAGTACCCAGACAGTGGTCATAATTATTCGGTTACACAGACGTCTAAAAAATACCTCTTTCGCAGTAGTATGTGACTTATGTCATGTAATATGCCAATATACGACAGAAAAGCACACACTCGTAACGTCACATCGATGTTATAAAGTAGTTGTAATGATTCATATAAGCCAGGCGGAAAAGAGTTGGATTGATTATCATTACGTCGTTCTTTGATCATAAAGAAAAACACAAAAAGTTGTTGTCATAGTTGAACAGTTTTTTAGTGTTCAATTTATTAGGTACTCAAAGTGATCGGCGAATCTAATGCGGCGACATTGTGAAGCTTTTCTCCTGAAAACGTGGAAAGTGAAGTGCTTATTGACTGCGAACATTTTGGACGTATCCACGTATTTTGACCACCTGAACAAGAATCCAAAGTCGAAACGCTAGTATCGTGAATACACCCTTTGACATCTCAAATTTCTGCTACTAAATTCAGAAATTTCGTCTTTCTTTCAACTAAAACATCACACACGCTCAAATTTTCTTGTTCTCAACACTTTTCAACAGATGAAATAATGTTTTTCAAAGAATGTATCGTTCTTCGAAAACACGAGACTTTGATCAGACAACTTGACACTGTCACAAAGTTCAGCTTCCGTCATCCTCGGTTCTCGATGTGTTTGGTAAATTGTAGAAAACAAGTAAATGTAAGTGTGGGTGGTATTTTAGTTGAAAGAAAAACTAACCTTCGTGTTCTTTCTTCAGTGAGTATGAAATATGCGTGAAGCAAATACCTATACAGGGTGTCCCACTAAGGTCGGCGAGGTATGATATTATGGAAACCATAAACCTTAGGGCTCCTAGAAAAAAATATTGAGGACTAAATCGGCCAAGAGAAATTGATGGAAAATATTTTCAAGTTCCTAAAATGACCGCTAGAGGGCACAACTACTATGACATAAATGAAAATTCGATTTTTCTCGGAAAATCATCATATCAAGGTACTGTATCAATGACGGAAATGAAGAGTTCAGCAAAATTTGCGTCAGTTTGTTCTTTTACTTTTTTCCATATCTCGAAAAATAATGGTGGAAGAAGCTGTCGAAAAAATAATTTTTTAAACCGCTGTATTTCCTGAACTCTCGCTCCAAATTTGATCAACTTGGGCTCGTTTGAAAGATAATTCCACAATCATTCGAACGCTCCATTCGATGTTGATCTCCAGTTCACACCACGTCTACTAGAGGGTGTTGTTCACCCAAGGTTCAGTTTTTTCTGATTTTCTCAAAAAATCCAAATGGAATGCTACAAATTTCTAACATTTTTCTCGAAGAGAATAATATTAGCTACAGTTTGGTGAAAACCGCGATTCGATATCTTCATTCGTTTTTCAGTTATTCGCAAATAATTAATTTAACCTGAAAAAATCAAGTATTTTGTTGAAAAAAATAATTTCTATGATTTCCGTTTTCTTCAGTGAGTCTGCGTTGCAAGCGAAATGTGAGGTAATTCAATCCAATTCACCTGTGCTAGTGATTGAAACGGTTATTATTATACAAATGTTCAGCCTTTTGGTGCATTTGTGCGTTGATCTAATATTCCGTACTATACGCAAAATAACAATTGATGCAAATGCCACTTACTGAGAATGAAAATGTGGATCCTACTAGAGTCAAGAACTAAACTGCGATAAGGGAAAGTGACAATAATATAATAATAACAAATAGAAGAATATCAAATACCCTCTACATTCTGAAGCCATTTCTATCACACATCTTTATCGACAACGTGATACAAAAAAATGTCCCTACAAATGTTCAACATACATTCCATTATTTTCAATGCAACTAGCATGATTGAAGAACGATTCCCATAGATATGACGATGAAAATAGAGAAATAGTTTGCATCAATTTGCACGGAATATTAGATCAACGCACAAATGCACCAAAATGGTGAACATTTGAATAATAACCGTTTTAATCACTAGCACAGGCAAATAGGATTGAATAACCTCATATTTTGCATGCAATGCAGACTAACTGAAGATAACGGAAATCGTAGAATTTTTTTTCAACAATAAACTTGATTTTTTCAGGTTGAATTAGTTATTTGCAAATAACTCAAAAACGAATGGAGATATCGAATCGCGGTTTTCACCAAAATGTAGCTGATTCCATTCTTCTCGAATGTGATGATACAAATTTGTAGCATTCCATTTAAATTTTTTGAGAAAATCAGAAAAAACTGAACCTTGGGTGAACAACGCCCTCTAGTAGACGTGGTGTGAACTGGAAATCAAAATCGAATGGAGCGTTCGAATGATTGTGAAATTATCTTTCAAACGAGCCTAAGTTGATCGAATTTGGAGCAAGGGTTCAGGAAATACAGCGATTTGAAAAATAATTTTTTCAACAGCTTTTTCCACTATTATTTTTCCAGATATGAAAAAAAGTAAAATAACAAACTGACGCAAATTTTTGCTGAACTCTTCATTTCCGTCATTGATACAGTACCTTGATATGGTGATTTTCCGAGAAAAATCGAATTTTCATTTATGTCATAGTAGTTGTGCCCTCTAGCGGTCATTTTACGAACTTGAAAATATTTTCCATCAATTTCTCTTGGCCGATTTAGTCCTCAATTTTTTTTCTAGGAGCCCTAAGGTCTATGGTTTTCATAATATCGTACCTCGCCGACCTTATTGGGACACCCTGTACAACTCAACTTGATATACCAATACTCTCACTTGCCTCGCATTTTACTTTCTCTATTTTGGGCACGTTCTTTCTACTTTGTGACATTACACTTTTTCCACAGCCACATCACTGACACTGACTGGCGATGTTTATTTCTATTTTTTGATCAATGAATCAATAATATCGAACAATTCTGTGCTTGGCGCAGGAGCTTCGCTGTGCCTGGCTGTGCTAGGATGAGCGCGTTATTCAAAATGTAAAAAAAAACGTTAGGTTATGCCCAGTATGACACTTGAAGTTCACGGTTATTATCATAAGATGTCTCTGCCTCACAGAAAAAGTTACGACAGTATTTCCAGTGAACAGACAATATTATAGCATCAACTAGGTGTTCATTAAGAACGACAATGGTTGAACTGATGACACTCTTTGAAATGATGAAGTTATCGAGGTATAACCCGAATATTTTGAAGTAGGTACTTATGGTATTACTGTACTGATAATATCTACCAGTTGTCTCTGGTTCGTGGATTTTTCAGATCAGGTATGTGACAATTTCAACATGAGTGAAAAAGTCTCCACAAAATTGGTGTTGTCGTAGCAGGAGTGGCAACATCGTTTCCTGCAGTCCCCCCAAACAATCTCATCCTTGAACACACAACCAACCACCAACGGCAGCAGTGATGTATCACTGGTATATCGCCATCGGGAGTCAATCTCTATGTATATCGATCTGTTTCAGATTCAATTGTCATGATGTACCGAAAAGTGGAGATGAGACGTCCAATAAGGACGTAGAAGGGAACGAGTCTGTGGCGTAGGGTCCCGCGAGGCCCTACAAGGTGGACCAAGAAAAGTGGAATGTCGAGGCGGATTTTTCTGTTGAAAGTCTGAAAGAACAATAAAAAGAATAACTTCGATCAATTGAGCAGTTTTGTTCTGTGCTTTCCGATATCGAACATTATACAGTGAGCACGTAAGGGTTGGAACAAGTTCGTTAAAAGCTTCTTAAGGCCATTGGGGAAAATCGTCGATTTTTTTTCAGTTGTGTATTTTTTGGTCTATTAATATTTTTCATTGCATCATCACTGTTCGAGGTAGCCATTATTATTTTTATGGCAGTATCCTATTTTGATAATACATTCGAAAAGAAAGCATTTTCATGTGCATGGATGTCATATTTTCCTTATGTTACATAACTGTATGTATATAATAAAATGATATATAATTGTTTTATTGAGATCATATGTGACACATTGCATGACAAGCGAATTTTGTGTTTGCGAAGCAAAATAATTGATGTCTCATTTATAAAATGTGTATGTACCATACCTTCCATACACAGTGAAAAAATAATTATACCAGCTCACACCAGCTAACACCGTCTGGTGTCCCCTGAGGTCCCAATTGTTTTAGTGTCAGTAATCACCGGAATATGTTATGTGACCTTTCCCATAGGTGTTTTTAATAATCGAACCCAGTTGTCAATACCACTAGTATTCAGCAGAATGGTGTTCTTTATGCATTTCCGTGCGATTTGACTCCGCAGTGGTGTGATGCACATTCTGTGATTTTCTTGATGCTGAATTCTACATCCACGATATTCTCTTCGGTGCGTTTAAACACGGAGCAGGTACATGCGATTACTTTTCTGGTGGAGGAACACCATATCATGAGTGTGTTTATGCGAATCAGTGTTTTTATTCATCACCTCCGGTGTTTTTTACTAAGTTTGATTACCTATTGAAATAAAATTCATATGATGATAAACTAGACTAAGAAGAATCTAGAGACAATTCGGTTGATGTTTCGGCTCATTTATCCTACCTAGGCCAATTGATACTGATCTATATCAAAATCATCTGATATATCATGCCCAATATTGAAATCAGGTACGGTAGGAAGGACGTCAGTGCCACCTATTGGCAAAACTTTTAAGGTGCTAAGATCGAACAAAATATGAGCGCATGAAATTCACACCATTCAGATGCCTACATACAATATTTTTATTAATTTATATAAAATCTGGTGTTCTCAGGTTAATTAACGAATGATTATTTCCACCAAATTAGATAATTCATACACCGTCTCGATTCTATCGTGATATGACACGGTGTAACTTGGTGTTAATTTTATATAATAGGTATTTTATGCGTTAAAACGTCAATGATAGCATACCATTGAGAATATTGAATTTCAACCATTTGGTGTTTCTTATGATTTTATGTTTCAGAATCGTTTTATTTCACCACATTCGTGTCATTTTTCACTACTTAGATCGGAATTAATAATATATCAATCAATCAATCAATCAAAAGAACACAACTTTGATATTCAGGTGTTCTATTCGTCGGAGTTTGCTTTGAAAAACATTCGATTGAAATTACACCCAAGTTTTTTTTACTGTGTAAGGGAGATCCAGCTGGATACTAGTGCTTCAGATGACACTCAAAAAGCTAAGGTTCCCGTCTTCCTCACTCATACAAGTCCTAGACTTACGAGATTTGCTTTGCAACTAAGTTGGCGGTTGAAAAACAGTTTTCACAAACACACTCTAAAAATCCTCGTCTGCCAATCCATTTATTGTGAAACATATTACCGAGTGCGGTGTCCTCCATCTTGTTGGTACCATAGTGAATTGTAGATATTATCAAAATAGGGTATTGCCATTTAAAAGAAATTCTAATGACGAAATAACTCGAACATAAAAAATAATAGCTTTTTTTCCCAAAGGCCATATCAAGCTTTTAACGAATTTTTTCCAATCTATATACGTGCTCACTGTATAAAAAAGGAAATGTACTATGCCCTTTCCAGATAATTTTATTTTTGTGTACAATGGAACGAAGGTTATTATTATTATTACAAACATGTGAAATTATTACATGAATGAAGGTTAGAATAATATAAAGTACAGGGTGTCCGACTTTAAGGTGTCACCCCCCACCCCCCCTCATTCTCATAACTCTTAACATATTTTGTTCATTAAAAAACTTTTCTGTAATATTTTTTTACGAATCTTTTGAATCTGAGCTCACTTTTTCTCTGTATCAACCAAATTGTTTTCATGTTCTGCAGTTGTTTCCTATGTTTCATTCGATAATAATACATGGATGATATGATATATTTTTGAATTCAGATTGACAGGCTTCATCGAATTATGGAAGAAAATATAGATCATATCATTTGTGTTTCGTTGACATAAGGAAAAAGTGAACTCAGATTTAAAAAAAGCCGTGAATGAATATTCCAGAAGAATTCTTGAATGACCAAAATGTATTGAGAATTACGAGGATAATCAGGGTGACACATTTAAGTGGGAATTAATAGTATATTCTACATATGGTGAGGTTTTTTCGATACCGATCAAACCGTAAGATACATAAAAAAAATGTACCACAAGAATTATAGAGAACTAATCACCTCACATCCTCAATCCACATTTTCGGTACGAGATGATTTTTTTTTAAATTGCTACACAAGAACTTTTTGATTTTTGAATTCGGCTGCATGATTGTCATGTTTTTGAATATGAAACATAAATCCTCTGAAAAAGTTTCTGATCCACTTGAGAATATCATAGTTTGAATCTGAATGCCTGGTAGACCACGAGCAGAAAATGAACGACTTTCTTGACAAATACCACGCAAAACATTGAATTATATCAGCTCGTACTCCATGCAACGATTCACACTGTGAATGCAGATCGCAAATGTTTCTTTCTTCCTGAGACGTGACACAGTTCACATCGAGACAGGCACGCTTAACAACCTACAGACTGGTTTCGGGCTTATTGGCCCTCATCAGTATAGGGTAGTTAACCAAGTAGAGACCCGGAGGCATTTTACCGTTTCCTATAGTGCTAGCGCAACCGAGTGCGCAAATCATGTAGGAAACGGATGCGTGAGACCTGTATTCCGTTTCCTTAGTGGTTTACGCATCTCACATATTCATTATGCATGCATGCAAAAAATATGTGAGTATGCGCCTATACCATGAACTTGATAGGTGGACATTTCAAATTTCGGGCACGCGTGCTATCTTGTTTTCTTGTTTTATTTTTGCAGCTGTGTTGACAAACAAGATCTTTTCTAAATTGGAGTCTCTTCAAATTATTATAGGTTTGATACACAATCCATTGTGTTTTCGTCACAGCAGAAAATTTATTGATCCAATCGATACACTGGCTGTTGCAGTCCTCAATAGACATTTTGGTTCTAACTAGTACCTCGTACTCGCTTTCATTTGTCATATCACATTTCAGGATCCGGCATTCAACATCAAACTGCTTTATGATACCTTCCATAACTTCCATTGCAATAAGGCTCAATTGACACTCACCAAATGAACCACTACCTAACCACAATAAATGGACACAATTAGCTAATGGCTTGAAGTCGCGATCGCGAATGACGCAGCATTCACTTTAGGGCACGCGACTAATAGTTGAATAAGGTGCTTTAACCACTTAGGAAACGGAATACAGGTCTCACGCATCCGTTTCCTACATGATTAGCGCACTCGGTTGCGCTAGCACTATAGGAAACGGTAAAATGCTATCCGGAGATCTCCACTCGAAGCGGTGCCTGTCCCAATGCGCCCTATCGTTATGAGGCCCCGGATAAGGACATTACTAATCACCGAAGGTGATCAGGAACAGCCCTACCCGTATCCACCAACCCCCGTAGCAGCGCTACGGTCCTCATATTTTTAAAGCCCTAGTGGCAATGGGTCTTTAAGAGTCTGGCGTTTTGGGGTGATGGAGAAAGGAGAGCAAAACAATCCGCAGGGACTGATGTTTTGAAAACTGACTTGTTAGTGGGATAGCATGGCGTATAGGGGCTTGGGTGTTAGTCGGAAACGTAAGAATTTGCATTCATTGAAATAGTTACTATTCCGTGGCGCAGTGTTTGTTGGAATTGGTAACCCTTTTCAGGCTAAAAAAGGCTACTATTCCGGTGTGTAGTGTGTTTGGCTTACCTGTGTGTTTCCTTACTCACCTAAGGGGCTTGTTGGTCCAAATGCTGGTGTTTTGGACGTTTATATCGCTCTCGGAATCTCGGGTCGTAATCCATCGCCTCTCTGTTGAGGGGGTTGTCGTGGCTCTGTCCCAATGTATCTAGGTCGAGTATATTTCACCGCACGGAGCCACGTTCCAAGAAACACTTGGAACTAGCGACACCATGCGGCAGAGGGAAGAAACACTCCACAAACAAATCTCTCATGTCACAAAACATGGGAGTGTTAATTCAAAATATATTATGATACTTTTGCGATACCAGCGGTGAAAAATTAAATGTTGTTTTTGTTTTAATTAGTCATTTTAACTCAAATCACAATTAAAATAAATCAATAAAAACTGACTCTTCGGATTTTTATTTGACAGTTCGACTGTACCAACTTCCGAATAATAAAAAATGCGTATCGCATATACGCATTTGCGTTTCATTATCGAACCAAAATAAAAAAAAATGAATTTGTGACAAAACCCGTACGATCAACGATCTAGTTTGTGCGAGCCCGGATTTTACCGAGGATAGATGCTTGATGATATTCCAGAATATCGTTATCTATAGGGTTTTTGAAACTGATCAATTCTTCAGCCAATGCTCGATTATAGAAACAGAGTGAATTTCGAATGTGGGACACACTGCATATTGTAACGATGATCATGAAATTATTCAATAAGCTGTCTTGACATCTCTGGGAAATAGGTTCTCACTGATGGCTAATAAATTCAACGGCGTTACTGTCGTGGTAGCTAGGTATATATTATAAATGTTTTCCGTGGTGAGTTCTCAAATTTATTCTGCGATGATTATGCATCATATTATTGTTTCCCGTGGATGATTAATCCTTGCATGATGGGGAATTATAATAGCCGCTATGAATAACGTTACTTTCATGCAAGAAAACACAAATGGTCATTTAAATTCAACAGGTCGTCACTTTGACTAGTATTTCTCAAAATGGAGATGATAAATTTATCTGTCGCTATCTCTTGTATAGCAAGTAATTTATCGAAGATTTTCATGATATCAAAACCTGATTCTAACCATTGCCGTGTAGAATTTTTGATTATTCAATCCACTTCAGTGGTGATTGGCATCATATATGTTATATCACTCGAAGCACGAACGACTTTTTAAAAACAATTTTATTAATGAACTGAAAAGTTTACAATATAGAATGGTTAATTGATGTTGATTGAATAGTAAGTGACAAAGAAGTGTGTCTCAGCTGGGTTGCCGCGAGAATAAGTAGGCTCGGTTTGCTGAATCAGCAGACACGTGTAGCATCCTCAGGAAGCAGCCTCGTGCAGCTTTGGTTACTGCTTGACCTTGGATTCAGCAGTAACCTGAGATCTGTGAGATGATGACTTCAGCGAGAATCTTGATATAACATATATACATGAAATATAATCATGTATAATGATTATTTTCTGAAACTAATGAGGAAATGAGAAAATACGAGACTTATTATGTATTTTCTTCATTAAACGATGGATCTGACCATGAAACAAGGTTACTAAACTTATCCACTAGATTTTGTCTTGATATAATAATCACAGGAAGAAATATGTGCAAAAGGAAGAAAATTATTGATTGAAAGAAATCTATCACTAATAAAAAAATTATATCACATCAAAAACATATTTATTAAAAATATTCTTATTTATTCTATATATATATATCATTTCCACAATAGCAAGGACGAATTGCTATATTTTTCCATTCTAAAACATACTATACTCTTCCATTGGGTGATAAAGGATTCATGTTTAATTCACTAGGAAATTCCAAATGCAATATAATTTTTTTTTGGTGGTTTGGCATCAAAACAGTAGTTTTTTTTGCCACAGATAATATGTTTTATTATTGGCAATATAAACTCATTCAAATAAAAACAGAAAGGAACCTTTGCCCATCTAGCAGATATAAGGAATTACATCAAATTCATGGCAAGTAAAAATCATATTATAATAATAATATAACAATAACAATGTTTATTGAGGTGAGCATGTAGTATAATATTACATATCCAAAGGAAATAAAATACAACTTTAAAAGGCAGGAATATTGGTAGGGCCATTTTTCAATTCAGCCAGAATTAAATATACACTCAACAATCAATTGTTATGAAGTAACATTTTTTACATCTTTTACATAAGGAAGATAAAAAACAAATTATAATACTAACAGTAAAAATGAATAACAAAAAGGTGATAATACAATCCAGACATAAAAAAATATATTATAAATAAGGATATCATAATATACAAAGCCTACACTGTCATGTTAGCTGAAGTTGCTGTTCTGACAACAATAATTGGTTTTTGAAAGAAGTCTTGAAATTTTTGAGGCTGGTAAGATTGAAAATATATTTTTTATCGTTCAGTACAGTAGGTGCTATATGTTCAAAGCAGCTCTCAATCTTTTTAGTGTTATGTATTGAGTAGTCGTCTATATTGCGTAAATTCACAGAATGTTCAGCTGATCTCTTATGGAGCATGTTATGAATATATAGTGGTAGATTTTGATATATAACTATGAATTAATGAACCTTAAAGTAGAGCAAATCGACCGTCAACCTTCAAAATACCCATATCAATATAAAAAGGCGTTATATGAGCTCATCTTCAGATATTGATATTTATTATTTATTATTTTCCAGTACTTGTAACTTACGCTTCAATATCACATTCAAGTTGTGGTAGTAAACATCATACCCCGGTTACTTTAGCAATAAATCCAGCAATTTTTTTTAGTAGAGACCTTGCCACCACCATATTTTGTCAGAGTGTTCATGAAGGAGTCTAATGAAAGATTTTATCAGGAAAAAAATTACCGAGCGTCGGAGGCGGTTTGGTATCGACAATATCTTTATTAGATACTCTACCACCTTCAAATTTTGTTAGAGCATTATCGAGGGGAAGCAATTAGCGATATCAACGAGAAATCCGTGGTGGCAGGTTCTCCAATAAGAAAATTGCTGAGGCCAGCCCGCATCCGTTATTATAGAGGGCTATGATGAATTGATTCCATTGGGTTGTAGAAAAACTTTCGATGAAAAAATGAAAATAGGGGCGAGCCACCTTCCGTGGACACCCGGTATATGATTAGTTTCGTTCTTTTTCTAGCTGCAATTTTCAAATCGTCTCAATTTGTCACACGTTCGAATCAGAAGAGCTATCCAGTCTAGCCTTTTTTACATATCTTGAATTTTGAAATTCAAAATTCGATTAGAAAAATATGAAAACACGTTCCATTGAATCCTCCCAACCTGTAATGACTTTATTTGTAATGGGCTAGTTCCGCCTTATCTCAATATTAATGATGGTGATATTATGTGAAATGATTCTCACCATCTATCCCAAGCATCCAAATCGTTAATCTTTGTCCGACTTTATCGATCACAGTGTGTAACGACCATGTCCAAGAATGCTTAATTGAATTTTCCACATCTCCAAGTATGTACTTCAATGCATGTAATTATAAGTAACCGTACTGAACATACAAATTGCTACTGTACGAGTGATGTGCGTGTATTCCATGCTTCATTCACTACACACACCAATAACGTACAATTTGAAAATCTTTAATTTCGTGTAACTGTTGTTTGATAATACATTGATTTTCAGTACGGGAATCGAGTTAGGCTAAGGTCAGTTTCTTTTCTACAATTTTTCAGATGCATACATATCATTGATAAAAAAAAATACTCCTTGCTTTCAACCATTGTAATAATGAACTAAAGTATTCAAATGGGGATCGTACAGTACAATAATGAAGGCATGTCCAGCACCTTATACCATTGCTACCTTGCACAGAATAACAAAATATGAAGTCAGAACTAAACATTCTCAACACAGTTTCACGAATAAATGATCAAATTTCAAACTGACTACTAAAAATATATTCTAGAAATTGCAATTGCCATACTGTCAAACTCTAATGTTCATGTATAAAGTCCGTGTCCCACGGTCAAACTATTTGATCAAACTATGGAAGTGTGATGTCATCAATGAGGTCACATCAAACAGCAGCTGAAATTAGAACATATTCTAAATATTTTACCTGTTTGATGAAAAACTAAGGTAAGAGTTTTTTTTGGACACCGAGAATCGAAACGTCAGAATACTAATAGACTTTAGTTTTGGACTGTTGGAAATGTCTGCTACTTGAAATCGGACCGATGAGCAAGTAACGTTCCTAATAGATCTCCATAGAAGCAATAAATAACTTTTATTTCTGACAGTGACATTATAAGCTTATATCGTCATAGTTACGATATCTATAATGAGGGTCATAACTCCCTTGGGATATTAAGGTTCAAAAACTCCCTCTTACCTTTTACAGGTGAAAATGATACAAGAAATGCTTATAAATGTTTATATGTAATGAAAACTAAGACATATTTTCCTTATTCACGTCATTACAAATAATAAATGTACAATTTTCAAATGTTCCCTGAAAATTACTTCCGCCGCTGGAAACAATTTCTTCTTTTTTATGGGTGGTGCTGTTGCTGTTCACTACAGTCGAGGTGCCTGCCTCTTCTGATGGCAAAGTAGACAGCATACGCGCCGTTTTATTTCTCAATACTGTCCTCCAGATACCCCTCTGCCACCGTGGAACTTCTCCAACCTCCGTGTCTTTTTAAGTTTGTCATAGTTGCTCCTGCATTGGCTAGGGCAGTAGCAGAAGTGTGACGAAGGCAATGTCCCGTATAGGTTAGTGGGTTTGGCAATCCTAAATACATTGCGATTTTGCTGGGAATTTTGCCAAACATATTCTTTCCATTTGGCTGAGTTGTACATTTATTTTGTCGGAAGCTCAAAAAAAAATCGTTTTGTACCTTCAGGACGCAAGGACATATAAAGTCTCAATAAAGGCAAAGCAGATAACTCTTTTTCATCCACAATTGTAAATTTCTTCGATACACCAGTTTTACTTTCCGGTACGTTCACTACCATAACAGTATCCCGGTCCTCTATATCTGCTATACTCATATTTAGAAGTTCCTGAGTTCTGCATCCTCCAAAATAACCCATAATTAGAACAAACCATAACAAATAAAACGAAATAAACAAACGAAAAAGAAAATTATGAGAAAAAATTACCTTATGCAATAAATGAATTTCATTAGGGGCGTCCTTTAGAAATTTGATGACATCTTTAGGAGATAAGACAGCAGACTTTTTCGGCTTATACCCCTTACTTTTCCGTTTCAAAAAAGCCTCTAGTTCGTTGAACTTGGTGATATCTCTTTTCTCATATATGGTCACCATCGATTTGAGCATTGACCATTTAGTCCATAACGAATTTGGGCTAAACGTTTCTGACTGCAACGAATAAATACAATTATTACCAAATCTACCAGAAAATACTGAAAATACTTTACCAGTTCTTGAAAATATGCCAGAAAGACAGTTTCGTTGGCATCTTTTGACATAACATTTCTCTGTGTCAGCCACTTCAGATATAAGTTGTATTCTCTTTGATATAGGGCTTTACTTTTCGATGGAAGTAATGATTGTCTTGCTTTTTCCGCTTTTTTTATAATATCCTCCATTATATCAGAAAAAGATCGTCGATTTGTGGTAAAAAATAAACACGTTTTTAACGGAAAAACATTGATTGATAAAGAAAGTTTGCTTATAAACATGTAACATAGCGACAACCTAGCAACAACCAACAATGCTACAATCAACGCTACCTTATTCAAATATACCAGAAAGGTTATGAATTTAAACATTTATTGCGTTCTAAATATGTACATATTGTTATGAAAATCGGTCAAAAATAAAATTATCTACGTACCACGGGAATTATAGAGCCTTAATAACCTCTGGCAATTGCTGTCCCTCGGGCCAGAGGCCCTCGGGACGCAAACTTTGCCATCGGTAATTAAGGCCCTCATAATTCCCTTAATACATAAATAACTATTGTATAACATCAAACAAAAAGATTACTACAAGAGTGATAAGATGTCAGATGCATTGAATGATATTGCTAGTCATTCTCACGGCCAAATAACTGGTAGGTGTTCTGAATCACTGGTCATCCTTTCAATCGATAATAAGTACTAATATATTCCATAGAATCAGGAGTAAAGGCATTGTTCAATATTTTGCAAACACAGTTCAATAGGAAACTGAGGTGGTTTCGTTTCTACTTACCATGAAATACATGTTTTTAGAGATTTTTGTCTATTATTTCTATTCATATATATTGTTGAAAAAGCGAGATTCCATCTTGAATGTAGATTTCTATTCCGTTATGATCAATAAATTTTTGAACTGTGTGAACAAACTTCTTCAAATTGTGTGAACAGGATTTCTGCACATTTCAAATATTTGAATCAAATAGACAGAAATGACGTCACGTCAAACAGATTTGATCAAATAGTTTGACCGTGAGACACGGACTTAACATGTATGACAAGCATGGTGGAAATGACAAGGAATCTGAATCTGTCATCTTATTTTCCTATGCGTTCTCGATGTCGGAGAATCAACACTGAATTATGGTTTTTCTCATGGGTCCCGTATTGGATTTTTCCATGTTTAATTACTTGAATACAATGATGTATCACTGGGCTGGTGGTCGAGTGCGTTGAATCGCTGGCTTATAGTCTAGACTTGAGGGCCCGGGTTCAAATCCTGCGGCGGCGGGAGGAGATAGGTGACCAACCGAACATTCTCGGTACCTATGTCAATACTTCGGACTCTCAACGATAACCAGCCTACTAGCGCTTCGGATGACACTTAAAAAGCTAAGGTCCCCGTCTTCCTTACTCATACAAGTCTCAATGAGACTTAAGGTGGATTCATGCAAGCACAAATTTAAACTTAAATGAATTTAAAACTAAAATCAAGAAGTTGAAATCGTGTAAGGCAATGGCAGTATTCATGCAATGCAATTAAGTAATTAAAACTAAAATTAAAACCAAGAAAGATGGCCAACATCCAACTAAGAAATTAATTTTTTCCATCAATTCAGTAAAACGCATGCGTCAAGTCCACAGACCAATGAAATATTTTGCGGGACAGCCCAAAGGACATAAGACTGGTTAGAATTCTGGGTCACTTTTTTAAATTTGTCATCCAATGTTTGGGTTGTGATTTTTTAAGAATATTTATATCATAATATCATCATAATATCACCTATTTTCATTTATTTATGACAAAAAACATTTATATACAGTGACAGTTTTGACAAATGACTTCATTTCTTAATTTTTTAGTTGATGTTGCATGAACACCACATATTCTTAATTTAAATTCCATGTAAATCTTATATTCATTTTAGTTTAAATTGATGTTGCATGAATCCACCTTTAGAGGGTTGCTTTGAAACTAAGTTGGCGGTTAAAAACACTTTTCAAACACGATATGTTCAAATCTTACATGTTGGTCAAAACTGAGCAAAAATTGTTTTGCGAAGAGTTCTTTGAAAAGAAAGCCATCAGTTTTGTTAAGCAAACTAAATTCACTTTAATTTAAAATTGAATTGTTATTCTTTATTTTTTCTCAAGTTCTGATAAGCTCGATCAACTAGATTATTAATTATTGAGAACTAAGAAATATTTCAGAATATTGTGCCCTATACGATATTGATTAGCTGAGAAGAAGATCCATGTCCACTACTCTTAGGATTGAGATAAGGCATCTTGCGAGCTATTCAGAATCTGAGGAAACGAGTAAAATTGTATTTTGAAGTGAAACTTTCTTTAGTTTTGTGGAAAAAACACTTTCAGCTCATCATATGTTTTCAAGTAGGATAGCTTAAACAATTTGAAAGTTTCAGATCCCAAAGATAGATAAAAATTCAGTTTCTCAATAGTATATTACACAACAAGTGTTTTGTACACTATTTTTCCTACGACTCCGAATACTTTCATTTCGCGGGAGGTCTTGTCAAAAATGTATCTTGAACGGTCTCTTTAATTTCAGGTGGTTTTGATTCGTTTGATTTGTTTATTTCCATATTCAAGATATTATTTGAATACTTCTCCGACAATTCCTCATCATGTGAATTACTGATTGATTGAGTAAGTTTAGTTTGGACAAATTTTATTGATATTGATGCCAGCGTACATAAACAAACTTGACACCATACGCCTGCTAGCGCCAGTAATCACGCAAACAGGAATACAGAACCATAGAAGTACGTATTGCGCAGGCGCGTACGAGTTATCTGTGATACAAAGAATCTTCTCTTTGGTGATACTGTGATATCAAACTGATGCAAGCAGCAAGCCGCGCATAAAACTGTAGCCGTACTCTTTTGAAAGATCTCACCCGCTGTCATCAACATCGAAAAAGTTCCAGCAAAGAGTATAGGTTCCAGTTTTAATGTGAAATCAGAGGTTATGTATCAGACACATTGAAATTAATAGATAAATAATTCTCGGTATAATTCGAAACGAGACATACATTTCGATAGATAATATGAATTTGATTTGAGAACGCTGATATTACACATCAATATTTCTCTCAGATAGTTCAGCATAGTTCAGCATAAAAATGCGCAACTTTGCCCCAATTCAACCGACCTAGTATCTTTTATAATAACTGAGATTACCATGGTTGAGCTCAAAAAGCAGGCACCCTGTGTAACAGTAATAAATTGTTGCTTTTTGCACCAGGGAAAAAAAAATGTATTGTTCCTTCTAGTCATGAAATACATCAAACACGGTTCGTGACCCAGCTTGATGGTCGATTATGCCCGTTTCTCGAGGCCAATAATTCCATTCATGGAAGTAGCGATCATATTTTTCAACTTACCTACGTTATATATCTCTGCTATTATTCTATCGAGTACTCCCACAAGGTGATCGTGCAATTTCGGAACGAAGGGGGTCGAGAAAATATCGAGGTGCTCAATGAATGTTGAACTAGGCGTCTCTCGTTTGTAGCTGTGAGCTATGGGTTTTCATGTCTTGAACTTTATGGTCTTTTTGTTTTCTTATATGGAAGAGTGCTCGCCAAAGGATATACCTTTATGATACTCCAGAGATATTCCCATCAGAGGATTTTTACAAATAGCCCCACAGGAAAAAGTTCAGATGAGGGAAACTGATCCATCGAATATATTCTTGAAATCTTTGGTATGATCGTTTTCACACAAAAATGTAGATGAGAAAGTTGTCGCGATTTTAAGTTTCAATAATTGTTTAAAGGAGTGTATTTAGGTTTACGGAGAAATACTGAACTTATAAATCCATGCGATGAGTGTTTTTTTATATTTTGACTGCACGAAAGAAAAACCTATAATGTTAGTGATGGTGGAAAAATGATATACAATGTGCCCAAAATGATTTTTTGTAAAAATAATAGTTTATTCCGTTAGAAACTATTGGAAACAAGTAAATATAAGCGCGTGCGTACTGCTGGTTGAAAGAAGTGTTTTTTTGGTAACAGAAATTGTCAAATGGTGAATTTTTGAGACACAATAGGGCTGTATTTGAGACGCATGGTTTCACTGATGAAAGTGCGATAGACGAAGATTTACCCGAGCCCTCTACTACGATTTCCATAATGATTTCATGCAAATTCTGAACAAAAGTTTTCCTGGAGGCAGAAAAATTAATCGTATATCATAGGATATGGAAACAGCAGGGATTATCTTCTGGAACCACAGTATATGCAAAGTATATTAGTTATAATCAAAGATTTATAATTCTTCTTCACTAATCATTCAACACGTTATATAGCAGATAACAACAGCAAAATAATATGATACAAATAATTTTCGATTCATATTTTTATTTATAAGAAGGCATATCAATGAAAGTATAAAAACTATAATAAAATAACAATCCATGTGCAAAAGCTATATGACGATCGAAATATGAATATAGAGAAGAAACATACACAGTGGAAAAGAGTTACTCATCATCAGCTATTTGTTTCTGAAAATCTCATGACTGGCATGCGACATCACAGACCAATTATTGTTTTATAGGTAGTCACTGTTGCCAATTATCTAAGAATTCGTTATCTGATTACGTTGAAACAAAAAAAAAAGTCATGAAAATGAGTGAAAAGTAATGATGATTATATAGTATGATCTATAAAGCGACAAAAAGAGGAAAATGTTGAAGCACAAGAAGATGTTATCCGCATTTGAAGTCGCATATAGCAATTATTATTCACGACAGCGGGTCGTTTCTTCACTATTTGCATATCATCATGAAATTATTTGCATCCTTTTGAAAAAAATCGCTGAATACACACTCGAATATTCCTCTATGGAGACATAACGGTGTCTAGGAAGAATTACTTGTGGTATTATGGTTCCAACTGTGCATATATAATGTTCGAAATGTTTGCCCAATCGAATAAGCTATTGACCCTGGATATTGGAAAAAAAAAATTATATAACTGTCCAAATGTTCCCGGAATATGAAAAAACAATAGATACCTAAACATTGAAATAATTTTTTATGTGAAATCATATTTATTAGCGAATCTGTTGTGCCATATGAAATCTCATATTTGCATAATATATGCTACATGTTTCAATACAATGTGTTCACAGAATATCACATCAGTGATCACGATAAATAAGCCGAAACAGTTCTTTATCATCTGAGTTGTCTCTTGATTCTTCAGAGTCTAGTATACCATCATATGAATTATATTTCAATAGGTAATCCAACTTAGTAAAATACACCGGAGGTGATGAAGAAAAGCACTGATTCGCATAAACGCACTCATGAAATGGTTTTTCTTTACACTAGAAAAGTATTGAAAAATTAAACGACTTACCTTAAGGAAGTTCAATTTTTATTATATGAGCAATTTTTCCGAATGGTTTACCTGGTAGTTTATGCTAAATATGTATCACGCGCCACAAATGTTTAAAGAATCATCCCTTATACCTATGCGTATACCTACCTATGTATCATCCCAATAGCCATTACTCATTATGTATATTTGATCCAGGTTGTTTTGATCGCTACGGGGGTATCTCAGCTCAGAGGGTGGGTAGGGTGGTAAACCATTCGGAAAAATTGCTCATATAATAAAAATTGAACTTCCTTAAGGTAAGTCGTTTAATTTTTCAATTATATTTCGCAATTTTTCCTTATGGTTTACCTGGTAGATGTTTAAAGGACAAGCGATCTAAACATGTGAAATGCTTTTAATAAATGTATAAGTATATTATAATAAACTTGTATTAATTAAATAACTCCATATATTGTTTACTTATAATTAACTATTTCTCGCAATTGATTAAGCTTTCAGCAAAACTGTTGAAATCTTGACATAAAGTATTGTTGTAGAATTTCGCAAACACTTCAGATTTATTCGACCATCCAGCAGATTTTTTTATATTTTCAATATTAACACCTGATCGAAAAGCTGCTGATGTCGAAGCATGGCGTGTACTGTGGCTTTTAAATATAGTTACATCTACACCACATACTTGAAGTGTTTGCTTGACCCAACGACTTAGAGATTGTGTTGATGCCTTCTTATTAGGAGCTTTATGAGTTATGAATAAATAATTTACCTCTTTCCCGAGTTCACTTGTCTTTTCCATGTACCCCATCAGTGTCTTAGCTACACATAATTCCGGTTTTTCTGGAAAAAGTCGAAAGGATAATACCGGTTGTGCAATATTGGGTTTTGACGTTTTCAGTAGTACAGTAGTTCAGTTATATTTATTGTTAGTTGGTTATCAAAGTACCGAATGTTATCTAATTTGATTTTAGCTAAGGTTTGTACTCGTTGGCCACTAATGAGGGCCATTAAAGTAATTAACTTTTTTGTTATTTTTTCCAATGACAATATGTCTAAAGGAAACCATTTTTCCAACTCTTGTAATACTAATTGTGGGTCCCAAATATCATTATATTTAGGAAACACTGGCTTTATGCGAAAAACTCCCTTGAGAAATCTTTTTGGGCAATCTGAATTTTTCAATTCAGGGCAGATCAACATAAGAGCGGACCTATGAGCATTCAATGTATTATAAGAAGCACCCTCATTAAATCTAATTTGTAAAAATTGTATTATCTCAGACATGTTGGGGTTGAGAACCTCAGTTTTTCTCCCCTTGCAAAAGTTTCACCAAATTGAAAATGTTGAATGATACTGCTTCCAAGTCCGCTTAAAGATGAGATGAGTGTGGGGATTGACTCCTCTGGAAGTGATCTTCTGATATACGCTTGCCTGACAATTTCCCTGCTACCAGGAAAAGTTGTTTCCAGAGGGGATGCGGCTCCCTGAAAGGTGTTAATAACAAATCTTCAGATGCCTCAAAATATAAGGGTTGCTCTAATAGTAAGTCCATAAATAATGGGTACCAAGGTTGGGTATTCCAGTTCGGTACTACTACTACCCCCTCTGTCCTTTCTGCAATAATTGTATTCAACACTTTGGGAATAAGGGAGAAAGGTGGAAACGCGTAAAAGAATGTTTCCCATTTTATAGTGAAAGCGTCAACTGCAAGACAATAAGGATCTCGTTTCCAAGAAACATATTGCCTGCATTTGGCGTTGCTATGGGTTGCGAACAAATCTATATTCGGTTTTCCAAATGATTCAATAATCGTTTTAAATGATTCCGATTTGAGGCTGTATTCGAAATGAAATGGCAATCTTGATTCTGAATCTGCAATCGCATTTTCATTGGAACTGATATAGCTTGCAAAAATAAATATGTTTTTTTGTTCGCACCACTGCCACATAGCACGGGAAATTTCATTAAATTTTTGTTTTCGTATTCCACCCATTTTATTTATATATGCTATTGCTGTCGTATTATCAATTCTCAATAATACTCTACAGTCGCGACGTTTACTAGCAAAACATTTTAATCCTTCGAAAGCCCCAATGAGTTCAAGAATATTTATGTGATAATCTCTAGAAATTTCATTACAAAACCCATGGGCTCTCTCCCCCTGACAATATGCACCCCACCCTGTTGGGGAAGCATCTGAAAAAATTTCTAGATCATAATCATGATTATTATTCAGCGACTGATTTGAATGCCTCAAATTTTTGAGCCACCAATTAAAATCTTCTCTAAGACTATTTGAAATTTTCATTGAGCATTCATAGTCTCCCTTTGTTTTTCTGAGTGCCTTGTATTTCTGTATCTTGAAGCATTTTATATAGAGCCATGAATAGGGAACAGCCGGTGCAATCGCTGCTGGCGAAACCACTAAACTCGCAAAATTTCTAATTTTACAGGAGGCTTTATTTTTGAGTTTAGCTAAGTCTGATTGGATTTCATTTATCTTTTCTTCGGGAACTGATAAAGTCATCTCACGGGAATTGAACACAAATCCCAAATAGGTGCACTCATTTGACGGTTCTAAGCAACTTTTTTGTCTAATAATTAAAAAACCTAAATTTTGAAGTGCATCAGTGGTTACTAGAATATTTTTTATGCATTCTTGCCGTGATCGACTAATCAATAAGAGGTCATCCAAATAGCATACCGAAATCAAATTTCTCGCTCTTAACCAACCTAACAGTGGTTTAAGTAATTTGGTGAATAGATACGGGGCAACTGAGATGCCGTTTGGCAAACAAGTGAATTCATATGTCATATTTTCGAAAGAGAATCTTAAATATTTACGAGATTGCTTATCAATTGAAACTAAAAAGTAAGCATCTTGTGAATCGATTGTGGCCATAAAACAATTTTTGTATAACAGATTTTTCACTGAACGATAGTCCTCCATTTTGAAGTGTGAAGGAGTTTGCAAAAAGGTATTCAATCTCTTCAGGTTCAGTACAAATCGATATTTTCCAGTAGATTTTTTCACTAAGAAAAAAGGTGATAAAAATTGATCTGGCCTATTTTCACATACATCTATCGCACCTATCTCTAATAGATCATTGATACAATACTTATAATATTGATTTTCTATTGCCGACAATACTTTTGGGGGTGGTCTTGAGATTTGAACTGGTTGTTTGGAGAATTTAATTTTATATCCCCTCACACAACCTAAAATATTGGAGTCATCCGTGATATTTTTCAAGTTTAAAAAAAAATTGCTATTTCCCTCGTACTTTGTTACCTTGCCTAGTTCCTCCGCTGCTTCCATTGTTTCTTGTTGTTGTCTTGGGAACTTGCATGGTAATACCTGCTGGATCCCATTTTCCTGTTGGGTTTCATTTTCACCTTGTATGTGGAACGCTTCGGAAAATTTGTACTCGAACTTGGTGTAGGTTTAAGACGCGTCTTCATGGCTAACCCAGTTTTTTCAAATGCTTGAGCCGATTTTACTCGATCTGAACATTCTTTTCCAAAAAGATATTCGTCCGATTTGCTATTTTCCGACACTTTAATTGCTGCTGACTGTAGCTGCGGGGCTATCAAAAAACGGCGATGGCCTGTGAGGGCATAATGTACTTGGGTGAAAATTTTTGAAGCATCTAGAAGTTTGCCTAGCGCCTGCTCCTTTTCGGATTTTAATACTTCATCGAATGCAAGTCCCATAATACTGAGACCCAATCCTATTTGGGACTGGAGTTTGCCAAAAAATGAATCTTTCTTGACATCCATATCTCTTAATATAGGATGAATTTCCGGGTTCAAGAGAGGTCCCTTAAGAAACTGGCAATTCGTAGACATGCTGTAACTTTCTGCTTTTTTGGCATCCACATCGAGCCCCGAAATCAAATAGCTTGACCACTTTGCCGCAAGTTCTGCATGCAATTCATTTCCCGTTGCCCCTGTATTTTCCACGCCTAATAAATTTGATAACAAGTCATCTTCCATTGGGACAGCCTGTATCAGTGGCTGTTCTTGAACTGGAAGCTCTGGTCGCAATTGTTCGTTCTCGCTATCTGATTCTGATTCAGAATTATCACTAGACGATGACTCTGAACCTACATAACAATATGCTTTTCGCATTGGAAATACTAATTATCGAATTCAAATTGAATCGATTCTCGATATCTTTTCCTCATTTCGATTTTTACAATAGGTAATTCTTATCGCCAACAAGACATTATCTGTTTGTAATGAAGTGTTTTTCAGCAACCTTCATTACTACAGGTCGGATGCATAAAACCCCCGGTATATTATTCGAATCATTTAGTATTTTGCTAGGTAAACTTATTGTAAAATATTATATATTTTTTTTTTCTAACCACTATCCTAGTTGC
This sequence comes from Chrysomela aeneicollis, assembly GCA_029955515.1. Taxonomy (NCBI): domain Eukaryota; kingdom Metazoa; phylum Arthropoda; class Insecta; order Coleoptera; family Chrysomelidae; genus Chrysomela; species Chrysomela aeneicollis. Next base: position 923,543 of record JARUHQ010000022.1, read on the forward strand.
CTTAGCAACCCTCAGAAGTTTTACGGAGTAAACTTGTACGAGTTAGGATAGCGGGGACCTTACCTTTTATAGTGGGATCCGATACCACTTCTGGGGCCATTGGAAAAATTCCGCCGTCGATTGGGATTGAACCCACGACGGGCAGCCGGCTGATTAAGAGATAGACACCTTAACCGCGCGGCTACCTGGCTCCTTCATGATTCTTATGTTTGAATTGTATAAAAGCATGGGCAATGATAAGATGTATAATTTTCCAGAAAATCAGATATTTTGGTACGTTCCTTATTGGAAATAATCATATCAATCCTATTTAGAAGAAATAATATTCCGGAGATTTTTTTCAATATTCTTTTCAACACTCTACTACCTGTTTTTCACTGAGTGTATTTTGGTTCATTTCTTGCTCCGTTTTAGAGGTCACGCAATGTCAAACAATGTCAAGCAAGGACAACCTGTACCGTTTTTATGATGATTTTTTGGAAAACCGAATAGTGCATGAGGTTTTGTCAGTTGGAGAACGAGAGTCAGTTAGCACCTGAGTGGGTGAGAATTAAGTTATTGCCGAGACGTGAGCCGTGATCAAAACTTTTGAAGCTGTGTTCGATTTTGTTTCCGGGTTTCCGATTAATTGTGTACCGCAGAGTGTTACCTGTAAAACAACCTGTATCGTGAGAGTGTTCCTGAACATAAGGATTAGCTGAACCGGTGGTATATTTTGCTGCGTACCACCCAGAAACCCAGTAAGCCAGAATCTTGAGTTATATTGATTCGTGTAAACATTCCTGAGATTTTTCACTGTCGTATTTAAATTCAGTTCTGAAAATTCTGCCCGAGAATCACTTTAACAACCCAGAATAAAATTTCATTGAATCAGAAACCAGAATTGCACTTTACCTGACACCCGTTTCAAATTGCATATCGCCTGAATTCTAATAAATTGTTTTCCCCGATTTGTCAAGACCCAGATCTCACGAACCACCCTGTATAATAAAATCCGCGATAGAATCAAAGTAGAACGAACGATTTGTCATTGCCTTTGCTTCAGTGGTGGTTTTCCTGTATTATCTGTTTTGTTTCTTTTTATTGTGTTAAGGCTGTTTGATATTATTTTATATTTTCCGGAAAATCTGACAAAGTCTGGAAAGTTAAAGTTTATGTAATAAATAATATAGAACCGTCCCTGGATTTTTATTGATTGAATTTCTGATTTGATTTTGTCTGTAGATTATTATCTATTTAGTGAATTTCAATAAATCCTGTTGAAACCGAAACTTAGTTTAAAATAAAATACCATCTATTTGAAGTAGCTTGTATTCCAGTATAAATTAAGGAACTGTAACTAAAGACTACATTTTCTTAGAAGTTTATTGTTATCCTGGTCTAACTAACTGACCTCTGGTTTACACAAGGGGGTGCATTGTATGGATTTATTCTGTATCCCTTCTTCACTGTACACACATAGAAAGAATTACTTAATTTGATTTGATATGCTTTGATTCAAGAGTATGGCTTGTTTATATATACTGGAATAAATGTCTGCTCAATTCAAGACTATTATATGTTTCCAAATAAATACACTCATACCAATGTTATAGATTTCTTGAATCGTGAATGAATGGAGTTCTTCGTGAGAATAATACAATATTTCAGATTGAGAACACAATATATTCAAATCAAGACAATCATAATCTCCCAATGACCCGCACTTTTCTTGAACAAAAAGAATCAGAATTTCAGTTTTAGCTGTAGATTGTTTTGTATCAAGAATTTTATCAAATTAGAGGAATTATATCGATTTCTTGAAATGAGAATCATCCTCAACTTCCGTTCTCTTATTGGGGCTCTCATAAATCACATCATCACTTGCAGACCTTCTTCTTGACAACCTTTCCCCCTATTCGTAGATATTATTTCTGAACTTGTCCACCAGTTTACCTCGCAATAAAGTTGTATTCCTCTGGTTTCAAACTACTGAAAAATATAAAATATATCATTCACAACTCCATGTAGGTACAATGTGAGAGATAATCTGACTCAGCACAATGTATGGTTATTATATTTCTTCAAATCTGATGGGTTCACATTCTTACTACTGAATTCATTTTCCTTGGATCGAAATTTGGTAAAAAAATGTAAAAATATGTTAGGTATAATATGCAATATCAAAATACCTAAGATGTCTACAAGTTCAAGAAGCTCTTTTCCACTGTTCAATCAGTGTTTGGACAAATTAAAACGTTCATCCGCACATAGGTACCTAATCCCAATTTTCACTCACTATGCCGATCCTGGTTATTCAAGTTCTTCACGAATTATCAGTTTTCGAGATGATATAGCTACGTTAATTGATTGGATACACAATAATACCTACCCAAGAATGAACGTCGATAAGATATAGGCATGTAACTTACCCCTAAAAGTGGTAATTATATCCTCAGATATCTCCTAAGACCTTAGTTTTTCTTTCATGGCAAGCCAATATTTCTATGCCAATAAAATAGGTTGAACTGGTTGAACAATGATGGATGCACGACAAGAGCACCGAAACAACACACTCACACCATTTGGTCAATCCAAATAAACTTTCTCAGAGATTTACTTATTCAGAGATTAAATGTTGAATGTTATTTTGAAAGAAGACATTCCGTGATATATTTTTCAAGAACTTCATTATTTTTTCTGGATACTTTGAATTTCTTGAATTGAGAACATTTTGTTATACCAAATGAATATTCCAGTGAAATAATTTTCTACAATTGACATATTCAATAAATTCATTTCAAATAAATTATTTCAGAAGAAGAATGCGCTTTTTCAAAACAAGAATTGGACGTTGAACAAATATATCGTTTTCATTTGAGAAATTGTTTTTATGTGTGTAGCTACCCTAGGGCCTTCCAAAGAACTCCTCTAGTTCTGGAAGAAAGTGGAGCATACCACTTCAAAAAAAACTGGCGCTCGAGGCAACCGCTCTAAAGTAAATAGAGAACTAAGCCCTGAGGCCCTTTATAGGGCTCTTTCCCGAAAAAAGAGCCTTACATGTTTGTATGGTGATAAAGAACTTGCGTCGCAAAAACAAACTTTTTACCTTTACATATAAAATGTCGGTACAGTCTGTGACAAATGCCTATGATGAAAATATGTATTAATTCGAGGATTTTTGGATATTGTCCAATGTTTCACTGATAACAGATAGCAGTACTACTGTTCTGGAGGGCTCGTATTCTCGGAAATATCTGATAATATTCAAGATAATACCTTATTGAACACGATTTGTACCCCCTGAAACACCCTACTTGCAGTACAGAGGGGTGTCAACCTCAAATTTTGCAGATTATGATGAACAATATATATATCGCAACTCTACAGTTCAATGAAGATAGTTTTGCAATTTCATGCTTTTGTTAGAGACTGTACCCGTACCTATCAAACTTTCAACGAGTATAAGATCAAAATTTTACTTACTGCTTGACATATCTTTGATTAGTTTCTCTAATCGACGAAATTTTGCTTTGATTTTCTTTAATTTCGTTTTTCTTTTCGGCATCTTGCTATCTCACGAATGTACCGAAAAAGTGTGACGTCAAAGCTATGTTGGTACTACTGATTTGCTTCCAAACAAATTATTTTCCCATGTAAATCTCCATAAGAGATTTTTTGAAATCGATTATCTCATTTATAGTGAAAAAGTTACATATTTCGATACCATTTATAGAAAATAGGACATACTAGTTCCTATTAGAAAAATAGAAACAGGTGAGAAACGCTAACAAATTTGAATGAGATGATATTGAAATATATTGAGGTTATGTTTTTTCAGTGTTTACTTTTGAGGCCCTGATATTTCGACTGTATTTTCGATTAATATTATATAATATATCAGTGTAGTGAATGGAAAATATGTCTTGAAGCCAGTTGAAGCTATCAACAATGGTACATTTCTCTAGAGATGAGGAAAAACTGATATCTAGGGGCTGAAAGGCCATGTTGAGAACATGGTATTTGATGCTGATCTCAAGACCTTAATGTGGTTGATTCAAGCGAATATTCATGATAAAACATATAAAGTACAGGTGAGCTATAATTTTAAAGGGTATATTGGATAAATTGAACGTTTTGAAATGTTTGTTGTAGATAAACTCTACCAGTGTATGTGAGTCCCTGTTCAAGAGGATAGTTTCTTGGCCATCACATTGGCAGCTTTAGCAATATTTGCACACTATAATGTACGAGTACCTTCAAAGCTTGAACTAGGAGTAATAAAGAAAATGCACCATCAACATTTGAAGAGAAATCAGTCACACCAATGTAGAATTATATACATTATATTATACAATATTAATTATAAAATAAAGTGAATATCGATCGACATCATACTCTCGAAGTGTTATAATGAAAAACTGACATTCAAGAGTCATTTTATTTCTTCTTGGGCATTTATCAATGTAGTACAGTGCCTAGGGACAGTTCTCAAAGTTGTTTATGAACTTATATCTCCTGGGAGAACTTATATCTCCTGGGAGAACTTATAATTATTTCATGATGCTGCTAATAAACTCCCAGGTAAGCTTTCAGATTCTTCTACATATTCCAAAGAAGACGACATTATCATGAAAAGAAAAATCTTTGCTGACAGCATCAACCTTAATCGGTATATCTTTCCTCAATCTACAACAAATAATGATATAATAATACCTTTGTTATGTCTAGTAACCATATCTTGATTCACACACTTTTCATTCTTATTTCATATCACGATTGTGATAGAAAATAAAATAATATTAGAGAATAAATACAATAATAAAGCAAAATCCTAACCTCACTTCAGTTTGATTGAGATTTATTCAAAACTGTCAATGGTTAATACATGTTTCTAATTTTTTTAAGATACATCGAACCTGTGGTGTCTATTTATTGTGTCCCTCCTACACTCGATGTAAAGGGTTAAATGAAACAACTATTTCCTATTTGTCCACCCTCACTTTGTCACGGTCTGATATCAACTGCCACATTCATCAATGCTATCTTCAACGTGACTCAGTGAATGCGAATATCTTTATTCATTATATAATCCAATACACTACAGAACCTCCCTCTTTCCGTAAATAATCTTGAAATACGTTAAATATTCACAATAAATATTAGAAGAGACTTCAAAAATTTGCTTATGAAGATTTACATGTAAATTTTTTTCTATTGGAAACATTCAGGAATACCAACATAGTTTGTGACGTCACGACTTTTTCGGTCCATTCCAAACACATCCGCACCGCGTGACACAAATATACATAATGAGTAATGGCTATTGGGATGATACATAGGTAGGTATACGCATAGGTATACGGGATGATTCTTTAAACATTTGTGGCGCGTGATACATATTTAGCATAAACTACCAGGTAAACCATAAGGAAAAATTGCGAAATATAATTCGCATCATGTACCTGTTCAGTGTTTAATCACACCGAAGAGAATTTCGTAGAGGTAGGATTCAACATCAAGAAAATCACATGATGTGCATCATACCACTGCGGTGTCAAATCGCACTTTTGGAAATGCATAAAGAACTCCACCAAAGTGTTTATTCTGCTGAACACCTAGTGTTACTGACAACTGGGTTTAATTATTGAAAAACCTATAGGAAAGGTCACATAACACCTACAGTGGTGAATAATATGCCTGACACCAAAACAATCAAGACCTCAGGGGACAGCAGACGGTGTGAGCTGGTGTAATTTTTTTTACTGTGTACTTGATTTCAATATTGAGCATCATATATTCATATAGATCAGTAGCAATTCAATCAATTTGCCTAGTCTATGGTGCCACTGATAAGGATTAGTTAGCCGAAACAGTTTGTCATCAACCGAATTGTTCATAGATTCTTCTAGTCTAGTTCATAAATTATATTTCAATAATCCAACCTAGAGAAAACATCGAAGGTGGTGAAGAAATGCACTGATTTGGTGTTCCTTTCCACCAGATAAGTATGTGCATGTACCTGATGCTCAGTGTGTAAACGCACCAAAGAGAATTTCATTGAGGTAGGATTCATCATCAAGAAAATCACAGAATGTGCATCAAACCACTGCTGTGTCAAATTGGACTTTCAGAAATGCATAAACTACACCACCAAAGTGTTCAATCTGCTAAATTCAGCACTAACACTAGTGCTGCTCACAACTGAGTTAGATTATTGAAAACACCTATAATATGGGAAAGGTCACATAACACATAACACTACAGCGGTGAATAATATGCCGGTGTTTATTGATACTAAAACAATCAGGACCTCAGGGGACACCAGATGGTGTTAGCTGGTGTATTTTTTTTCACTGATGTGTATATAGTGTATCAAGTTTTGAGGTTGCCAGTGGAATCATTGATGGAACTATAACCATGGTTAAATCATTTATCAATTGTTTTTATTCCAAAAAATTCGACAGGTGAAAATGTTGGTGATACTTCAGAACTCGTGATGTATATATAGATGCCTCTACTAACGTAGGTGTCAATGTCAAATGCCATTCTATTTCATTAGATTTGGGGATTTGTTGAAATAACCGGAAAGTGTAAACCTGGAACCCACTGATTTTGTCTTAGACCATATACCTTGATCTAAAGGTTTTGTTGAAACATGAAGAACAAACAATCTTCCATTGACTATAGTTACTTCATAATGTAGTAGGGTCCCTTTCTTTATCTTGGTACTTAAACTACGCAACACTAATTACGTCGCACCCCAAAATGTTGCCCCTGTTAAAATTTCAATAACTTTTTTCTGCCATGAACATTTTGAATTCTGTTTACACTGTCTGCAGGCTCAGTTTTTCAGCTATATAATCTCGCACATCTTCGAAAAGTTTTCAGGTTGCCAGTGGAATCATTGATGGAACTATAACCATGGTGAAATCATTTATCAATTGTTTTTATTCCAAAAGATTCGACAGATGAAAATATTGGTGATACTTCAGAACTCGTGTATATAAAGATGCCGCTACTAACATAGGTGTCAATGTCAAATGCGATTCGATTTCATTAGATTTGGGGATTTGTTGAAATAACTGAAGGATATGCATCCACCCCGTATACGCTGACATATCACTTAGTTCCTCAATCGAGTGACTTAGTGATACTATGAATCAAGGGATCTCACGTGAAGAAGTTAGGCTGAGAGTCAGTTACCGTTTAGACGTTGTATTAGAAGGATGAGAGAATAAAAGTGGGTGTAATTATTGTTTCGAAGTATGTATTTCTAACATAACCGGAAAGTGTAAACCTGGAACCCACTGATTTTGTCTTAGACCACATACCTTGATCTAAAGGTTTTGTTGAAACATGAAGAACAAACAATCTTTCATTGACTAGTTACACCATGTTGTAGTAGGTACCCTTTAAGAATAGTTTATCTTGGTACTTAAACTACGCAACACTAATTACGTCGCACCACAAAATGTTGCCCCTGTTAAAATTTCAATAACTTTTTTCTGCCATGAACAATTTGAATTCTGTTTACACTGTCTGCAGATGGTCTGCAGGCTCAGTTTTTCAGCTATATAATCTCGCACATCTTCGATAAATGGTTTTTTCCATAAAATTGCTACAGGACGTTACGGACGTTACTTGAAACTGTGTTCTTCAATTATTGTGTGTTCCTGAAGTGAATCGCTGGGAGATTTTGGAAATTGGACTAGGTATTGTATGTACTATGTATTTGACTTGGGTGTTTGTCTACATTCTACATGATTTTGTGGATGTGATTCTCATTTATAGACTAAATTTAGTCGAATGCTATTCGATTAATTGGTCGATTCGTATCAATGATGATTATATTCTCGGATTAGATTAATTCTTCTTGTGATTCAAGATCCTTAATTTTTTGTTCCAGCAAAATAATTTGCCATCAAAACTTTAGGTGATACCGTATTAAACATTTTAAGTGATCAACTGATATTTCTATTCTATCTATGTCGCATGTTTCAACAATTTTGATAACCACGAAACTGTTGTCTAACGTGATTGATCTTGTAGTTGTGGTGACATCAAGGTGACTTTCACTTTTTTAGACAAGGGAGGATTTTTCGTACTTGAGCCATTCGGTATCGGGAGTGTAGTAGGTACTTGTGGTAGAACTCAATAATACACGGAGTACAATAAACACACCTATATTCAACTGTACTTCTCTATGTCTATTCCCAATATGAATAATCATACATGAATACCATGAATAATCCCTTATCCCCTTTCATTACATAACTATATCAGTCACTCTGATAAGCTACCTGAGTCAACTGCTCCTCCATAGGCGGGACTCTACTGCACGGCCATCCTGATTTGTTGTTGTCCCCAACAACTTCCTGGATTCCACCGTACGAATAAAAAAATGGATATAATCATTTCCAAGTATGTCTTGTTTATATTTCACTCTTTCGAAGGCACAGTTATGTTATAAGTGGAAACAGATGAGCCTTGAAAAAGAATTTCGTTAGCCATCGATGTGTATTAGATCAAATAATTAAGATTTCGTTTGGCGCTACATACACTTGTGCCATCAAATCTGAGTGATGCCCTTAGAGGGCTCTGATATGGCCTCAAAGGTTATACCGCCATTGAAGAGCTCTAGTGTACCTTCAACAGGATTTGTATTGCCATCAAAGGGCTCGTACCATGCTGTCAAGAAGCTGTGCCATCAAGGGCTCTGTTGTGCCATCGAAGGGCTCTGTTGTGCCATCAAAGGGCTCAATTATGCCATCGGAGGGCTCAACTATGCCATTGAAGGCTCAATTTATTATTTACCTTAACGTTTCTGGAACATGAATGGTTTCATATGTTCTGCCGCTACAACCCCTTCGTATGGGCGATTTGATCTTCCCGTATGCAAATCCTCCTTCACCTTGTACCGGTCATTTGGGAGCACCTCTGTAACTTTAAAGGGCCCTCTGAATTTGGGAAGAAGCTTTTTACTCTCCCCGGTTGCCGCGTTGCTAATAACTTTGGTCAGTACCAAATCCCCTATATTGAAAAACTTTGGTGGACCTCGTTTTCTATCGAAGGTAACATTTTGTATAGTTCTGTTCTTCTCCAACTTTTGTGCAGCTTCTACTCTAATTTTGGTTACATCCAAGTCAAGTCCCTCGCTGTCATGGATATCGCCATCCATTTTCAGTGGGAAACCAAATAATAGTTCGGCTGGCGTGTTCTGTGTGATGCGGTGTTTCGTGCTATTGATGCCTTGCTGGATTATGCCAATTTTTGAGTCCCAATTGTTGCCCGTGTCCGCTCCAGACGTGGCCAATGCATCTAGTACTGTTTTATTCATCCTTTCAACTTGACCGTTTCCTCTGGGCATGCCCACCGATATGGTGTGCAATTTGATACCTTTTTGTAGCAAATATTCTTTTAAATCGTTGGAAACAAAACCTTTTCCTGCGTCTGCAATAATCCTCTTGGGATTTCCAAAAATTATAAACATATCTGTCAAAACTTCCAGCACACACTTAGTGCTTGTATTAGGAACTACTTTCAAATAAGTGAACTTTGAAAACCCGTCCACGATCACAAGTATATACTTATTTTCCTTAGAAGTTTCTACAAAGGGACCTAAATGGTCCACGTGTAGGGTGTGATGTGGTCTCGCATACTTAGGCATCGAATGTAAATATCCAGACTTCCTACCACTATTTTCTTTATGATAGAGGCAATTTAAGCAAACTTTTATGTATTTGTTTATGAATCTTTTCATTTTCGGAAACTAATAATGTTTTTTAATTCTGTCCATAGTTTTCTCTAATGCAAAATGACCTATATCGTCATGATTAGCTTTCACTATTTGCCACCTACAATTTTTAGGTATTACCCATCTCCGACCATATGGCGTAAGCCGATAAACTTTGTTACCCCGTAGATCATACTCTTTGAAAATACTTTCATTATTTTCTGTATCACCACTCATCAAAATTTCCTTAATGTTTTTAATGGAATCATCCTGATCTTGTGCTTCGCGTAAATAATCATCTTCACGTAACTTCAGAACCTTTTTTGTTTCAAAATTTTCATTTCGTTCGAAATTACGACTGAGTGCATCTACATGTTGCATTTGTACTATGGCTTTATGTTGTACAGTGAATGAATAATCTTGCAAAAATAAAACCCACCTAGCTATACGCGGAACAATTGTTTGCTTAATCAGTGCATTTTTGACAGCATTACAATCGGTAAAAATGGTGAATTCATTTCCGATTAGGTAAAATCTGAATTTTTCCAGGGTTTTTACGATTGCAAGTAATTCTAGTTCAAAAGAATGGTAGTTTTTTTCTGCATCAGTTGTTTGTTTACTAAAAAACCCAACTGGTTTTTCTTTATCTTCATATTTCTGAACTAATATACCTGCGAATCCATCCCGACTCGCATCTGTGTAAACTATTATTGGTAATTTAGGATTGAATATGCATAATACAGGATGTGAACAGATTCTCTGTTTAAGGTCATTCACAATTTCTGTTTGTGAATCAGACCATTGCCAACCAGAGTTTTTCTTCAACAGGTTCGTGAGGGGGGCTGTCAATCTAGCGAAATTACATATGAATTTTCGAAAGTATCCAACTAGGCCTAAAAACTGTCTTAACTGGTGTTGAGTTTTTGGTATCGGAAAGTTAGAAACTGCATCCGTTTTGGATTTTGAAGGAGATAACTGATTTAAAGAAATTTGGTACCCAAGATATGATATTTCCTCTACTAAAAATACGGATTTTGACAGTTTTAGTGTTAAACCATATTCAATAAGTATGTTCAAAACTTTTTCTAATAATACTAATCCTTCGGCCTTTGATTTGGATGGAATCACTATATCGTCAAGATATGGTATCACATGAAATTCCCTCAGAGGCTGAAAAATTTCATTCATGAATTGCTGAAAAAATGACGGACAATTATAAAGACCGAATGGTGCTCTCAAAAATTCGTAATGCCCTTCTGGTGTTATGAATGCTGTGTAAGGAATTGATTTGGGGTCCATCGGTATTTGATGATACCCTGAAGCCAAGTCAATACATGTGAAGTACTTAAAATCTCCTAAATTATCAATCATTTCTTCAATCAATGGCATAGGAAAACTATTTTTCAATGTGATTTTATTGAGTGCTCGATTATCAACTACCATCCTTTTTTCGTCGTCTCTTTTGTTCACTAGTAAAGCTGGACTTGAATATGGTGACCTACTTTCCCTAATTATTTTGGCTGTCAATAATTCTTTTATTTTGGCTCTGATGATTTGCTTATCTTTTTCGGCACTGCGATATGGTCGATGGGTGACAGGTTTAACAGTAGTTAATTCTATGGACAGAGAAACTGAGTGTGCTTTTCCGAGATGATTTAGATCGAGAAACATGCACTTTTCATGTTCGAGTAAAATTTTATCAAGTTGCGATTTCTCAAGCTCAGATAAAATTCCACATTTCATATTTCCCAGCCACTGAGGTGTTTTCATCTTGTTCTGAAAGGTTAACACGTCATCAACACGGTAATACATGATATTTTGATTTTCTGTGAAATTTGTTCCAATCAAATTATCATTGTCGACATTTTGGTCTTCCGTTACGTAATACACAATGTTGAGCATAACCTCGTCGATGCGTGTTAAATTTTCCGTGAAATGGGTCTGTTCCTAAAAACCCTGACAATCTAACTCCCTGTTCGAGTGGTTCAACTTTCAACTGTAGTTTCTGTGCTACTTCCGATTTTATAATCAAACAATCACTACCGAAATCAATAAACGCCGTACATTCTTTGCCATTTATATAAATTGTTTTGTGAAATTTTGAAGAAGTATGATTATCACGAATTAACTTTACTTTTTCCACTTTCAAGTCTTTCTGTTTACTTTTTTCATAAGAATGATCTCTTCTGTTTTGATGATGTCTGTTTGCAGGTATTGGTTTATTTTTACTAAAACAACCAGTTTCAATATGACCTTTTTTTGTGCAAAAATTGCATATTTTGTTTTTGTGTCGGCAGCTATCTCGATTATGACCCATTCCACCACAACAAGTACATACTGCATGTTTATTATCGTTTGTAATTCTATTAAATGAATTCATGTGAACACTGCTCGGTGTTGGGTGTGGAGGACCTTTTTGTTTTTCGATCGTTACTTTTGTATATATTTTATTCTTTAGATATTCCCCCAATTTGTTAGGGTCTCGAATATTTGACGCCTCAATGGCAGATTTCAGATTGGGATCATTTATAGCTCCCATTATGAGAGAAACCTTGTCAGAGTCGGAAAAATTTAGTTTTAATTTATTTATTTTTGACGAATGCTCAAAGTGAAATTCATATAATGATACCCCTACTGCAGGTTTATGATCAGCAACATCCATAAACAATTCATATGCATTTCTTGTACTTTGTAAAGTAGAACTCAATAACTCTTTCCAATCTGCCCAAGTATTCCGAGACCACCCTAATTCACACTGAATGTAACCAAAGTTTACAGAATATACTATAAGTTGCGTCACTCTCGCCGAATCGTTTGTCGGAACGGTTTGGGATAGCATTTTTTGCAATTCCGAGAACTGAGCCCGCTAATTAGCCGCAGGCAACCGCAAGCAGAAGTCAAGCGATATACGAGGATCAATTGCAAATTAAAGACCTTATGCTATATACCGGGTACGTCGAATATTAAAAATATGATGCGAAGATGCATAGATCTATAACATCTTATTATGTTTTTCCATTTCATATAGGTAAACTAGAATTGATTTTTTTTTATTGACTTAGTTCAATGAAACTTTTATTGAATTTCTTTGTTTTCATTTCTATGTTAATGAATTTCAATGTGAAATATAATTCAACCCGTGTATATAAACATGAAAACTAATATACCCATATAAGGTTTCTACATAAGTGAATAAAAACAGTGTCGATGAATTCGTCTTTCAAACGTTTCCCAACTGCTTGTCCACCAGGTTCTGTATTGTAAGACCACCGAAAGGTTTTTTGGTGTTTTTATTGTGTACTTTCAATTTGAAAAATATAATTCCTTCACAACTAAGTTTCTTTCATGTAGAAAGAAAAATTGATGCAAACGTCCTGCGTAGGGTTGCCATCCGTCCCGATATATCGGGACTGTCACCGTTATTGAGCTCTCTGTCCCGACGTCCCGACAAAAGACTAAAATGTCCCGATTGAAACTGGGCAATGCAAATTTCGTCGGTCAGCCACTTAATAATATTTGATTGTAATGATAATACTCCTAACGTGATAGTCTGATTCATTTGATAAATATGAAGGGATCGATCTGAAGACACTATCTGAAATCCCAGCATGAAAAAAATACTATTTTATACCTGTAAGTCTCCTGCGACAATCTCTTCGAGCAACATATGTATCTTAGAAGCTGAACTTGCCTCAAAGAAATGAAAATTGATCAATTCGTTGGTAAAGAAATGCATTAACTTTTATGAAGAAACTGAAAAAATGAAAGAAAGTGCCAACTGTTAAAATTATGCGAGTATTTTTTTTTACAATCCCTGCTAAATCGCTTGCTCCCAGAAACTGTGGAGTCTATTTCACAGTGCCAACTCAATTATGACATCTCAGACATGACTTTGCACAGAGTTCTACAAATATGTTAAGGTCACAAAGAGTTGTAAAAGCTAAATCTTCTTAACAGTATGGCAACTCTAGTACTTCTGCAGCAAATTAGAATTATTTTTATTATGACGTTAATTAACTAACAAATATGTTATATGAAATACGAAGATTTTCATCACAAATTTTTTTTATACACCCCATCATATAGAATTCTTAGAACGTCCCGACGAGAGTCTAGCGAAATATGGCAACCCTAGTCCTGCGTAACTAGACTATTGCACCAAAATTATTTTAAAATATACTCGGGTGATATCAACGAATTTCTTTCCAGATTTCTTATATTGGGATAATCATTCGTAGAAACTTCAAGTGGAGTATATGGAGAAATATTCTAGTGAGTTTTTGTAAATTCTGGAGTTAAATTCATCAAGGCTTCATTTCATACAGTTTTTACCTTCAGCACAATCAAAATACCGTAATCTGAATATTTTATTGAAAGATCTACAAAATTGTATAGTAGTAGGGTTTCTGGAATTTCCATAAGAGTTTGATTTAAGCGAAATAGTTTTGATTGATAATTCGAGTATATAAATATTTGTAATCTTCATTTCGTAGTGATTCCCACAGAAGAAATATTTATTTTATTGCATTTCTACATCAAAAAATAAATTTGACTTTTTTGTTACGTCTCGCCTGACAAAACTCACAAATTTGAAAGATTTTTTAATATTTGTTTTTCGGTAGCCATAAAGGCTTTCAGATCCATCCACTGCCCAAATATGACACGCCTTTAAAATTTATCAACCCACTCACAGAAATGTAACTTTTGGGACAATCTGTATATTTGGCTCTGAATTGCTGCGCGCCGCGGCAAGCCGTGGACTGGGACGTCGTGTATCTCACGGTTCTCGGCGAGGTACTGAATTCAGTACCCTAACCCTAGATAGGCGGGGTAAGAGGCCGGTCGCTTCGAGAATCGAGGCGGAGTGACGCGATGTAACTTTCATACCAGATTTTGGCAGTACCTCTCAATTTATTAATTACTTGATACACAATGAAGCTATCAGACCACTGGTATGTATTTGCATTGTGTTGAATGATTTCTACCCAGTCAGAAATTTCCATGTTCATCGGATCAAATTCAGGAATAATACTAGTTGAGACAGTACTAGAGCTTGGCTGTATGTTGATCATTTGTGGCTTATCAGAACTGGCTTGACTTTCAGGTTGGCTTGTTCGTGTTTTCGAAGCTTTCCTGGATTTTCTTCGATGTGTTCGGTGCTCATCGCTGGAACTGGAAGCGCTTCTTCTGTACCTTGAATATCGCCTCTTCGATCCCTTATCGTGCCTTGGCATCCTTCACCGCACTATTCACACTGTTTCTTTTCACCACTTCTGATGTAGTAGGTACTTGGGGTAAAACTCAATAATACACGGAGTACAATAAACACACCTATATTCAACTGTACTTCTCTATGTCTATTCCCAATATGAATAATCATACATGAATACCATGAATACCATGAATAATCCCTTATCCCCTTTCATTACATAACTATATCAGTCACTCTGATAGCTACCTGAGTCAACTGCTCCTCCATAGGCGAATTTTGGTAGGGAGCTTCCAAAATTTGTTTTTAAAAAACTTTATTTCAAAAACTCGGTTGAGCTACAAACGGCAATGTCAAAGCCTGAATTATAACTGAGCTACCTAATTACAGAAACTGAATAGATGCATATAATAATTTTATCTCGAGAATGCAGATTCAAGCAATCTTGCATTTATACAATATTACGTGTTTGAGGTCCGTATCTTGCTTCTACGGGCGTCGTGATAGTGGGTATCCATATACAAGGCGAGATGATACTTAACACCTCCCCTCATTGTTTAGAAATTAGGGCCTGGTTCCGAATTTCTAATCCTAAGTTCTTCTATAGGCACGAACTGGTTGTCAGGGCCATCTGGTTTCTGGGTGATACTTGATGATTTTTTGCAAAACTTCTTCTTGTACATCGACTGAAGTAGGTAGGCGACGATGGCGGCAAGGGCAGCATACAGGATGATTGTCCATATACTGATTCTTGAAGAAATGGGTTGTTCTTCATCTTGTAGTTTTTCTACGATTTGGTTCATCTTATTCTGGATTGGCTTCATTTCATCTAGGTTTATGGATTCGAGTTGAATAGGTGGTAATTCACGAGTTCTTCCTTTGAGGGATTCTTCTATCTTCACTTCAAGGGGTGGCACCTCGATGATTCTTGTTTCTATGCGTGGATCTTTGTAGGTTTGTAAAACTGTAGTTTCGATCTTAGTTTCACAGGATTCTGGTACTTCGATGATGTAGCTTCCTTTGATTGTCGACCTTTGTTCTTCTTTGTTACAAATTGATTTCACTGTTGTCTCGTTGGGAAATATTCCAATCCATTGATTAGAATTGATTTTTTGAATTTTCTTGTTCTGGAGTTTGATGAGCTGTGGTTGACAATTGTCGTATTTCTTCGTGAAGAGGATGAGGTTGACTTCGCATGGTATTCGTTCGTCTATTGGATTTGCTTCTGGCAGTGCACACATGGCTTCTCCTGGGATGACTTCTTCACATGGTTCATTTGAAAATATATAGTGATGCTCATTGAGGAAAAGGAATTTATTTTCGGGGACAATGATATGATATAGATTTTGTTCTGTTTGAATTGGGAAGGAGTATAGGTGGTAATAGTTGTATTGTTTAGGTTCGACGATGGGAACTTCTAGAATAAATACGATTTTTCTATCCTTCTGATATGCTTTTATGTTGATAACTTTCTCGAAAATGATTATATTTTCTCGATCTGGGCTATACGGTAATGTGACGTCGTTGAGATGCTGGTAAATAGATTGCAACTCTTTAAGTAGGTCTTCGGGTTCAATAATCGATGGGTGGAGAACTGCTATTTTGGCAAAGGTTATAGCGGTTTCTAGTTCTTCGATTACCCTTAATATTGTGTTGAGAACTTCAATCAGCTGTATGAAAATCGTGTGTAGATTCACTAAAGAAAGTGTTTCCGAGTTTGATATTTCCTTATCTCGTATAGCAGCTTCGATTTGCATAATTCTTGATTTCAGAACTAGTTGGTTGGTAACTAGTTTGTTCATTGTTGAATTAAATTTATCTATTGCCTCAGTAGTTAATGATATTTGTTCTCCAATCAGTACCTTTTGTTTTGTCTGTTGTCTCTGTATCTTTTGTATGGCTTCTTCGTAACGGTATCCATCTTCTGCGTCGAGATTTCCTGTAATACCCTTAATGATACTACCAAAAATATTTAATAGTCCTCTTTTTGTTCTTGGTGAATTCGGAAATATTTGTGACAGTTTTTTCCTTGTTTCCTCTATTAGATGTTCTAGGATTATTTGGTAATTGTGCATTTCTCGTTCATACGATGCACCATGCTCTTTGTTCGCCAGGCTTTTATTTAGTTCGGCAGCGTTCAGTTCTATTTGTTCAAATTCTCGAATCAGGGTGTTTACATCAAAAATTCGAATGAATGTCCAATAATCTACTATATTTCGAGCTATTCCCATTTTTTGTGGTAATAGTCCAGGATTTTCTGTTATTTTTCTGATTGTTGGTCGGTCGATTCTTCCAATGGTCCATTGGATCGTTCTGTAACAAGAGGATGTCTCAGTTTATCGAGATGAATTCTTCTTGGCGGTTTATCAGGGGATGAAATCAAACATGTATGGTGGTCTATATTTATTTCTGTGATAGTAAATGGTCCTACGTATCTATCTTTGGCTTTGTTCCTGTCAGCTTCGGGATTTTTCTCGAATACTATATCTCCTACCTTGAAGGTATTTTGTATCATCTGGTTGTCATTCTTTCTGGTGATTATTCGCTCTTTATCTCTCATTAGTTTTTCTTTAACCTTCTCGTATGTCAATTTGAGTTTATTCTGGTGTTCTTCGACATAGTTTTGATAATATTGTTTATCATAATATATATCGTATGGATTTCTTGATGCTGTGTGGCCATATACAAGTTCTAATGGTGTGAATCCAGTAGCGGAGTGTATGGAATTATTATATCCGATAATGGCGTACGTCATTAATCGTGAAGGGGTATCTGGAGAATGTTGTTTCACAATTCGATAATGTTCTGTTAGGGTTCCATGTAATCTTTCTATCAATCCATTTGATCGGGGATGTTGAGGAGTAATAAAATGAACATTCACTTTATGAAGATTTAGTAGAGATGTGACTGTTTCATTGTCGAATTCCGTGCCGGAATCAAATGTAATTGAAACTGGTATTCCGAAATGTTGGAAAAAATGTATTAGTTTGTCAGATATTTCGATGGCATTCTTGCTAGTTACTTGATAAGCTTGACCTAATTTGGAAAATTCATCGACGATTGTGAAAAATGATGTTCCTTCAATCGTGAATATATCTGCATTTAGTTTTTCGAATGGTCGTGTGGCTGTTTCGGTGACTTTCAGAGGAATAGTTGGTTTGTGTCTTTCGTATTTAGCTTTCTTACATACGAGGCAAGAGTTGATAAAACTTTCAATTGATTTTTTCATGTGTGTCCAAAAATATCTTCGATTTAGCTCTTTATATGTTTCATTAATTCCTCGATGATTTGTCTTTCCTTCGTGGTAATTTTTTATAAGGTTTTGTTGATCTTCTGGGTCATCTACAGATATCATTCTGTTAGTACATCTTATAAGTACTGGGTGGTCTCTATTGAATGTATTGCAGAATACTCTACAAAAATCCTTATACATTGCTTCTTTTTCAAAATAGCAGAAATATTTCTTTCTTGGTTCACAGTACTGAATTAGTAATGCCTTGATTTGATCATCATTGTTTTCCTTAGAAATTTGGGCGTAAATAATTGTTTGTTTACCTTTTTTGACAATTTTCGGTTCTTGAGGGTTATTGAATACGGTTGTGATAATGAATTGTCTTTCTTTTTTATCTATGGCATCTTGTAAAATAGAAATGCTTTGAGGAGGATCTGGGTCTTGTCGTGATCCCACTGTTATTTCTTGTTCCACTACTTCTTCTTCTTGAACTAAATCAATTTGGGGTGGTACAATAGTTAGTTCCATTTCTTCGTCTATACAGGGTCGTGTTTCATGGAAAGTTGGTAGGGAAACTGTTGAATCCATTGGTACAGGAGTATTCAGTTGATTACTTCTTTCTTCTTCATAATTAATCAATTCATTGAGTAGTTCATCGAGTTCAGTGTCTATTTCGACTGCTGTTGATCTTGCGTCAATATCTAATGGATTTATTTGGATTCTAGACAGTGCGTCTGCATTGGTGTTGTGTTTTCCTTTTTTATATTCCACGGTATAATCGTATTCTTCAAGGCGTAACCTCCATCTAACGAGCTTGGAATTAGGTTCTTTAAAAGAAAATAACCATTTCAGAGGTCGGTGGTCAGTGAAGATGGTGAATTTTCTTCCATATAAATACGGACGAAAATACTTGGTGGCCCAAACAATAGCAAGAAGCTCTTTCTCTATCGTTGAATATTTTTGTTCTGTTTCATTCAATGTTCGGGATGCAAAAGCAATAGGTTTATCTTCTCCAATTTTTCCTTGAGATAAAACTGCTCCCAATGCTACATTGCTAGCGTCTGTCGTTAATATAAATGGGGCAGAGAAATTCGGATATTGCAGAATAGGATCATTTGTTAGAATTTTCTTCGAATTTTCAAAACTTTCGATGAAGTCTCTGGAATGTATCACTTTAGAATTTTTCTTAAGACATTTTGTCATGGGTTTTGTCAGCTTTGCGAAATCTTTAATAAATCGTCTATAGTACCCAAGTAAGCCTAAAAATGCTTTTATTTCCTTTTGAGTTTTCGGTATTGGGTAATTCAATATTGCTTTTATTTTCGAAGGATTGGGTTTAACTCCTGCTGGTGTTATAACATGACCGAGGTATGCTACGTCTTTTTGTAGGAATTCACTTTTGTCCAATTGAATTTTAAAATTGGATCGACGTAAACGATCAAAAACTTCTCTCAAGTGTTCGACATGTTCTTGCAGGGATGTGGAAAATATAATAATGTCATCAAGGTATACCAAGCATTTCTCGTTTTGAATACCTCTCAGCATATTATCCATTACCCTCTAGAATGTTGCAGGGGCATTTTTCAAGCCAAATGGCATCCTTTTGTATTCATAATGGCCGTTCTCTGTACTAAAAGCCGTTTTTTCTATATCTTGTGGTTCCATTTCGACTTGATGGAATCCTGATGCCAAGTCCAGCGTTGTGAAATATTGACTGCGTCCCAATTTGTCTAATATATCGTTGATGTTAGGTAGTGGATACTTGTCATCTACGGTTTTTTGATTTAGTTTCCTGTAATCAATGACTAGCCTCCACTTTTTCTTACCTGAAGCATCCATTTTCTTAGGAACGATCCATACTGGAGAGCTCCATGGTGATGTCGAGGGTTGTATAATACCTTGTTGAAGCATAGATTGTATTTGGCTTCTCACCTCTTGTTGGTGAACTTGAGGATATCTATACGATTTCGTGAATATTGGAGTATTATCCGTCAATTTTATATTGTGTTTGATTTGATTGTTGAAGGTCAAGGGAATTTCCTCGCAGTGAAAAATATCTTTATATTCATAACAAAGGTTAGCGATTTCTGACTTTTCTTCTTTGTTCATGTGGTCGAGACGTAAATTTTTCAAATTTTGTGTTTGTAGTTGTCGGAAATAGTTCTTATTTTTGTCACAAGTTTCTTGTGAGGATGTCTCTTCATAATTATGGATTTCGAAACACTTCAGTTCTTCAATCTCTATTGGTTCGAATAAATCCAAGGTTAATGATTCTTCTGTTGGGTTGACTATGGTAGTTGTCGCCATTTTGTCTTTTACGGAAACGTATGCAGCAGGCATTTCTACACTTTTGAATTTTTTATAGTTTATTATTCCTTCAGAGATGTCTTTGTTTACAGGTATTTCAACAATATGTTCTGTTCGTGGTTGAAGATCTATATGAAATATCGAAGTTTTTTCTTTTAGGGGTCGTTTCGATTGATTTTGACTGTTTTCTTCCATGTGTAATGGGATCGATGTATTTTGAGTGACGAGTGCATTTTTCTCTAAATCAATTGATGCTCCAATTTTTTTTAATAGGTCGATTCCGATCAATCCGTCATATTTGGGGTTGAAGTCAAAAACATAAAATTTCTGGGCAATTCCTGGTTTTTTGAATATTTCTGAAAGCGGTATAGTAATACTATAATCATGGTTACTAATACTGTGAGCTGACTGAATTTGAAATTGATCATTCCGAATATATTGTGGATAGTAATTATTAGCAATATTTGAACTGATTAATGTTTTTGTGGAACCAGTATCAATCATGAATTTTGAATTCGTTTCTGGAAATATTATATATGGTAATTTAGAAGTTATAGTGGCGTTGATAACTATTACGTTTTCTTGCTGGTCGATGGACCAATTTGAAAATTTTGGTCATCATAATTTTCGGCTTCAGAAGGTAGTTGTTCAGATGGTTGTTCGTTTTCTTCATTTGGGTAATAATAATCCGTTAATTGATTGTCAAATTCATAATGAGAATCTTGTTCGTAATATGGGTATGGGTATTCTTCGTTGTAATAGCCGTCTTCTTGGTAGAAAAGTTCTTCAGCTACGAAGTTTGGTTTTGGTCTTTGTTGTGTGTTTTTCGAAAAATTTCCTGAAGACGTATCCATTGCGGTTGGTTTCGGAAGTGTCTTGAATGGATTTGGTTGGAAAACATTTCTTTGCTGCGGTCTTTGTTGAGATTGATTCCAGTAATTATTTTGTTGAAACGGTGGTCTGGGAAATTGTCTTTGTTGTTGCGGCACAAATGGTCTGATTTGCCTTGGAGGGAAATTTTGTATTGGACGAATATTCGGGTTGAAATTCTGTCTGAAAGTTTGTCTGCTGTTAGATGATTGTTGTTGTGGAAAATGTAAAGGTTGTGGTCTCGTGTCTTTTCTCTGTTGTTGCTGGATCAGATGATTTGTTTTGTTTCGGGCATAATAAATGTTTTCTTCTGTCATGACTTGGGAAAGTGCTACTTCCAATGTCTGTGGGTTTCTAGAACGTATTATAGATCCTAGAGGTTCTTTCAATCCACTGAGGAAAGCTTTCAAAGTTAGGTTATCGAACATCATAATTTTGACTGCACGAATTTGAGCATTTCCTTCTGTACATGATAAGTTAGAAAGTAGGAGACTTCGAATATCCTGACACCTTGAGCAGAATTGTTGTGGGGTTTCGGCATGGTCTTGTTTGAGTAACATCAAATCTCTCAGAAGAGAATTCTCATCTCGTTGATCAGCAAAGTTATGTCTAAGCAGCATACGAAGTTCCGCCCATGATTTAATTTCGCGAGCCCCGGCTACGAGTTTGGCTCGTCCAACAAGTTTATTTTTTACGCATGTAATGAGGAACTTATTGATGAATGCGTTTGGCGTTTGGGTCTGTTAGATTTTGAAATTGCTGAACTATGAGGTCGCATGCTTCGATAAAATCGGCTAATTCGGCTGGTTCACCTCCGAATTTGGGAATGGCTTCCAGATAACTAGTATGGAAAGCTGTTGCCATTATAGTTTCTTCGTTTCTTTGGGTTTCGTTCTCTTCGACTAGACTTACGTTAGCGAGTAATTCGGCTAAGTTGTCTTCCAATGACATTTATTCAGGGATAAACGGAGAAAATGGATTTTTCGTATGGGAAATGGGAAATGAGCAATCACTTACATTGAGATGGTGATTGTAAAGATGATCTTCATCGGTGCTGGTATGGTAATCCAATAAAGTATAATCCAAGTGCACTGCACAATTTTTTCTCTAGTCCACTTTTTCGTATTGGTATTTTCACTTTTCCGTACGACTACGCGTTTCTTGTTTTCGTTTGTTTGTCCTTACACTACTTTTTGGTAATAACTCCGACGATTTTGTTCAAAGTCTACCGGTTCGCGGGATAGCTGAGGATAATGTCGATGCTAGATCACTAGAGCCTTTTGCTATCCTACCGACTGCGCCAATTTTGGTAGGGAGCTTCCAAAATTTGTTTTTAAAAAACTTTATTTCAAAAACTCGGTTGAGCTACAAACGGCAATGTCAAAGCCTGAATTATAACTGAGCTACCTAATTACAGAAACTGAATAGATGCATATAATAATTTTATCTCGAGAATGCAGATTCAAGCAATCTTGCATTTATACAATATTACGTGTTTGAGGTCCGTATCTTGCTTCTACGGGCGTCGTGATAGTGGGTATCCATATACAAGGCGAGATGATACTTAACAGGCGGGTATCTACTGCAGGAGTAATTACACAAGTGCTTCAAAATTATCGATAATTTTCTATGAAAGCATGTTGTTTAAACACTGCATGTCATATTTTGTCGAAAGAGACCGACTCCGAAGGAGGAGCAAAATATGAAAATAACCTAATGCAGTTTTTTTACTGACAATTTAACATGCTTGAATGGAAAATTATCAGGTTTATTTTGATGCACGAGTGTAATTCGGTAGAATATTTTCGGAGTTAAAACAAAAATGAAATCCATAAACTGTTTCCATATATATTGATGGTTCAACATTGTATTTTTTGGTTTGCTCGTGGTGATTTTTTCTTGAATTACAGTTATCGAATCATTCCCGAAACGTGACATTTCAACGGTGTTTAAAATTCAGTATTTATGCCTGTCAAAATGACAAAATAGATACACGGACCGAGCGGGTATTTTTCGATACCTACCGGGTATTTACCAGCCCGAAAATTTCCCGCCGGGAATTCATCGCTATAATTGATCGAAAATGTCCCGCTTCATATGGGATTTTTAACATACGATGGAAATATTCGCTATAATTTCCTTCAGCATCAGTTTTCAATCACAAATTTCACATCCATTTTTATCTCGATTTTTATTCACTGTGCTGTAAAACATTACATAGATCTTCGTATTGGAAGTCAGAGCTGAAGAACTAATAACTTTTTTTTCAAATTGTAGGTACTGATCATATCTAGGGTTGGCTGTAGTCAACGATAATTGCAAGAAAAACTATTCAACTCACCGTTGACTTCTGATGAACATTCTGAAATAGTTCATTGGAATACAGTTAACTACTACTTTAACTAGGCATAGTACATCAGTCGTCCGCTGGAAACATCACAAAATTCCTCAATCCAATCATCCACGGAAAACACCATCCATTCATTCGATTTTTTCACGAATACACCGACAGGGTGGTGAATACAAAGCATCCAACGACATAACAAGAGAACAAGTAATGTTATGACCTTGAATTGAATATCGATCACAGATAAAACAAAAAGCTTCTCCCAATAGTTCATTTTGTACTCGTAGGTACCTCGGAGATATTCAAATTACTAGAATTTTCCTCATTAACAAACACAAAGAAAATCAAGATGATGAATTTCGAGTTCACGAATATCACGATCTGGTAACACGACTCAGCATCAATTTGATGCTTTCAGTGATGCCCTAGCACTAGAGGCATTTGTACCTATAGTGGGATGAATTCGATGAGATAATTGAGGATAATATGTAAATCGGCGAGGTTGTCCAATCAGCCGGGTTGCGGTTACTCAATTCGAAACAATTCGTGTGTTTCGATATCGATTTCATCTGGTAAAAGCACGATGCCACCGGCTTCAGGATGTTTAATTCAGTTCAGCCGTAAGAGAATGAAATACACCACACAATATATCAAGAAAAATGTATCTTCAGGGTGTGGAACCAAATAAAAAACGAAAAATGCAAAACTGGTTTTGTATTTGAAAATTATGGATTGCCAACAGGTGCAGGACAGATTGTTTCGGCTTGCTAATGTCATCAGTTGCACTAAGTTGGTTGACCATCGTGTTAGCTCTGCTCATCTTGATGGCACCAAGGATCTACAGCTTCTGAAAATACTTCAATGAGTTAGATAAATCAAATACATGAAATACAAGACATATACACACGATCTAGTAGAGAATATCCCGTTATGTCAACAAGTATCTCGATAAGAAACCAAACATTTAAATCACTGGGCCTATCCTGAAAATATTGATTGCCCTATCTCATTGATTATGAAACTTACAAAATATGAATCGATCGAAAATATTACTTCTTGGTCTTTGATTACTATCATCTTTGTCTTTATCGCATTTTTCGGAAGATTTTTTTCCTCGAGTTTCCTCTTTATCTTCCAAACTAATTTCTTCATCAATAGATGAAACTGTGTCTGTGTCCATCGTCATCACTTTGTATCACGTTGTGTCACGTCATCATGTTTATTGCTTTCGTCTTGTTCGTCATCAGTTTTTGTATAATTAATAGATTGATCGACTTACCTGTGGGATGATCGATCTTAATTATTCGAGCTGTTGTCCGAAATAATTATCTCACCCTGTAGTACGCATTATTCCATGCCGGCTCGCACGAATTCCAAAAAACCATGACAAAAAAACCCGCTCTCCAACTCCACTGATAAGCATACATATACCTTGCTCATTGTGTTAGTTCGTCAAATAGATCGCAAGAAAGGGATCCTGGGGGTGGGTGGGTGATAATCATTTCGGACAACAGCTGATCCCACAGATAAGTCAATCAATCTATTAATTATTCTCCGCTGTTGTCCTCCATGATTATCTCACCCTGTAGCTGTTCAAAGAATTGCGATCTATTAAACTCAATTTTATTCAGAATGCCAGAAAACATAATTTATCACAACAAAACCATAACAACTTGCAATAATTATGAAAATTCATTTTAGAATGCTTCTTGCAAATTCAGCAGGATCATTGGTGACGGGCCTGTTGTAAAATTTATTGAAAACATCAGACTTATGAGTCCAACCTGCAGCATTCCTGATGGTTTCTATATTCACACCAGCTCTTAGGGCAGCAAAAGTTGCAGCATGACGAGTACTGTGTGTTGAGAAAAACTTTGTGTCGATTCCACAATCACCTAGCACTTTTCTCATCCATCGGCTGATTGTCTGTGCTGTTGCTGGATGATGAGGCTTTTTCCAGGTTAATATTAAATAGTCATGCTCCGATTGACGTATCTCTGAGGTTTTTGCATTGTAAGTTCTCAATGTTGTAGCTACGCACAAATTCCGCTTTGTTTCAAATGTTGGAAAAATCATTAACAGTTGTAATCTTTGAGGTCCTGATGTTTTGATCTTATCTGTTATTCTAATTTCAATACGTTACTCTGTTTCTTTAATTTAATTCAAACATATCTTAGACAATGTCTGCACCCTGTGAGCTGATGTTAATGCTAATAATGTTACTAATTTATATGTAAGATTCTCTAAACTAAGATTTTCCAATGCAAAAGTTTTCTCGATATAAACCAAAACTGTCTGCGGTTCCCAAGTAGCAGCATACTTGGGTGCTGCAGGCTTTAATTTATATGCTCCCATAAAAAAAAACGCTTAATTATTAAATTCTCATCTAGAGTTTGACACTGAAAAATTAGGCTTAATGCTGCCCTATGTGTATACGTTGAATATGACACTCCTGATTTGTGAATTTCAACAAAATATTCCAATACTAAACTGAAACAATATTTTGAAGGATCATGTTTGTTGATAGAACGAAAATTCCACCACCTTTTCAAGCATCCATCGTATTGCCTGATCGTATTTTCAGATAAAGAAGATATCAAAACTGGTATAACTCTTTCCGGAATTTCTTTGTTTATAACCTCCCTGCAACCAGGGTAAGAGTCTTGTGAAGTGGATGTTGTTTCCTGAAAGGAGATAACAGATTTTTATTCGGAAAAAAAGTTATCTTTGTATCGACGAGTCTATTGAATAAAGGATACCAAGGTTGACTTGGTCAATCCGGTACTACTACCAAGGTAGTAGATCTGTCTTGAACAATTTTCTCAAGAACTCTAGCGATTAATGCAAAAGGTGGAAAAGCATAATAATATCCCTGATTCCATTTCAAGGTGAAAGCATCAACATACATGGATTCTGGGTCTGGACGCCACGACACAAATTTATTGCATTTCTGTTTAAGCTTGTCGCAAACAAGTCTAAACTGGGAACCCCGAGGTTGAGAAATATTTTTCTGTAAGCATCATCCGACAACTCATATTCTGTTGAAATAGAACGTGATCTAGATTCAGCATCCGCCTCTCATCCGCCTCTTTATTATGAGCAAACTGAAATATTTTTTTATCTTCATACCAGTCCCATAATGATCTTGTTATCTGATTTGATTTAACGAATTTTATACTACCTCTTTTGTTTATACACGCAATCTACATTATCGATTCTTAATAGAATATTGATATCTCGCAATTGTTTTGCGAAAGATTTAACTGCTTTAGATGCTGCTAATATTTCTAGATAGTTTATATGTTGTGTTCTTTCATTTGTGTCCCAGAACCCATGTATCTTCAAACCTTCACTGCTTGCTCCCCAGCCTGTCTTTGATGCTTCTGAGAATATTTCCATAGCAAATTGTTTTCCTTTAAAATTCTTTTCACTACTCATAATGTTTTCAGACCACCATAATAGGTCAGCAGTTGAATATTTCGAAATGAAAATTGTTCTCTTATAATTGTTTCCATTATCTTTCAGAGTCATATACTTTTCTCTTTCCAAGTTCTTTATCCCCACATCCCACGCCATATACTTTTCCCTTTCCAAGTTCTGTATCCCCACATCCATACT
Source organism: Chrysomela aeneicollis (assembly GCA_029955515.1). Taxonomy (NCBI): domain Eukaryota; kingdom Metazoa; phylum Arthropoda; class Insecta; order Coleoptera; family Chrysomelidae; genus Chrysomela; species Chrysomela aeneicollis. The sequence continues at coordinate 950,841 of JARUHQ010000022.1, forward strand.
CTACAGCTAGACAGGCCGCTACTAAAATACCTATACTGTGTGCTAAGACTTCTATTCTACATTTTTCCATATTCAACATCTTTTTGATCATCTCATGAATTTTTTCTTCCTTTTCCTGTGGCAAACTTAGTGTCATATTCTCACTATCGAACACAAAACCAAGAAATTTTATGGTATGTGTAGGAAACATCACGCTTTTTTCTTGATTTATTATAAATCCTAATTGTCTAAATAATGTATTCGCTATAGTTGTTTGTTCTGTACATTCTGAAAATGTTCTAGAAATTATTAGAATATCATATTATTTTTCCTTAATTATTCTAGTACTGGTTTGACAATTCTTGTGAAGATATATCGCCCTATATTCAAACCAAATAGGAGACAATTAAATTCAAATATTGTATCTTGAAATTCAAATCTCAAAAACTTCCAATAATGTCTTCTTATTGGTAACAAAAAATATGCATCCTTTAAATCTATCTACGTGTAATAACAAGAATGAGTTGTCAGTTTAAGTGCAGTTCTATAGTCCTCCAATTTGAAATGGGGAGCTGTGATGTATCTATTTAATATTTTCAAATTCAATATAAATTATTACGGCCGTTTGGTTTCTTTATCAAGAAAAAGGATGATAAAAATTCTCCAGGTGTATGTTTTGTAACAGAAATTGCTCCTTTTTCTAATAATTCCTCGATTACACGAGTATATTCGGGAAACAGAGATTGTTCTAGACAATACTTTGGTGGTTTTGATTGACTAGGGATACTATGGAAAGGAATTTCAATACCTCTCACCCAATTTAACACCATAGAATTATCTGTCACAATTTTCCAGCTATCTAAAAAACTTGACAATGATCCTGCATATTTTTTTGTTACCTTGTATCTCAATTCCGTGTCCTGTTGCTATTACCCTGTACATATGGCTTCCGTTGGTACCTGTTTCTCAGGTCTTCTTTCATTCTGGGCCTGTTCTGCTGGCGCGTATAGTTTAAATGTTGGGTATTTACTGCTCTGCCAACATTTGGTTTCAATCCTGAACCTCCAGATTTACTCGGAAAAGGAAAAACCGTCACCTTTTTAGCTCCACTGTTGACTGATCCTGCTTTGAGCTCCCTCCCTGCTTTTCTTAGAGCCTGATTGTTTTTCACAGACTCTTGAAGAGCTTTTTCAAATAAAAACTCATCTATAGGGCAATCTGTCAAAATCTTCTTGCAATCATCATTAAGATAAGGTTTAACCATATATTATTATCTCCTGTGATTTGATATCATATAATGAGTCATGCAAAATATTTGACCACAATTAGCAAGCTTTGCTCTTAGAAGTTGATCACCAAATTGATCGGAGTCACAGAAAATCTTCGATAGGATCGCTCCTAAAGCAGACAAACCACTAGCCATCTGATTTTGTAATTGCGCAAGAAAACTGTCTTGAGATTTTCCGTTTCTTGGTAAACATACCTCAATTTCCCCATTAAGCTTCGGGGCCCTTAGGGCTGTACAGTTTCCAGGTACATGATATTTTTTGACCAGATCTTCTTTGACTTCCTTGTCGGTATCTTGAGTGAGATAATTTTTCCACCTGACAGAAATCTCCTCATGAAAGTCCTCACCGAATTTTTCTCTTGATTCGGGTTTTTTACCCAAGGCCTGAAGAACCTGTTGATTGATTCTCGGAACCTCCATTTCTGGCCCCGGGATTTCTGTTTCTGGCACAGGGACCCCTGTTTCCCCTTCCCTGTTAACTGGAGAAAGAGACAAAAAAATATATATATATATATAATAGAGGCTTGAATAAAAATTATATTTATTCCTTTCATTTTATCACTTTATGATTTCGGGAATTAGATAAGAGACATGTCGATTATCTATTCCATCTTGTATTGTTATGGTAAGAGACAAGTCGATTACCATGTTTGAAAATAGATGTGTAATCCAATTATGTAGGAATAAACAAGAGACAAGTCGATTGTTCATTTCCTTATTCACATGATAAGAGACGAGTCGATTATCATGTTTTTTTCATCTAGTTCTTTTGAATACTCACGGATTGTAATGTTCGGATCTAAGTTCTGACGATTTCGTATTTCACCTTGTAAACGACGAAATTTTTTCAACAACTTTTCGTAATTTTTTGCCAGGCGATTATTTCGATAATATTCACTGTCCGAATCGCTTATCTGCCGCCTTCTTTTTCTTCTACTTCGACGTCTCCTCTCCGTAGAATCATCGGAATCATCACTAGATGTATCATACACTTTCTTGGGTCTCTTATTTCTTTTTCGATGAGACATTATATAAGAATCACTTTCACTTGTGATTTTACGAAATTTACGTATAACAGTCAAATTCTCACTTTTCGACCTTTTCTGGCCGGCACGAGAAACACAATGAGCAAGGTATGTATGCTTATCAGTGGAGTTGGAGAGCGGGTTTTTCTGTCATGGTTTTTTGGAATTCGTGCGAGCCGGCATGGAATAATGCGTACTACAGGATGATAATCATGGAGGACAACAGCGAAGAATAATTGAATATTTCAAGTTGGGAAATATGAAAAGTAGATGTGAATTCACGCGAAGGAGCTATAATTGCCCACCTAATAAAGATTTCTAGTTTTCCAAGTATGATTAACTGTCCTTCATAACGAACCTATTGGTTCGGCTCACTTCACACTCAACACCTTTGAAACGTCTAATGTCATATCTATCTTTGAATTGAAATTTTCTAGTGGATTTCATTTCACTCCGGTAACAAATTCCGCTAGTTCATCTTCTCCTAATGTTCGCAAATAAACATATCCATACAAACTGTCAAGAGAAGTTTCTCCAGTAGTTTCATTGAAAGCTAAATTGATATGCTCCTTAAATTTTAGTACACTATTATACCAATCATTTTCGTTTTGAATGTAGCTTAATAAAATTGGAATTATAGTTTTATTCACTTTCTCCCCTTGACCATTAGCTCGAGGCCATCTGCCACAGTTTTCTTAGTCATCCCAACCCTGTAGATAAGCGGTATTGTAATTGAATTGAGCCAGTCCAAGGCCCTATGCCTGTCTCTATCTCCATAGAAGATCTATAATGTTTGAGGAACATTCCTCTAACCTCGTGCTCTGAATACTTTGTAGTGACAACCTATTCAAAATTTGTTTCTGAATAAATTCTGCGTTCCTATTCCTAATCCCAGCTCTGGTGATATCAGAAGTTGGTCGCAAATTTGATACGTCATATAATATTAACAATCAATAAGTAGAATATACATCCTCAATAAAAGACCTGGGAGTAGTATTTGATGAACAACTCAAATTTATTACACATATAAACAAAATCACCTTGAATTCCTCTAAAGTATTAGGTCTCATATCACGTAATTTTTCAGGTTTGTCGATCGAAGCGCTGAAAAGGGTTTACTTAGCTTTAGTTGTATCTCAATTGGAATATGCGTCAATGGTTTGGTCTCCTTTTTATCATGTACACTGTACGGCTATAGAAAGGGTTCAAAATGAATTTTTAAGAATCTGCTATTTTAAAAACGGTGTCCAGATACTAGATCACGATTACAGCGGCATTTTACATGATCTAAATTTCAAACCACTGAAGACCAGAAGAATTCATTTAGATCTTTGTTATATGTAGAAATTACTAAATGGCAGTATTTCTTGTCCAGAATTACTTGAAACAATTTGCTTCAATATTCCCAACAAAAATTTCAGAAATAATAATTTATTCCATTTATCATTTCATTCGACAAATTATGGAAAACATACACCTGTTGAAAGAACCTTGAAGTTATTCAATGATAAGAATATTGATATATTTGGAGTATCCTATGAATCATTCAAAAAATCACTGGTAATTGACGAGTCAAAATTAATTCGATACTTGATATAATATAGTAATGTCTTCACTTGTTGACTGATCAATCTTATATTTATTGTTTATACTTTTGTTCATTGTACTATTTTCACTATATCCGATGATTGCTTACGTTCCCGTATTTCACATCTACATGTATAGATAGATTTATTTATTTATATATATTAGTAAATGTATGTCATATCAAACTGTAATGGGGTTATCCCGTGAATAAATAAATAAATAAATAAAATAATTAAATATCATTGGCAAATTGGTACTTTCATTGCTGGCATTTTTGCCATCAAAACCATCTCTGCTGAGACTGTCAGAATATTACCCTGACCGAAGTGTATGTCTGAATCACCCTGTTAAACTATCTAATCAACTTGACATCCACACTTGTCAAATTAAACTAAATCATTCTACCTAAAACTTCACCAAATCGGCGATCAATGACCACTTCTATTCACCTGGATGCAAAAATCACTAAACATGAAATACAGGACAGACACACTCTGCCACGATTATAGAGATCAATAAATCTCTCGCAAAGCAACTGCAACTATTGGAGCTGAATTTGCATCAGGTGCAAATCATCAGATGTTGCAAATAATATGAAGTTGTGAAAAACGGTTATGTCCCTCTTTAGCCCAACTATTTGTGGTTGCGTTCGACTGAATTTGCAGGTGATGGATGTTTATGCGTCCTACTCATTACACCTTAGAAGTGACCAGATAGCATGGTTGGTGTCATATTATATATTTTTCCTACCAAGCTGATTTCCATTCTCATACATGTATCGTGAAATGTATATGAAACAATAATATTTCATTTCTGTTCAGCTTCAACCATTGTAAGCATTTCAATTGGTTTCTTTCCATTTTGGTTAAAGGTCAAAACTTGTTGGGTTCATCTTCAACATCCTTCAGATTGGCTGTAAAAAGTTGTGAATTAATGAATAAATTAAATAAAGTGTATCCCATTTCAAGTTAGGTACCTGAAAGCTCTATAGATTTTGAATTTTAATCTGAGGTACTTACCTATAGAAGAACTACATATGATATCAATAATATTATATTATGATAATATATATCTCTAAACTGCTTCCTTATTAGCTGAAGTTTATTTCGCGTTGATTAGTTATTAAGCCACCCTAATGGAATGTCTTGGAGGCTCGAGGGTACATTAGTTATTGTTTCCTCTACTTTCACCCTCTTTCTGTTAATTGAGTTGTGATAGGAAGCCCTTCATAGAAGATTGCTTCAACGTTTAGTGTTTAGTCGAAGACAGAGATATAGAGAGAAAGACACTTCCTCCAGTTCCTCCTGGAAATATATGAGACAGTGTAGTTTGAAACAGATCAACTCTGGAATGAGATGTTTTACCTTATTCCAATTTCAATTTATTGAAAAAATAATGGCATAAAAGATGAATAATAAGAATACATATTGTTTTACTGTTTATTTTGAAAACGGTCCATGATATTTCCGATTTGGAAACATCATTTCATTGTTCACACTTAAATTCAATCAATCATTCACGACCTGTCCACGGAAAGTGCCCCTATAACTTTTTTGTGATAATGAAATGAAGTATGAAGGATCCATTTGATGCATTAAACTGCATTTTTTGCAGGGCATGGATATGTTCAAATAACTTATTTCAGTCCTGAAATGTTTGTGAAAATACTGTTTTCGGTCAAAATGTTTCAGCTATGTGAGGTTTGATTTTAAAAATTTTATTACTATTTTTTTTGAATGGCAACATGGTGGCTAGTCGGATTATAAAATAAAAACATTTCATTACGAATAATTTGATACCACACTTTATTAGGTTGTGAGAAAACTTTTGGTTTAAAAATTGAAAATATAACGTTAGAGGTCAAAAATTTATTTATTTATACATGATTGTTTCTTAGGGTGACTTTATAAAAACTTTTAATATTTAAGATTTATCACCTAACTTTTAAGACTCAAGAGCTGATAAGTTGATTCTGTTATAAAAAAAACTTAAGATTTAGGAATATTTGACACGGAACAAATAATTTTGACGTTGGCAAGTTCTAACCTATATCTATTATATCATGGACGATGCTCTATTAATTCAACAAGTTGAAGAATTCAGACATATTTATGATAAACAAAAAGTAGTTATTCTAAAATAAACTCGCCAGGAAAACTGCCTGGAAAACAATTGGCCAAATATATCTTAGAAAACTGAAGGTAGAAATGGAAAATTCAATTACGGAATACATTTCCATCATGATTTGATCCTGGACAGCCTACATCAATGAAGATGAATTTATGAGATGCATCACAGATATCCATCAATACTATAATAATAATAATAATAATAATAATAATAATATTTATTCACACGACAGAAAACTTACGAATACAAATAAAAAAAAAGAAATTTTAAGATTAGCTGTGAATAAATGAATGCTCGATAAGTGTAAAAACACTTGTTTCGAGAAGTAAATTAAACGAACAACAAATGGATGACTAAATATATAAATAAATTTTCTAAATATAATCTAAATATAAAATGTAAAACATATAATAATCGTACATAAAGAAAAATATTAATATGATTTAAAAAGTAAATATAATTTGCTACAAGGAACAAGATTTATAAAAAACGGGATTACTTCAAAATACCAAGTGGACAATATAGCAAAGGTATGTTCAGTTTCTTTTTATAATATTGAATTCCTACATATCTACTCGAATATTCGATGTAGTTCAATTCTCTTACTTCGAAGTATGTGTATTTTCAGTTCTTTTTTGAAGCGATTGATGTTATTTATTGATTTTATTATTTGAGGTATGCTATTATAGAGTTTTGGAGCAAAATAAGAGTATGATCTTCTTTGAGCAGCGACCCTAACCATTAGGGGTGTTAAATAATGATCTTTTTGGCGAGTGTTGTATTGATGTAAGGGAAGTAATGCCGTGTGCTTAGTTGCATGATATTTAATACTAGAGCATAAGAAGTACAACTGTCTTATGTCCATAATTTGAGTCTCAGTGTACAGAATATCAGAAGAATATCTACTGTTTTTGGAGAATATCAATTTAAGAAAACGTCTCTGCATGACTTCGACAGGGTGGATGTGAGTATTCAAAGTTCCCCCCCACACCGCTATTCCATAACGAATATGACTTTCAACTAGAGAATAGTATAATGTTTTCAGATGCTTGAGGGGCAGAATTTCTTTTAGTTTCCTGAATTTGTGTAATATGGTTCTTAATTTGTTGACAGTATACTTTATATGTAAATTCCATTTCAAATGAATATCAATTATTATTCCTAGATATTTAATTTTGTTTTCGGGCAGGATGTGAAAGGGGTTTTCCGTCCATGTAAAATCATATGTCTTAAATGGTTTTATAACACAATCGATGATATTTCCATGATTCATCTGTCATAAGTGATAAATATTAAATGTTAAGTGATAAATCTTAAGTCTTAAAGTTTTTTATAAAGTGGCCCTTAATGTCATAATTTATGTCACATCCGGTGAATCCGGAATTCGCATGAGATTGAGTTAGGTACCTGTCAAAAAATGCAGTTTCATGCATTAAACAGTTCCACTAAATCTCATCTCATCGCCGAAAACAAAAAAGTTATACGGGCGAGCCACCTTCTGCGGACACCCGGTATACGGTATCAGAATCGCTTCTGAAAGAGCTACCCATTAAAATAATATAATATAGGGTGTTCCAGTAAAAAGGGTGCAATAAACAAGAAATTACCTGAAGCGGAAGAAGAGATTTTTCCAGATCATAAGGCACCAATACCAATAAATCAAAGCAACCTGCAGCATTTATTTTTCTTCACATATTAAGTTTCCTTCGAGAACACGCCGCTGATGATTTCGATGAGCAAATCATGATAGCCTGTGGATGATTTGGATCTCATGACGTTTCGAACAACCCGAAGATCGCTCGCGGAAATGTAAGAAGTGAATTGTTCGATTATCTCAATAAAACAAGAATGCGAAGCGATCTAATAGATGATCAAATAGTTTCCGGCTTCCGCAGGCTATATCGGCTGCATGAATTGAAGAGCTCATAATATTCTATCACATTTAGTGTATATAATCAAGGGTAATAGATAGATGATTTCCAACATTCTTTTCACGAACTGAGAAGCAGCAGAATCGCAAGTGACGCATATAATGGCTATTAATATAACAAGATTATTAGGCGATTTATGACGAATCGTCAGCCGAGTAAACCGCAATGTCCGAGACGGTGTTAAATCGCTAATAATCGAGTTGCATTCAAAGCTTTCCGTATAATTGACAATGGCGACGCGAAAATAAAAGCAAAAAGGTTTTATGTCATTTCATTTCAGCATTTCAAAAAGTCATCATTAAGCGTCTTCCTTATGGTAACTCATGTATAGTGAGTAAGGTTTTATGCAAATTTTAGTACATTAATGATGTTCATCGTATCATTGAAGATCAGGACATTTTTATATGAAATCTTTATCAATAATTATTAACATGATAAACGTACCAAAACCTTAGTTACTCATAATACATTAGTTACCATAATATACGTCAGTTACTAAAGCATAATACGTTAGATGCAAGCATAATACGTTAGATACCAAATATATTTTATTATTATTTTCGCATCGCCGTTGTCAATGATACGATGAAGCTTACGATGCAATTCGATTATTAGCGATCTAACACCGTCTCGAACATTGCGGTTGACTCGGCTGACTCCTTGTCACCTATAGCAATGTACTCGACTATTAAAAATCACATAATAATCTCGTTACACGAGTAGCTATAATAATTTTATTATTAAAAAAGCTTATATATAAAAATGTCCTAATCTTCAATGATTCGATAAAAGTCATAACATTCTTTTTGTTTCAGATTTGCTGTCAATCGGTGACTAGTCATGTACTGGGTGATGAGTGTAACAGCGATTGGGAGTGCAAAGATCACATCGCAGGGTCCATTTGTCACAGAGGAAGATGCACCTGTCAATCTTTCTACGCCAGAGTGAACCAGACGACATGTTTACAATGTAAGACTCAACCTTTTCCAACTCATTGACACGAAAAATGTGAACCGATTCGATTCACTATCAAATATTTACCAAATTATTAATCAGTATAAACCATTGCATACAGGTGAATGAGAAAAATTGTATTTCGTGCAAATTTTCTTTTTACTGAAGGCGGATTCAGCGGATATATAAGCATTTTCATCAATGCATAATCATAACTATTGGAACTTATCTAATGTATAATGCATAACTTTTGGGTCATTTATTGGTTTCTTAATTCATAAACATAATCATAAAGTGTGTGAGTAGCAAGTGACACATTAAAAGCTATAAATCAAAGAAGACGTTGGGGCGTAATGCCTCAATGAAAAAACCTTCTCTTAAACCCATTTTAACACTGGATAATACACAAATACACGAATATGATGCCGCCATTGAAATCACGATTCGCGCAGGCGCACAATCTATTTCGACTTATCGATATTCATAAAAGTTAAAAGTTGGGTACTTCAAGGTTATGCCTTATGCATTGTGCACTATGACTTATCCTCATGAGAAACCATTTCATTTGCAACTACAGAGTTCAACTTTTATGAATTTTACATTAAAGTTATGTTTATGAAAATAATTATGCTTATGCATCCGCTTAATCCGCCTTTAGAAGAAGCGCTTTCGGCTATTACAACTTATGACAAGCCATCTTCAATTCTTCTTCTGTCAAGCACTGGAGATGGCTTGTTAGCTTTCATACTCAAATGAAAACCCTAGATGGGACAATTCCTCAAGATCTGAACGAAATCTATACATTGTGTTCATTCAATCATAATACATATATTTCCTTTCCTTACGATATTTATATTTTTGATAATCAATTTTCTCTTGTCTGTTACGGTCTAATTTTGTGGTAGATTCAGCAATTGTTTGATGCATAGTATTTAGTAGAATCACTTGTTGGTGGGTAAACAGTAAGAATCTTCAATATTCGTTCGACATGTAAACTGGTTCATCAACCAGAACCGACAATGGTTTCCTAATCAGAAGTAATATTAAAGGTGATAGAAAAGGATAACAAGTACGAATACGTCGGTTAGAATATGTCGCGAATCAGCATAGTTCATTTGAAATTTAGGAAACCCAAATCAGTTGTAGAAGATTTCAGGCGAGAGCATAGTGGTGTGAAATAAATTATTCAGTTTTGAATTCACGAACCCAAGTAGAGATATCGTAACAATATGTAGAGGCATATTGAAAATATTTTAGGAAAATAGATCATCACGCAATGGCTGTACTCAAAATTTCAGATGTATGTCCCTTTTGGTACTCTATAAACATCTAATGAATTAGTTAGGTGAATGACCCTTTATATGCTCTCTCAATGTACGTGAAATATTTGAAAAGGGAAATTGCCTTTGAATTCAAAATAAAATTTATCATAGGTTCTTGGAAAATATATATCGATCTATATCTGAGATTTCCTCGAACTGTCAAATAATAATAATAAACTTGTTTCTTATATCTATTCTGTTTCGAAACCAAGATTATTAATCACTATATTACCGTATCATAGAAGATTAAGACATTATTAAATGAAATCTTCATTGATAATTATTATTAAAATCATAAACGTACCAAAATCTTAGTATCCCATAATACAGTACCTACTATAATTTACGTCAGTTACGAAAGCATAATACGTTAGATACAAGCATCATAATACGTTATTAGATACCAAAAGATATTTATTTATTTTAGCATTGCCGTTGTCAATGATACGATAAAACTTTGAATGCAACTCGACTATAAACGATTCATCACCGTCTCGAACATTGCTAGGTGACGAGGCGTTTTATAAATCACATATTCATGTCGTTAAATTAATAGCTATAAAAGTATATTTTTATTAATATACATGTTATATATTTTATATACCATATACACCATCTCAGATACCTACCTTTAGTGAAATTACATGAACTCTGTTTGTGTGAAAATTTTATTCTGGAAGATATGAGAGGGAGAGGTGCATATTTGATCGAAAGAATACGATACGGTGATGAACTGTATTGTAGGTAACCTTAATGATTTTTATATTTGAATGAAGTGAAATTGAATTCTTTATTCTCAACACGTTATCTATATTCGGATAACAAATAATAAGGAACATTTTCAACAACAATCCTGTACCTGATAGAAATTATACCGTGCAAATTTCACGATTTTTAAGATTGCTGGTTTTCCCTGAACGCGCCTGTTGTAGAAAACAGTACCATCAACGTTATCATTATTTTTTTCAGCGACTCTCTTGGGCTATGACTGCACTGTGGGCGAACAATGCTCCTTGAAAGTGGCCAACAGCAGTTGCTTGGACGGTGTATGTCGATGCCAGGACGGCTTCCTGCAATTCCGGAAGCACACTTGCCTCGGACGTGAGTGAATTAAAAATGTTTCTCTTCCGCTTCAAACATATACCAAACCACAAAAACACTACTGGCGTTGTAACATCCACCCACGATGTTTTGAAATATCCGTCACCGATATCACCATTTGTAATAAACACTATGTTTGTTTTGAAAATATGTGAGTAAATTTCCTAATTACTCTCGGCACTGTTTTAGATTTGAAAATGAATCACTTTTCTATACACCCATTTTTTTGTTCGCTTGAACAGAGGTGGATAGATAGACTGGTGAAATCACTTCCTATCCTGTGACTGGTCCCAAATCTCTTGATTTCGCCTACTTCAATAAAACGTGTATAACGTGACATAGCGTGGGTTAATCTCGTTAAGTTAAGTGAAGCCGCGATTTCAACCAAATTTACAGGTTACTGCAGGTATATATCAATACGAAAATATGAATATTTGATTCTGACTGACTTCCAATCGTTTCTAACAATCTCATGGAGCCATTTTCCAATGAGTTTGATGCGAATATGTATCGAACATGATTGAAAGAAAATTCTTCAAATATCTTTCGACAGTATCGCCATCTATTGTTGTACATGAGAACCCTACGTGATGAGCTGAAATTCAATTGTTTCAAATCAAGGATTTTTCTGCTGAAACAATTGAAGAGTAGCGCCACCAGGTCTTATTTCCATCATTGCTTGAACCAATGAGAAGGAATATAATTTCACCCCCCAGCTATCCCTGCTAGGCTAGCTCAGTAACCAGAAATAATACACAGTGATGTAGATAATTCAATATATTCAACAAAATAATAAATAGAAACAAAATAAGAGTTAATAAAATAATTATATGGAAACCATCAGATTAATCAGATGAAACTCATCTAATACCTGTGATTAAAAAATGAAATTTAATCACCGAAATAAAAAATATACTGTAACCACGATTCTATCCACGAAAGGCAACAAGCCAAACTGAAGTTCACCCACGAAATCTATTCTTATTGATATAAGATGTTGGTTCACAAGAAAAATAACAACGTACCATTTTTTCTTACCCTTCGTCGGTCTAGTTCGATTAGACGGCTAACTCCCTCCGCTAGTCAAGACCACACCAAAAAGACACTTTTTGGCGAATCGCTCATTTCTCAACAAACTACGAGAATTTTCCAAATATTCCCAATATCCTATTTTCTCTCTCGCTCCGGTTCCTCGTGTTTAAATTCGCCTCTCGGTCTCCCCCGATTGAAAATCTATTTCCCAGCAAATATAACACAAAATAACCAAATGTAACCGAAACACTTGTGGGTTATTCTGATTGTTCTCCGGGAACAGAGTCCTTCCGTACGACTCCGACTCAAAAACTGGCGACCCATTGCTACGTTGGCGCGATTCATATAGTATCAAAATGCATAACTTGCACCCTGAGTGAGATCGTCTTGTCCTGAACTTTCCCACTGATTTAGCTTCTCACGTATATGTAATGCTGAACTAACTCTCCCTCTCCCTCTCCCTCTCCCTCTCCCTCTCCCTCTCCCTCTCCCTCTCCCTCTCCCTCTCCCTCTCCCTCTCCCTCTCCCTCTCCCTCTCCCTCTCCCTCTCCCTCTCCCTCTCCCTCTCCCTCTCCCTCTCCCTCTCCCTCTCCCTCTCCCTCTCCCTCTCCCTCTCCCTCTCCCTCTCCCTCTCCCTCTCCCTCTCCCTCTCCCTCTCCCTCTCCCTCTCCCTCTCCCTCTCCCTCTCCCTCTCCCTCTCCCTCTCCCTCTCCCTCTCCCTCTCCCTCTCCCTCTCCCTCTCCCTCTCCCTCTCCCTCTCCCTCTCCCTCTCCCTCTCCCTCTCCCTCTCCCTCTCCCTCTCCCTCTCCCTCTCCCTCTCCCTCTCCCTCTCCCTCTCCCTCTCATTCTTATTATTTTTATTTTTAAGGTAAGTATACATTTGAATTTAACTTAAGGTTCTCTTTTTTCTTTTTTCTTTGTAAAATTACTCTCTAGCACGGTGTGAGTTGTAATACAAGCCATAAGGCTTTGACAATGCACCTAGAGCGGATCATAAAACCTTTTATTTCTGACAGTGACATTATAAGCTTATATCGTCATAGTTACGATATCTATAATGAGGGTCATAACTCCCTTGGAATATTAAGGTTCAAAAACTCCCTCTTACCTTTTACAGGTGAAAATGATACAAGAAATGCTTATAAACGTTTATATGTAATGAAAACTAAGACATATTTTCCTTATTCACGTCATTACAAATAATAAATGTACAATTTTCAAATGTTCCCTGAAAATTACTTCCGCCGCTGGAAACAATTTCTTCTTTTTTATGGGTGGTGCTGTTGCTATTCACTACAGTCGAGGTGCTTGCCTCTTCTGATGGCAAAGTAGACAGCATACGCGCCGTTTTATTTCTCAATTCAATACTGTCCTCCAGATACCCCTCTGCCACCGTGGAACTTCTCCAACCTCCGTGTCTTTTTAAGTTTGTCATAGTTGCTCCTGCATTGGCTAGGGCAGTAGCAGAAGTGTGACGAAGGCAATGTCCCGTATAGGTTAGTGGGTTTGGCAATCCTAAATACATTGCGATTTTGCTGGGAATTTTGCCAAACATATTCTTTCCAATTGGCTGAGTTGTACATTTATTTTGTCGGAAGCTCAAAAAAAATTGTTTTGTACCTTCAGGACGCAAGGACATATAAAGTCTCAATAAAGGCAAAACTCTTTTTCATCCACAACTGTAAATTTCTTCGATACACCAGTTTTACTTTCCGGTACGTTCACTACCACAACAGTATCCCGGTCCTCTATATCTGCTATACTCATATTTAGAAGTTCCTGAGTTCTGCATTCTTCAAAATAACCCATAATTAGAACAACCTATAACAAATAAAACGAAATAAACAAACGAAAAAGAAAATTATGAGAAAAAAATTACCTTATGCAATAAATGAATTTCATTAGGGGCGTCCTTTAGAAATTTGATGACATCTTTAGGAGATAAGACAGCAGACTTTTTCGGCTTATACCCCTTACTTTTCCGTTTCAAAAAAGCCTCTAGTTCGTTGAACTTGGTGATATCTCTTTTCTCATATATGGTCACCATCGATTTGAGCATTGACCATTTAGTCCATAACGAATTTGGGATAAACGTTTCTGACTGCAACGAATAAATACAATTATTACCAAATCTACCAGAAAATACTGAAAATACTTTACCAGTTCTTGAAAATATGCCAGAAAGACAGTTTCGTTGGCATCTTTTGACATAACATTTCTCTGTGTCAGCCACTTCAGATATAAGTTGTATTCTTTTTGATATAGGGCTTCACTTTTCGATGGAAGTAATGATTGTCTTGCTTTTTCCGCTTTTTTTATAATATCCTCCATTATATCAGAAAAAGATCGTCGATTTGTGGTAAAAAATAAACACGTTTTTAACGGAAAAACATTGATTGGTAAGGAAAGTTTGCTTATAAACATGTAACATAGCGACAACCTAGCAACAACCAACAATGCTACAATGAACGCAAGGTGGATATAGGATGGTGAAACAGCTTCCTATTAACATGCACTAGAATAAACTGTAGACCTTTGCCTACTTGATTTCAAACCGTAGTAATATTTCCTGAAGTTATCAGAGATGGCGACATACCTTGTGTCGGTAAAACAGAAACTGTGCATCTGTCATACTTTTATCAGTTTCATCTGTTCTAGATGAAAAATGATTGAGAAGAGTCAAAATATCAATATTAATTCAAGATTTATCGAAAATATATTGTTTTAATGTCGTTTCAAGTCACGTCTGTCAGATGTGAACCACAGAAATACGTAAGCAACAGAAATCTTCTTCGATAATCGATCTTACCGCCATCTTCTTTCAAGTCGTGGAAATATTAGTACCTTCTCAAACGGTCTACAAGTTTTTCGCAGAAACAATTGGAGAGCTGTTTCACCATCCTATATCCACCTTGAATCAACGCTACCTAATTCAAATATACCAGAAAGGTTATGAATTTAAACATTTATTGCGTTCTGAATATGGACATATTGTTATGAAAATCGGTCAAAAATAAAATTATCTATGTACCACGGAAATTATAGAGACTTAATAACCTCTGGCAATTGCTGTCCCTCGGGCCAGAGGCCCTCGGGTCGCAAACTTTGCCATCGGTAATTAAGGCCCTCATAATTCCCTTAATACATAAATAACTATTTTGCACGATTGATCATTTTTGACTGTTTACCGTGACAGATTTTACGTCAGTAGGTGACATTTACTAGCAACTCTACGGTAAGTAATCCAACTCGACGGTAAGTACTCCAACTCGACGGTAAGTAATTCACTTACCGTCGAGTTAAAAAATCTCTTATTTTTAATTTATTTTTATAATTTACAATGGTATCAATCGTGCAAAAAACGTTATAAGCATGTCGAACGTTAAGGGTAACCGATCTCAGACAATAATTGGAGTCGTCGCTCCGCTCCTCCTCCAAACAATTGTCTTCGATCGATATAAAACCTATTTTGAACATGTCTGTCTGAATAGATATATCTATCTATCTATTGCAATATATCACTCCAAGATGCCTTAATGAATGCCTCCTTGTTTCGGATCGTGTGAACTTCAGTTTCGGACCGTGGGTATCGAATGGGTATTGAATTGATTTCGCATGTGGAAATTATTCCAATACCTATATTTCAATGTACAATAATAATTCATAATAGTGATAAGGACATCTTACAAAGGCGTTCTGTTACAGCATTTGTTCATAACGACTCCATGCTTGTTCTCCTCAACAAATTTTTTAAAAACTACGTATGCAGCTAATATCGAATAGCCCATTATAACTGTTGAGTGACACGATTCAGCCAGTCTTCCATTTGTCTTCTTGTAGTACAATTATAAAAATGCAATGTAAACTACATGTATATTCTTGGGATTTTTCAGAAGAATGGGCATTGTGCAAGAATATTCCCAGCTTAATTCATTATAATGCGGGAAGAGTATAGACACAGTGAAACATAATCACGGTCGCTCGGTGTTATCTGAAAATAAACATATTATTAACACGAAAATTGTATCGAGCTGCTTGAATCTCGAACTTTCATTACAATTATTCGAACGCAAAGGGGAAGCATATTTATTTTTTCTGATAAGACATTTTTTACCGGATCTATGCTTCTCGACATCATGAAGCTGGAAATTCAGTTAGCTTAAAAGACAATAAGCAAAAATGAAAACTAGTATATCCAATTAAAAATATCGAACCTAGTTTGAAGTTGATAGACTTAGAGCAGAAAAATAATTTTCTGGCAAATACCACGCAGAACATTGCTCGTGTTCCATGCAACGATTCACACTGTGCATGCAAATCGCAAATGAATCTTTCTTCCCTAGACGTGACAAAGTTCACATCGAGACAGGCACGCTTTAAAACCTATAGACCGGTTTCGGGCTTATTGGCCCTCATCAGTGCAGGTAGTAAACCGAGTAGAGACCCTGAGTTCTCCACTCGAAGCAGCGCCTGTCCCAATGCAATCCTTTGTCGCCTAATTCAACGCAGTGAGTCGCGTTCCAAGAGACACTTCCTCGTTTCAACTATTACCTTCCGGATGCAAGATTGATAATCATTCGGATAAAATCACAGTCGAGCTGTTATAAAATCATTCTCGAATTTGTTCTAAAGCTCAGTTCCATCCAACGAATCGCAATTTGAAAATATTCTACCATCATAATGATTTCTGAGATGACTGTTTCCTTCAACCGAAGTTATAACTAGTAGTCCAACAGAAATAGATAGATAGATATGTGACTGAAAGTTTTGTCGATCACGTAGTGAACTAGTAATTTTATAAAACTCATACTCTAATATATCACACTTCAAGACATCTCTTGCAGTCTGTATACATACATGATGGTCATTTAATATCAACCAAATAAGCAGATATCAAACACGAAGACTCCATTTAAATATGATAAATGTAGAAACAATTTGTTTTATTCATGGCGTGAACTGAATAAGATTTCCTCAGAAGTTCCCAAAAAAAGCGAAACTGGCAACATAGGAATATGCCTCAGAGGACTTGTAACGTCACAGGAAGCGGTCATGATGCTTTTGTTTGAATGTTTCGTTGAATTTAGTTGGAGGGATTAATAGCTGCGTTTATTTGAACATTAAATAATATCTTCAAGAAAAAAACTATAAATACGTGATATTTCACCACTGTATTTCAACTACAAACCTAGACACTCCGAGAACGATTTAACTATTAACGATGCTTCGATGAAAGACTATACCTACCTATCATTTTCTATTCATCTGACTTTTTGCTTCGATGCATGGACCGATGGTTGTACTTCGGAAGTTTCGAAAGTATATTTCTTTTGACAGCTGTCACTTTTTCTTGTGTTTTATGCCCCGTGATGTACTTTTTGAATGGCGGACAGCTGTCATCAGGCGGGAATTACTGTCCATTTTGATTTTTTATTCAATTTTGATGTTATGTTACAACTGTGAATTCATGGATCTTAAATATTTTATTTATCTTGAAATTATGAGAAAACTACATGAAGAAGGTATTTTATTTCTCGCCATTATTCTGTGATGAAATATTCTACTATTCTAGTGCACCTTGATAGTATTTTTCAATTCGAGGAAAACGAATTTTTCAAGAACACAATCATGTACATTCTGATTTGAATGATGACAATAAAAATCTGTGGAAGAAAAAAAAACTTGATGAAGGAGAATGAAAATTTGAAGGGAGAAATGCTCAGTTGATGGAGAATAAACAGAGATTTCATATTGTTTTCAGTTCTGCAGATACCTTTGGAGCTTTCACAGAAATTCTGGAAGGGTGCAAATGATTTTGTTCAATTAATAGGAATAATAATGAATAGGTACTCCTTCAAAGTGTAATTTAAGAATCAAATAGTTATCGAATATTGATGAGACTTGCTAAAGTATATCACGGAGCAAAAAACACAAGAATAAGTGACAGCTGTCAAAGGCCGCCATTCAAGTTTTCACCAAATATTTTTCCGTGGGATTTCCCAGAATAGAAAGTTATCATGGCGTACTTTGACATTTGACAGATTTAGGGTAAAAACTAGGGAAAAATTTGACAGTTGACAAAATAAGTGTTCCATGTCAAAGTTGAATCGAAATGGAAACAAATCTAAATTCCAGAATATCGATATAGATTTTTTTTAGAATTAAAAGACACAAAGATGAAGGATATTATTCTGGAATTTGGATTTGTTCACATTTTAATTCAATTTTGACATGGAACACTTATTTTGTAAACTTTCAAGTGTCAAATTTTTCCCCAGATTTTTCCCTAAATCTGTCAAATGTCAATACTCGAGACCGCCGCGTTTTGACTTCAGATTCGTGATCAGGAGTAAGTTCCACCAAAAATTATTTCCGAACTCATAGGAGTGTGATAAACGAAGTTTTACCTTCATTGGCATTCACAAATTCGGTAAAATGCCAGAAGAAATTGCTACTTTTCTGGGACTATCCCATGCGAAAGAGTATACCGGGCACTGCTTTCGCAGAACTTCGGCCACGTTGCTGGTGCATTCTGGTGGGAACAACAATGTTGAAGCAACATGGAGGATGGAAGTCTTCCGCTGTCGCGGAGGGCTATATTGAGGACTCGCTAGCCAATAAGTCGAACATCAGCAATAAAATATTTTCTGGCGTTTCCGGAGTATCAAGTGTGGATACTAAAGTTGTTAATTTTACTGGAAAGGAGGGAAGTGGACCGAGTTCAATTGTATTAATTAATTGTTCACAAATCACCATAAATATATCTAATAAATAAAAATTTCGTGTTGTAGTTTGTAGTTTTAATGCAATAAAACCAGTTTATTACCATCAGCATCATTTTGAGTTTTCTTAATGTCATTTTCAATTTTAATAACCAGTTTGATTTAAATTATTACTTGGAAGGTTGCCTAGCAACGAACTCTTTCTGCCTAGGCAGTAAAAGTGGACTTTTTCTGCCTAGGCATTAAAAGTACAACTTCTAAGCCTGCCAAGTGTCATTAAAAGGCCGCTTTTAATGTCATTTGGAGAAAAACATATTTTTTATTGCGGAAAAATGCAAATACCCTGTGAATTTGTAACTATTTTTAAAATATGGTCTTTCAGGTGCCGTATAACTTTTATGGAATACTTCTTTTCATTTATATCAGCATATTATATCGATTCATTAAGCAATAAATGTCGTGTTATTCAATAATAAAGAAACGTATTATTTTTATCCCTTTATTATAAGTCATCACTAGTACAGCTTTTTACCCACGAGGCCCGCTAATTCTAACCTTAACCCCCAAACCTAAAGTGACACTCCCCGCCTATTGTGCTGTCAAGTCACCGTCACCTCTGGCGCAGTCTTGCCAACCTAGTCATCTAGGTGTGCCAACTTACGCCTAACAGCACATCTCCCCCTTTGTGTAAAGGAATTTCAGAAAATACATAATATACCTATATAACTATGAAGACCAGGTTTGCTCAACAAAATCATTTAAATATGCGGGTTTCCTGGTACATCTTTTTGGCCGGCCTGGTGAAACATTTTTTTGGAAACTTAGATCATCTAAATTCTGTGCGTTTTTACATTCTATTTTATCTGGCACATGAACCGATACATCAACCACTTCACTCGGGTCCTCACCATGATTTGGTCTAGGATCCTGGGAAGTAGCATGAATATCAGGGCCCATCAAATTATGAGGCGGTTTGGTAGACAAGGTCTCATTATGGACCTTGAGAGCTTCAGTCTGGGTGCTTGGAAGATGATATGGAGCGTGAATTAAATGCCATCGATTTCTACGGAATGAACCCACAGTAGTTTCTACTATATATGATCTGGGTTCTTCGCAAATTTTGATAACTTTACCATACTTTCGAATATCAACCACCCACACTGAATCTCCTATATTAAGGGGATCCATATCCTTCGCATTGTGTCTTTTATTGTAATTTCTTTCTTGACCATCTTTTATCTCTTTCTCTTTTTCAAAGAATCGTGCCCTAGTGTCTGAAGTGTTTTCAAGCAATGCTGGTAGTTGAGGCAAGTTAGATCTCAATATTCGGTTCATCAAGAGTTCAGATGGTGTGAAACCACACTCTAACGGGGTACAACGAAAAGCTAACAATGCCAAGGATAGGTCCTCCTGTATGTTTTTCTTAATAAGACCCTTCGCGATCTGTACAGCTCTTTCTGCCCCCCCATTACTCTGAGCCCAATGAGGACTACTTGTGATATGAGTAAAATTGTATTCCTTTGCAAAGTTTTGAAATTTAGAAGAAAACTGCGGTCCATTGTCTGATCTTAGTACTTCAGGGATTCCATATCTAGCAAAACATTCCTTTAATTTCGGAATAATGGCCTCTTCCGTCATACTGACCAATGCAAAAATTTCAAACCAATGTGAATAATAGTCAGTGATGATTAAATACCACTTTTCGCAACACTTATACAAATCTACGGCTACTTTTTGCCAGGGTCTTGTGACCGTATTATCTCTATAAAAAGTCTCCCTTTTGTTCTCTCTGTGTTCCACACACTTGGGACAATTTCTTACAAGGTTCTCAATTTGGGTAGATAATCCTATCCACCAAACACTAGATTTTGCACGTTCCCGACATTTCACTATCCCTAAGTGCCCTATGTGAATGAACTCTATACACCTAAGCTGAAGGCTTTTAGGTATTATGATACGTGTTCCTTTCATGAGGAAGTTCTGAGAATATGAAATTTCATATCTATATTGGAAATAAGGCATAAGTTCGACTGGCATTTTTGATTTTTCTGGCCATGAAGTGATAGAAAATTCTTTCAACTTTTTACATATGAAGTCTTTCTCTTGTTCATCTTTAATCAATTTCAAAAAATAGTCTTTGATTGGCAAGTTTCTTTCAATTGATTGTACATAAGCAGCTACTTCTCTTTTCAATTCATCATCGTCTATTCGTTGACTCCTCAAGGGGCCTCTGCTTAGAGTATCTGGTACTATTAAATTTTTCCCGGGGGTGTACATAACGGTATATTTGTACCTCATTAAGCGCATACGGAATCTCTGTAAGCGTGGAGTTAAATCATCCAAGTTTTTAGTTTGAAGAATTTGAATTAACGGTTTATGATCTGTTTCAAAAATTAAATTTGGAACCCCTGAGATGTAGTCCGAGAAATACTCTGATGCCCAAGTGAGAGCTAAGGCTTCCTTTTCAATTTGTGCATAGTGAGTTTCTGGTGAACTCAATAAACGAGATGCAAATGCAACAATTTCCCTTGTCTTGTCTGGATTTTCCTGCATAAGGCAACTGCCAAGTCCAAATGAACTGGCATCTGCACTGACAATAATTGTTTTGTTTGCATCAAAAAATGCCAAATTTGGTGAAGTCTCTAACATTTCTTTAATTTTTTTAAACGATATTTCTTGGGAAGGTCCCCAGAAGAATTCTATGTCTTTTTTCAGGAGAGAAGTGAGTGGCTCCAGAATTTCGGATCTATTATTTATGTATTTTCCGGCAAAGTTAATCATTCCGAGTAATCTCAAGAGTTCTGTTTTGTTTTCTGGGATTGGAAATTCTCTAATAGAAATTACTCGGTCTGAATCAACCGAAATTCCTTTTTGTGAAATTAAATGACCTAAATACTTGACTGATTGGGAGGCAATGACACATTTCTTTTTATTCAATGTAATTCCTTCAGCATGAAGGTTTTGCAAAACTTTTTCTAATATTTGGTCATGTTTCTCTATGGTACTAGCATAAATCAAAATATCATCCATGTGGTAGACGCATCCCTCTATTCCCTTCAAAACTTTAGAAAAATTCAGTGTGAAATACTCTGGTGCACAGGAAATTCCAAAAGGGAGTCTTTTGAAGAAAAAACGACCAAAAGGTGTAATGAAAGTGGTAAGTAGTTGGCTGTCTTTGCTTAATTTAATTTGATAGAACCCGTTTGTTGCATCTAATTTAGAAAAAAATTTTGATCCCTTGAGATGAGCTAATGTATGTTCTATTTTTGGGAGTGGAAAGTGTGACCTTAATATGTTTGAATTCAACTTTGTGTAATCACAGCACAGTCTCACTGTATCACCTTTATCAACAACTACAATTGGACTTACCCATACAGTAGGATCCTCAATAGGCTCTATAATTCCTAGTTTCAATAATCTGTCAATTTCAATTTTTAATTTCGGCAAAAGAGCTAAAGGCACTGTGCGAGGGACAGATTGTACAAATGGCTTAGCATCTGGTTTGATTTTTATTGACATTTCGGTTTTGAATTCACCTATTTCACTAAAAATACCAGGAAATGTTTTTGAAATGGTATCAATATCAAATCTAGAAAACATTTCTTTGCTATAGGCATGTACTATATTATTTTGATTTTGATGGTTATCTAGGAAATCCAATTTGTTTATTCCATTCACAATTCTGATCATTTTTCCTGGAAAGTTCAGAACTTTGAACCTTATAATAGCATTCCTACTCAAGATGGGTTGTCTAAGGTTTCTAACTACATAGAGAGTTTCTGTACCAGTAATGCTACCATAAGTAAAATCAATTCTAATCTTTCCTATAGTATCTAATCTATGATTATCTGCTGCTCCTATGGAGTCACATTTAGTAAGTTTATTCAAGAACTCTAAGGGCAGGTTCTCATAAGGAAAACAAGATACATCAGCACCTGAATCCACAAAGAAAGGCACACTATTCGCGATAGAAAATAACACGTAGCACTATCTCATGGTAACAACTCAAACTTCTCGAAGTGGTGTCGTTTTTATTTTGTTTTCATATTTTTGATGTTTGTGTCATTGTGACATAGGTGTCTTGTCACCAAACAATAACTGAAACGAGAAAAACGATATGATTTCACATGTATTTCACCATAACATCTCTCGAAAAACTGCTGGAAGTACACCTTTCACATCAGAAGCGAACATAAACAGAACAGAGGTTAAGTTTTTCTGTGGGTTATCCTCCAGAGAGTTCGGTGGTTATACCACTTCGAGTGGTTCACGAGTCACCGCTAGGTAGCGTATCGCTTAGCACCTATCGCGAATACCTATGGTCTAATAAAATATCCACATACCAACGATCCTTATTATCTAGATATACTTGGCCTATGAAGTTAACCTCCTGAAAACCTTTCACCTGCTTGGCTTCTAGATGACCCCTCAGTTCCCCTGCTTCCGGATCTGTATGTTCAACTGCACGTACTGATTTTCCTCCTTTAGAGCGACATACTACACTCCAATGACCTCTTTTATTACATGAGCGACAAATTGATGTTCTTGCTGGACATTTTTCCTTATCAAAACAAGTTTGTATACCACAAAACCAACACCTTCTGTCCTTATTCTGAGCTCTGTCAGTTGGAGCCAGCTTGTTTTTCCAGTTTGGATTGGAAAAGTCACGTTTAACAACACTCACTGTCTGGTCTTGGCGTAAAATCCTATTCTGTGCATTTTGCATTTCTGCTTGCCTGGATATTGTAATAGCTTCCTCCAAAGTTAGACCATCCTTCAGTTGTAGCCTCTCACTAACTTTGACATCTGCTACCCCTATGACAATGCGGTCACGAATAAGCTCATTTTTCAATGCCCCGTATGCACAGTGTTCAGCCAAGGCATGTAAGCTAGTTATAAAGGTCTCGATGAGTTCTCCTGGTTGTTGAACTCTGGAGTTGAATTGGTATCTCTCGAATATTATGTTTCGTTTTGGTATGAAATGGGTATCTAACTTATCTAGTATTTCTTCAAATGTTTCATTACCAGTCAGGTTTTGTTGCATCAATATTTCTTCAGCCTCATTTCCCATAGAATAGATTAACATATCTATCTTTTCTCGATTTGTTTTCTTAGAGAACCCACTGACTGACATATACCGTTGATATCGTTTTTTCCATTGAGGCCATGACTGCGGCTGTGTGAAATTGAATTCATTGGGCGCACTTACGTTTGCAAACGTCTCAGTTTCTCTGGGGGGCCCACCTGTTGGCTGTGTATCCGTTCTCCCATTAGGCATTATAATATGTGTATAAGGTATAACTTCGTGAATCGCTGCAATCGCTGGATGGGGCCGTTTTTTTTTTTCTCAGAACGATATTGTCCGTCGAAGTTGTTTGACCGTGGATGTCGATCACTCTTCACAATTTATGTATGTGAACCACCGCTGCCACCATGTCGTGTTATTCAATAATAAAGAAACGTATTATTTTTATCCCTTTATTATAAGTCATCACTAGTACAGCTTTTTACCCACGAGGCCCGCTAATTCTAACCTTAACCCCCTAAACCTAAAGTGACACTCCCCGCCTATTGTGCTGTCAAGTCACCGTCACCTCTGGCGCAGTCTTGCCAACCTAGTCATCTAGGTGTGCCAACTTACGCCTAACAGCACAATAAACACTCACTGTTGGGTCACCCTTCAGAGACAGCTTCCACAAATTTCATCATTGCAACAAGAAATATCTTCGAATGCTCAAATGCTCTAATAGTTCAGAAATAGTCGGGAAAATAATCTTCAAAGTCATTGGAAATTTTTATATGCAGTTAGTGATTCACAGATTATGTTGACCAGCTTCATTCCAGATAACATGGAGATATAAAAAAAAATATGTGATGAGCTTTGGTTTTATTATGTATATTCTATTTGATCTCTAGTACACATATAATTTCAAATTATTCAGTGTGAATTGGTGGTGCACCTAGAATACAGCTCAATATAAAAATTCAACTGAAACTATATGAATTTTAAAATAAAACACTATAATTCTTCAGCATCTTCTCTTCATTTTGGTAAGGATCATCAGGTGAACCATTCTATTGAAATCATTTCAAAAATGATTTCTGATATTGATGATTGAATATGATGATTCACCTGAAATATATGTAACAAAATATTGATAATTCATATCATAATTTGGTACAGTTTACTATACCTCATTTTCCTGATGTTCTTGGCTCTTTTACTATGAATCTATACTTTGATGGTGTCTTAGAGTTTTTTCTCAAAAGTATGCCATTTTTGGGTGCTTTCTATAAGTACCTAGTTATTTATTGATAATTGGATAATTCACCTGAAATACCTAATAAAATGTTAATGAATTATCTTAGAATTCATTATTTTTCACACCACCTCATGTTCCTGATGTTTTCCATTGTGTTTTCCTCCAAAATGATATAGAATTTTTCGGTGCTTGCTATATCTGATAAGAAGTATAGTTTCCTCAATCATGTATAGGTGAATGTTATCAAATACAGGTAGTTTTTCTTCATATCCATGTTCATATTTTTTTGTATCCATCATGTAACTACTATGTAGGCACTTTCATAAAACATATTCATGACCTGTGAACAAAAATGGATCTATTGGAAGTGACCATCGATTTGTTTTTTATGAATTGAATCAAAAACTCACTATCACACAAATGATTCATAAACTAACAACTAACCTATAAATTTTGTCAATTTCAGCTTGAGCTGATATGTTTATTCAAAAGGTTCACTGAGACAGACAGAAAATTGCCATCGTAATAAAAAATCAACCCTGAATTGATATGTATTATGTCAGAAAGTAATTGAAAAATTAATAAAGACTCACTTCATTAATAACTTACATAGTTAGCATTGTTGTCAGCATCACACAGCCACACAGTATCTTAGGTAGTACTTCACTCACACAACTCCCCAATAATAAACTATTGTCACGAAGAATTTAAATAGCAACATAAAATTTGATAAAATGTAAACCAAACTCACAGCGTCACAACAAAACAAACTGCGGATTCAACCAAAATGGCGAAATGGGTAGTCAACAGCTAGAATGCTATTGTAATAACGTGTATGTCATGAAAAAAGTTCGCGATAAGAGTATCATAAATAAAGATGAAAATAACGTTATATAAAACCTCCTGGGGATAAAACAATGATACATTGAAGTTAACGTTCAAATATTGGTACAAATAAGATCGCATTGACGTTTTCGGTACAGTTAGCTATAATGAGCCAGCGATGTTTTTTTGGGGATGTAACAAACATGGCACAAATAAGGCGGGCATGATAACGTCACATAAAAATGTTATTATAGCTCATTAAAGATGTTTTTTCATAAATGTAGCCATGGGTACAAGAATATAACGTTACAGAATATCCTTATTGTTATGTTTCTTGCTCAGTGGGTTTGTGCCTTTTAATTCTAAAAAATATCTATATCGATATTCTGGAATTTGGATTTGTTTCCATTTCAGTTCAATTTTGACTTGGAACACTTATTTTGTCAACTGTCAAGTGTCAAGTTTTTCCCAAGATTTTTCCCTTAATCTGTCGAATGTCAAAATTCGCCAAGATAACTTTCTATTCTGGGAAGGGTCAATTGAGCCTTGTGGTACATCTGCGTTGTGAAGTTCGTTTCCTATCATGATATCCGAAAATATTACAGCCGCTCGACCCGGCAACGTGTGCTACAGCAACGAGCACTGCCGCCTGTGGACGGCTGACAGCCACTGCGACTTTCTGATACCGAATCTGTTCGGCAGATGTCAGTGCAACACGCCGTTCAAACAACTCGGTGATTCCTGCGTTAGGTCAGCCTTCCAATCAAGGCCTACTGAGAACGCGACCACTACCGTCATCGCCATCAAGGAATCCGAGGTAATCCATCTCTTTCTAGCACATCCAGTTGTTTTGGGAAATAAGTATATAACCATCAGATAGCGAATTCTATCAATCTTATACGGCATATGGCAATAAATATGAATATTACGCAAGAGTGAAGTAACTCTATATTTCACAATAACGGAAATTGTTATTGTGAAAAGTTGTTAGGAATGAAAACATATTTTTTATTGTGCAATTACATCCTTTTAATTGGAGAAATGTTTTGTTATACATTTTTCTCAAATTATCAATAGGTACCGAATATTTATCATTTTTATTTATTGCATGTAAAATAATTACTGATTGGCATATCCCGTCAGAGAATCCTAGATTAGATGTACATACCCTAATTACAGTTGAATTTTCTTCATTATTGTAGAAATGATTCGAGAAATAAAAACAAACAGCATAAATTGATGCACTTGCATATTTGAACATAGTTCATACTGTGAAATATAAAGTTTCTTTAATCCTAATTAAAATTCATTGTTTTTTTACATATCGTGTTATAGTGCGCGTCGAAAGTCCGTTTCCCCCTACTAATTTTTCAAGCAGCTGGTATATATCGCAATGAAATTCGGAGTGCTCAAATAGAAGATGAAAACCTACTTTTTCGAAAAATAATGACATAAAAGGCTGAGCGGATTGACACTTTTCAAATTAAGAATCATGAGCAGATTTCGAAAGTGGATCAATATACAGGGTATTCCATTGAAAAGTGATTCAAGCTGGCGCTTTTGAAAGTTTTAGGTGTAATTTTTTCATCACAGTCCTTTCCATATCCTTCAAATTTCGATGCGATATATCAGGTTGTTCAAAAATTAGTAGGGGGGAACGGACTTTGGACGCGCACTGTATACACGGTGTCTCACAAAGAACTGCCTTGTTCGATTTCTCGGAAACTGGACTGGATGTTGATGAATACTTGTTTATTTCAAATAGAATAACAAATACATTATTTCAATTTAAGATTATCCCTTGAGAGCTGATTTCATCAATATAACACACATAGATCTAGCGGAAATGTTTTTACAGGGTTATTCAAATTCGTTGCTCATGATTGGGATCTCGAGAACCGTAAGGAAAACGAAGAAGTGCAAATTGTGGCAAAGTTGCGGAATTTCATGTTCATTAATATGATGAAAACAAATCAACGATAACTCTTTTCGTTTTCAAAAAAACCTGGAAAAAACTAAATTTCTATACTTGCATTTAATTGTCATTGACTTCTCGTCGCCAACATAAAGTTTTACTTCTTCAAATACAGAACTGCGTTTTTCCCTCATTCACAACTACCAATAGTGCTCTAAAACATATCACTGTCACTAGAAGAATTTCTTCACTTCAACGTTCAGGCTCCGAAGCCATATCATTTCTAATGATTATTTTCAACATCAAGCAGAAGAAATTCATTTTTTCCAATCACTACAAAAGTAATAATAACAGATGAAGATTTTGTTGAAACTCTTTTGATTAACAAGAGATGCTCGCAAATATCACCTCTTACTAAATACATTAAACGCGCCACTAGATATTTTGCAACGATCTCAATGAATCAACCATGCGCTACAATGGCTACAATTTTGGAAAATTCAGTGCGAACGCAAAAAGTGGGGTTAGGGACGTTGAAGGTACCAAAAAAGTCATTCAAACTCAGCCGAGACAAGCGTATAGTCCGAGACGGTGGTAAATCGCTAATAATCGAAATGCTTTCAAATCTTTATCGTATCATTGACAACGGCTATGCAAAATTAACAAATATTATTTGGTATCTAACGTATTATGCTTTCGTAACTGAGTTAAATTATGGTATAGTACTAATGTATTATGAGTAACTGAAGGTTTTGGTACGTTTATAATGTTGATAATTATAAGTGGAGATTATATATAAATAATGCGTCTTAATCTTCAATGATACGATAAACTAGTTAATAGGACTCATCAGCTTTGTTTCCAAACCCTAGTGCATGTGGATGTGTTGCAGAGATTATGGCCCACGCTGTAGGCAGACAATGTTTCTCTATATTTGAACGATTTCAACATCTTAGTGGCCGTTAATGAAATGATATACGAACCAATTATTTCTATTTCATTTCGAAGACTACCACCAGTGCAGAAACCCCTGCAGACTCATCAACCACCACTGCTACAGCCTTCCCAACTGCCAGTGCAGTACCCACCACTTTGGCGCAGGTACCTCTGAAGGTATCTACCGAAGTCGAAAGTAACGATATAGATTCGAATGTGGTAGTTTCCGAGACTGTCGACGCATCGGCAGTTTTGAGAACCACAGGAAAAGGCAAGATCACCAAAAAGGTAGATATTACTTTGAGAAACTGGGGAAGCTTGTATAGAGTGGATCGGGTATTCTCTCATCTTCAGTTCGAAGTACTTCAGAGATTTTGTTCCACAGCCAGGCATTCAGGATTCTACTAAGCGGAAAACGATAAAAATGTTCTAGCCTCAGTATGTTGAAAATTGAAATGACTGAGTATACCTTCTACTGTCCTGGAACATAGAGTTCCTAACACAGAACTATTATATCCTTATTGTGGCATCAATATTTTGGCAGGATTTGGCTGAGATAAGATCCAAAATAATACTTTATTGAATAATGTTACTTTTAACTTTCAGAGCATAAAGCGTTGTTGAAAACCGAAAAACAAACCCACTAGAATAGTAACACCCTGAATTGTCTGAAGCCAACATGAAATTCATATTCACATGTTTTTCCCCCATAGAAGTTGCCACTTTGTAACTTTTGAAAGTGATAATCATCCCATTACCACATTTTTTAATAGATATATATCCTTTAGTAGGTTTTTATGTGAGTCAGATGAGTGTTCAATCTTCGTCATATAATAAAGTGCCTCATTCAAATATAAGTGGTTTATAGATAGCACTTATTTCTGGAGATTGTGGTATTATTGGTGAATGCGCCAACCCCGCTTATTTCGTTCAACCGATGATTAACCGAACGCTGACAGTGACAGCGGGAAACGTCTCGTTTTCAAATCAAATTTCGTTTGATGGTTCATTAAACGGCATATTTCCAGTTTTGTGTGGAAATTTGAATTTGATTCTACTTGAAAACCTCGTTTATTCTGTTCAAAACGAATTTAAAGGTTGATGAAACGCTGTAAAATGTGTAAGACCAGAACACAACATTCCACTGGTGAGTTACTCAGTGTCGTATCATTCGTTGTATAAACATTATGCACCCACCCTAATATGCAAAACAATTTTTGGTGATTTGAAAACATCCTCGGGTTTCCTCGAGATGAAAAGTTAGTGGATATATGGAAAAATATGATCGGGAACAGGGCCGGAACTACGCCGGGGCAACCGGGGCAACCGACTTTAGGGGGCCTCCTGGTAGGAGATGAAATGATAAAATCATACAGCCGGAAGTTAAAACACTTATAACTGGATTATATTGACAGAAAAGTCAGAAAAGTTCGCTTTTTGGCTTTTCGTACATGATTAGTTTCAAAATGCATTGAAGAGTATTGGGATCTTGAGAACAAGCTTTGATTCATTACTGATATAGATGTGTCAGTTTCCGATGAGTGGAAAATCGAGGAAATGTTTGTAGACAAAAGATAAAAGATGTTTTGGATACTGAAAATTCTGCAAGCTGCAACCTCAATATCTTACTAATTCATCGAAAAACGAGTTTTCTTTCAAAACATCCTTATATAACGTGACACCCTCTGTTTTTAGCGCTACTGCCCATCGAAAACAAATGGGCGAACAAAACTGACTTCGATAAATTATTGAACTAATTAGCCTCTATAAAATCTATAAAAAATAATTTTCTGTTCTGAAATGCATTCGTAACAAAATTTCATACGATTTGAGGTTTGTGAAAGGAAGATTTCCAGATTATGATTACTGTAATCCCGGATTGATAACAGATAATTGACGGAATAGTGCGGTTCTGACCTTTATTTATGCTTTACTATTATCACAAGTAATTCACAAATAGGGCCCCAAATTTCGTTTTGCCCCGGGGCCTTTTCAGCTCAAGTTCCGTCCCGAAAATATTTCTATAGAGACGCTAGATTATGCTCGCATCATTTCACTACAAGTAATAAAATGGTTGGCCCTAAGTGGTAAGAAAATGATCAGAGTAGTAGATAAGCCTATATTCAGTAGAATTGAAAGGTAATAACAACATGTTTGATGTTTTATTTTCAAGTTCGAAACTTGAAAAATTTATATCACCAGAAAACAAACACTATAGTTCGACAGTGAATTGAATATATAATCATTCGAGAGAATGAATCTAAGATGTAAATTTTCAGAAAACTTTCATTTCAGATTGTTTTCATCAACTTTTAGGAATAATGGATATGAGAATTTTGTTAGTAAGTCAATTTATTCAAATTCAGACCCTTTCAAGATAGCAAGACACTGGTACTGGGGGTTTCTGTTATCGCTATCCTTGTTTTAGGATAAGGTAACCCTAGTAACTAATTTATATGTTGGCTTCAAACAACTACTGTGGCAAGGACTGTGCGTTATTCATCTAGTCTGTTATATGATCGAAGTTATAAACATATTGTTGAATGCTCTTTCTCAATTATTTACTGACCAAATTCTGATATATTATCCAATCCTAGGTGCCTTCTTCTTCCTCTTCGGCCACTTCAACGCTTTTACCTCTAGCACAAAATGCGGTGACACCTCCCATGGATACCACAACAAAATTTGCTATAGCTAGCAGATCGACCACGATGGAACCTACTTCCACTATGCCTCCAGAGATCATTTTGCCTCCGATTACAACAAGTGAGTTAATATCGTATTCTATTCTCATCCAACATCGATTCCTGATATGGCGCTACTTTTTTCTTCATTTTCAACTAATATGTGTTGCATTTTCAATATCTAGTATGGTATTTTTCGAACTTAATTAGTTGATTGTAAACAAACGAAAAACGATAAGATTTTCAGGATAAATATATTTATATATATTTTCATAACATGAGTTATGTAAATAGGAAAACAAATTCAACATATTCCAACCACCTTTTAGAAGGAAATCACGATTTTGATGAAGAATTCAAAATATTTCACTCGAAATTAATAGACTCAAGAATTTAAATCTTTTGCTTAATGACCAATTAGATTTGAATAATTCTCCTTTGTTGAATTTGTTTTCCTAAAAATAGCTTAATTAGATAGTCATTTTATTTTTTGTTATTTACCGCAATAAAAAGAGGATAAACATTCTTTAATCCCTACAGGTACAAATATTGTTATAACTGTGTAATTAGGTATAAATATGGTTGTTATCGTAGTAGTTAGTTTAGTGTACTTATACCTGATGAAGCTACAGTGCTAGCGAAACAAGTTGTGAAAAATATATATAAATATATCTATCGTGAAAATCTTATCGTTTTTCGTTTGTTTACAATAACTATGGATTTTCATCAAGTAACGGCCAAGTCAATTGAAAAAAAAATTAATTAGTTGAAACAACCTTTATATTTCATATATTCTATAGATGATTCGTATCATACTGGCCGTTGAAATCAATCGCTTTCAACATACTTTTCTGAAAACAAATTAAACTCAATTCCATACAAGTTTAATCATGATGGTATTTCTTCATTGTTCTTTTTTTGCTCCACCCCTATTCTCTCTATTTTTTTTTTGTCTCCTCAGCACTTTTTCAGCTATTTCTTCTGTCCTCTTGCCTGCTAATTATATATTTTATGAATTATGTAATGATATGAATTTTTTGGATTGTATTCACAAATTGGTCTGGTTTCTACTACAAGATTCGAATTAATCTTTTTGAAATGAATGAAGGCAAAATTTTCCAAAATTCAAGGAAAAATAAAAATCACAATATTGGAAATTTCCTCATTGAATGCAGGCGATAATCCTTGAATGATCTTAAGAACTTTTGCAATTTTATTCATATTAAAAATTGTGTCTTGACTTTTTTCGTCCAGATTTCGATTCAGAAAGTGAAACGCATTCATTCTACTGATGAAAATAAACACATTTTTGCTTGAAATCTATTTTTATGCGTACTGAGTGGTTTTAGATAGATAGATACCTATATCTATTGGGGAAAAACGATATTTTGTATTCTGACAATTAATCGAAAGTATTCGAGAATCATCGCCCATTTGGATAAGCATTCAAGTATTTGCCAAAGACAAAACCAAGCGTCATTACTGAACCATTAGCAGTACTGTAGACGACGTAGAAGTTCCACTTGTTATTTTTTTTCTGAAAACTTTATGGCAAGTACTTCTTGTCTCATTGGATTTTTGTGATTATTTCACTTATATTGGAATCATCACGTAATCTCTGACCAATCACAAATAGTATGAGACATATTCACTTTGTTTTGCGGATCGAACAAATATCCTCTAAAATAAATAGGATACAAGAAAATACCCTACAGATCTGATAGCAGAGCAGCTTGAGGATAAGTGCCTGCATAAACTCATACTATCAAACATATTTTGAATGACTGGTAGACGACGAGCAGAAAACAACTACTTTCCTTATTAATGCCATGCAAAAAAATTTAATTTTATCCCCCCGCAGTCTATGCAACGACTCACACTGTGAATACAGAATGCACATGTTCGTCCCTTTCTTCCTAACACGTGAGAGTGCACACAGCGAGACCGGCACACCCAACCACCTGCTGTCTGGTTTCGAGAATATTGGCACTCATCAGTTCAATGTAGTCACCGAGTAGAGATTCTGAGATCTCCACCCGAAGCGGTGTCTGTTCCAATGCAAGCTTCGCGACGCGTATTTAACAGCACCCAACGGAGTTCCATGAGGAACTTGGAAGTAGCGACACCATGCGGCGAGTGTATATAAATCAATTTTCTGCGTGGCTATATAATAACTGAATTTGGATCATTTCAAAAAGGAATTTCTTTTTCAGCATTACCACCAACAACTACAGGGATAAGGACGAGAGTTGAAAATGGCGACGAAGCAGTCAGTCTTGGTTTGCCTTGCGTAACGGACATGCAATGTAAAATGGCGGATCCCTATTCCCGCTGTCTAGAAGGTGTCTGCGACTGCTCTCTCATAACCAACCAAACAAAGTCGTGTTCTGCAAGGAATCGAGGATGCATACCAGGAACTTTCCAGGTAATTCGAACAATCGAACATATGAATATTTTGATGGTGACCATCTGAATTATTTCTCCACACAATTTCAATGTGTTTCATCCATTAGCGGATCGTTAAGAAGCGTTGAGTAATAAATTTTACAGCGAGTACTAAAGAAGAAAAACTTAAACCACCTATGAAAAGTCTAATTTTTGTTTCAAATATTCTTATTTCGATTGCATGCAGATAATGTACTTGGAACTGGTCAGGTTTGGAGCTTGAAATTCGAATTTTGTAGCAAACTTTCAACATCCTGCATTGATATAGCGATGAACACTTGGAACATTCTCGAGATGCCTAACGCCTGCTTATAGTGTTGGTGCTAACACCATCGACATGCTGCTCATTGATGATCTAGAGTCGATTACATACGTCAATTATCTACCACCGATTGGAAAATATGATCTTGATGATATGATTTTGACTAGCTACATCAATACAAATCATCATAGAAACAACTCAAACTCTATTGAATTGCACACGCTTAATGAGACTCTCACAAATATGGAATGAGATGTTTTATGGAGTAGATACTAATGGCGACAAACATAGATAATGAATCTCAAGATTTCATACTTAGGAAATAGATCTATCCGAATTTGAAAACTCTTAAAACGTCGCAAGTACAAAAGATCATACCCAGGGTTCTAGTAGTATACCTAATATGACAACCTTCCATTAGGTATATATGTTTAGCCAGCGAATATCCATGAAAAAAAATACTTATTGGGGTTTTTGTTGTTTGGAGCTTACTTGAAAAATAGTAGCAATTAACAGTCATCAAACATGTGTCGCAAATATTGCCAGTCCTAAAAACAATTTCGTGGAATGGGGCTCCATAACGCACGGCTATATTTTTTCATGAAGATCTGGTGTTTATGACTGATAATCAAACAATCAGGTACAACTTAAGCACGTGAAGATGAAAACACTTTTCTCAGCTGTTGACAGTATGGATGTAGGTATGGATGATGCTCAGTCGGTCGCTAAACTAGCAAGTTTCCTGCATTTGCGAGGTGCAGGTATAATATGACTATTATTAAAACATCGACACAAAATCTCTCAATACTGTAATAAGACGACTGACACTTCAAAACATACCCTGAAGTGGACTTTCTGGATCGATGAATTCACGTGTCAGTCATCTCATGTGTTGGTGGAATGTTGTCAGTCAACAAATGCATCTGTTTATTCAGAGATAACTTGCAATTTCCGAATGTATGTACCCTTCATGAAATGTTTATGACTGACAATCATAAGTGTAGTTACAACGTGAGCATGTGGATGTGAAAATATACATACAATATTGTTCAAAAGAACATGGAATTATTATCATTTATTCCTACTTTCGCAAATAATAAGAATGAGAAATGAGCATTCCGGGTGAGTTATACACTATGCTTTTTCTACGACTATCACAAGAAGTGGCGACATCATTCCAGAACCTAAACTTGACTTTCAATAATCTTTCAGTTCGACATCAGTGTTCGGTGTCGTGAGCTTTTTCACGTCACTTACTGTGCTTGAATGATTTTTCTTGCTATAGATAATGATGATTGAAATTCGAGATGATTTGTTTATATCAAAAACAATCATCTCGAATTTCAATCATCATTATCTATAGCAAGAAAAATCATTCAAGCACAGTAAGTGACGTGAAAAAGCTCACGACACCGAACAATCAGGTCATAATGAATTAGCGTCAGCAGTTAAAGATGTGTTTATTTCAAAAATAAGAATATCTTAATATATTGTTTCATCATTCATCGTCCTGCGACTCCACTTAGAAAATATACGAGCGAAAATCAATATAAGCTTCAGATAAGTGTCCAGCTGCTGCTCCTGAAAAGAAACTTCTATTCACTCAGATGAAATGTTGATGATGAGGAAGATGAAGGTTACATTTTGAGATTTTTTTCAATAACTTCAACGTTTTTGAATATGACTACATACAAATTTGGGTACGAGAAATCATAATCTGGGACCTACTTTAATGCAATTTGTAGAGGGCTCCACATATATACCAATTATTTAATGCTTTCAGCGCATTCCCACTTAAATGACGTTGTTTTCAATTTTTAGCGGGCCTTGCCACACTTTACATGATTATAGACAACTAACGTTGTGTGAATTTTTTGAGCATCAACTTATCATATTGAAGTATACTTGAATATTTGTGTACCTTTCCAAAGACCCAGTACCTTTTTGCCACTTGGTACGTGACTGACGGTAATAGATACTCGATGTATGCATTATAGATAACTTGTCCCTGAATTTTGAGAAATAAGCTTATCATAAAAAAATACTTCGACATTTTCCCGAAACAGGTGGGCCCAGCGTCCTTACGCCCCATCGAAAAAGGCTGGCCTGCGAAATTTGTATTATTGAAATGCTAATGGTAAGATCCCCCCATTGTCAGTAGTAAACTGAATGTTCTCTGTTGTTTTTTTTTTTCTCACATAGTTCGAGGGCTGCAGCGGGTGAACGCCCCGATGTAGGCGACTGACAATCAGCGAGCCTGAAATCTTTGCTTTCCACTATTATCAGTCGTAAACTCACGAAAAATTTTGCTAACTTTTTCAACAGATCGGTAAGCCCACTACCCTAACTTCGCCCCGGAAATCATGTATGACAAGAATCTCTGTAGCATCGTTGACATCGATAATACAAGTTTCAGTGGTCGATGGGCGTAAACTTATCACTACCAAAAAAGGTGACACGGGCTCTTGGTATATTGTAATGATAATCTCTTCAAAGTTTTTCGAAGATTTCAACTTCTGATTCTTAAGGTGTTTCTTTCACAATGTGCCATTGTTAGATTCTTCATGAGAGAATATTGGCAAGCCAAGAATATTGCAGCATTCACTACGATGTACAATGATTGATAAAATAAATGAATCAACCTTATTGGTTAATGTGATTAGCGATATGAACCCCTCTATATATGTATTATATTCTGTGAACTTTGCCCTCGTTCGATTAAAAAAGCGTTCACACAACCAATGACAGGGTGATTATAAATTCCCCGTCATTGACGCACTTAATCATCATGACATATTATTAGTGGGAGTAAGATGCTTATTCAATAATTGTTGCAATAAATCGTGACAATAGTGATGAGCAGATATTTGTTGGATATAAAATGAAGTATGAAGAATGACAGGCATCAGACTGACTAAATATGCGCCTGTGACCTCTGATTCAGATGGTCAACAGTGGCGTGATCTTGAAAAGTTCTCGATGACAATTGTCGTTTTATGCATTTGGTTTCCTGCCAGTCTTGTTCCACGAAAATCCACTTGTTTTAATTTCAAGGATCATCCTCTTTAGCCCTAATATTTTTTTTGATTTCAAAGAATACCTACGTTATGAGTTTAATAAATGCCCCATTCCTGGTAGATTTCACCAGTACCATGAAAGAGTTTGATTTTAAGGTTTGTAAATAAAGGGATAATATTCTCCTGTCGATATTTGTTTGCATATTATTAGCAATCTCTTAGGTAGTAATTGAAAAAATTGTTTTATTTTCAGTGCCGAAGTTCGGGAACATGTATCAGTTGGTTTTTTGTCTGCGATGGAAGGAAAGATTGTAGCGACGGCTCCGACGAAGAATGTAAGCCGAATAAATGTCCCGGTGAAGCCTTCAGGTAATTACTAGTAAATTACACCTCACTTTTCTCACAATCAATTTGGTTGGCACACAGTGGTTTTCACAAATTCACTGAAAAACCAGGGTTAGTGGAAATTTTATGCAGATTTCAATAATCGAACCCATTTTTGGGTAACACTGGTGTTAGTGCTGAATTCAATAGATTTAACAATTTGGTGTTTTTTTTATGCATTTCCGAAAGTGCGATTTGACACCGCAGTGGTGTGATGCACATTCTGTGATTTTCTTGATGCTGAATTCTACATCAACAAAATTCTCTTCGGTGCGTTCGTGTACATGCGAATACTTTACTGGTGGGAAGGAACACCATATCAAGAGTGTGCAAAGACAAATCAGTGATTTTCTTAACTACCTCTGGTGTTTTCACTAGGTTAGGTTATTGAAATATAATTTATAAACTAGACTCAGAAGAATCTAGGGACAATTCCGTTGATCGAAGACTCATTTGGCTCAATAAACTTTATCAGTGGCAGTAGGGCCATGGCCAATTGCTTGAAGTGCTACTGATCTATATATACAAATCATTCCCAATATTGAAACTAAGTATAGTAGGAAGGAAGTCAGTGCCACCTATTGGCAAGGTTCTAAGATCGAACACATGAGCGCATGAAATTCATACCATTCATGTGCTAACACACAATATTTTTACTAATTTACCTATATCAAATCTGGTATTTAGGAATTGAACCCAGTACCAAACGACTACAAGTATAGCATGCTTATGACTCGACTGGCCGACCTGAAACACTCGTACAATGTGTTCGGAAAACATGCACCAAATATTGAGGAGTCGATTCTATTCGAAAAAATATTGTCAAAAGAAGTTATAAAAAACGATTCAAAAAAATTTATTTTTTCACTGCCAAAATTATTCACAAAATACACATGAAATATTACTTTATGAAGAAATTTTTAAAACAGTAATTTATTAATTTATTATTCATCATAAAATATCAAATAATTTCATTTATTGGAATAATAGTTGATAGTGAAGTTTGAACAATTACATCCAACATAATTTCCCGAAGATGTTCCATGTTGCTGCTTATCAGAAACGTTATACAGGATGCTTCAGGTTTGAAGGCACAAAATGAAATGTGTTATAGATCTCATCATTTTAATAAAAAAAGTTCATATAAACATAAGTCCGACTCGATCAGTAGCGGAGATACAGGGGGTTGGAGTTCAATAATTTTTTCTATTAATCAGAATATCTCGCCGACTTTTGAAGATATCAATTTGAAATTTGATATGGGTAATACTTCCTGGAAGACCATCATGTTGAACAGTTTTAAAATTCTCAAAATCTACAGTCGAAACATTTTTAGGGATGGTGGCTTCTTTATACCCCCAGCCCAAACTTCTTCGTAGTACGCTTCTGAAGTCTTTCAGTAACCAAATTGGGTGCATCGTTCAATTTAGAGGCTTTTTTGCTCACCAATTTTCTTCGAGAAACGAACCTTTGTGAGATAAGCATATCCCTTTTAAAAAGTTTTCGCTTGAATTTTATTCTAGGACAAAATTTTGAAAAATTTCTAAATGTTAGGATGTATGCATGAACCATCCAACCAACATCAAAAACTGAAAAAAAATCAATTTTAGTACATTGAATTTCATTTCTATTGAATTTTGTCCAAGAATAAAATTTAAGCGAAGGTAAAATTAACAATAACGGATATGCTTATTTATCTCGAAAACGGTTCGTGGTTCAATAGCAAAAAAAGCCTCCAAATTGAACGATCCACCAAATTTGGTACCTGAAAGACCACAGAGGCGTACTACTGAAACGTTTATAATATAGATAAAAAAGCCTCCATCCCTAAAAATGTATCGCCCTGTAGATTTTGAGAATCTTCAAACTATTCGAAATGATGGTATTTCAGGAAGTATAACCCATATCAAATTTTAAATTGATATATTTCAAAGTCGGCGAGATATTCTGATTAATAGAAAAACAATATTAAACTTCAACCCCCTGGATCTCAGCTACTGATCGGGATTGGACTTATGTTTATATGAACTTTCTTATTGAAATGATGAGATCTATAACCCATTTTATTTTGTGCCTCAAAACCTGAATATTGAAATGATGAGATCTATAACCCATTTTATTTTGTGCCTCAAAACCTGAAGCACCCTGTATATTTCGTTAGAAATTTCAAACTATATTTAACTATATATCTTCTATATATGTATTTCAGACGATATAAATTCACATTCACAGTTGTACAAAGAAATGTTTCTTTTTCGTGTATAAAATTCGTGTTTTCATGGCACATTCGAGAGAATTTAATCAACACTCTCATAAGCCATTAAAAAACACTCATTTTACGCACTTAATACAAAAATAACGATTGTGATCACAATATGATTTTCTATTAATGAAAAAATATAATGGATGTCATATTTGTAATAAGAAATTCTGAAATCGGCCACATTGATGGTCAAGTACGTCTACTGAATATACTCACAATATGTTACATTTAGCAACCCTAGTGAAGTATCTGATAAATATTTTGAAGTTAGGATCGTTCTTTATGAACGAATGATTTTTAAAATATGCCTTTATATATTTGGCGTTACGTAGGTTGGTAGAATCACCACGTTCATCCTTTTTCTCAATGTACATATGTAAATGAATTTTTCATATATAGGGGGATGAGCCCCTTTAGAGAAACACACGGTACACTTCGAATGTTACCCAAGCTCAATGAAAAATGTTTTCTCAATAAATGAATTATTTTCCTAACAAGATGACACATCCCCTATTATAATTGTTCGTGAATATTTGGGATGATATTTCTTCAAGGGGACCAGACTACCAAATTTAACACTCTAGTTGCTCAAGAATTC
Source organism: Chrysomela aeneicollis (assembly GCA_029955515.1). Classification (NCBI taxonomy): domain Eukaryota; kingdom Metazoa; phylum Arthropoda; class Insecta; order Coleoptera; family Chrysomelidae; genus Chrysomela; species Chrysomela aeneicollis. The sequence goes on from JARUHQ010000022.1 coordinate 991,504, forward strand.
ATTAATTTACAGTCAACATCAAATTTTATAGTTTTCCAATAATTATCATTATACCTAAACGTCAGTTTTCTGTGTAGATAACTTTTTCGCCTGTATTCCCAATCATATGGTTCATTTGGAAAAACGTTAGTAATACGTAATAATATCATTATGAATGATAAAATCAAATAATGACACAAAATAACGTTTTTTTCCCGAAAATAAGCTTTTCAAACATGACGATTTTACAAGAGCACTTCCAACTGACCAATTCATCGCCATCGTTATTTCTCCAGGTGCAAGTCGTCAGGCAAGTGTGTTTCGAGGGCAAGCAGATGTGACGGATCCAAAGACTGCCCTCTTGGTGAAGACGAAGAAAATTGTCAAGCCAGTGGTAGAAGAGGCTGTCCTCCAGATACCTTTCAGTGTCGAGATGGAAAATGCCTACCCGAATACGAGTTCTGCAATGCTATCATAGGTATTTTCGATATCCCTACCTCTCTTACTCATGTTAGATAGTTAGGACGTCATCATGTCAAAATGTCGGCTTCATAGAAATGATTCATAGCTATTTTCATTGAGCAGTTCTTTGAAACATGATCCTGAGAATGGTTTATTTCAGCTCTTTATACACATTAGAAATTGATTTGAATTGTCTATGTTCTTGGCAATAAAAATTACTGAATTTGCTTGAAGAAAATATGTTCAATTGAGAGTATTGACCTTTCCAATGTTTGCAATTCAGAGATCGATCAAAATATTTTTTCTAAGTGGTGTCCTAATACCTTTGATAACCTGAAACGCGAGATGGCGCGATTACTGAAATTGTATGCAACCAACAATGTCTGCCTAATTAAAAATGGGACGTTGTCGGTCATTGTCGAGTGATCAGAAATCACAAAATATCTCTTGAATTTTCATTACATATGATTGTTATTAGATTGTACCGACAACAAATTCAAATATATTATAGCAAGTAATCATATTGCAGTCGGTAGCGGAACTAAGTACGCACCTATCAGGAGATCGGATTGGACACTTGAAGATTTTAGAAAATATTTTCCTAGAATCCATGTCTAAACTGACAGATATCATGCCAGTTAGGTACGACTCCGAAATGCAGTTTGAGGTGGTCATAAACAACCACCAAATTTGCACAGAGAACGGACCTCAACTGGGAAGTGATGCATTAGTGTGGTATACTGATAGATCCAAGATGGATATAAGGGCTGGAGTGGGAGTTATAGAACCAAATTTCAGGCTCTCTAAACCCCTTGGTAACACCCCAACCGTATTTCAAGCAGAAGTACATGCTATAGAGATATATGCCCAGGAGTGCCTTGAAAGGGACACTCGAAGGGCAAAAATCTATGTTCTATCAGATAGCCGTGCTGCTTGGCTAAAAGCTCTGAATTCATACACTTGTGAGTCTAAGCTGACTTGGGACTGTGAACAATCCCTGATACAACTGGCAGCGAACAAACAGGTCATTTTGATGTGGGTGCCAGATCATAAGGGAGTTGAAGGCAACGAGGAAGCAGACTGCCTTGCCAAAGAAGGGGCAAATACACAATTTCTCGGCCCAGAACCCTTCTGTGGACTCGCCAAGGTCCACTTGAGAGGTTCGACGTTGGGAAGCAGATGAAATTAAATCTTACTGGAATAAAGTGCCAGGACAAAGACGAGTGAAAAGGCTAGTGAGCCTTTCGCCAATGAAAGCTGAACAGCTTCTCAAGTTGAACAAAAAATTCGAAAAAAAAAATAGTGGGGAAAAAACACCCAACCGGCCTGAGCCAACTACTCGTCTGTTAATGTACATCTTTCGTATTGCAGGGTGTAGAGATGGAAGCGACGAGCCACCACATATTTGCAAAGGCAGAGCAAGAAGAAGGAGGACTGAGTATTGTCCGCTTCGTTGTGGAAATGGAAGGTGCAGATCTAGTGCGATAGCTTGCTCCGGAAGAGATGGTTGTGGAGATGGTACTGATGAAAATCATTGCTCGGTTTGTCGTAAGTATATCTATATTTTTTAATTCACAGTGAACTGGTGCATCTATACCTAGTGAAATTAGTTCCTGGTACTTATGATTACAATTGCCTGTGCACCACTGGGAAACTTTGACCACTAACTCGTTTCTGTGCTGTCCTGTGCTACTTCTAGTTTGGCACCTCCACCAACAGTTTGGTATCAAAATTTGGCAGACTGGAAGGCATGGCAAGTATGAAGATATCTCGAGAGTTCACCATCCTATCGCCAGCTACACCTAAGCATCTTGTGCTTTTTCTGTCTTCCGATTCATCTTCACAGCGTACACTCCGTAGCTTTAATTATCTGTACTAGTCTGTACAGGTTCTTCACCGGATAATGTTTGTATTCTTCGGAAGTTAGTCTAGGCTGGCCGAATATTACTTGCCTTTTGCGATCCAGTGCCTCGCATTCTGACAGTATATGTTCTGGTGTTTCTCTTCCTTCACCACATTGTCTGCAGGAAAATTCCCCATTGTATAGACCCATTTTATGCAGATATACCCTCATTGGAATGTGGCCAGTGAGTTGACGGTTCTTTAATGTAGGTTTTGCCTTCCCCATGATTATTTATTTCACAAAAACATCGTAGTGATGTGTTGAACGCAACTCTATATCTTCATATGCAAAGACAACTGATCATTGATACCAGACAACTGATAATTATACACACTGTACACCTACTACTGGGTCTAGTTATAGCAGTTTACGGTGGTTATGCATCTTTTCCCTCTTTATCGAAAAGCGTTTAATGCATTGAACTTTTTCAGGTTGTCCAGTGATTCAAGGCCGAAATTTATAGTCGACTCAATTTAATTTCTTTGACTTTGTACAATGCCAAAAATTATGTAAATTTTCCCTACCTTAAACCATGTACTTTTTAGTAGGTAGCCCTTAGATATTTTATCAATTTCAATATTATATGCAGAGTTTATCACGTAGCCCGTACATTGCGATTTCTCAATGTTTCCATGTAAATATATTTCCGGAAATTTGGAATGAAACAAGCCAATTTGGACAAACGATGGTTACTGCTGTATTAAATCACATTGTTTTCATTTTCATGTAATATTCTGGAACAATGCAAGCATCCTATTTTCTCATGAATAATTGTTGAGTTGGCCCTAATATGTTTGAAAATGCATATCTCCAGAGGTTTCAACGCTGAGCTCTCAGATTTTCACCAGAGCTAAAGTATAACCGATGATATATTAGTGCTAAAATTGATTGCTTCAAGAAAAATGACAAAACATTGGAAACTTTCAATGAACGGTTTACGTGATAAACCCTGATGTTTTATACGAGTAAGTTTTTTCTGATGCTCAATGATCAATTATTATTGTATTTTTTAGATGGATTTATTTATTTGATTTTAAGATGTTCCATCCAATCACTATAAGTCTGAATGTATGTATGTATATGAAGATATTACGACACAATTACACCACATAGCGCACTAAAATTAGGTATATCTCTTGTCGATCTTCGAATATAGCTTGTTTATTAAACCTAATCATATTTTGGAATGAAATTATATTGTTCATTATTCACAGTCTCCTAGAAATATTCATGTTCAAAAATGAAAATAAATGTTTTAAAATACACAGTTGTTTCTTTAGGTGCCCTAAGCGAAAATTACCTAAATATATTCTGAAATAACGTATTCTTACATAAACGTTTCTACTACTAAATATATTTTTTTCTGCAACCGACTCAAAAGTCGTTTATGTTTGTTCTAAAATTAGATCTAGAAGTTGGGGTTCCTCATATCAGCACAAAGAAATGATTAATTTTGTACGTTCACATAGGAAACACTTTTAGTGCAACCTTATGTAAATTGTTAGATTTCTTATATGTTAACAGAAAAACAGTTCATACAAAAAAAAGTTATGGGAACCAAATATTTTTTTGAATAGAACCCCCTGTATATTTTGTTTCTATTGGATAGAGTAAATTTTCCTGATTTTGAATTATACATAATAATAATCTTTATTGCTTAAAAAGAAAGTACATTCTTACAGCAAGGAGTTTGGTGAATACCTAAGATAAAAAAATTAAAACAGTTTATCTGAATACAAAATAAAAAAAAAATATCGAATTGGTAAGAAAAAAAAAATAAGAAGAAATATAGTTTATTAATATTACACATTTTCACTCATTGAGAGCGAACGAGCGTAACATCAAAATATTTTTTAAGAATTCACAAAACAGTTTTGCTTCGAATCATCGAATCGAAATTCGATAGATATGTTATGTTGTTAGGTTTTACAACAGACAGAATGGGACAATCAAATTTGATATGATCAAGTGATTGGAGACATAAAGAGTTGCAAACAGGACAGACATCTCGGAAATCTATACCATAGTGAATACCACTGTAGAATATATTAATTTTATGTTTATATGACACAAGCGAATTTGAGCGATCAGTCTAATTATGTCTATTGGAGTGCGAAATGTAAGATAATACTGGGTGGAACGAGAGAATGTGAAGTATGAAAATTTATAAAGACACACAAACCCCCACTAGCACGCCCTTGAGATTTTTCACGGGTAGCACAGGAGTTCACGAAATGATAGTCTGATGAAGCTTGCGGTGGAGATTCAATGTCACTCATCTGCCATGTTTCACATAATGAAAGAATATGAAAATCGGATTCCTCTTGTAAAAACTCTTGGAAGTTTTTGTAGCCATGCATATTCCACGACAACAGAGTGACTGGTTGCTACTTTCCTCCAGACTTGGTAGTTTTTATTCCAGAATCACGTTTGGGGGAATCATCTTCTTCTCGAATTCTTTTTGCATTGGTATTAGGCACACTGATTATTGTAGGGGTATTCTTTACATATTTTATTGTTAAGTTCATCTCTCCGTTTTTATGTCTAGTTTCCAATTCAGATCTTAGGTTGGAAAGATATTGCTGTTGTTTAGGGGTCAGATCAGATGTTATAGTAATTCCTTTAAATAATCCTTTCGGGAGTTTATTTTCGTTTCGAAGTACATCAAACGCTGTATCAGACGATGCCAAACATATTTTCATCAACCTGGTCCCTTGGTTCTTGCCCAATCGAAAAATTTTCTCAATAGCTTGACTTGAGGTGGGAACAATATTTTCTAAAATAGATTTGGCTTGAGTGGCATCATAATTTGAATCATTTTTATCTAAGATTCCTCGAATTATAAGGTTATTCTCACGAGCTAATCGATCAGAAAATTCAGAATATTGTTCATCACAGTTGGAATGAATTTGATTTTCTAGTTTAGAGATTTTATCGCTGAGAAAATCATTCTGACTTTGAATTGCGGCAATGCTCGATTCGCATTTGGTAATATATTAATGGCATGAATTGAAACTACAGTTATATGCCAATATTCAAATTTGCAAATTGTGCCATAATTTGATTGAAATGCATAACAGTGAGTTGTGTGCTTGAACCAGAATTGTTGCATGACATGTCAGCTGTATTGCAATTCAAGCAGCGGTATCCTTTGGTTTCCAAACACGTATATTCAGTGAGCCCAGGTTCAGCTGGCAAACCGCACGAACTGTGCGCAGATTTATACCACATACTAAACATGGGCAAATGGAAATCACTATCAAAGTCTATTGAGTTCGCGCATACGCAGCATGGTGTACGAGACATTCTTATCAGCTGTGCGTACACGTTGTTTACAGCAGGGTTATATTGAATAAAAAAGTTAAATTGTGCACAAAATTGCAGTGAAGTTGACTCCACACTTATTTGAATTGTCAATCGACTTACGAGTTCACTGGCACCCCAGCAAGCACAAAAACATCTCAGAGATGTTGAAAGTACGAGATTTCGATACATTGAACATCCACTGCGATATCCTGTTCATACATGAATAGTACTTTTATATAACAGCCAATGTCCGCCACAGGCGTCCATTTTCAGGATGTCCTTGGGATGTCACAAAGAGAACTCTTCCTAAGTTTTTTTGATAGCCTTTTCATAGACACAACAGAACATTTCCAAAGCGTTTAGTGTATATTGATTTGCATTGAATAAAACTTTTTTTAAGATCACTTTATATATTCTTTTGCTATTCATTTGAACATTTGAGAAGAGATCTTCTTTCCTTTGTTTTGTTGGGATTTGGATTAGTGTGGTTAAAGAAGAACTATTATTTTCTTGCCGAAGTTTCGAATTAGAATGAATCATCATTAGGACCCATTTTAAAAGAGCCATGATAATTGGTCTATTATAGTTTGAAACTTCGGCGCGAAATTAATAGTTATCTACTTCAATCACACTTACCCAAACTTCAACAAAACAAATGGAAGAACATTTTTAGAGATTACCAAAATGACCAGAAATGGTTAAAAAAACACTTATATAATTTATGAACACTTTAAAAATATATGAACTTATATTGACTTGAAATATAAATTCAATAAATTTTATTCCGTCTATAGGACATATTTTTAGGAAAGAAAGATTTCACATTTAACTTGAATTAATATACTAACCACCAGTAATGTGTATCCTAATCTTGGTTTGATTGAAGACTGTCTTAAACAACATATTTACATTTTAGTTTTGACATAATCACACTATAATACTGAATGAGGAGTTATATTTTCACTAATTTCATATCTTCTCCTCTGTTAACACTAACAGCATGTGACTCTTGTACTGATTTGTACAAAAATATACCAGAATACCACTCCACTCTGCACATAAGCTATTCCATAATTGACGGTATTTCCTGGATCAGAATCACCAAAGCAAACTGTTCTCTTCACCCCATTGTCTATGCTGTGAGGCTTCTATTTGATCTTTCTTGATGGAAATGTCAGTTTTGTATTGATGTTTGTTCGTGAAATCTTATTTATATCTACCTCCAACTGAAAAAAAGATGAAGTAACTCCGTTTTTTCGACTGATCTACTTATTCACTCACCTGTCCATCAAAATGATCTTCACAAAAATACTTGGTGGTTGTGATATAGCTGTATTAACAGCAGAAAACCATCTCATCCTAATGTCTTTATTGTTCGGAATGGAAATAACAAAGTTTCTTTTCACAGTTATCGCTATTGTTCGAATTCACAAGAACTTTTTGAATGATTTTTTACAACACAACTGAGAACAATAACTTTAACCTCAATTTTCGTTGACTTGTTGAAGAATTTTTAACTAAGTTCAACTGTATAGGACGGCTCAAATGGGCTCAATCTACTGAACCCTTCATCCCGGGCGTGACGTCGAAAAGTATGTTGTATTACCTCATTGACATCCACAAGTAAACATTTTTTTGACCTCGCTAGTACCTCACCGTATACATACAAAGAAACGCCACACAAGAACAAAAACAATACTTTCAACATCTTCTGAAGACCTCTTAAGGAAGTGCGTATTGCGTCCCAGAAAAACATCCACATGCCAACATTTTCAGAACATCCCAAAACCTCCCACCCAGATAACACAAAAACCTTATAAGGATCTTCTGAGGCGGTCACATTAACGTCCTCAATACGTCGAGGGGCTTTCAAAGAACGTCCCTAGGACGTCCTCCTGTTACCATTTTCCACGTTCAAATAACGTCTCAGAAGATCCCCACGAGGTCTTACTTTTTTTATTCACTCCAGTTCTGCCTTTTTTTAGTTTTAATTATTCTCAGAATGACTTGAGCATATCTGAGAACTAATGCAATTAAAAAAAAATTAAAAAAAATTAAAAAAAATCAACGCTATCATGATGGTCACCAATCCAAATCCTAGCCACGGCTGTCGTCGCTTGACTTCTGTGATTTAACTTACCTCCTTATTATTGCAATGTCGCTATTCCTGGAACTTATTAATGATTAATTTTCAATATGAGTCGCTGAGTCTAGTCTAGTCTTTTTTATAGCCTTTATTTGAACAATGATTTTCAAGGATTTTTAACACTGAAATTGGAATACTTTTGTCCAATAATAATGGACAAGATAATTTTTCTTGATATATCGCTCACTTCGAAATTGGGAAATTCATACGGAGTGGAGAACCAACCAATATTGAATAATTAAAAATGAATTCAATAATAAAGAACGCTTCGTCCGATTTTAAAAATGTGTGACTCAATTTCGAAATATATATATCTCGTGACTTGAAATCGAAAATTCTGAGCCTAGAGACGTTCTCAGGATGTATTATATAGAACAACATCTAAAGTCTTTTGGCGACTAGTAGAGGACGTCCTTAGGCCCACACATATCTACATCCTCAGGCTGCCGCTCAGAGGACTAATGTGCGACAATTATGTCGAAGATTCTGAGCCTAGTGACGTTCTCAGGATGTAGAATATAGAACATCCTCTACAGTCTTTTGGCGACTATTAGAGGACATCCTTAGGCAAATGTGTGTTGTCTGGGCAGGGATGTTTGTGCTCGCTGGGACAGACTCTTGCACTGTTTTTGAACTCAAAAACAGAATTAGAAATTCACTTTTAAGTTCGATAAACTTATCGATATTTCACGATAGCAGTGAATTAGCTATACACGTGCGAACACCGTTCACCAACCTACCAACATATATTGTATGTTATCTCTGATGGATTTTGAGATATTTGACGTTGAAATTCGAATTTCCCAACGAAAGACATGGTTATATGATGGCCTTCCGAAAAAGTAAGCTGTAATAGCGACCAAGCGTTTTTTGATGCGATTGAAAACCTAGCTGGCGAAAGTAAGGTAGTCGATCTTAATAATTTTAATTATATGGTCAAACAAAAGGATGAAATCATACTAGAGCTTCGTGACAAAATAGAATTGATGCAACAACGAATTGTTCTACTAAAAGAAAGGAATATGTCACCCGTAATAACCTTTAGATACACCAACGAAAAACAAGATGCAGGAAAAAACTGTTCCCATATCGCAGATGAAGTGAATTTGTCTAGGCCTGTGAATCTGAATCATCCCAACAGCGTTGCCGGAAGTTCAGAAATTTCAAACAGTTTCAAAACCTTTGTTGCACCTTGCCATGCAACAAAAGTGTGAAGAGATTATCAATTTAGCGAGTAACACTGAAGCGGGCGGTGACTGTCTACATGTATACCGGATTGATCCAACGATGACTGCGGATGAGCTGAAAGAATCCTTAACTCCACATTTATCTGAAGTTGAATGTGAGACTCTAATAAACTTCCAGACATTCAGATATCTACGCTTCTTTCAAAGTCTCAATTCATGATCCAACAAAATGGCCCAAATGAGCATACGTTCAATGATTTTTGAACTTCTGGAGGTAAGTTAAGGCCCCGTCAATTTAGGTGAAGTACCAAAACAAGTTGACCTACTGCTGCTAAATGCTGAATGTTTGAATTATGACAAACTTGACTACATCAGTGCTGAATATCTAACTTACAAATATCAACTTAATTTTATATGTTTGACAGAGAACTCTGTGAACTCTTTCAATTTTCCTAATTTTACTCATATCACAGAACCAATTTCATAGGGGGTGGATTTGGTATATGGTCTCAGACCAACCTAGATGTAACTCCGTTGAATTCACAAGAGTATTGCATTTAAAAAAAACATTGAGATTTGTGGTGTCCTACGGAAAAATAATAATACCACTTTTATCATTTCGAGCTGTTATCGCTCTCCATCAGGAAACTTCGAAATATTTTATGAAAAAATCTCAATAATTCTTGACACAATATTTGTTTCAATATCTCCTATGGAGATTTCAACTCGCACTCGATGAGTAACATCAACTCAAATTGTTTTCCACAATTTTTGACATTAGAGTCAGTAAGATTTGTCAAACGACGCTCGACCAAATATACACGAACTTTCCAGAGAATAACGAATGGGGATGTACTCGAAAACTGTATATCTTCTCACCAAACTGTCTTTTTCTCAACGATGCAACATCGAACTAATGAAAGATTTTCATATAATCATAGGAGAATGATAAATGACACTGCACTGAGAAAACTCGGCCAAGTAAATCGTTTACTAGAAAAAAATTCGATTATGACGGGTACATTTTCACCTACTGTAGGAATATAAGATACCAACCGTAGGAAAAAACGTGTTTCTGAAAGTTTGTTTCTGCAGTAATCGATCAGGACACTTATTGATAGTCATCAGTATATGTTCGAAAGTTATAAGTATTCAATAAACTCGTGGTAGCTATACAAAAACCTACTACATCATTGAATTAGGTTCCGGAAACAAAATCACTTGCTCTAAGCGAGCTCATCGATAACAACAATCGATCAAGTCGAGTGGGGTAGTCTACAACTCACCAATGGCTTACTATTTTTTGTTCGGGCATATTCGTCATTATTCGGGTGCCGAATCAGTCGATAGCACAAATCGAGCACGGCTGTAGCGTCATTGAGTACTTTGGTATAATCCAGTTGAGGTGTTCTGACGTGTGAAATAGCGGCTCATGGACCATGGTTGTACCAATTATGATTAATTCTCGTTGTTGATGGTTGATGAAGATTTGAAAGTACATATACCTACCTCATTACCTTTTTTAGCCAACCTCAAGGACTCGATAGAAATCACTTAAATGATAGCCTCAACTATAGTATTAGTAGTAACAAAACTTGTGTATCTTCTGTTTACAGTAATTATTTGAATGTTGTTAATATTAACTCCCCAACTCTGAGTACAAAATTGAATATTACCGAGAAGATTGAATTTTCTGTGTCTGAGAGGAATGCTCTTAACCGTCTCTCATTTTGTCACCAAAACATTCAGTGCATTAGTAATAAGATTGTGATGTTAAACTATATATTTGCTAATGAACAAAAATGTGACATTCTGTTGCTAACAGAACACTGGCAGAGTGAGACCCAACTTGATGTGCTGAAGCTGAAAGATTTTAGCATATGCTCTTCCTTTTCTAGGAAGAATTCAATACATGGTGGTGTTGCCATTTTTAAACACGATAATCTCAAACAAGAGAATATCTGCCGTTATGATGTGAATAACTTTTGTGTAGAAGGTACAATGGAATGCTGCGGTATCAGATTAATTTCTCAGAAACTCATGTCAGTTGTTATTTATAGACCGCCTTCAGGTGATTTTCATGAGTTTTTGTATCAATTGAATGGTATGCTAACAAAGTTGTGTAGTGAGAATGTCGATATTATTATTGGAGGCGATTTCAATTTGAATTTCTTGAGAACAAGTATAAATCTTTCACAGCTTCTCGATCTGTTAGCATGTTTCAATATCGAAGTCAGTGTCAATTCTCCAACAAGAGTGACATCATACTCCGAAACATGTATTGATAACTTTTTTATTAAATGTAATAGGCACTTTGAAGTAGCAGTGAAGGACTTGCATTTGTCTGATCACTTTGCAAAATTTTTAGTTATGGAAGATCTCATTATAAAAAAAAGTGATCATAAAAAAAATTACTACTTCCGCAGGGATCTCTGATGTAAAGAAAACATCTCAAGATTTCGTGACTACTTGAAAAATGAAAATTGGTCAGAAATGTATGCACTAGATTGTCCAAACTTGGCCTACAATGTTTTCTCAGAGATGCTATTGTATTATTTTGAAATTTCTTTTCCATTAAGAAGATTCACTATAAAAACACGAAAGGGCAATGATTATATCATACCTGAATTGCAAGAATTGAAAAATAATGTACCTTTGTATACCTCAATTGCTAAGCAGGATGACAATTATAAGGAAATAAGTAAATATTACAGTAAACTATATAGAGAAAAATTAAGTTGTGCAAGAAAAGAGTATCATGATTATCAAATTCTGAATTCTGATAACAAATCGAAAACTACTTGGCAGATCATTAACCATATTCAAAAAAAACCTAAACACAATAGTGTAATAACTGTTAAACATAATGATGTTGATATTGGAGAAAAAGAACTAGCTAATAAATTCAATGACAATTTCACTAAGCCATTGATTGAAAACAGGTGCTGCGATCCAAATTTCCTTGTACAAAATATACCAAATAATTCAAATAGTTTTTTCCTATCTTCAGTTTGTGAGAGTGACGTCTTAGAGCTCATTTCTCAACTGAAAAATTCAAATGCTTCTGGTCATGATTTTATCTCTAATAACTTGCTGAAAAGTTGCCGCCATGAACTATGTAGTCCCTTGACATATTTGATAAATCTGTCCTCTGTAAATGGAATTTTTCCAGCAAATTTGAAGCTTGCAACAGTATGCCCGTTACTTAAAAAAGGTGATGTGAATGACCTAGATAATTATAGAGCAATAAGCCTTTTGTCAAGTCTCTCCAAGCCATTCGAGTTAAATTTAAAAAAACAGTTGACTATGTTTTACGAACGAAACAAATTATTGTCATCCTCACAGCACGGTTTCACTAAATCCAAGAGTACAGAGTCAGCCCTATGTGAATTCCAGTCAAGAATTGTTAATGCTCTCGACAAGAAAAAATGTGTTATGGGCCTTTTTATAGATTTCTCACGTGCTTTTGATTGTGTGGACCATGAACTGTTACTATCAAAGCTTTATAGATCAGGTGTAAGAGGGGTACCACATGATTTGGTAAGATCGTATCTTATAGGTAGGAGGCAAAAAGTGAGAATTGGTCAATGCATGGGCGATAACTATGATATTATGCAGGGAGTTCCTCAGGGTTCGAATTTAGGCCCCTTCTTTTTCTTGTTATTTGCCAATGATCTGATTTCATTCATAAGCAAAACAAACTCGGCTTTTGTCACAAGTTATGCTGACGACACAAATATTTTGATTGTTGAAGACAACATGGATGCACTCCAAAAAACTGCTGAGGATATATATGATAAAATCATATTGTGGGCTGAAAAGAACAACTTGAAACTCAACAAATCTAAAACTAACACCATACTGTTTAGCAGACGCGGTCAAAGGGAATCGAATGTGATACTATATGAAAATAGTGAAAAATCAATTAGTCCAGTAGAAACTGTAAGTATGCTAGGAATTGCTCTAGACAAAAAATTAATATGGAATCATCATATTGATATTGATGCATTATGTACTAAACTGAAGAAAAGCTGCTATTCTATTAGATTCATGTCAAATCACTGCAGCCCTAGTATACTCTTAACATTGTACCATGCTAACTTCCATTCACACCTCCGATATGGTATTCTCAACTGGGGTATGAGTGCTACTGTCCAAAGAATATTTCTCCTCCAGAAATACGCAGTTAGAATAATTGCCAAGCTAGGGTTCCGTGATTCATGTAGAGATGCCTTCAAACAGCTGAAAATTCTTACAGTTGCCAGCACCTATATACTAGAGGCTAGTGCATACGTTTTCAGAAATAAATCCATTTTTCAGTCCTATCGTCCATCACATAACCACAATACTCGTTCTAGAGATCTAATCTCAACAAACGCTCATAGAACTTCTTTGTATGAAAAAAGCGTAGAGTACAGTTGGTGTAAATTATACAATATGCTTCCAATAACTCTTAAGAATTCCCCAAATATTCATGTATTCAAAATGCATCTGAAAAAAATGTTACTTCAAAGGACTTGTTACACAATTCAAGAATTCACTGATCAACTTACATGAGATCTTCAGCTTTAGCAGGTTTGGTTGTACTGTTTACTCTTAAGTGTTTTGTTTTGAATCACCGAATACTCTGGTGTTACATTTTTTTGTATATATATATATTTTTATTCATTCATTTTTTGACTGTCTTCTTGTAAGGAGAAATTGTTGTTATATTAGGTTTATACTTCTTTTTTTATACTTCTTTATCAATACTCTTGGACTGTTTGTGTTGCGTATATTATTTCGATTGACTTTTATAATATGGGTATATGTAGTTATTTACATGTACACGTTTTTTGTATGCATAGTTTGCTATTTTCACTTCTGGACTTGACATTTTCTTTGTTTATTGTGCATTGATTTTTTTCAACTGTACTTTTCAACCAAAGAAATAAATATTATTATTATTATTATTGTTTCCACAGATAATCATTCGATTGGACGCAGTTCAGCAGGAAGAGATCGATCGACAATCCCAATATAGATTCAAATTACTTTTCTAATTCTTCAGTAAAGGTATTCCCTTCATGCCTTACATATTATTTCGAATGAGATATTTGTTGGTAAATTTCTATAAATTTTGAAGTGAGCAAGAAATAACGTATATTACTAATCACTATATTGGAATTGCTGGTTGGTTTCTTTACGCGAACATTTCTCAAAAGTAAAAAAAAATGAAATGGATCATGGATGACGAGTAAATGAATCGCTAATATTGAGTGAATAACCCACTTGAGTCTATTCATCAGTTTAATTATGGCAATTTACGTGTATTATACTGATAGAAAAACAGTTCACTTGCTATAATTGAGTTAGATGATACTCAGCAAGTGATGTGTTTAATAATGAGTATCGATCTATTATATAATGAAACAGAACAATAGTGGTAAGTGTTCATTTTCAAGAACACAAATGTTCTTAGGGTTATCAACTCGTTTACTTGTCCCATATTGTATTCAAGTTTTCACTAGCCTTCATTAAATATTCACTTATGGTTAGTGACTTTTTTTCTCCGTGTGATATTAGAAACTTGTCTAATGTTTTAGAGAAAGTCATAAATGTATCAACGAGATATTCTGGACGATAAGTTCAACAGTTTCCATGATACTCTGTTATTTTATTTCAATTGTGAATGTCCAGCAACAGCAAAATAAAATTTCTGAAACTAAATGGGTTGCACCGAAATTAAAATTTCAAGTAAATATCTTAAAGAACTAAGACTAATCCTACCGTGAAGAAAACATAAAAGTCTATACTTATTATCAAAATAAAATTCACTCTTCAGAAAGTATAAATAAGAACACGTCGTCTGTTGTTAACGAGTTATCAGGGAAAACCACAAAGAAAAGTACTACAGATAGTAATGATAGTCTTGTAGAAGATGAAATTGATATAGTTAATATTTTTAATAACTTTTTCGTGAATGCACATGATATTATTGATAAAATATATAAAACTGCAAATAACGCATTGAGGACTAATTTACTGTTACATATGTTAGTGAAGATGATATACTGAAGGTTATCAGGCGAAAATCCCACTGGAATTTCTTGTGACCTCAGTTGCGCTTTTGACTACGTCCAACACAAAAATCTTCTGGACAAACTATACAACATTGGAATTAAAGGTACTCAGCATGAATGGTTCGTATCATATCTTTCAAATCGCACCCAGACTGTCAAAATACAATATTCGAAGGATAATAATTATAATGAAACCTTTTTCTCTGATCATCTAACTAACGATATAGGTGTTCCCCAAGGCTCAGTTTTGGGACCGATCCTCTTTATTCTTTAGAACAATGAGTTTCCATCAGTTCAGCCAAAGTTATTCAATTGTTTGTATGCTGATGATTCCTCCCTCCTATTCAAATCTAAAGATTTGCTTGAATTGCATCAAAATATCAATTCTGAGCTTGATAGCTGGCACAACTGGTTTAGTAAAAACTCATTATTTTTGAATGCATCCTAAACGAAAGCAGTAGCCTTTCGTACTGCCCATAATACTAACATGATGGCAGACATTAGTATTGGAATGTCCGGTGATGAGATAGAAAGATGTGACAGTATAACATTTTTTGGGCTTTTTCTAGACATTAATCTCAATTATTGTCAGCACTGCGATAATCTCCTCTAAATACTCAATAAGCAGTGTTACCTGCTAAGAAACCTGAAAAGAATTCTAGACTACTCTGGTCTGCTTTAATATTACCACGGACAGATACAATCAAGAATTAACTATGGGCTGATTGTTTGGGGTGATTCTCCACCAGCACTCAGTGTTCTTGTGATGCAAAAAAGGATTATTAGAACCATTGCAAACGCATCACTTACTGCATCCTGTAGAACATTATTTAAAAAATTAAATATTTTGCCTCTTTCAGAACTCTACATTCTGGAAGTTTTGTTGTACATCTATAAAAATAAGAAAGTTTTAAACAAAACCAATCCTTTAACGATCCTAATACTCGCATCAGAAATGATTTTCACATACCCAAAACACGTTTACCTATACGTCTCAACTCGTTCGAGTTCTTGGGACTGAGATTATATAGTGCACTTCCGGAGTATTTTAAAAATATAACGAAGGAACAAACATTCAAACAAAAATAAAACAATTGCTATTCGAAATTAGTCCATATACATTCGTAAAATGTTTTTTTTCTCGTTATAGCTATGCTTTTGTCCGTTGGCTCGCTTTTTGTTATTTATGTATATGTTTGTCTTGGTGTTTGTTTTATATTTGTATTTGTCCAATTGCTTATTTAAGCTCGTTTCAATGGATAATATATAATTGATTTGAATTTGAGTTGAATTCCTCGAAATAAAACTTCAAGTTCATCATCGTCATTTTGAATCGACTCTCGTTTACTTCGTTTGAGAGAATTAGTCTCAATCAATAATGTAATTATTATTTTTCAATGAAATGAACTGATAGTAGGTATATCATATTTTTTCCTGTCACTGAAACCCATTATGACAAATAACCACACAAATAACTGATATATTGGAATTCCATGAGTACCTCAAAATATTCGTGTTGTACTTTGATAATTTGTATTCGATGCGATTATTTGTTGAGTACAGCCTTTCGAACACACTCGTCCATCATATCTCATAATAAAGCACCGACACGACTCATTTTCTGTCTAGTGAAATTCGAATATTTCTAAATTTCTGATTGGTGGAGCTACCTACTCGATGTATATCCACGTATATTCGAAATAAGGAGAGGGGTTCTCGGTGATAATTCAGAACTTCATGTTTATGTCATATCACATGTCATACTGTATTTTGACGAATAAAGCCAATTTCTGGTTAATACTAATTTCTATTTTCCACAGATGGCAAACAGGAACTATTCCTTGGGAATCCATTTTGGAAAAACTAATACTAATCTTTCTGGAAGTTGTGGTATTTTTCCAAAAATAACTGATCCCGCCTATTCGTATTGTATAATCGCTATTTGATAGTTAGAGACAATAAGTGCGCTGAATAGTTGACAGTGGCATATTTGATAATTATTTTTTTCTATTTTGGTTGTATAATGAAGTCATTGTGCAAGGCAAATGCGTGTCGAAAGAGCCTCTATTTCGATACGCATTTTTTATTATTCGGAGATTGGTACAATCGAACTGTCAAATGAAAGTCAGAAGAGTTAAGCCCAGTTTACTTCTGAGCGATTTGGATTTTGTGATATTAGCAGTGAAAAACTCAATGTTTCAATTGGTAAACTTGAATTCAGAGTGTAATTTCATTTAAATTGACCAATAAGAATAATAACAACATTGAATTTTTCACCGCTGGTATTGCAATAATCAAAATCGCTCAACTGTAAACTGGGCTTCACGCTTGTGCGTCAGATTTTAATTAATTCAATGTCATCATTATTACCAATCGAAGATGTTTCTGTTATTTATCGATATTAAATCCATTTTGTTTTTAAATTCAATTCCAAATAGAAAAAATTGCATATGACCCACGTTTTATAAGACACGTTGTCGCACTTGTTCACTTGGAGCACTCCTCGCTTCGCTCGTCGTACTCCAAACAACGCGTGCGACAAAATAGCGTCTTATAAAACTTGTATCATAATATACTATTATCGTTCGGCCACAGCAAAATTTATTTTCTTTGTATACAGGGTGCCCGTTTTTTATTATAAGAGATACGAGGTCGGTTAAGTTGGGGCAAAGTTGTGCAATTTCATGCTGAACAATTATGTGAAAGAAAATTTCATGTATCATTTTTCGTTTTTGAAATATTGGAGAAAACGGAAATTTGTTTTCGTTTTTATTTTTTCAATCGAAAACGAAGCGAACTAGACATTTTCAACAAGGACGTTCTAGAGGCACTTCTTCACAAGAAATCTAAATCTGCCATGGTATTTTCATTGCGTTCTTGATGTAAGAGATAAAACACTAAATTTTGGTTTTTCTATGGTCGCCATTATGGATTTTTACATTTTTGAAAAGTCTGTTTATTTCTGATTACTACTACGTATTACTCGATATGTTCGAGAATCATACCTGCTGGACAAAATTGGCAAAATATCGTTTTTGCGAAGAGTGCTTTGGAAACAATGCCAAAAATTATGTTCAACAAAATAAACTCTGATGGTTCAATTGAACTCTGAAGCTTACTCACATAAAAACCAAGGTTATTTTGATCTACGAATGACAATAAAGTTATAAAAGTTTTTTCTTCGCAAAACAAAACAGTTATAAAAGATGCTCGAATATTCCAGCATTCACTTCTAAAGACAATATCCACCCTAAGTTCTGAATAGCTCAATTGAATGGGTACCTTCAATTTCAAGAATCAGATCTTTAGAAGAAAGAATACTGGATTATTGTTTATGGGGAATGAAGAAAGATTTCTTAAAATTGTACCCATCGATAATATTGCTGAGCTGGGAAAAAGAACGAGTGAAATATTGGTGGAGTATTCAAGCACCTTTTATAACTTTGTATTTAATAATTTTGTTTTGCGGAGAAAAAACTTCTAGCTTTCATGTCAACTTTAAACCGAAGTTTTTAAGAAGGTAAGTATGAACGTTTCTTATCCTCAATTGAACTATCAACATTTAGATTTTGTTGAATAAAATTGCCGGCGTTATTTTCAAGGCACTCTTCGTAAAACCGATTTTTTCTCAATTTTGATTAGCATGTAAGATTCAAACATATCGTGCGTCACACCATTGTAATCAGTGAGTGACAGACTTTTCAAAAATGCATAAATCCAATATGGCGCCCATAAGAAAAACCAAAGTCGACTGATGTATCTATGACATCAAGAACGTCTTGGAAAATACTATGACAGATTTAGATTCTTTGTAAAAAAGTGCCTCAAGAACGTCCTAGTTAGAATCGTCCAGTTCTTATGGTTCTCGATTGAAATAATAAAAACAAACATTACATAACTTCTTAAGTTTTTTTCATTAATTCAAAAACTGAAAATGGTTCATACAATTTTCTTTCACATTATTGTTCAGCATGAGAATGCTCAACTTTGCCCCAATTTAACCAACCTCATCGTATCTCTTATAATAAATGATATCCCCATGGTTAAGCTCGAATAACGGGCACCATGTATAGTCGGATATAGTGAGTATATTATTTTGTTCAATATTTTTCAGGTTTTCTGTGAGTTTTTTGGGTTATAGGCGAGGTTGTAGGTCTTCCGTACGACAGTTTATTCCTCGGTTTATTCTGTCATCAGTGCACTGAAAATAAATAAATAAATGATCTTTTTTTGGGATAATGTATAGAGTGATTGGAAATGGATGAAAAATATCGAATAGTTTCTCACAGAATTCACAATAAATCAAGGAGAACCAAAAAAACTCACCAAAGGAGGTCGTCAACTTCATTGAATATTGTTCAGGGTGTAATGTATTTTTCTGTGATACAAACTTGCTACTTTGAATTAATGAGATCAATCATAGTGTTTTTAATTTTGAGAATATTATTTCATTTCATAAAAACAAAGTGAATATTTATGTTTATAAAAATATTCGAGGTTAACGTAATAGTTATTAACATAATCAAAAGACGGTAAAATAATAACCAAGGGCGCAAATATAATCTTGCATGAGGGTGCTTATAGTACCCTCTAAAGCCGGCCCTGTTTCGAAGGTTGCCTTGCAAATAAGTTAGCTCATATTTATATAGCCTTTTGTATCCAAGATGAATAAAAATTGGATATTCCATCACGAGAAATGTTATTGCTTAGCTTTTGTTTATACTTAGATAAAAAGAATGCACAATTATATGGAAACATTGATTAACTATTTAAAAGAGATTGATCAATTTATATTCATCTAGACTAAAATGAATCAGTTGCGTTGATAGTACGAAGTGAAAACTGAAACTATGAAGATCTCAATATATTCGCTTCATTTGTTTTTCTTTGGGATCTCTGCAAGTAACGGTATGTACCTGAAGCGATATCGTATTTCAAAATAACCCCTCATGCTACTACTAAATCTTCAGTAAATATCTTCACTATAATATTTCCTTTTTATTTCTTTTCCTTGTTTCCTGTTATTTTTTTTTCTTCTTCCTCATTTCCACTTAACATGAAAACATTACATAACACAAATGCTACATCACATTGGGATTTTTTGATGTTATTCAGACATATGCTTGATATTGCAGAAACGTTGAGGCGAAGATAATTTGTACCTCCTATTAATATTAATTACAATGTTATGTTTTATTTCGAATATTATATATAAAGTAAATATTGTAACATCAATGTAATTTATTTATCTCGGAGATATACATTTTTGCATTTTTATGCAAGGTTTGTCGGAAAATGTAAATTTCGCTCAAGAGTGGAATTCCTTTATTTTTTATTATGATGAAAAGTTGTTCTTGATCGATATTTCAAATCAGGATCAACTTTTCTCAGTAAAGATGGTCGATTTTGTACAAAAATTCAGGTTATTTTCGGAGACCTTGCATAACTTTTTATTAAGAATTACTTAGTATATAACAAATAATGAATAAGTTTTCTATATGATGCAAATTCGATTGGACACATCGTATATTGAGGAAATAATATATATTGAATCAAAAACTGTAGATGCAAAATATATATTCAACAATTGTTAGAGTCTTAACAAATATAACACGTATATTGCTCTTGATGCTATCCATCCAACCTCTTTCGTATAACTGCTCATCTCCGAACATATATCTGTGTATGATTAACAATATAATTCAGGATCATCCGATTTAGTTACCTAATAATTCTAACGGCTATGGACATACGGGGTAATTCAGTAATAATACTATCACTTGGATATCTTAATAATAATAACATCTCTAACAATCAGCTCACTTTTATCTGTTTTCAGCTCATTAATAGCTTAATATTTTGAAACTCAGTTTCATTTGTACAATTTTTCTCAATTTCATTTTTCTTTCCAACTTACTTTATTTTTGTTTATAATGTATATTATGTAGGGCAAAATAATAAATTAATTCAACTTATGGCTTCAACAAACTGCTTAAAAAAATGGATAACTAAGCTATAGTGAAGTTTTATTTTATTTCTACTGAACAGTGATTTCCAGAATATGTGAGAAAAAGTCAGGTACGAGTTGATAGGTATATTTGTCAAGTTAGGATATATTGTGACACTATAGAGGTATACTGAATAATTTTTTATCAAAGTTGATTTGATTGGCTATAAATACTTATCTAGAATCTTTCTGTGTCAATACATATAGTGTAAGAACTAGACAATCAAGTTTAAAAGAAAATCTGAGTATAAACCGCGAATTTCCAAACAGATGTCTACTTTATAATCACTGGATAATATTGATTCATTGTTGATTACAAGTTTTGTGTCAACCGTTATAGTTACTTCTAATGATGGTTTAAAACAGATATACTCAACAAATACCATAACAACTCTGTCTGAGATATACCTCGACAACGTAGATTCAAAATGAAATCACAACCTAATAAATATTGATAGTGATATTATTAAAACGTAACAAAAACATAGAGTTTGTAAAATTTCACTTGTATACTTCATGACGACATTACTACAATGTGATATCACCGATAAAACAAAAGTTATCTCCTGAAAATATTTTTGTTATGTATAATGTTTAGTGGGATTTTTCTCCCAATTATTCCTAGGTTTGTTTTCGTATTCGTCTTCAATTTATTCGATTATCAGTCCCTATTCGACAAAGTTTATACATTGTTTCGAAGATTTCGGAGATTTTTTTCACAAATCTATTTGTTCCTTATACACAATCAAAAATACTTGGGTGTAATTTCAATCAAATGGATTTCAGAGCAAACTCCGACGAATACACACTAGTGTTACTGACAACTAGGTTTGATTATTAAAAACACCTATGGGAAAGGTCACATAACACCTACAGTGGTGAATAATATGCCGGTGTTTACTGATACTCAAAATAAACAGGACCTCAGGGGACACCAGACGGTGTTAGCTGGTGTAATTTTCAAAATGAAGACAGATTTCTTAAAGAAGTTAATTTGCTAAAACTATAATAAATTATCCAACTCTCATTCAAATTTTATATTCTGTAATTATCGATTTAAGGAAGGAATATAACGAAGTAACTGCACACAACATGTCTATGATATTCCAGATTTCATTGAAAAGTAGTACACGTACACATTTGGAACTTTTGTGACAAAAATAGATCGAATTTTGACACTACTTGTCAAAATCGATAAGATGTTCAATTAATATTGACAAGCCTGACTCAAAATAGCCTAACAAACGAAAAACGATAAGATTTTCACGATAAATATATTTATATATATTTTTTCCCAACATGTTTCACTAACACTGTAGCTTCATCAGGTATAAGTACACTAAACTAACTACTACGATAACACTAAACTAACTACTACGATAACAACCAATTAGCCATAAATATGGTTGTTATCGTAGTAGCTAGTATAGTGTACTTATACCTGATGAAGCTACAGTGTTAGCGAAATATGTTGTGAAAAAATATATTTAAATATATTTATCGTGAAAATCTTATCGTTTTTCGTTTGTTTACAATAGCCTATAACAGCTGTACGAGTTCTTTATGCAACCAACTGTACATTCGTTCATAAAACGTTAATCGTATATGATTATCTTGAATGTTGAGAGATTGCACATTCAGAATTCAATAAACCGCGTTATTTTTCCTCTCATACTCATTTATTTTGTTCAACGAGAGGCAGATTATATGAATTTGAGACAGGTAGGTATATTGCAAAACAATTCTATGCTATACTTATAATAAACCTGTATCAGCCTTTTGATTGAACATCGATACTATACAAGGGATAGATCAGCAGCAAAAGAAACATAACCACGTACACAGAAAACAATTATATTTCATTAACATTGCTGCAAGGCCAAGGCAACCTTCTTCCCAGTTCTTCAAAAATATTAAAAACAAAAAATGTTTTTAAAAAAACAGTGAAAGCTTGGTTTTTGCCTTTGAGCAGAAACATATTCGATTGTCTAATTGATGCCTGAAATATTGATAGTTCTTATTGTTATGTATTATACTAAGATACACACAACTTTGGTTTTATCTAGACTTTTATTGTTCAATGCTTTTCTACAATGCCTCATGATCGGTCTGACATTGACCCCCATTCGTGCGCTATCCGCAGGGCTGCCAATCCTGTCTCAAATACAAATTGCAGTATTGCCAACATCGGATGATTCTAAATAATTCTAAAAGTTATTACATTCATAACACTTATGACGTTATTTATTGGTTTGTTATCGTTGCTGATCTCAATGTATCCCTCTAGATTTCAGGTTTATATGCTTTATATTTTTGTATGTATTCAATATTCATTATATTAACATGCTCATAAAATGGAATAGTACATATCACAATTTTTGTAAATAGTGAAAGCACATAGACAAGCTCCTCAAGAGCTTTTTATTTATAATTCTCGTGATGGTCCAACCTGTAGTTTCCTTAATCCACATGGTAAACCACGTCCTCCTTTCATGCCTTGAAAATTAATCTTTGTCGCCTTTTCCAGATTTTCTTATAGACACAAGTAGTTGCAAAATGCCGAAATTAGAATCATTCAGTGCAGAAGAAAACCGAACATACTTTCCCCTACCACCGATTCAATGTAGTAGAAACGATTTGTTGACTCACGTGACCATGAAAAACAACACTGCCCATCTACGTTTTCGGAAAGAATACCTCAATCAGTATTACAAATCAGAAGAACATATCAGTTGCTGTTACAGCTACATCGAGAGGGATGGAACACCTGACGAACCAGATGTCGGATTCAGGTATACTGTATATCCCTCTGCTAAACTTTTTCTCAGGATGCTCAACAAAAAAATCTATACCTGCTCCACATGAAGTTCACTTCAAGTTTATAGACCCGTGGTTTGATGTATAAAATCAGTCTCGGTATCAGTACCTCGAATGATTGATAGACTGTTAACTGAATGAAAGATGTCACGTGACTGGATGACGAGTGTATAAAAGGCGGCGAACACCTCCACCTCTAGAGAGTTTCCTTGAAGCCGCCATCCGTCACATTGGTTACTAAGACGATCAGAACTGTGTGATGTTATTGAGATCGGTGTGGGTGGCAGCGACAAGGGTTTCGACGGCGGATTCCCCCATGGCTCATCAATACGGAGGAGCTAGCCGGGGTGGGTGTGCCATTGGTGGAGGCCATCGCCTGCGAGCCCAGGCCGGTCTGATGACTCGAGCATCCTGGTCCTTGGAGGCCCCCCAGGTGACCCGCACCCCATGGAAGTGGGTGGAGAAGAAACAGGAACACCTCTCCGGAACGTACTAACCTTTCCACCCCGGGAAACCGCCATGACGCTGTTCCGGTCTGCCAGCGTTTTCAGGCCTTTCTTGCAATCAAATACCAATCGCGACATCACTTCCTTGCTTCTCATTACCTTGGGCCGTTTGACTGTCTGACATTATTTGGATCTGCTCATGTTTCATGGCTCTCCTGCTGTTATTCTCCTCTAGACAACAGAGAATTATTGCATATACCTCTGCTTGAAAAACGGATGTGACTTTTCTCAGTGAGTAGCTGAGCTTGGTCTCCGGGTTTTTCAAGTATACTCCGTCTGTATACCAGATCTTTCCCTGCAATATGGTGCTGAGCTCCGTGTTACTCCATTTAGTTCTATCTGGTATGGACATCCTCTCTCCTGCCTCCCCCTGTATCACTAGGTGAAGGGAAGGCAGATCCAGTAGTGTGTCCATGGCTGCAGTAGGCGTTGATTTCATAGCCCCTGTGATTCCTAGACAGGCAAGCCTTTATACCTTGCTCAGTTTTGTTATTGCGCTCATCTTTGCGTCTTAGGCCACCATACCAGTGAGGCATATCCTGTTATATATCCAACAACAGGTGTGGTATTAGTCCCCATTTTTTTCCACAAGAGCATCTGGCCACTATTAGTGACGTTACCGCATTTTTTGTGGTATTTTCCATTTGTTGTTGCCAGGACAGTTTCGAGTCTAATATAGATATTCAACCTCTTCTTTCAACTGTATCGTTTCTCCTCGAAGTTTTAGAGGACCAAGCGACCAAGCCCTTCCAGTTTGCGTCTGGGTGAATGTTATTATGGCGCACTCGTGAGGACTGATACTGAGCCCTTCCCGTTCTGTCTGTGGTGTTATTTTTTCCTTGTACCAATACTACTAAATCGTCAGCATATCCAAGTACTCCATTTTATTTAGTATCCTAAGTAGCCCGTCCACAACCAGATTCCACAGAAGTGAGGAAAGTACCTACCCCTCCTTTCCCTGCGGGCATCCTCTAGTCGCCCTAGCCACTACAGTATCTCCCATAACAGTGGTATAAATAATTCTGTTTCTCAGCATTGAGTTTAGCCAGGCCACACAGGGTTCCTCGATTTCTTTCTGTCTGAGAGCTGTGATATAGATTTTATAGAGGTGTTGTCGAGAGCTGAATTGTTTTTTGAAATTGTGTTTTAACCGCCAACTTAGTTGCAAAGCAACCCTCGTAAGTCTAGGACTTGTATGAGTAAGGAAGACGGGGACCTTAGCTTTTAAAGTGCCAGTTTTTCACCTGTGTGTCATATTTTTCAGTACGACGCCATGTTATTTCTTCAACTCGACCGTGCATCTCAAAGCAGACACCGTTTTTGTGACCTGTTTCAAAGGACCATACAAAATATATGAGAACGTTCATAGGGCCATCTCAGTTACACCATCGGTCCACGAGAAACTCGAAAGGTCTTCCAGAAAACAGTCGAAATCGAAGAGAAAGATGCTCAGCGTCTTGTTTTTCGTGGTAGACAGCATATCGAGACTGAACTTTCGAAGGACGATGCCGCATACGAGGGATTTTCTACTGGACAACGGTTTCGTCGAGTTCTTGAGCTACAACAAAATCGACATAAACACCTTCCCGAACTTTAACGCCCTCCTCACCGGTCTGGATTTGAAGCAGTCCCACGCCATTTGCAATCCGAACTTCGACGAGTGTCCGATGATTTGGTATGATTATAGAGATGAAGGATACGTGACAGCGTATGCAGAAGACTGGGCTAGGATTTCGACGTATAACTACTTGAAGAAGGGCTTCAAAAATCCACCTACTGACTATTACTTTAAGACCTATTTGGAAGCAGCTGAGGATTTGATGAACGTTCTTCAAGTAGACACAATGCCATTTTGCACAGGTCCAGAGTCGCAAGGTATGAAGTTATATTCATAAACTCCATTGAAGCATTGGGTATACATTTGTTTTCCTCATGTCATCATACAAGATCTCCTTTTCATATTTAATCAGCGAAGACTAGAAAACTTTTTTGCCTCCAACATATTTTATGTCAATACGATTTGCCTCCTGGATCTCGAAAAATGCCAATATTCTTTTAGCAAAGTGTAAACTCGTCTAGGTGATTATTCTCTCTAGTTTGTATGCTTCATTTTCCAAATATCTAAAAAATCAGAGAGGTCAAATCTGGAGAACGCATTTTGGAAAAAAAAAACATCTACGTTTTCGACTTCACAGACGGTTGTCATGAAATACAGTTGAGTGAATATTTTTTTAATAATAATAATAATAATAATAATCTCCTTTATTAACCAGCCAAATGATAATACAACAAAATATCAATATACTTAATAATAATAATAGCCTGGTTAAATGGCGCTTAGTCAGTTAAAAACTGTTCTTTCCTAAGTACCAAATGCAAAAAAATACAAAAACTAATGTCTAATGATGATTATATGTGGGAAATATAAACTAAAAAAACTAAACGAATATGAAAAAGATCGTTGGAATAGTGCAGTTTTATGTTTGGGAATAGATATCATGTTTTTGCGTCTCACATTGACATTATGTACATCCTCCCTGAATTTAATTTTCCTATGTAGATATGGAGGATTTTTCTTTATAATGATTTTATGGTAGAGGGTGATGGCATGCAATTTCCTCCGGTTAAACATATTTAACCACCCGATGCTCTTCAATTTATGACTGATTCTGTCGTACTTGCGAATACCATATACAAGCCGAAGACATGAATTTTGTAGTCTCTGTAATCTTGTTGACTCCCGCTTTGATAGAAATGGACCATATACATAATCACAATGATTAGTTTGAGAAAGAACTAGAGCTTCACATAAGATCCCTTTAGTGGAACTCGATACCAGGTGCCTACTAGAAAACAACATTTTTAGATTTCCATAGCCTTTCTTCAGCACAGAAGAGACGTGATTGGAAAATTTGAGTTGTCGATCGATGACAACATCTAGGTTCTTTGCTTTCTCAACTGGAGGAAGTAAATGATTATCCATTGTGATAGATATTTCATTGTAATTAATATTTCCAAATAAAATCAAAGACGACTTAGTAGGATTAAGAATTAGACCATGTTTTTTTGATTGGTTTATCAGATAATTCAAGTCATTATTGATTCTCTCTTCCGCTAGTGGGATAGCATCTTTTGGGAAAAAATAATAAAGTTGGGTGTCATCTGCATACATGTGAATTCTAGAAAATTTCAGACCTGAAGGAAGGTTACTGGTATACAAAGTGAATAGCAACGGACCCAGAATGGATCCTTGAACCCCTCTATTGATCACACCTGAATTTGACATACTACCAGAAAACACCACTGCCTGCGACCTATTATGGAAATAATTTTTAAAAAATCGAATCGCTGAGATATCTAAACTAATGAAATGTAGAATTGAGTACAAAATAGCATAGGTGATTGTGTCGAATGCTTTGCTGTAATCTAACAGTATTAAAGCATTTTGTTTGAAGGTGGCTGACAATGTCTCGAGTTGTGAAGAAAAGTTTCGGACTTCCATTGTCTAAAGGTATGAAGATTTGAATCCTGAGAAAAGAAAAGATGAGTTATGCTGAAAAAACGAAATAAGTGATGAATAAAAAAAAAAAATTAACTATTTTATCGAATCAAGAAGATTCGAGTATCAATAAATCAGGTTAGTATTAGTGTTAGTATATATGAACGGAGCTACGAAAAGGGGCATAGTGAAAACTCTGATTGATCGTGCCTTCAGCCTCTGCAACAACGAGGAAAGCCTAACTTCCGAACTGGACCACATCAAGAGAGACCTCTACCAGAACGGCTATTCAAGGAAATTGGTGGAACAGACGTTGAAGAGCAGGAAACAGAGGATAATCCAAAAAGAAGAAGAACCGCAACAACCAACATTGTGCCTTCCCTACATCAAAGGATTGTCAGAGAGAATCAAGAAGATTGGATCCAAATACAAGATCAAGACCTGCTTCAAATCTGGAAACACCATCCGCAGCCAACTCACCAAAACCAGACCAACGAACAAAAACAGTGACTCCAAGAATTGTGTTTATCGAGTACCATGCGAATGTGGCAAATCATACATCGGAGAAACCAAGAGACCACTGGAAACCAGAATCGGCGAACACAAGAAAAACACCCAACGAGGAGAAACCACCAAGTCAGGAATCGCAGAACATGTGTGGACCCACCAACATAACATCAAATGGTCTGAGGCAGAAATCATCCATAGAGAAGAACACTGGTTCAAGAGGAAATTCAAGGAAGCAGCATACATAATGAATAATAACGCTTTCAGTCAACCAAGCGTCGAGATCCGCAACACATGGAAACCGCTGATTAGCCGAATCAACCGGTTAGGGCTCACTGAACCGGAAATTCCCGCCATAGCTGACCTATAAATACCCCCGTATCCCAGGACTTTGTTAGTTCTCACCTGAAGACGATTGTAGATACACACAATCGAAACGTCGTGACAAACTCGATTTGAATCTTTCTCATAATTTTAATTCTTTATTCATTCATTTTATTTTAATTTTTTAATTCAACTTTTCTTTTTTTTTCAGGCTATTGATTTCCAATTAAACTTTTCTTTTTTCAGGCTATTGATTTCTAATTCAACTCTTCTTTTTATTTTTTTTTTCAGGCTATTGATTTCTAATTAAATTTTTCTTATTTCAGGCTCATCGACTAGTTAAACTCCCATTTAAATCTACATTTTTCGACTTCATATATACTAACACTAATACTAACCTGATTTATTGATACTCGAATCTTCTTGATTCGATAAAATAGTTAATTTTTTTTTTTTTATTCATCACTTATTTCGTTTTTTCAGCATAACTCATCTTTTCTTTTCTCAGGATTCAAATCTTCATACCTTTAGACAATGGAAGTCCGAAACTTTTCTTCACAGTATTAAAGCACCTACATTCTTCTCATCAAGTTCTTTCAATATATCGTCGGTTATGTTGAGGAGAGCAGTACTGCAGCTGAATCCAGCCCTGAACTCAGATTGTTGTTCTGGTATAATGTCGTGTGTTTTTAAATGAATTCTAAGTTGCGAGTCAATAATGCGCTCAACGACTTTGGACAATGTCGGCAAAATGGTAATTGGACGAAGATCAGTAAGGTTAGTGGGGCAGTTGGTTTTAGGAAGCGGAATGACCCATTCTTTTTTCCATACATCAGGAAATACCGAGTTTATGAGACAAAAGTTCACGATATGTGTAACATACGGCAAGATAAATGGACAACATAATCTAATAAGAGTTATATCAATCTCATCGGCACCTTTGGCTTTTGTCTTGATATTCAGAATGATTTGAGTAACTTCTTCTTCAGTAACGGGAGTAAATTTCAATAAATCTGGAAATTCTATTTTTGTATTATCATTATAATAGGTGATCAGGTCATTAGATGGACTACTTGACTGCCCCGTGGTCCTCAAGAAATATTCATTTATTTCATCAGATGTACTTTCAAATTCCGCAAGAGAATTAATGTTTTTAATGAGTTGCAAACGTCTCAATAGTGCCCATTTCTGCTTATTATTTTTGGCATTTTTGAATTGATGTTGAACATAAGCTTTTCTTTCCGCCCTTATGGCATTTGTAGTGAGGTTTCTCAAATCCTTATAATAATTCCAGTGACCCAATTTCTTTGAAGATTTGAATTTGATTACAGCTCTCTCCCTCAGAGAAATCATGAGCTTAATATAACATGTGATCCAGGGACATGGAGGTTTCCTGAAAACTGTAGTTTTTTGTGGTGCATGTTTATCGAAAGTTGATAGCAAAAAATTGTTGAGAGTGTCAACCTTATCATTGATATCATTACAATTCAGAATAATCTGCCAATTGAGTCTCTGTAAATCCATTTCAAACTTTTGTAGGTCGAATTGAGAAAAGTCTGTAGGTTTTTTGTTTCCATCACAGCTCCAATTGTGAACATGGGCTTAAGGATATATCACTAGATTAGATGCTTACCTTTGCAGACGACTACCGACTAACTCATCAACCATTATTTGAAGTCGTTTCGAAAATAAGACATGACATGACATGACTGCGTTTATTCATTTCTTCAAAGTATCTAGATATTTTCAGGTGAGAGAGTTTTCGATCTGGCCCAGGATTTTACGCAGACCTTCAGAAGTCATCCCTACTTCGGTATATTCTGGATGAACACTTTCAGCCACAACTATGTCAACACTCCGAGTCGTATGGACCACAAAATGAAAAACTTCCTCGAAAATATTAAATGGAATGGTGAGGAATTGCTCTTTAACTGAAGGTTCTTGAATACAAGGATTCTAATAGACTGAGAGAATGTAGAACACTATACAAGATTTTCACTAATTGAGGGTTACAAACCGCAACATTTGTTTCGCTATACTATAGCTTCATAAGGTGAAGTATTTAAATATAACAATTAGTGAAAGTCTTGTAGGGGTCTACATTAGTTTAGTGTTCAGTTATGGATTTTCATCAAGTATCAACCACATCAATTCAAAGATTGATGCTATCATTTAGAAATTCTATCAGACCATAACCATAGGTGATGCTGTTAATGATTTATTTGTCCCGCCGAACTGAAACAGGCTATCATCAACAAAAAACAAGCTCTTTAAGTTCAAATCCAACCTCTCAAATGCCGATTACTTGTTATTTTTATGACTGCGGTCTCAGTATTGATTATATCAACTGAGCAGTACACTATGGAGCTTACATTTCGCAAGTCAGTAACACCATTCCGAGCGATCTCAATCAATTTTCAAATATAATGCATTTCCAAGGAATCGATAGAGACATTGACAGTGGCATTGTAAATATTTTTGTCTTATAATTTTTCTGACTGTTTTTTTTTTCTTCTTGAAACATGCATATTTACCTCTGAATTATTGACTATGATAAAGTAGAGTTTCATTAGTATTTCCACTGAAGATGACAACTTAGTTGTCGAAATACGTATTTGGTTTTTCTCAAATATTTTGTGGTTTTTGGGTTATATTTCCATTCGTTGTATATTGACCATGATATTCAACCATTGATTAATCAGTGAGTTTCTTCGAATGATTGAACGCAATAACCAAACTGTCAGAAATCCCAAACAATTTATTACCAGTATTTTAACATAGCACTGAAAGAACTTTAGTGTCAATGAACAGCATGGATGTAACTAATTTGCTACTGTATAAGAATTATATTGTGAGTGCTCTGGAAGCTGAAACTCAAACTGATTCCGTATAGGTACCTACGCTGTCTTTTCGAAAGCTTTTCATAGCGTGAATTAAAAAATCATCTCTCCAATCCGGTACAAGTCACGTCAGGGGTTCCACACGGATCTCATATGGGACCATTACTAGTGAATTTCAACATGAATGATTCAATTACAATTTAATTATCATCGATATCAGCATTATTCAAATCATTTACGATATTAATTCCAATTTTTCTATATCTATATCTATATCCTTCCACCAATTTCAAGTTTTCGACAACATTGAATGCACCGCGCGCAGCTTCGGCTTTGTGGTTTTTCCAATGCTTATTCGAGCTTTTTTGAATATTTATCAAAAAGTAAATGCTCTATGTACAATCTTGAATAAACGTTATTATTATTATTAAATCTCATGCCGTGAAATACTGATTTTATAGAACTTTAGGATACCGTCTAGAACAACTCAAAACAATATATGGCCTTGACAATTCATTGACTCCAGTGAATCTTCATTGAAATCTCAATCATATTCTCAATGTATCTCAAAGAACGCCCTCAAAAGTTCCCAACAGTACGATATCAACCGCATGTTACCATTCATAATTTTAAAACTTGTGCGCCTACTTTTATATCTGTATGTATTTTATCTTACTTTCAATGAATGAATGAATGAATGAATGAATGAATGAATGAATGAATGAATGAATGAATGAATGAATGAATGAATGAATGAATGAATGAATGAATGAATGAATGAATGAATGAATGAATGAATGAATGAATGAATGAATGAATGAATGAATGAATGAATGAATGAATGAATGAATGAATGAATGAATGAATGAATGAATGAATGAATGAATGAATGAATGAATGAATGAATGAATGAATGAATGAATGAATGAATGAATGAATGAATGAATGAATGAATGAATGAATGAATGAATGAATGAATGAATGAATGAATGAATGAATGAATGAATGAATGAATGAATGAATGAATGAATGAATGAATGAATGAATGAATGAATGAATGAATGAATGAATGAATGAATGAATGAATGAATGAATGAATGAATGAATGAATGAATGAATGAATGAATGAATGAATGAATGAATGAATGAATGAATGAATGAATGAATGAATGAATGAATGAATGAATGAATGAATGAATGAATGAATGAATGAATGAATGAATGAATGAATGAATGAATGAATGAATGAATGAATGAATGAATGAATGAATGAATGAATGAATGAATGAATGAATGAATGAATGAATGAATGAATGAATGAATGAATGAATGAATGAATGAATGAATGAATGAATGAATGAATGAATGAATGAATGAATGAATGAATGAATGAATGAATGAATGAATGAATGAATGAATGAATGAATGAATGAATGAATGAATGAATGAATGAATGAATGAATGAATGAATGAATGAATGAATGAATGAATGAATGAATGAATGAATGAATGAATGAATGAATGAATGAATGAATGAATGAATGAATGAATGAATGAATGAATGAATGAATGAATGAATGAATGAATGAATGAATGAATGAATGAATGAATGAATGAATGAATGAATGAATGAATGAATGAATGAATGAATGAATGAATGAATGAATGAATGAATGAATGAATGAATGAATGAATGAATGAATGAATGAATGAATGAATGAATGAATGAATGAATGAATGAATGAATGAATGAATGAAAAAAAAAGAACACAACACCATTTTTTGTAGGTGTATTGAACGAGAGCATGGTGGTCATCCTTAGTGACCACGGCATGCGTTTCGGCGAATCGAGACGCACCGTGCAGGGATGGTACGAAGACAAACTGCCGATGAACTTCGTCTCGCTGCCGGCCTGGTTCCAGAAGGCCCACCCGAAAAAGTACGCCAACCTCAGGAAAAACGCTTTTAAGCTCACCAGCACCTACGACCTGTACGCCACTCTGCAGGAGGTCCTTGCCTTGTCCGTGGACACATACGTGCCTTCGACCATCAGTGGGTGTCCGAGCTGTCAATCGCTGTTTTCCAAAATTCCTCAAATGAGGAGTTGCAAGCAGGCGGGTATACCAGAAGTGTGGTGCACGTGCCTGGGAAGATTCGACGAGAACGATCCCGTTATTACGGCGGAAGTGAATGGGAAGGCCTTCAAGTTCATCGAGAGATCTGGGCGGTTGCAACCTGGTGCTAGGTTCGATAACTCATTGTATTCGAGCATCAGTAGAGGTCCTGGGGGGAAATCTTACTTTCTGATGGTTTTTCAGACAGTTGAAGAGAATCATACAGCTATTACCCATGAAGGGCTCATTGAGATGGCTGATGACTCTGTTGATTTTATCAGACTCTTGAGTCTGAATCGTCTGAACTGATCGTTGATTATTATTCTCACTGATGTATGATCAGCATAACAACATTATATTATCTCTGTCTGTCAGTCTGTCTTTCCCTAATTCTCTTCGGAGATGTTTCTCAACTCGATAGGGTCTGAATCATGTTTTATCACTGCTTCATTATGGACGTTGAAGATTATTGAAAGTGGTCTGTACACAAACGCAACGCTTTATAGCATTTTTGTCAGATTGTGAACACATACCTTAAGCATATCAATTTCCTCCTCAAAGGAAAACATATTCAACATAAAGAATAATGAAGTCATGTGAATCCATCTGCATAAAATAATAATATTCGTCAAAGATGTGTGCATAAGAAGGGCAAGAAAGGCAGCTAGGCTGATGAAGGTCGAAAGAATTTCAAACAAAAATACTATCAGAAAATATGAAAAATAAATAATAACGCTTGTCGAGAAACCAAAAATATTTCACAAGAACAGACAAAAACGTGCTGGGGAGAAAATATACGAAAAAAGGTTCAGTTTGATGACAGTTCTGATGAAGAAGTCATAGATAAGATGAAAATCAAAAAATTTCACGTTATAATCGATATGTACTCATGGCAGATGTGAAAACACGCGCTGTTGCTTACCAAAGAGACGTATTTATGAGAGATTTTGTGTCCTGGAAAATGTGTGGAACTGAGAACAATATTACATAACAATTAGGACTAACCGTTATACCTAGACAATGATGCGAAACAAAGGATCACAATACGCCGCAGCGAACATATCAACGATGGCATATAATCTATAAAACTTATCGATAAAAGTATATATAATACCGGGTGTTTCACAGTCGATGGAACATTAGAAGTATCTGGTGAACAGAAAGACAGATCGTTTCGAAAATTTGTGGACATGGATAATCAAACTTGGTCTATCCGTCTAAATTATTTTCATCAATACAGTGTTGCCGCTTGTATCAGAAAGTAGTAGCTACTTTGTTATTTCGAATTGAACACCCTGTATTTTTTTAGATTTTTGAATTCTCCCTGAAGAGCTGATTTCGACAATGCCTCATACTTGTGGTCTAGGGTGAATGATAACAGAGATATAGGATGTGAAAAATAGAGATTTTTCAACTATAGGAATTTTTTGTGTCGAAACTATTCATTTCAGCTCAAAACGGCTTTCATGTCCCTATCTTGACTTTAAATTTACTATCTACTGACATTTAATAGAAATAAATAGAGGGTGGTGCAAATCTCAAAATTTTGAACCACCCGTATTTGTTTCAATTAAATATCAATCGATAACAAATGGAAAGTTGAGATAGGGACATGTAAGCCGTTCTGAGCAGAAATGAATAGTTTCGACACAAAAAATTCCTAAAATTGAAAAATCTGTAATCTGTAATCTCTGTAATCTTACTCGCTATCCCAAAGTATGATATATCGACGAAATCAGCTCTTCAGGGAAAATTCAAAAATCTAACAAAATATAGGGTGTTCCATTGGAAATAACAAAGTAACTACTACTTTCTGATACAATCGGCAACAGTGTATGGATGAAAATATTTTAGACGGATATAGCAAGTTTGATTATCCACGCCCACAAATTTTCGAAATGATCTGTCTTTCTGTTCTCCAGATACTTCTAATGTTCTATCCACTATGAGACACTCTGTATATTAACAACCACAAATCAACCCCATACAGCTCTCTGTCTACAATACCAAAACCTGACCGACTGTTTTCATCTCGATTTTTATCATTCTTGATGCTATATGAATCAACCGTTACGTTATGCATAGGTCAGTATCATCAATAGTACAGGTAGCACAACGAATGTATGAAAATCATCTTATGGAATTTCAATTTGATTTGTCGATAATATCCAGAGATATGGAAGTAGGTGTTTTTGTCTATACGAACGGTATACGTTTAAATCAAAATACAATGATAACGGAACTATCAATGTTATCACCTGATGTATCCTCCCCTGGATCCGATATAATGTTGTTGATGTAATATGTTTGGATGTACATCGTTTGTATGCGCATAACAGTCACAAATATTGCATCAAGTGATCAAGTAGTAGGCGCAATTTGAATTCTTTCGTGAGTTTTATCAATCCAAATAGTGTTTTGTTTGGCGAGGTTGTCAGTACGAAGTAATCAAATTCTGATATTGGCCCGCAGTATATCCGTTTTGATATGCATATCCCGGATGCACGATGCACCAGTCTTAGTGTGCTGAGAATGTGAAGTGAAACATGCATAATACGAGGTAAATAAAAGGTAAGATGAGAATTTGAGATAACTATATATTATAGCACGGGAGATACACTGGAAAAATTGTTAGTAAATACCATGAACACCAATGAATACTATTTTTCACATTCATATGCGATGGACAAATAGGCTGTCATGTAATTTTGCACTTATCATGCGATGTATATTTTTATGAAAATTTTTGTTGGTACTTTTAGGTATTTTGACCTGAAAAACACGAATTTCTTGATATGATCGTGAACATATATTTACTTTTCGAGATAATCGATGACAAAGTTCGAAATTGTACCTTCTTTGTATGGCAAGTTTTGGGCAAGTATTATATCTTCTTAGATCACAGGTCATATTATCAGTGAAAGGAGAAATTTCGAACTTTGGCATCGATTAACTCGAAAACTAGAGATATGTTTACGATAATATTACGACATTCGTGTTTTTCAGGACAAAATACGCAAGTACCAACAAAAATTCTCGTCAAAATATAGATCGAATGATAAGTGCATATTTATTTATTTTTTATTTCATTTATTTATTCATTTTAGCAATTCACTTGTAAAAAATACAGGAAAATTGTGAACAATGTCAAAAGGTGAAAGTAAAATAACAAATGCTTATAATACACTACAGAAAAAATTGTGATCCACTCATATTCACATAGATATAAAAATATAGACACTTATTTACATATATAAATACATATCAATTCGCACATACATGAAAAACATATTGACTAGACATCACATTTGAAATCATAAAGTTTCCTGATTAAAAAAATCCTCTATGGTGTAGCAGTTTTTTAAGAGTAAGTGTTTCTTGAGGAGATTTTTGAATGTTGGTAAAGAAGCTGCATTCTTTATGTGATCTGCCAGAGAATTGTAGCATTTGCATCCAATATATTCAGAGTTTTTTTAATAGCGAACGGTGCTATGTCGGTAGGGTAAAATAAGGTTTTTTTGTCTGGTATCATGTTCATGGTGTGTTCTGATGGCATTATAAGTGGCCTCATTTCTGAAAATAAAACAGCATGCTTCGAGGATGTACGTACCCATAACAGTTAGAACATTAACTTTTTTGAAGATATCTCTGCATGACTCTCTTCTACTTAGTTTTGCAGTTATTCTTATTGCCTATTTTGTAATAAAAGCACCCTTTGTACAGAAGCACTTGCTTCCCAATTCAAAATTCCGTATCTCATATGAGAATGGAAATGGGCAAAGTATAAATTCAAAAGTATATTTTCACTGCAATGACTCGACATAAATTTGAGTGCATAACATCCTTTTATGAGTTTACCGCATACAATGTCAATATGTGAATTCCATGATAGTTTAGATCACCCAATGGCTGAAATCATCATAGAAGAAGAAGAAGAAGTTTATTTAAAATAGGTTTACCCTAATATAAACATTAGATTTATCAATTAGGTACAAGTAGTAACATAAAAAAGAATAAATATATATATAACTAAAAAAATAATAATATACGATTACAATTAATATAGAATAATATAACATACCAGAGACGAATATTAAATATAATCAAAAATAATAATATACCAAAATATTTAATATTGTATAATAATATAAAATACCATGGAATAATATACCATCATAGAATAATATTAAATACCATAGAATAATATAAAATACCATTACAATTGCATCAGTAGAAGTAATATAAATTGTCCTCAAACTAAGAAAATGAAAAAACTGATCAGGACAATATTTAATACCTTCATCTGATATAACTACTACTGGCATGTTCACTTATTTTCTTTTTGAAAATTGCCAAAGTTGGGCTATATTTGATTTCATTTGTAAGTTTGTTGAATTGAGTTTTTCCTGTTTGTTCATATTAGGTATTGTATGAGGTCCTTCCCCTTAGAGAAAATAAAAGTTGATTATCAAATCAAAATCTCAGCAAAATTTTCATTGATATAGTATCGATCTCACTCTGAGTTGCACCTCTGGCCTCTTTGGATAATAAAGGTAGTGAACTATCATCGGCAAAGCTGTAGACAGGACGGAAGGCACCTCTAACAACTCGTTGATGTGTAGCGCAGTGACAAAGTAGGTGCCAAGACAGATTAATGTGGAACACCGAATTTGTTAATTACATTGTTGATAGAATGCTTTCATTCATTTTTTTTATGCTGAACACATACATCAATTGATGAAATGGTATATTGAAAAGACTCCCATTGGCTCTAGATAAATTCGCGGGAATTGACATGTTTTCACCCAGTTCATGCCTATAAAAGCCAAAAGTGCTTTATCGTAAGTACCTACTATATTGTGTTGTGAATTTTGATAATGATGTTGTAGGTATTAGAAGGTATATATTCGTTTTTTCATTCATGTATCAGCCGTATGATCATTCGATCATGACTTGATTATTTATATCAGAGTGAAAATATAAGATGATATGTGTTTTAGTCGGTTCACACATTTTCAACATAAAATATTATCAATAACATTGTAAAACTGGGGTATTTCGGGTACGAGAAATCATAATCTGATACATACACCATGTATTTGTATAGGGCGCCACATATGCAACAATTCTGGTACGAGTGTTCGCTAATTTTTTTCTGTATATAGGTTATCACTATTTTTGTTCAAGAATAATGAAGCCACGTTTTTTCAATAGAAATAAAGTCAACTTGTTATCAACCTCAAAAACCACAACTCACGAGGATATCACGTTTAAGTGATTAGCTCCAATAATTATAGTTTAATTACCTATTAATTTCGAGAAATAGAGGAAGATCGCCCATTTTCGGATATGGGTGCCTTATTTCGTATAGTGACGTTACTCCCAAACTATTGGAAATTCGCGTTTAACCACACGTTTTCGTTATTGCCAAGTCTATTATAACGTGGGTTATAACCTCCCAAGGATGGTAAACTACCTCTGTATGTTTCGATATTTAGAAAAACTTTCGCCAGATGGCCATAATAAATATATGTGTATGATGTTACTCATACTTTATTTGGTGTACTACTCGATTGTAGTTTTCAATGGTAATCGAGTGGAATATTCTCTACCGAATTCACCATACGTATGTTTACTACCTATTGCATTTTGTCCACATGTTGGAATTAGATGTTAACACAAATTATGAATGTTATTAGAAAAGTAACCCAACATTTGAAAATTCCTTATTTCGGATGCCTTGATGCTCCTCAACCACTACAATGTCCAACTGAATAAGAAAATCTCGTAATGTGTCCAATACCACAAAAATGAGCCATAAATAAAAAAATTTCGTATTACCCATGGCCAGAGATCCCAATTTCAGATATCTGGAATAAGGACATCATCCTATCCGAAATTAGGAGACCATTTTTCAAAGAGTAAGAAGTGTATGAATTTGATTATTATTTTTTAATCTCGAATTCCATTCACGATAAATGTTCTGTTTGTTATATTATGTTTAATTACATATTGTACTGTGTTAGGGAGCAAAAAAGAAGTAGATAACTTGATTTCTAATAAGGAATGTCGGGCTTTTCGAAAGTTATTCGAGAATAGGCGACCTTCCTCTATAATAGGAGTATGCGATAGTCCTGTAAGAACGCAATACAATTTATTAAGGAAAAATCATGAACCTTTACCTCCCTGTATCTTCCATATTAGCAACATTCAATCAGAGCATGTTGGCTTAAATTATAATATTTTGAAGTAGGGAATATACCATAATTGTATGCACAATCACGCAATTTGGTTATCGAAATGTACATGTAGGTGTGAAGTGATTTCGTGCGGTGAAGGGATCCAATCTTCACGAATTCACGTACCTTCGGAATCGAAAATCATTCCATACCAACCTGAAATCTTAGCTTTGATATTTTTCTGTTGAATATACACTTCCCCAAAAAATTATCACACCACCAAGAAATAACCAAAAGTTTGGTCATAACCCCATCGTCTGATTTGGACGTTTTTTTTCAAATAACAAGTTGGTCTAACTGTATTCTGATAAAAATCTCTTTTTACAAATACCAGGTCTTGAAATGATGTTTTTCTCGTAAAATTTGTGATACCTTGTAAAGTTGCAAAATCAATAAGTTGAATTGAATTCACGCTTTAGACTCATCTTATTTTTTTATTCAAAATTTTTCCTTTCCTTTTTTTTTCCAAAATTTTATCATTCCCTTTATATGAGAATCAACATTTACAACAAGAGAACATGATTTAATTGGATTTTTGTTGATGCGAGATATTGCCGAGGCCTCATCTTGATCGAGTTGTGGGAAATGATCTAGAAGTCTATATCGCTAATATGGCATGGCCAGCTCGAAGTCTGGACTTAAATCCCATGGATAACTTATGGACACAAGAGGAACGCAACTTGAACACTTGGAAAAAAGTACGACAGAATGGTTAATTTTTGGACATAAGAGGAACGCAACTTGAACACTTGGGAAGAAGAACGACAGAAATGTATTCGAATATGGGAAGAACTGGATCGTAATGACGTGATGTCAAAAAGTTATTCGTGTCAGAGGTGGCAATACTCGTTACTTTTTTTTGTTACATTTTGCATACATTTTTCTTGTTGATAATTTGCAATTAAATCACATTCTCTCATAGAATGTTGATGTTTCTCATGTAAAAAAATAAATGTAATGTAAATATCTAACTTGATATTGTAACTGTTCGACTCTACAGGGTATAAAAAAACATCCTATAATTGGTACACCCGGTATTCGTAAAAGAGAGATCAGAATACAGTTAGCATACCAATATTGTGGAAAGAATGAATTGTTATTAAAAAAGTGGTTTGGTCAAGAAAATATTTCAAACCTTTGTTTATTTTTTGGTGGTGCATCAATTTAAGTTTACATGATATGGGGACAATTTTGGACCACCTATAGAGATCCGATCGTCAGCTAATACAGCAGTGGTAGAGTCATTCATTCAGTGTACACAACAAAGTGTTATGCATGGCTCCACCTAAAAAAAATATTAGATATAAAATTTTTCTTTGAATCGCATCGCTATATCTCATTATTATTGCACCTGTACATTTGCAAACGTTTCTTCATTGAGTATCTCAAATTAGTTATACTGGGTGACTCAATAATAGATGGCAGGAATTGACGGGCATCTTTTCATATAGTTTTATGGCAATCAGCGTTACCGGATTCGAACATTTTATACGCAAGTTACGAAAATTAGTAGAATCGAACAATTTTTTTGCAATCATTTTGCGAGTTTTGCCTTTCTAGTATTTCGTAAATCATGTTGAAAAAGACAGGCATAAGTGCCCACTTTTCAAGATGTTCGAAAATACAAATAAAAGCAAAAAGTATAAATTTTTTACATATCATACTATTTCTGATGATTACTTTCGGATTTTCATATGAAAACTACTTTAGTAAATACCTTCGATCATATAACAGACTAGATGAATAACGCTCAATCCTTACCACATTAGTTGTTTGAAGCCAATATCTAAATCAGTTACTAGGGTTACCTCATTCAAAACAAGGATAGCAACAACAGATTCTCCCAACATCAGTGTCTTGGTATCTTGGAAGGGTCTGAATTTGAATAAATTCACCTACTAACAAAATTACCGTATCCATTATTCCTAAGACTGATTAAAAACAATTTAATATCAAAGTTCACTGAAAATATACATCTATACAGCTAACGCTAACGTCTCTTGAAATATTCTGTTTCCCAATCATATTTTTACATATTATATCCCATATCTTTTCATATCGGGGAAACCCGAGAATGATTTTAAACTATCAAAAATCGTTTTGCATATGAGGGTGGGTGAAGAATGTTTATACAACGAATGATACGACACCGAATGTGTTATGGTCACCACTTTTAAATTGTCCCTTACACAGCGTTCCACCATCTTTTAAATTCGATTTGAACAGAATAAACATGGTTTTTATGTGAAATCATATTGAAATTTTCACACAAAACTGGAAAAATGTCGTTTAATGAACCATCAAAAAAAATTGGATTTGAAAACGAGACGTTTCGCGCTGTCACTGTCAGCGTTCGGTCGATTATCGGTTGAACGAAATGAACTGCGTTGACGCATTCACCAAAATACCGCTTATATAAAAATGAGGCACTGTATTATATGACGAACATTGAATACATAGCTTTTGATACACTCATATGACTCATATAAATACCAACAGAAGGATATATATATATATCTATATACAATGAATTTTGGGAAACCACTTGTAAGTAATTTTCCTTGAGGTTGCAGTCATTAGGTATTGGCCAGGTGCAAAGAATATATATATATATATATCTATATATATATATATATATATATATATATATATAGAAAGAAAGATATTGTGTTTGAACACAGAGCTAGGGTATGAAGTGAAAGGTTGTAGGTTGATTCCGTTTCGTGTGTGGATTGCCAACTGGTGCAATACAGATCTGTTTCGGCTCGCCAAGCCTCATCAGTTGCACGTTCTGTTTAGTGCTAGTAGGTGGCACTGTACCAAAAATCCGTATTCCTCACTGTTTAAGACTACATTGTGGTTTTCAAATAGTGAACGTGTCGTGGGTGGATT
Source organism: Chrysomela aeneicollis (assembly GCA_029955515.1). Taxonomy (NCBI): domain Eukaryota; kingdom Metazoa; phylum Arthropoda; class Insecta; order Coleoptera; family Chrysomelidae; genus Chrysomela; species Chrysomela aeneicollis. The sequence continues at coordinate 1,034,294 of JARUHQ010000022.1, forward strand.
GTCGACTGGCCTAGTGCAACTGATGAGGCTTGGCGAGCCGAAACAGATCTGTATTGCACCAGTTGGCAATCCACACACGAAACGGAATCAATATATACAGGTTGTCCATATTTCGAGTGCCACTATGGGGATCTCGCTTATCTTAACAGATACGAATTTGGTTGAATTGGGGCAAAGTTGCGCATTTCAGTGCTGAATAATTATCTGAAGAGAAATTTGAAATATCTATGATAGTTTTGAAAATATCGCCAAAAAACGAAAATTTCTGATTTTCATTTTTAATTTTTTGATAGTAAACCAATGATGCTAGACATTTCTAACTGAAACATTGTTCAGACACTTCTTCATGGAGAATTCGAATATGGCATCGTATTCTTGATAATTTTCAAGATGGCGGAGAAACACCTGTCAACTTCATTTTTTCTCATGGACGCCATTTTGGATTTCAACATTTTTGAATTCCTTTTTTGTTTCTCTTTATAGCGATGTATCACACATGATGTTCCAATATCAACTATTCTTCTGTCGCGGACAATATTTTGACAGTTTGATTTGTCTGTTTGGTGGCGAGTTGCCAGTTGAATCAGCTGTGTTAAGAAAATTCGATTTTTAAGTGAACAACATGAAACAACATTCGTTTTGCAAGAGAGTTTTAATACAAATTGGAACAGAATACAATAAGAGTAGATAATAAAATAACGAATGTAACTTTACAACATGTGTTCAAATTGCCCACCTCCTAATTCTAAGCACAGTATCATTCTCTTCCCAAGATTTCCAATAGCTCTTGACACATCCCTTCCTCTAATCTCGTGCCTGAGAGTGGTGACAATTCTTTGACGAAGTTCATCAAGTTCGGCTGGTAATGTTTTGTAAATTTTATTTTTCATTGCCCCCCACAAGAAATAGTCCAAGGGTGACATATCAGGCGACCGCGCCGGCCAGCGTACGTCACCATTATTAGCAATGACGTGGTTGGGAAACATTTCCGACAAGCATTCCCGAACTCTCCCTGTATTATGAGGCGGTGCGCCATCTTGCTGAAACCAGATGGCGTTGAAACGATGAAGAGGAACGTTGTTGTCGATGAAATCTGTCAGAAATGTCCTCAGGAAACTTAGATAACGGTCAGCATTCAAATTTTCTTCGTAGATGTATGGACCTATTATTGTATTGCCCAATAAACCGACCCACACGTTGAGACCAAAACGTATTTGTGGTCGCTGTTCTTGAAATTGATGTGGATTTTCAATTGACCAGTAATGTTCATTGTAGCGATTAAACATTCCTGCATTGGTGAACTTACATTCATCAGACCATATGACAGTATTTAGAAAATTTCGGTTTTCCTGGATCTGATTATTTACAAACATGCAGAAAGCTACCCGTCGTTCATGATCTCCGGGATGAAGCGTTTGAGAAATATGAACTGCCCAAGGTCGATATTTGTGTTTTTTAAGAGTTCTGCAAACAAATTGATGTGATGGCAAATTGAGCTGGGCCGCAACTTCTCTTGTGGAGACCGATGGATTGTCCTGCACCTGATGATTCAATATTTAATCATTAATATTTTGGTATTTGTAATCATGTAAAATTTTTACCGCTTGCAAAATTCCCTGCTCATATTCATTGGGCCTATCACCATATCTTGAAAATGAAAATCAAAAATTTTCGTTTTTTGGCGATATTTTCAAAACTATCATAGATATTTCAAATTTCTCTTCAGATAATTATTCAGCACTGAAATGTGCAACTTTGCCCCAATTTAACCAAATTCGTATCTGTTAAGATAAGCGAGATCCCCATAGTGGCACTCGAAATATGGACAGCCTGTATATATATATATATATTGGAAATCTTGAAAAAATGTGGCAAACTCTGTGGAAAAGAAATATGTGAATATGAATTTCATCTTGGCTTCAGGCAATTTGGGGTGTTACTATTGTAGTGGGTTTGTTGTTCGGAGGTAAATATACTTACTATAATTCTAAATGGCATTCATTTAGAGTCGATATAAAATTGATATAACTAGATATAATAGATTAGATTTATTTCTATTTATTTCCTCACTCGAGCAATTATCTAGTGAATTTCTGAGGGTTGGTAAGGAACTGTTAAAGATAATTTCATCCACTTCTTTTAAAACATGTGTAATAGAATTCGAGCTACCACAAATATAAATACATACAAAATTCTAGTAGAATAGACAGTCTAGGCACAGACAGCAATAAAATAATGAAAATATGATGTTAATAGGATCAGAAAACCTTAGTAACTAGCTCCCAAATCCAATGCAAATTGAAGCGTTTACCTAATGCCGTTCAGAAAGTTTTAAAATTCCGAGTGGTTCCGGAGATATTCCTTATAAACCGAAATTTGCAGATTTCGTTTTTATTTCTCTCTGACGTTATTTGAAGAGATATAGGCAAACAACAGATACCTTTTCATTGCCACATTTCAAGCTCTACAAAAAAGCGTTGAGAGATTTTCCGTGCGATGTTTTTTTTCGGACAAATCATCATCCCAGATTCCCATGATAGACATCCTTATCTTGGACACAGTTTTCGAGTGAATAATCGTTTCTTCGGAAAACACGGCCTTCAAAAATAGCTCTGACCTTTGGAGACGATTAAATTGGGTATGGGGTTAGGTAATACTATAGAAAGCTTATTTTCATTTACCCAAATCCATCATACAGGATGGTTTGAATTTTTTTTCTATTCTACGTAAGAAAACTTCTAATAGAAGATTTTTTCAAATGAGGTATTTCGTTACCTACCCTAACCTAACCAGTTATTTGTATATGTTCAGTTGTAATAATATGTTCAGGGGTTCCGCAAGGGTCTATACTTGGCCCCTTGCTCTTCATTACATACACTTCTGATATCTTGAATAATATATTAAACTGTCACGTGCAATCTTTTGCAGATGATACACAAATGTATATCAACTTCAATACAGATAGTTGGAAAAATACCGAAAATATTAGAAATAATTGATTGAAAAAAATCAAAACTTCCTCTGATGAACGTAGCTTGAAACTAAATTCTGAAAAATCCAAGGTACTATTTTTTGGTAATAAAAATAATAGGAATGTTTTAAAAGGTAGCATGACAATCCAAATTGATAATTCAAGTTACAAGTATGTGATTCAGCTAGAAATCTTGGCTTAATGTTGGATGAAGACATGCGTTTCTCTCTTCATATCAAAAATATTATAAGCAATGCATTCGCATCTTTGAAAATGATTTAAAGGGCTCGCCATTTTCAAAGTGTCAAAATGAAACGAACCTCATGTGAGTCATTGGTATTGAGCCACTTCAATTATTGTGATTTCATCTATGGTCCATGCCTAACAAGGATAGAAAAGGATAAGATTCAGAAGTGCAAAACAGCTGCTGTAGGCTAATTTATAGTATCAGAAAATATGATCATATTTCTCACAAACTTCAAGAATGTAACTGGCTCAAGTTAGAAAACAGGAGGCAGCTCCACTTAGGTACTTTCACACATAAGCTTCGCAAGAAAATTTATTCCTAGATCGAGAATAACTTCAAAGAATGTTAGAAAGAGGTCCACCCTGACCATGCCTAACACATAACTGCAATATTCCAAAAGTCGTTCTTATTCAATGCTATTCAAATGTACAATCAATTGCCTGATGAAATCAAAAAACATAATATCCATAAATTCAAATATAAATAAAAAAAGCATTACTTGAATCACAAATGGACCCCTCTGAAATGTCGAAATCGAATTGTCCTATGAATCCATAGCAACATGACTGAATGAAAATAGCCCATATTGATATGAAATACATTAAATACAGAATAATTCTCGAACGTTTGTCGAAAAAGTTTGAAGATGGCAAAATACTACGTCAAAAAAACGCCACACGGTTTTTCGACGATATTCAACATCCAAATGGGAAAATTAATATATCTGTGGGTAACATTTTGAATATTTTTTCGAATTATCGGCTCCTTAGTTGATTTGATTTTGAATGCATCATGATTCATATCAAACAACGGTATCGTCATTATCACTTTCATGCATCCTCGTACACCCCGTTAATCTATGCGCAGACTCCGATTAATCGATATTTGCGAAGTCCTCTCTAGATTCCCATTCATTGTTCCTGATCCCAAAAGTGTCTTCTTTTTTCACGAAACGCAATGATTTCACCGGTCATGTTCTTTGGAGCCTTGAAGATGAGGTTTCGCAGCATCATCAATCGCCTTATAAATTGCGCGTGATTCTGATTTCACGATAATTCTTATATCAGCAAGGCCCGATGTAATTATGGTGAGTAATATTTTGTTATATCGAAAACATCCTGATGTGTAATGCAACAGGTAGTTGCTATAATAGAAGATGATTATCACGGAAATTGAATGATGTTCACGTTGCCGAATTTTCCATTCTTGTTTGTTGTTTCTTGACTATCAAACTGCAAAGTTTATTCAAATTACCTACGTCTGGTGTTACATGGTGCTTTGTTGTGGAATACATAAAGTCACATCGCTATTATAGCATTATGAGATATTGACATATTATAGATGAAAAATATAGAATATTAAAAACAAAGTGAGTACATGATGAAATAGATGGATACTATGACAAGTGAGTACCTACTCAGGTATAAAAAATACCAGGTAAATAACAGAATACAGAAAAAAATAATTTGCATTCTGTATTCATTGTGTGAATCAGTGCGTGGAATTAGGCAGAAAAGTTTTTGTTTTCTTTTCGTTGTCTAACTATCATTCAAACGAACTGTGTTCTTTTAAGAGTATTGCAAGTCGCGGGCATGCGGTGGTGCTGCGGAACACGACCGTCCGTCAAGCGGCATGCGAATGCAATGCCAGTAGAAATTCCTTCCATCTTTTGAGCTTCGGTCATTTCGTATAATCGCATCCTGATATTTACATATCTGACACTGATGACATTTAGTTCGATTATGGAATATTCACTTCCTGGCCTTATCCTTATAGGATGAAATAACATGCATGAATTTAGGCATATTTGAATATGGTGAATGCAGTAACTCGTTAGAAGCCTGCGAGCATGAGTATTAGATGAAATTTAGGAACATAAAATGACTTAAATAGGTATTCACTTTTTCAATAAATTCTGTATAGTTTTGAAATATTTCATTTCTTCGAGCTCCAACTTTTGAAATTATCTAGATTTGACATGTCTGAGGCAGAATATTTATCACTATGAAGAAATAGTACATTATTCAACGAGCGTGTAATGAGGCTATTACTCATGAGAATGACTTGGCCATTATACGAAAGTAGTATACTACACTTTTTCTATGACTGAGTGTTCACTATTCAATTCAAACGGACGAGAAATTTGGAAAAAAATTATCGAAAGAACGAATTTCAATGGTTTTTGTCAAACAAATTCATTTTGAAAGCTTATGAATAGAAAATACCGAAAAAGCCATTAATTTCTGAAAAAAAAAGAACCTACCTAAGTATTTGAGCTTGTAATGATACCCAATTTTGTCACTATATTTTATCGTCCAGAAAATTAATGAATGAATCGTATATGGAGCGGCTGCCGATCGCAGCCGATGAGCGGCTGCCGCGCAGCTCATGTGAGAATTGAATGTATCCGTTCCGTTTCTTATCGAGCGTCATCCGCCAGCATTAGAAGCTGGCGGCTGCAAACGCTGCGGGGCAGCCGCTCAGCGGCCGTGATTGGCAGCCGCTCCATAGGAAGTAGCCACCTGTTTTTTAATATTTATATGGGTCGCTAGGTCGTCTCGGCTCGAAATATAACCAACTTCGATGTTTACCGGCCGATATCTCCTTTATAGGTACCAAACTATATTTCTGATAGAAGATTCGAATTGGATGAATTTAGAATGGCAATTTCATCTACGAGAATATTAAGAATAATCATATATTTTATATTATAACGAGAATGAAGTATGATATAGGATATAAACATTTTATAAATACAAGGCACAATACGATCACTATAGGATAATTGAAGGGAGGATCATTCGAGGAGAGGAAATTAGGGAACCAATAGGAACGTTAGTTTTGTTTACACTTCAAGTTAGCTCGTGTATAATTTATGGGCATGAGATCTGCAGCCGTAAAAACTAATTATCCCAGTAACCTTCAACTAAATTATGTTTATACTAACTTGATCGGAGAGTAATGGAAAAAGCGCAAAAATATGAGATTTATATCTGAAATAGTTTATATCAACTGCTCTTAACATGACCATACTTTTAGAATGATTTACATTTGGCATTATCTACATGAACTACGACTTAGAGTAATTAGCAGGGATGGGAGGTTCCTTCTCATGAAAAGTCCCTATAAATTCTCCGAATTCAGAATTCAGAGCAGAGCAGATCCAAGATCAAACAGTTGAGCTCTCGACTCCAGACAATGTTCCTCAGTTCGTAATCTCAGTGCCGCCCTCGTAAAGTGTGTTACAAGTGAACGTGAATTTGCAGAACAGTTAAAGATGAATTTCCATCAGATAGTTCGGTTTTCGTCCGGTCAATAATAGTCATCTTGTTGTGCCGGTATTCAGTTCAATTCTCGTAATTTGTTTCTTTCACGAAATCATCTGAAAAGCTTCCATGACTGTGATTAACCACCAAACATGTAAGAAATCCTATTTATATTGACGACTTTGCCTGTCTAATTCATTCAAATGCTAAATAGATATTTGTACTCTGGGATAATTGTCTTTATGTATACATCCACCATTCTTTCTCCTGCTTAAATATTCACAAACCCAGTTAAAGAAGTAATATTGTTACGACCCTGTATAGGCCAACTTGAATAAATCAGGGTGTCAAAACACTCTACTATTATAGTAATAATTTCAACATTACTTGATTTTTTTTGTTATATTAAATTAGTGATAGAAATTTTGAGATTGTGCGCAAACTGGAAGCTTGGAGAACTTCTGGTGGAGTACAGTCGAATTTGTTTTCGGTTTCTGAATCTATTTTTACAAAAAGTCAGTTCTAAATCACCCCGGGTAGATAGGTATATTATCAAATTATAAAATTTCATAGCGAGTCTAATTCACCCATTTAGTATGATAAAACAATACCTGAACCCAAACACCAAAAAAAATGCTTTCTACGCCAAATTGTTTTTTGCCTTTATATTGGGAACTATGAGGTTTAGCGCAAAGGTCATTCCATACAAAAATGATATATATTGAATTCTTGAGAAAAAAGTTTCCTTCAAATTTTCTGTTAACTGTATGGTTACGGAGGTATGGAGGGTGAAAAATTGAATCGTATTTTCGCATGCGTATTTGGAATAAACTGCACTTCAGAGTATGCGGAGGGGCAAATAATTAAAATTTTCAGTATTCTCAATAATATTTTTTTATATAATTACGGCAAGAAATATCACTTCACAGGTCTCCTTCGTTATCAATGCGTCTTCAGAGAGGAGGGGCTCCCTGTGTTGATGCAACCAATTCCTGAGCAATTGCTGCTTTTTTTAGATAGTTGAAAATTGCGAACAGTCGTGAACTCGTGACTTCAGCTTGCGGTGAATAATAGTAGCTACAGCTTTGAGTACTTTAATTACTTCTCATCATCTTCCATATTCCTGTTGTCATACCAATAAAATACTAGACGCTGTTCCGGTAAAACAAAGATGATTTCTTTTTCCAGACGTTTCTGCAAAATGCAAACTACTACCATAATGCTGAATCAGTTTCCTTTTCAAATGGATGTCATTGTAAGGCTCGAGGTTAGGATTCAGTTCATCTGCTTCTTTTTTGTTCTAGAGTACCAGTACCAGTGGTTCCCATAAGAACTGACTAAATCTATCACTTGAGATAGCCTCAAACGCACATCATTGCCCCAGCTATCATTTCTGTTGGCTGCTGCAGCTCGAATTGTGTCAACAACATAAATGCTTGCCACTAAACTCGAACTTTCTTGTGCCTTAGTCCTGCATAGATATATCTACACACATGCGACCACACAGATAACATGAGGTGTTGAAATCGAATGTTACGCGAGGTATTTTTGCTGATACGTAATATATACGATTGTCCACATTTACTATGCACTAGAAGCGAGGCATCATTAATAAACTTTTTTTTTACTTCATCCATCCAAATTTCACTGCACCCAATGATTTTGTCAACTGCCTTCCTGCTCAGATGAATCAATAGACTTCATTTTTTCTTACAAGGTTTCAGAACACACTCCGCCATCTACTCCACTCACCATATGGAACCATCAGAAAGTAACAGATAGTTTAGAATTTCATAACTTTTTGTAGCTTTTTTGCTGAACTGGGGAATTATGTGATTTTTACCCTCCTTATCTCCGTAACCGTTCATTTAACGAAAAAGTTTTGAATACCTTTTTTCTTCAGAATTCAATTTGGATCATTTTCGTATGCAGTGACCTTTGCGCAAAACCTCTTCAAGTTATAGGCAAAAAACTGCGAAAAACGAAATTTTCCGTCTTTCCACCATCCCCCCCCCCCCAAACCCGACACTCGGTGAGGTGTAACTTTTTACTACGTGTTAAGGGAAGTAGACGGATCAATTTGGCGCCACAATCAACTTTTTTTCTTGGATGTTTGGGTTTGGGTAATTTCTGAGCTAGTTTTATCGTACTAATTGCACTGCATGCCCCACATTCCATTTCAATTTTGTACAACTGAAATCAATTGTTTATAGGTAATGAATCTGCTTAGTCGCTGATTGGCTATAGCCTGTTATGTAAAGGCTCTTACACACGGGGCGTGGCTTGTTTTGTGTAATGCATCCAGTACTCAACGAAAACATTAAAAAGAGTCAATTTTTCAACAGTTATAGAAAAAGATAATTCTTTCTTCTATTTCTCCAATGTAATCAGCAGAAAAAGACGAATGAAAAAACAATTTATCTTCCTGGGTCATATCGAAACTCAAATTGATTTAATATATCATCCTCCAAAGAAAACAAACTTACGTGAATTGTGTTTTCCAGATTTAAAACAATGCAAGAGAATCCTGTTGGAACACACAAAAAATTATACTTTATAATATTCCTGATCTCTTTTTCAACTCTAATGTTATTTTATTACAATAACACCTTGTTTGCTGATGGCTTTTCTTATACTAGAGATGAGGTGAGAAATTTTGAAGGTAAGAAATGAAAATTATTGGTGGTGGTTTAATATTTCATCAATTTCATGTTGAGCTTCGATAATAATCACATAATCCCCTATCAAAGCATTCAAGTTGATGAATTATTATTCGAATTAAATCACTACTCATTTTGTATTGCAGAGTCGGAATTCTTGGTGTACAGCTCAAAATGCAGAATCTTGAACCTAGATCCATTCAACAAGGATGCCAAAAAGTTCTTTCATCCAGAAAAATACAAAGCCTGTCGGTCATCGAAGCTGTTAACATTCATAACGAAACCTGATAACGAATCTGCAACTCTGCATATCGACAATGATGTGTCACCGTCCTACAGTACCAAAGGAGTTTCCTGTTGCTATTCGAACATAACGAGGAAAATTGACAAGAATCACCCTGATAAAGCGATAACGTAAGTATAAAACTTGACTATAGTACTGCAGCTATGTATGTAAGAGACCAGTAACAAATTATGACTTTCTGCAGATGACATTTGACAGATGGCATTACTCTTTCATTGGTCTGATGGTTCTGGTACATACTCGAACAAAGATGAATCTCAAATTTACTCAAAGCCACACTCTCACAAATTCTCTCAAATGATTCGCAGAATATCTTCTTGCAAGACCTTCGAGAACAACGTCACCATCTACAACGATCCAGTTATGGTCAGATGCACAGAATTCAACATAACAGGCAAAACACTATATGAAAACGTACACGTCGCGACTGTCATAAACGATGAAGTGAAAAAAAAGTTGGGCATCTTCGACAACACCAAACCTCTCAGCGTCCTCTTGGTCGGGATAGACAGCATTTCCCAGTTGCACTTCGTGAGAGCCCTTCCTGAAACTTTCAAATTTGTGGAGGATAATGGATGGATTCCCCTGAAAGGGTATGTTACGCGCTACTTTTTTGTTGTAGGCCTCTAGAGGTGTTACAACTTCACTATGAATATGAAGATAGCATCTTGTATTCGGAAATCGCTACCTCAAAATGAAATGGATTGAAGAGCACACCAACAAGAGTATTATTATGTCTAGGAACATGTTTCCGAAATTGCTCTCTGTCCATTTTCTTAACAATAATAAAGGCTTTCCATGAATAATTCAGAAATAATTTTCCCTCCTCAATTTTCGAACCTATTTTAAAATTCACAATTTTCATATTTTACTGCTTTATTCAACCCAACTTGAGTAATTATACTTTCAGGAAGTACTGAAGATGATGAAAGTCGATGCGCTTCGCATAATTGTGAAATGTATATTTACTTGCTACAAAAACTCCTTCATTTCACTCTTCACATGGTGTATACGTCTTTCCAAATTTAGTTTTTGTAATTGGTTGGAATCTAGAAGTGGGAGACAACATTTAAGTTCAACCAATTCCGAAAAAAGACAAGAGCACTATTCCTGGTAGCTATACAGACCCATGTTGCCACTTTCTGTCTGCTCTGAAGTGATTTAGAAAGCTCATTTGATATCTGGAGATATCTGGACAATATGGCTTCCATCAGCAGAGATCAACAGGAGATTTGCCTCTAAGTAACACACAAAGGTAGGCGCCAATATTTGAACTATTGAAAAACCTGGAGAATATCTGTCTGCAGCAATGGTCAAGTTTGGCCTTTCTGGGAAACTTATGTGGTTTACCGTCACAACTATGTCGTTTCCTTTCAGATAGGTCACTCCTTTTATAGTCGTTGATGGTCTCTCTTCTAATGCAATATCTATCAACGCCGGTGTTCCACAAGGGTCTGTTTCAGCACCTCCTATCATTTTCAGGGTTTTGATACACTTCATACTACTTTCTCCTCTAGAACCTCTGGTTTCATCCGATGAAAACGAAAACAGGTCGATATTGAATAAAATGGAGATCTGTTGATCTATTAGAGTTCAATGCAACCAAAACTCAAGCTTGCATTTTCTTCGAGTAGGATCTCACAATGTTATGCACGACTGTTCCCGTGGAATTTTAAATATCCATGCTTGGTATTACCATCAACAAGATCCTTTCGTATGTGATGATTATGTGAGGTCCATTAGAAAACTGCTTCACGAAAACTCGATTTTTGTTACGTGCCAAGAGCTAATTCACACCTTTACAGCTTCTTATAGTTATTAAAAAGCACAGATTCGCCCTGCCATGTAGCATTGTTCACATGTTTGGAGTTCAGCACCCAAACATACGTTGGGGCTCCTGAATTCTATTCAGAGGAGAGCTGTTTTTCTGATTGGACCCTGATCTCTCTGAAACATCGCAAAAAACTGAAAGATATCTTTCTTTTCTATGGATATTTGCTATTATCATGGTCGATGCTCATCGGAATACCTCCACGAGCGATTCCGAGCTGACAGACCAAACCAGCACGGCACAGAGCTATCCTTTCGTTGTCAAGCTGGATATCTGCAGAACATATCCCAATCATCTTTATTTTCTCTATCGTAGCAGTTGTGGAGCTAAAGCTCGATTTATAAACACCGCTGCCGTATAGCTACAGTTGACGCTGCAGTTACTGTTTGTTGATGGAATGTGCTAAAAATACACATCTGCTCATAAACTACGCGGCTGACGCAAGTGACGTCGGATATCTCCTCAATACATTTTGGAACGGCAGCGTCAACTGTAGCTACGGCAGCGGAGTTTATAAATTGAGCTTTACTCATCACCTAGTGAGGTATTTCCTGATTTGTATCACCTCCAAACGGTACATTTAAGGGAAATTCCAATACCTATTTCTCCTTCTGATACATTTCTACTGATGGCTTACACGATATTCCACAAATATTATGGGTTCTCTTTGCGGTCAAGAGATACAAAAATTTGACGAGAACAATCATCTGTGTCACAACCCTTTAATTATCAAGCAAACATTATTCACATGATTGTGTGATACGGCTATCAATGGTAGCGATTTCAGTAAGGTGTATTTTCTTTGTAGATCCAAAATGGAATTTGCTGCAAATATTCAACCTAACCATACTCCATTTTTTAATGAACTTGTGGAAATTCCCATCAGATCAATAAAAGCTGAAATTCCGCGACATTAAGGAGTTGCGATAATATTGACAGTAATTATTGTCATTTTTGAACCACAATGTGTTCCAATGAGATTTTACATCTGAAGAACGGCAAGTCAAAAATAAAAAGAAACTGAAAGTAGCGGTCACCAATACGTTACAATCATTTATACAGGGTGAGAGACATCCTATAATATTCGAGGGAGTGATTCTTCGACTCATTGTAAGAGAAAAAACTTCCTATGAACGAATATCCTAAAAGTCTTAAACTTTGAGGTACAGTGTGATAAAGTGTTAGTGTTATTGATAATTAATTAAGATACGTTCATTTAAACTTACTTTTATAAAATGAAATAAATCCATACTTCTTGGATTCTCATTCATTTTGGAACAAATTTGATCTCTTAATTTGCTTTCAGTCGATGCACAAAATTTTCCACACCGCATCAGATTTCCAAGTAATTGATCCTGAAGTAAGACAATTTTCATTTTTTCAAGCGAAAACCGTGCATCAGACAAAAAAAACACAAGATCAAATTTACTCAAAAATGAATGAGGATCCCGATAGTAATTTTTATTTTTGAGATAAAGCAGTGGCGTACTATTTTTTCCCCAAGAATATTCAATTCAAACCCGTACGGACACCAATGGTACAAATAATAAAAAAAAATTGTACATTGTACATTAGAAAATGCACCTTAATGCATATAAGACATGTACCAAATTATCATCAATATCATCTCAGTTATTCTTGAAAAACTGATTTTTTTCAAAACTCAAAAGTTATGACTTTCAGGACTTTTCATGGAAAGTTTTTTCCTCGAAATGAGTCAAATATTCACCCCCTCAAATATCTTGTCTTTAAGGAAAAGGAACACCCTGTAGAAACAATGTTGAAGTGCTCTAAAACGGAATTCACTTCTGGTGTTATGACGCCCTGCTTTATTCAAGTTGGCCTATACAAGGTGGTAACAATATTACTTCTTTAACTGGGTTCGTGAATATTTAAGCAGGAGAAAAATTGGTTGGTTGGTGTAGACATAAATACACTTATCTCAGAGTACAAATATCTATTTAGCATTCAAATCGATTAGACAGGCAAAGTCGTCAATATAAATAGGATTTCTTACATGTTTGGTGGTTGATCATAATCATAGTAACTTTCGAGTTGTTTTCCTGAACTATAGAAATTGCGATTATTGAACTAAATACCGGCACAACAAGATTACTTTTATTTAATTGTTCACTATTCTGAAAATTCACGCTCACTTGTAACACAGTTTACGAGAGCGGTACTGAGATTACGAATTGAGGAACATTGTCTGGAGTCGAGAGCTGAACTGTCGGATCTTGGATCTACTCTTATCTTCTGATTCTAGTTTCCGAGAATTTATAGGGAATTCTCCTGAGAAAATTGTTGGAACCTCCCATCCCCGCTAATTACTCTAAGTCGTGGTTCATGTCGATTTTCCCAAATGTAAATCATTCTAAAAGTATGGTCATGTTGAGAGCATTTAATATAAACTATTTCAGTTACAAATCTCATATTTTTACGCTTTTTCTATTATTTCTCGTTCAAGTTAATATAAATAAAGGTTAGTTGAAGGTTACTGGGATGATTAGTTTTTACGGCTGCAGATCTTATGCCCATAAATTATACACGATCGAACTTGAAATGTAAACAAAACTAACATTCCTATTGGTTCCCTAAATTCCTCTCCTCGAATGATCCTCCCTTCAATTATCCCATAGTAATCGTATTGTGCCTTGTATTTATAAAATGTTTATATCCTATATTAAACTTCATTTTCGTTATAATATAATATATGATTGTTCTTAATAATCTCGTAGATGAAATTGCCATTCCAAATGCATCCAATTCGAATCTTCTAACATTAATCCTTAAGTCTAAATATAGTTTATTAGTACCTATAAAGGAAATATCGGCCGGAGAACATAAAATTTTTTCATATTTCGATCCGAGGCGACCTAGCGACCCATAGGTGGCCACTTTAACGAATATTTGTTAGTACCTGATTTCGAACTCGTTACGATTCATTCATTAGTTTTTCTGGACGATAAAATATATTGACAAAATTGGGCATCATTACATCTGGGTAGCAATTCCCGATCACCCTAGACAGCCAGAGTCCTGAATAATTGGTACCTTGCAGATACAACAAGGTTGACGACAACACCTTCCCGAATCTCATGGCCATCTTGACGGGATACAACCGGACTCAGTCCTATGGCACCTGCGACCCTACTGTCAAGAGCATGCTGGACAAGTGCAACATGGTGTGGTACGAGTACAGAAAAAGGGGTTACGTAACAGCCTTTGCTGAGGACGAGGCCAGTATCAACACTTTCAATTATTTCAAAGAGGGCTTCACCACGCCACCTGCCGATTATTATTACAGACCCTACGTCTTGGCGACGGAGAAGCTGGTCAAGAAGTCAAAGGACGGCATGACGTATTGTACGGGTGAGTTTACAGGGTGGGGAAAATTTGACCTTCTCCTATATCATTTCGTTTACGAGTTATGGATAAAAATCGATTCAATTATCACTGCAAAAAAAGTTTTTAATTCATTCTAGAGTGATATTCGGTAAAAAAAATTACACCGAAATGTGGCTTATTGTTATCTGAGAGATAATTTTGCACCAAGATTCTAGTTGAGATTACGCTTAATAAATTACACAAAATACCGCAAAGTAATAATAAGTTGATAGAAATATATTTTCTTATGAGGAACTCGAAGTGATGGTTATTATTACTATCTGGTGTATTTATGCATCCTCATAAATTTACTATCATACATATCAACATCTACCAATAGATATTTATAGATGAATGTGGTCAAAAAATTACTAATGATAAGGAGAAAGGAAACCACCTCAATACATTTTTCGCAAATATAGAACAGCAGATATGGCAATAACACTACCTCAGGAACTGATAAAACTAATAATGCAGATTCCCTTTTCCAAACCCTGTGTCGAAAACAACATTTCTTCTGGTCGTAGCATAAAGGTCTGATTAATAAAAATAAATAATGTGTTTCTGTGGAGTCCTCTTTATCTGTTGTTTTCAAATCTATTATGTACTACCATAACCTTCGAATCAGATGACAAAAAATATGCTAGCTACAAATTATAAGTAGGTTTATCACAATTATCAATGATTTTGTCAAAATTTTCGGAAAATACACTGGATGACTTCTTGGAAAGGAATAACATATTGTTCGAAGGTCAGTTTGTTTTCAAACTACATTGCCATATTTCGATTAGTAGGTACACATCAGTATTTAGGAAAACTTCAACACAGAAAGAATGCCTTACTGCACTTCGCTAAATCCTTTGATATCGTTAACCATAAAATTTTAGAAGCGTTCAGAATCTCTGGAACTACAGAGGGTGTCACCCGAGAATTGGGACATAGCCTCCTCTGGGAAGAAAATAAGATGATTCAACTGATCTCACCCATATACAAAATCGAGTGAATTGATGTACCCAGATTATTGGTTGTTGTAGCCTCAAGGTTTATCAACAAAAAATAAGTTGGTAGATTGTAGATTGTGGAGGAGGTCGTTAAGGCTGTGCAGCCTCTCAAGCACCTCGACTCATCAGATCTTTTGTGTATAACCCTTGATCTATTTGAGGCCCAAGATTCCGAGACTTCATGCAAAGTTCAACAGTTTCCTGGGAGCTAGGTTCCTGACATCGGAGGGCTCTAAGAAGGCCACTTCCAGGAACTTGAGACTCTTGCAGAAGAGCGCTGGGCATTCGCAAAGCAAATGTTTCGCAGTTTCAGCGAAGTTCTCGCAGTAGAGGCAACTATCACTCTCTGTTTTACCTATCTTTTTGAGGTGAGGCATTGTCCAGTGAGAACTCCCGTTATGAGTTTCAAGTCTTTTTTGTACAATTCAAGAAGCTGTTTAGCTTTCAATGGCGAAAGGCTCACTAGCCTTTTCGCTTGTCTTTGTTCTGGCACTTTATTTCAGTGAGATTTAATTTCATCTGCTTCCCAACGTCGAACCTCTTCTTTCAAGTGGGCCATGGAGAGTCCATAGAAGGGTTCTGGACAGTCTGCTTCCTCGTTGCCTTTAACTGCCTTGTGACCTAGAACCCACATCAAAGTAACCTGGTTGTTCGCTGCCAGTTTTCTCAGGGATTGTTCATAATCTCAAGTCAGCTTAGACTCACAAGTGTATGACTTCAGAGTTTTCAAGGCTGCTTGGCTATCTGATGGAATATAGATTTTTGCCTTCTGAGTGTCCTTTTCGAGACACTCCTGAAGGTAATCTCCAGACAAATCTTTCATTCTCAATTTCACGGGATTCAATAAGGGATACCAATCTAATCAATTTCACTATGTTTTCGTATATATAACTCGTTATCATTTCGTGAAATGTGAATTACACACCTGTTATTACCTAGGTACTTCACTTTGCAGGTCCAGAAACAGCTGGAGAACGGATCTTGAACCTGGCCAGAGACTTTGCGGTCACCTTCAGATCCGTGCCGAACTTCGGGTTCTTCTGGATGAACTCCTTCAGCCACAACAAGCTCAACTCCCCAACCGGAATGGACTCCAAGATAAAAGACTTCCTGGAGGATCTGACCTCCACAGGGGTCACCGAGAGCAGCATGGTGATCTTCCTGAGCGACCACGGTCTGCGCTTCGGAGACATAAGGCTGACCGACTCCGGGTGGCTAGAGGAGAGACTGCCCTTCGTGTATGTTTCCTTCCCCAGGTGGTTCCAGCAGAAGCATCCGAAGGAATACGAGAATTTTAAGAGCAACACCAACAAGCTGACGACGCCCTACGATCTGCACATGACCCTGCAGCACGTGTTGGCGCTGTCTGGGACGAATTATACGGTGAAAGCCAGCCTGGCTTGTCCAGGATGCAAGTCCTTGTTCGAAGAGATAGAGGGAGAGCGGTCCTGCGAGGATGCTGGGATAGCCCAGCATTGGTGTACTTGTGCGGGCTTCAAGGGCACTCATCTGGCTCCTACTGTGGCTGATAGAGTTTCTAGCTATGTGATCGAGGCCCTCCACGGTGCTATTCGTTCGAGGAAACATGATCACAAGTGTGCTAGATATTCCATAGATGCGATTCTGGGTGCCAGCGTTTCTCAGCAGTTTGCTTACAAGATGGACAGGTACCTCCTAGTCAAATTCAGGACTCGTCCTAAGGCTGTATTCGAGATTACTCTCAGTTACTCGGGTGATATGGGTTACGCGAACTTCTCACATTCCGGGGGTATTAGTAGAATGGACAGTTATGAAGCGCACAGTAGATGTGTCAAGGATCCATATCTTAAGAACTACTGCTACTGTCGTTCAAAAGGTGAAAGAGTTTGAGCAAGGAAGGCTAGATTATTTTCCATTAAGCTGACTTCAGTTTGAGCAGAGACGAAATATTTCACAGGTCGTTAATTGAAAAAAGTTGAAAATCTCATAAATCAGTTGTGAAATACTGATGGAATGAGAAGCTACAATTAGTGATTGATCACAACAGCCGATTGAATAAAGGATGGAAAAAGGAAACGTTCGTGATTTTGCTATCATGATTTCACATAAAGGTTCCAGTTCCATTTTGGTATCCAGAACATGAATTTTTGAAGTAAAATTTGCTATACTATCGGTAAGATGCAATTAAAAGTGATCTGAGCAACATTCCCAATCTTCCAGGAATTATATTAGAGGATTTTTTTTGTATATTCCTGAGATAAGTTTCACGTTATTTATTGCCTTGTGGAGAAAAAATACCTATGTTTTATTGAAATGTTTGCCACATGGCAGACAAAATGAAGTAAAAACTGTACAAAATGATGGCATATAATGGAGATGTAACATTTACTTATTTGTGTGCTATCAATCAATAGTGCCAAAGGTGAGGGGATAAACATTTAAACTTGTCCACTCACTTTTTCAATACGTATAAATAACTAAAGCATTGTACCTTTATTATGAGTTTTGAGGTTGGTATTTCTATATTCTGATGCGATAGTATAGTCGTGAAATGCATTACCGAATTTAGAATTTGAAAAAATAGATATATCTTTAGTTGAAACTGATTTTCAAATTCTAATAAAAATTGATCATTGATTCATTGATATTCAAAGTGTGTCGATAGCGATTTTCAAATCAGGCCAGGATTCGAATCTATAAAAATCATATCCATTAAAAAAATATCTTTTGAATGTCGAACTCCCAATCCAAAAGTTGATTGTTAATAGCCATAATTTTTTGACAAAATCAAACTCATCAATGGATTTGTACAATGTTTTTATTATGTGATATCTTCTCATATATAACATATGTTATTATTGAATATATCTTTTAGTGATTAATATATTTCAATTCACTAGTGAAATCAAATCAGGTGATCCTTTTCACAGGTATCCCATTAGGAATTGTTTTTTTCTTACCCAGAATCTCTTTTCATTTGAGTAATTGGGAGAATTTCCGAAGAGTATATAGGTATTGGAATTTTTTTGAAAAATATTGAGGTTATGAGCATCGAGAAATACGTCAATATAGGTAATGAGTTCCACAACTTCACCATTCGATAAAAGAATTTTGATAGAGGGAAGTCTCAATCTCGACGTGGCCAGTCTTTGCCGTCCGGTCCATATCCTCCAAACTTTCAGAAGAAATAACAATACCTATTTCCTGTCCCAATATCCTACTAGCTTGCTCGATGTTCCTAAACGAACATTAAAGGTTTTCCAGTTTTCCTCACGTGCAGTCATAAAAAAATAAAAACGAAGGTAAGAGCTACAAATAATGGCATAAACAAGGTGAATCTGTTGATATTTGAGTTATGAGGTATCTCTATATGGTTTTTGAATTGTATTCAAGAGAATTCAGATAAGCAAAGGCGTCGCTAGCCAATATGCCAGGGGGGGCAAGATTATGGATGATGGATATGAATTGTAGGTAAAATAAATACATTTTATAGAGTTTCAATCGATTGCTACAAAAAATCTTAATTGAAATATAATCTACTTGATTTTTTTGTAAATGTTTATATTTTTTTATTATTGAAATCTTCTATGTCCCCAATAACAATCTTTCGATGAATACTCATCATTGCGAGTCCGTTTACTTTCTGACATGGTACTTCTAAGCAGAAGCGGCGAGTTTTGTTTCATCCAATGGGTGCCAAAATAGAGGGGTGAGGGTAAGATTACCGCAGGCAAAAATTTCTTATGGTTCAAGGTCAAATACCTTCAAATATAAGAGTATTGATGTAATATTTTGTGACTAATATAGGGTTTCAAATCTATAGGTAGTTGATATTGATATATGTGGACAAAGATGAGGAAAAAATATATTTTTATTTCAACTTATTTGGCCAATGAATTCGTCAGCCACTGTTTTAATATGTCTAACTCATTCATTCGTTCTCTCTAACGATGTAACATTGCTACATTTTTAGGTCGTTTTTGTGAAATGAAAAACCAGCATAAATTGGATGAGTTAGGTGTCAATAGATGAAAAAAATACATTTATCAACTTATCCAATTAATAACACAGTTTGAATGACTGGTAGACAACGAGTAGAAAACAACTAATCTACTAGCTAATCATGAAATAATCGCATACTCCCACTATCAATATATTTTCAAAGTCACTAAAACAAGATACGTGAACATTTCAAAATCAATGACAACTGTTTTGCATTTTTGCCTTCTGCTGGCAAATTTATATTTTGTTCTGCCGTATACTAAAAGGAATGAACTCAAAATGTTTGAAGGAGCGAATTTCATAACTCTCCCACGTTGATTCTTCTCTCGATCAGTCTTTATCGATTCCGATATTCCCCATCAAAAAAATAAAGTTTTCACAATGAGGATAAATCGTCTGAAGAATAGCTCTTCTTGAATCGAAATCTGACTGCTATTCCATGACAATTCTCGACAGTCACATTGGAATTGAACACCAGTTCCGAATCTGAAAAATATCTGGCAAATTCCTCTTCTGAACAGCTCACGAATTTTCTGGCGTTCCTCAGAAAATTAGCGGATTTGCAGCTTCTCAAGCCCTTCTTGATATCGTTGAAAAGTTGAGTGGAGTATTTCGGTAAGCTCTCGAGGAGTTTCTTCGTCTTCTCTTCGGTGGTCAAACTGATTCCAAGCCGCGACTGTACATCGTTATCCGGGTTTGCTGAAGTACCTTATCCGAACAAAAATCGAAACTCGTCATTTGATTCTTAATTATAGATTATAGATTGTATCATAAGTAATGGTTATTAGGAAACTGACCATTATTATATACATATTTCATGAAATCACAGTTTCAGATCATTTTTTTCTCGAATTGTGAAACGATACTGTTTCCTACTTCATAATTGGCGTATCGAAATCAGCAATGGCTTATTCCTTGGAGCAGAACTAAGGTGGATGGAAGATGTTGACTTTTCAATTGTTCTTTGTCAAAACCTGTAGATCTGGTTTAGCAGAGATGAGATCACAGATTGTGTATCTACTATCTAACTTTCATTTTGGAATAGAATTACTTGATGACATATCATCTGAAAAAATTGCCATATCAATCTCCTCTGAATCCTCTGTGAATGGGGATCAATATGAATTGTCTCTTTCTATTGATGTTTAAAACATGGAAGAATTGGTACCGCAAGGAGCCAGAGAACCAATAAGCACAAAAGAAGAAGAAGAAGACATGGAAGCAACATACAACATAACAAAAGAAAATGATTCTCTTATTACACAGAATATATGTTCATAGGAAAACAACAGAACAACAAGAATAGAACAATGGTTCATTAAATTTCAAAATATTTTCCAAAAATTTTAGTCAGTCGTTATGAACGATATGTGAGATTGAAATATTATATGAATGCTTAACCACTGAAGGAATTTATATACTTAATAATCTTAATTTAAGAAGTGATTTTGATCGCCAAATTAGTTACAAAGCTACCCTCAAAGCCTCTGAGACTTATATGAGTAAGAAATACGAGGACCTTAGCTTTTTGAGTGTCATCCGAGGCACTACTCGGCTGGTTATCGTTGAGTGTCCGAAGGATTGAAATCTAGGTACCAAGAATGTTCGGTTGGTCACCTTTCTCCTTCCGCTGAACAATGCTACAGAAATAAATAAAATTTCCAATAGCCGCTAGGATTGGAACCCCGACCCCCTGGGACAAAGGCCAGCGCCTCAACGCACTCGACCACTAACCCAGTTATGAAGTAATGAGAGATAACATATAGATTTGTAAAGAGTTGGATGATAAGTGATAAGTGAGTAGGTCTTGAAGAAAATTTTATAATAAAATGATCACATATTAATAGTTCCAATCACTATTATTGCCATCATTGATTGTGCAATTTTGAAAGGACAACATCGACATATGCTCCAAGGAATTGGCCATTTCTGATTCCAACACGACGATTATTATAGTAGGAAACAAATTCATCGACCACTACGAGGTCACGATCATTTATAGAAATCCTGTATAGTAGGTATGTTCTCGACTCAGTTGTCTGAGATACGACAATCCATAATTATCTACAGTTATTTCATTTGATTGATGTATATTTTGTTCAAAATACCTGGAATCGAATTTTCCAGCGTGCTAAAATCCATCCGCATCTGTGGATCACTGAACAACTCATTCTGCAGAGTGAAATTTTCTGAGTTTTCATAAGTGGGAGGAGGTGAATCTGGAACCTTCGCAGCTGGGGCGGTTTGACAACTTGTCATCGGTATTTGGTCTCCATCAGCTTGCTGTGTTGTTACAACTTCATGAGAAACTTCAACGCATTTCGACAGATTCCATTCTGAGCATCTGAAAAATATTTTGGTTAATTAGCAATACACTTAGAACACTCTATATTTCAGGTTTTCAGCATATTATTTCTCGCCTATGGAATAACTCGCGAATGAAAAAGTTATCAACATAGATCCAAACCCGTATCGGAAAAAGGACGAAGGGAATCAGAGTAGTACAATTAATGAGAGAACCACGATACTCCCACCTCCTCACAATCAACCCCCACTCTAATATCTCACATGACAATGATTGCAAAGATCTTTCAATTGCTATAGTTTTAACTTTTCTTTATAAAAGTGGATACATGGTTTTCCAAGAAGATATCAATAAGATATCCACTAGGAGATATCCGATGGAAGTAGAGGCGAGGTAGTCCATGCAGTGTCCACTTAATGACTTCTTCTTCAGAATATCAACAGGCATTGTCCATTTTATGTCCACATGAAGATTTCCGATGGACGTCCAGGCGAGGTAGTCCACGTGGTTTCCATTTAATGAAATCTCTTCCAAAATATCCATTCTCATTATTCATTTTATGTCCGCATGAAGATATCCGATGGACGTCCTGGTAAAATAGTCCATGTGGTGTCCATTAAATGATCTTTACTTCAAAATATTCATGTGCATTGTCTAGTCAATCCATACGGTGTACATTCTATGGAGCCTGATATATACCAATGGGAATTTTGTTGAAGTGGTTCGGATTACAGAATTACAGTAGTAGCACTGTTGGTTTTGCATCTCTCTTCCATGTACAAATTTGGATGATTGGGCTCTCACAGCATAGAAGTAGCGATATCGAAAAACCACATTGTCTACTCCAACATCGGACAAAAATTGTTGAATTTTCAAGGAAACTCACCTGTTCAGTAAAGAATCAATGTCATTTCAGTATTTTCCTATTACAGTGATCATTTCAACAAATTTATTGATGTTTTATTTCAAAACCCCCATTTTTTTTCGCCGTACAAATGTTTATAGAGTGGAGATATTTCAGCATTCCTGACCTTGATATTATATCAACCATGTCAGTTTCCCTGTATAATCCCGGTATAATTAGATAGCCATTTTTGAGTATTTCTTATTCAAACCACAAAAATTGCTTTCCAGTCGAATAGCTTTGCAATATCAAACATTGGTGATTAACGTTCGAACTTTTGAAGCAGAGAGGCAGAGAGGATTAATGTATCGAGTTCCGCTGATATTTTATTCTGTCTCCCCTGACCGTGTCTTATTGAAATGTTGGTTTAGCCAGATTTTGATATCCTTTTTCATTTTCGAGATTTTCCCTATACTTGGGCTCCTGAAATAATTCATTCTGAAACGGACGTCTCAAAGACCTCAGTGAAATAATTGAAACTATACGAATTATACTAGAATAAGTATCAAGTATACCTAAGGCACACAAGCTACAAGTTTTATGAAAATATGTGAAAAGTATATATTTTTGGAATGAGAATATAAATTTCAGTCCACATAATATTATGTATCCTCAATAGGAACTTGGGTCAAATCTGTTTTCTCAAACTTTGAATATTTTCATTCGTTTTTCAGTTATCCAATAACCATTCACCCTGTACATATAACCTTTCGAGTCCAATTTTCATATTTCCAATACTCTTCAACTTCAATCTCAACAAGTCATCGTATTCCGGTGGCGGTTCGTAGTCCGGGGGCTCGTCCGGAACGATAATCTCTTCCTCAATATCTCCCAAACTTTCCTCTGAGAACAAAAAAAGCAGTGAACTCCAAAGGAAAATAAATCTTATGTAGTCGACGTAGTACCTACCTAAGATGGCTTGTATGGTGTCCAAATGGTCGTGAAAGTTACGGTGGTGGTGTGTCCTCAAAGTCACCCTGTATAATAACAAGGCCATAGCCATTATGATCACGATGAGGCCGAATGTGCACATCAGAAATACGAGAGTTGTAGTTGTTATGTCTGTGTGGACCTCCATCTTGGGAAAAAGGAAATTTGGTATTTTCGAAAACTCTCGATGGTCTTTGGGATCTGCAAAATGGTACAGGGGTTTTATGAATGACTTCGTCAATCAATTAGTAGTGGCCATCAATAGCATATTACATCACAAGTGTATAAAATGACATATTTCGCACGAGAAATGGTTCAGCTCGAGCAGCATTCCGGCATTTTACAATGAGTTTTGTACACTATTTTTCCTACGACCATAAATATTTTTTCTCGATTTCGCTGGAATTAATTTCAATAATTTCAGGTGGTATCAATTCGATATCATAATATTTTCATACTTTAGGTAATGATTAAACACTTCTTCGACAATGCCAGAAGTGAATTGCTGAATTCTTTTCGTATGCATAAACAATTTCATAGATATTTGAAAATACATACCTACACGATTTACACGAATATAGGAGATATTTCAAATGTCCCCAATATGCAAGTAAGAAGGATGATTTTTTGTTGGTTTAACAGGTGATTCGAAATTGTTCAATCAGAGTGTATATATTGTGCAAAATACGTAAGATCCGCTAAATTGAATTTCTCCACACAAGTGTATCTCGTTAACTATATGACTAAACGTATTGTTACGAACCGTGCTGTCATTTCTGAGAACAACGGAAGTCATTATCTCAGCGGCTCGTGTATATGTTGGCCTCGCGATAACATCGGTCACCGACTCATTAATTAGAGGACAACAGCGGATGAAAACCGTCGCAGTTTCTTGAGAATTAAGGGTATTTTATTTAGAACTCTATTGAATATTCAAGATTTTGCTAGATGAGTATTTTGTACCTATATAAGCAGCGCAGTGGCGCAGACAGTCAGTTTAGAAAGAAAGCTATAGTATTGTGAAAATTGAGATTTGTAAAGCGAATATTGTTGTGATTTAACTAAGTGTTTATTGAGTTGTATTATGAGTGTTTAGGGAAATAAATTGTTCAGTTTTGTACTGTTTTAAATTCACGAACACAAGTTGAAATATCCTAACAGTATATTTACCCAACAGATATTTCGTCCTGAACCATAAAATTCTTAATCTTTTCACAATTATATTATTTTTTATATTGAACCGTTTTGGAAAGAATTAGGTAACTTGATTATCACGTTATCATTGAGCAATAAATACTGCAAACCTCGTATTACCCAGATTGGTCATGATCGGGAACTTGCAGAAATTTTTTTGTGACACTGGTGGATCTGAGACCTTGAATATTTTCGAACTGAACAAATGATATGACAACAATTCCGTCAAAAGTAATTGATTCACGACAAAATTTAGACAAAGGTGTTTTTCATATATTCCCAATTCCGGTTGTAAAAGAAGTAGGTACTACTTTTGTTTCCCACTTTGTTTTCGCTATTTGAAATGGAATATGTCATGATGATATAATTGTTGTGAAAACTTATGAGGAAAACATAAATATTTTGAATAATGAGAGATATTAGGTTTTTTGCAAAACCTCTAGCCCCATATTTACCTTGGAAACAAGAAGATTCATCGCTATCATCTCCACAATGGTCAAAACCGTCACAATTCAGTAGAATTGAAATACACCTCAGGTTATGGCAGAGAAAGTCCGATCCACTATAACACTCTACAAAACATAGTCTAACAATAACAGCAGTAATGCGAAGATGCACTCATTTCATTCATTTTACAATTAATAACCAGTGTATTCTACTATTTCCAAAGTCGGCAGCTGTGAAATCTGAGCGGAAGTTCATGAAACATAATTTCCTCAGAGGCATTTCAATTCACCTTTATAGTTGAAAGCAGCGTAAATAATTTCCAGCCTGGATTGCGGAGTGAAGACTCCTCTTAAGCTGATGTAGAATCCTTGAGAGATCGGTACCACGTGTTCTATCTGCTTCGAACTGCCATGGCGAGCATTCGGGTATCTCAGGATTTCTACTGAAGATTGATTGGATGTCAAACCTTGCCTTACGACCAACTCTGTGGTTCCAGCTGAAACATTTCAAACTTGTAAGAACACTTGCGAGGATGCTCAGGTTTTTGTTCTAGGACCAATAATTAAAAGAAAGTATTCGAAATAACCTCATAAAACTGGAACACTAGTATGATCCTAACTATCTCACACTGTATACCGGACCTAAACCATTCCAGAGCATCCAGCAGCAAAATACGATCAAGATTCTAGTTTTTCTCTCCCAATATCCTTCTGCTGGCTAACACGATATTGCATGAACATTATAGGTTTTTCTTTCGTGCAGTCACTAAATAGGAAGGAGAAGATGAGACGGTAGAGCACATTAGAATCAGGTTCTACATTTTTCACCCAGTAATATGATGCCAGGAATTTTGATGATAATATATACACAACATAGGTAGTTGGGGTTAGATTAGAATTTGATAATCCTATGGAGTTCAATGCAACCAAGCCTTTCTTTTCTCCAAGAAGTCAGACTTCACAATGCCTAAAGGTGCGTATACATCTGCGCTCTGCGCTTCTTTATTCTTCAGTTGAATTTATGTGGTGCTGAGAAAAAAATTATTAAAACTTATTGTAGCCTATCGCACCGACGTTTT
Organism: Chrysomela aeneicollis; assembly: GCA_029955515.1. Taxonomy (NCBI): domain Eukaryota; kingdom Metazoa; phylum Arthropoda; class Insecta; order Coleoptera; family Chrysomelidae; genus Chrysomela; species Chrysomela aeneicollis. The sequence goes on from JARUHQ010000022.1 coordinate 1,060,800, forward strand.
TTTGTGGGATCCTCAACATAGAATCATGTAAAATTCTTGTAATGACCGCTTATTTTCTGTGACTTCACATCCGTCAGAAGCTTCGGACCTCACTTCATACCATTTCTTTTTTTTTTTAAAAGCCAGTGTTCCACCAACGTAATTTTTTTATTTTTTCTTGAACCTGTCATCATCAAAATCACACGATGTTTTGTGTTCGACAGACTGTTGTTTTTTTACACCCCAAACTAGCAATTGATTGTTTGCGGGATTTCTATGGATCGAGGGAGGTTCGTTGAAATAATAAATTCCAACGAACATTGGCCGAGCAGCAAACGTGTGTACGTACCTTAATATGATAATGTCAGCCACGATTGTTTTGATATAAGGTACCATCAACAATGCATGGGATCATTGTCCTCTCTGGAACATAGCAGAAAAGTGGGTGATATCTCCCTTTCCTACAGATATTTTAATGGCCGATGCTGTCACAAGTGATTCCGAGCAGGCAGACCAGACATAAACATGCTTCACTGTCAAGATTCATATAAAATCACAAGAATTTTATACTTGCTCGAGACCTGCCGAACTACAATCTATCAAAATTATTCCTCACATCGAACGGCCGAAGTTGTGGGACCTACTTCCTAGAGAGGTTTTTTCTGATACCTATAACTTCCAAACTTTCAAGAAAAGTTCCAAAGTTCCTCTCCCAACATCCTTCTACTGTTGGCTTGCACGATGCTCCAACCACGAACATATTAGGTTTTCCTCTCGTGCAGTAAAAAAGTAAAAAAATAGACTAGGTAATTTGAAAAAAATCTAAATACATATTGGCGTGAGCCTCGATAGCCAAATAACTGCCGCGGCGTAGGTTACTCACACTCAAAGCAACCAATCAACTCAGAATATGAGATAACACCAGTAGTCATACAAAGAGAAAACTGAATCAAGCTTCCGATTTTCGCCACAGGGCGTGGCGATGGTAGCGCTGGTGTCGCTGCGTAAAATGTCGCTGATAGCTGCTTCACGTCTCAAGGTCATACCTTTCAAGGTCACATATTTGAAGGTCACTTCTCTCGAGGTCACGTCCCTCAAGATCATACCTTCAAGGCCACTAACACCCTGTAGTCAATCGAAGTGGCATTGCATTTTTCCTGCTAAAAACCCTCCCACTGCACATAAAAAAAATTCAGAACTGTCATGGAGACTGGAATAATTTTGGCATGGGTTTGATTTTTTTTTCAAGGATGATCATGTGATGTTGGATGTAAAAACTGCTTCGCAAACTCGGTTTTCGGTTTCATGTCTAGAGCTACTTCACACCTCAACAGCTTATCTCTCAACAAGTCATTGATTCGACCTGTCATGGAGTAAAACAATTATCAAAGCATGCTGCCCGAGTATTTTTGAGCCTATGGAAACTAGAGCATGAGGAGGATTTAAAGGTTGAAGTAACAGTGATAGAAAAATATAGATAAATATTTTAATCTAGGAACAGGATATAATTTTTATCAAAATAGGATGGACTCAAATGTATTTGACGTTGTATGGAGGTTGCAGTGGTGCCAAGATTATGGAATGTGAAGAATTTACTTGGCTCTCATATATTTGTTTAGGTTGTAAATTAATCACCAGTCTTACCGAAATTCAGAAACGTGGCAATTTTCACATATAAATGTGTTTTCCTGTGCTGAAAATTTTCCGGTGGCTTAATTATCCACACACAATCAAATAATTCGGTTCCTTCGTGCACCATCCTCATCATTGTTATTCCTCCTCCCAAGTTATTCACGTGTCCACCACAACCTGAAACAGTCAAGATTGTTTTGAGGTAAACGGTTATTATACCATCGAAACAGAACTATTTGGTTTTCCAAAATATACATGGAAATATAACTTAGAAGTCGATGGAGAGTCCGTGAAAGTGATATCGTACGAATATTTTTTTACATAGTATCCCACTAATCGGGATTATATAGCATAAACTCAGTGTGATTTCCTCAAACTGTAAGACTTCTAGAGTTCAACAAATTCCAAAGAGGAAGACGACTCTTTCTGGTAACTATAGAGCAGAGACCTACTAAAGGTTTTCGAAGTAATGGAGAAAACAAGTTCGAGCTTAACAACAATATCTAATCATTAAAATCATAGGGAACTCTGGCATTGGTTATCTCTCGAGGCAATTCACCAACGAAACTTATGTTATCTGCTTTTCTACCACATCATTATATGTACTGGTTAATGAAGTATCTATCGTTTGCGTATTCTCTTCCAGAGCCTCTATATCATTCAATAAAGCCAGAGATGGAATTACATTATGGCGCCAAAATTCGGCTCAATTGAAATACAAGAAAAATAGTATCAACTTGATTGTATCGGCTCTGGATTTCGCACATCCCTGCATCAAATAACCCCAACATAACAATAACTGAATAAAATTTCGAACGGCTATTAGAAACTTTTCTTGATAGTTTGAAACACCTTCTATACAATTTATCGAAAACTGATAGCAAAGTTCGTAAGAACGCATCCACTGTTGGGGATTATTGAATTTTCAACCGGACTTATTCCCTATTTCCCTTATTCACTATAAAAGATGCCATAACTATCCCGAAAAAGTCTCTGAAGTGCAGTCTCCAAAGTATATCAATGGTTGATATTCTAACTTTGAAGAACTTTTTTTTTTCACCCAACCACAAGAATTGTTGAAATATCACCCCACTCTGATTTATTTAGATGAGGTAATACTACTTGTGGCTCACTCATGAAACTGACTCTATAGTATTCTCGAATTTTGAATAAACTGAATTAGATCCATATTTTGTTTGTATTCGCTTCGATAATATCTAAATACAACTCCTACTCACAGAATGAAAATAGATATCATGGATCGAACTCATTACAATACGCTAATCTCGAAATAAGTGTAAGGAAACTTATTATCTTTTACCAAATATCATCAATCAATATTATTCGAAAATAATGAAGGATTATCTCGGCTGGTTTAGAATGCTGAAAATATATTATATATATATATATATATATAAAGCATTCACTCAACGTGTGATCCAATTTTGAGATCTGCTGATTTTGGTCCAAAGAGCTTCAAAAATCCAATAGACGTGTTTTCGCATTTTTCTGCAATAATTCTTCCTGAGCTTCCAGCTAATTTGTTCCAGCAAATGTTCCCACTCCCCACCCTGTATAGATGACAACGGTCATCTATTCTCATGCGTAGATTGGGCTGAAATATACTCACCTATATTAGGTTTATATGCGAATTCATCCAAACCACCCAGTATGAAGGAATAAGTAGCTTTGAAGCCGTAATCGCTGGCACCGTTAGCATAAAATCTGACAACCAGCGAAGGACCATTACTTATTATGACTGGCGGTCTGAAAATGTTTCCGGTAATGACCTGCATTCTTTGTCCATTCCAATCGAAGAACTTAAAACAAAATAAAATAAGCCTGATTTTTCTGTCATAGAATTTAACAAATTCTTTTTTTATATTTCCAACTCATTCGCTGAAAATACTTTGGTTGAGTTAGGTTATAGTGAGTCGAATCTATCTAAGAACCCTAGTTGACTTATAGTTAACTTGCTTACAAATTTTTAGCAGGTCAATTTTATTGAAAATCGAGTGGTTACATAAAACTTATATTGTTTTTTTTTTTCATTTCACATCTTAGATCTGAAGAAGCGAAAGTGCTCTAAAACTCAAATATTGAAATTATGCAAGTTGCCTATTGAAGCAGGTTAGGTTTTTGATGAGCAGCACTATACATACACGTCAGATATCACTTTTAGACGAAAAATGAAAGCATTTCGTCATTTCTACTTTTTCATTATAATTCGATCGCAAGAGTTACAACATCCAATCCTAATAAAACAGGATAATAAAATGAAGTATATCCTGTTAACTTTGCTAATAGTCATTTTGTTACTAATTGTGTCCGAGAATACGACTTTGCGATAACATCGGGCGCGGACGTACCTAATTAGCGGACATCAGCGGATGATTTATTGCTCGCGGACTATCGAAGAGGAACGATATTTCTTGTAACTTCCTGAGTATTCACGAGAATGAGTGATTTTTCTAGAATCATTGTTTTGTATGTATACCGCAGTGTCGCTGACAGTTAGAAATAAGTATTGTGAACATAGAAACTTGTATAGCGATCACAGCGAGTATCGAATGGAAGTTATTTTTAAATATTTTTTCTGAATGGTATTACGAGTTGAATGAATTTTTCAGTTTTAGTAATGAGTGTTTAAATAAAACGAACCGCCATCTTCAACAGAAAATAATATGTTTCCTGTATTTTTGAGCAACAAGAATGCCCAGCATAATGGATCACCGCCTCACGATCATAGGGCGGGGAGAGACTTATCTCACAATAATTTTTTTTTAATTTTGGGAACATTAAGGAATTGAATCCACTGAGACCTGGTGAACATACCAGAAGATATGATAAGGCGCATTGTTGATTATTCACTCCTGAAAATGCCATTTAAGGATAGTCAGAACTCAGAAGTAGCAATGAATAGGAGCTTTTGTACAGTTTTGGTGTATCTAAAAAAAATTGAATGGCAAGTTGAAAATTTAGTTTTTTTCAAATATTTCAAAAACTAAATGAGCTATCGTTGATTTCCTTCCACTATAGTGATGAGTATGAAATTACGCAACATTGCATCAATTGAATCTCTCACGGTTCTCGAGATCCCAATGATGAGCGTCTAATTGAAAAACCCTTTGTACATACCCAGGCGCACTGCCGTCATTTTAAAGGCATTAGTAAGTCATTTTTGGTCAGCGACATCACCTAATGAATAGCTGACGTTGCTATTACGTCATATTGCCAACGTCCCCTTGTCGTTATCAGGGAGACATCATTATTGCGTATTTTGAAGGTTATCATATTTTAAGAGCACAGGCTATCTTTGCCATATCGTCATATCTTGAACGTATCTGTGCTGTCATCAGGAAGACGTAATTTTGATATATTCCCGAGGTCTCAAATATGACATCTATGCACAATGAAAATAGAAAACCTCTCGTTTGGGATACATTCATCCAATTCTTTTGCATAAAATGAGCCTATCTGAAGAAAACCATGATTCTTGTTATTTGTCAGGAACAATAGTAAGCTAAGAAAAGCACATGAAAATAATCCACAATGTAGTGAGATGTGGAACCTTCTCTTTGGTGAAACTTTCTCAAGGTCAAGAATTCCCATAAGGAAATAAGTTCGTTTCAGTTCAATTGCTAAGTAAGAAACTACGCTCACTTTCCGTTTTAAAAATCTTCCACTGATTGATGTTTAAAGGGAACGATAGTAGCGCATCTTCAGAATGACCTTCGAATTAGATCCTTAAATTATCGCCACATTTTCATTAACGATACCATGGCAATCATCGATGTATTAAAAATCTATATTTCTTGTGAACATCCAACATCTCATTATGGAAGATGAAAAGATGCAAAAAAAGTAGTTGGGTGTAGTGTGATTGGGTTTTAGATTTATCAAATGCTTGATGTCAAATGTCAATGTCATCCCAATGGAGTCTCATTGTCTTCACTCTTGGCCTGTTGATATTTTGATTTTGTTCAATCAAAGTAATCACCAAGTAATTTATGTGATGATTGTGATGTGTGTACGTGAGATGCGTGAGAGTGTGCTGTTTTATTTATTTTATTTCTATCAGTGGCCATCGGGTACCCAACATTTGACCCAACATAATATAGCCCAGAATGTGTGTTGTCCTTCCAAGCTATGTCGTAAGGTATAAACTATGAGATCATGTCAGAACTAATAGTAATCAGTTCTATAATTTGAAGGGTTTTTCATGGTTCATCTTATTTTGAAATATAAAGTTTGAAATAATGATTCGAGTGTTTGAATGATATCGCAAAAATTAAGCGATAAAAGAACGCCACAAAGACGAAAAAAATGACATCTTTATGCTGACATTTACCCATTATTTCAACGTTACAGTCACGTCATCTCCAACGTCGCATCAGTACGTTACAGATTACCAAAAAGTGTCGTCCAAATAACGTCAGTGTGCCGCCTGGGTAGGATCTGTGAATATTGGAAATGAGATAAAAAAGATGGAATTGAGCAAGGGTGGCAAATATGTGATTTGAATTATTCTTACCTCCACCATAGAAGATTCGTCTATAAGAAAATCTGTGAACAAGAAGCTTATCCTACATGGTTTTGGTGACACGCAATTGATGACGTACTCCACACTCAAGTCCGTTGGGTATGGATAAGGAAAAAACGGGGTTGATATAAACTGGCTGGCATTATTCATATTTCCGATCCTTGGGTGACCGCTGACTGTTATTCTATTTTCTGCAAAGAGATCGCCAAAAAAGTGTGAACTTCTGAACGGGTCAAAATTTTATTAGAAACAGGTGAGTCTCAGTTTTCCCATTTGTTCCTTTCCGCGAATGATGTTTACAATATTGAAATAACATAGGTACATAGGAAGGGAAATAATTTTGAGTTCTTATTGCATGTAGTTATTTTGTTATAGTTCAGAAAGGATGTATTCTATCTCGAACCGAGAATCTCAGTAAGTATTTTTTATCCTAAAAATCCGAAATTCTGTCTAATCACTGAAAACAAAAATTATGTGAGATATGTTAGGTTGCATTTTTCACCTAGAACTGTACAGGATGGCTGGAATTCGAGCCTCATCATAGGGATCAAAGTTGCGCAATTTGATGCCTAACAAAATGCCGTTCTGAATACTTTCGGAGATATCCGAAAAAAATCGAAATTTCTTAAAACCGTTTTTATTTTTTTCTGGCGTTATTTGAGGAAATCAATCGATATGAATAACACTTCATCATGACCACTTTTTCTCTTCTACAAGATAGCGTTATCAAATTTGAAATCTGACGTTTCGTCTTCTAGAAACCATCATCAACTTAATTTTTTTAAATACGGACCTGGATTTTTTATTTCATTTTTTGTTACCTTCCGATAGCCCAAAAACTATGAGCGATCACAAATTCTGATTTTCAAATGTTTCGATGACAAATATTGACAGTTTCTTTATTTCTTCAAGTATCCAATCCGAAACCATTTTATAAATATTAATATTCATTAGTAATAATACTATGGAACGCTTATCAGCACCTGAACACTGGCAATATTTTAATGAAACCCCTGACCCATCCACTGCCTAATTATTACGAAATTCAACTTCTGGAAAAATAACATTTATAATACTCAGTCAGTTGATGGAAACTATGCTCGAATGATCCCCCTTGCACCTATAGGCATTTTCGTTTGCGTCTTCGCCGGTTTTCCGTAAGCGCGCAATGGATCATTCTTCCTCCAGCTCGTATGGTTGTTTTTTCAAACATTAAATTTTGGTGCAGATATTTATGTCCCGTGGAATATCTTGAAATAAACGGTTAATTTTTGATATCCCAATGAAAAATAATCTAGCGGGGATAAATCGGGGCTCCTTGCAGGTCAGCGCAACACCCCCAACATCAATTGATTGGGTAATGTTTCATCTGCGAGTTTCTGTTGAATACGATGATAAATTTAAACCATATCACGTTTTTCTTAATTGAAAAACACCATTTTTGATCCCGCAAAGTTTTCTTAAACATTGAACTGTCATACATTGACGATTGATTGTGACTTTTCATTGCTAAAATCAATGCCATTTTTTTTAATTCCAGTAATTGCATTATATATTTTGAAAAAATATAGAAACCATAAATATTTGTTATCGAAACATTTGAAAATTTGTGATCGCTTATAGTTTTTGGGCTATCGAAAGGTAACAAAAAATGAAATAAAAAATCCAGGTCCGTATTTAAAAAAATTAAGTTGATGATTTCTAGAAGACGAAACGTCGGATTTCAAATTTGATAACGCTATCTTGTAGAAGAGAAAAAGTGGTCAGATTGAAGTGTTATTTATATCGATTGATTTCCTCAAGCAACGAAAGAAAAAAATAAAAACAGTTTTAAGAAATTTCGATTTTTTTCGGATATCTCCGAAAGTAATCGGAATTTTCTAAGTTTCAGAACGGCATTTTGTTAGGCATCAAATTGCGCAACTTTGCCATGATTTAACCGACCCTGTATCTCTTACGGTTTACGAGATCCCAATGATGAGGCTCGAATTCCAGTCACCCTGTACTGGAATATCTATTGGCAGATTGATCTATAGATCAACTTATGTATCAGCACTTCATTGCATTCATACTTTTGAGGATTTTGCTCAACACACGCCTTTGAATCTCCAACAATCACCTCACATACATAGGATAGGTATTCCTATTGATTTTATCAAACTGACCTGTAAGAACATTGTCCTTACAGATTACTCACGAGTATTAGATTGTAGGGAGGTAATTCGTTAAGGCTGTGCAGCCTCTGAAGCACCTCGACCTATAAGATCTCTTGTGCATAACCCTTAATCTATTCGAGGCCCAAGATTCCGATGTTTCGTGTAAAGTTTATCAGTTTCCTGGGAGCTAAGTTCCTGATGTCAGAGGGCTTTAAGAAGGCCCCTTTCAGGAACTTGCAGAAGAGCGCTGGCCAGTCACATAGCAAATGTTCAGCAGTTTCACTGTCTGTTTCGCCAGTGAGGAGTCCCGTCACCAGTTTCAAGTATTTCCTCTGCTTCCTCGTTGCTTCTAACTCCCTTCTTACCTGCACCCACATCGAAGTGACCTAGTTTTCTGCTGCCAGTTGTCTCAGTTGCAGTTAGAGCTTTCAGTGCTGCTCGGTTATCTGATAGGAAATAGCCCCTAAAGAAACTACATTGACTCTATATTAAATTTGACATTTCAAAAATAAGAAATTTATAGAATAAGCTATTGTTGATTCCATTATTGTTACAATTACGAAGTTGAAAACAGGATCTGTTCTATTATTGATGACGGTGGGCTTCATCACTGATTGGAAAATCTCATAAAAATTGAGAGGTTAACATAAGAACATTGGGTGGATTAGCTTTATAACTGATTCATAAATCTTACGAAAATTGAGAGGTATATGAACAGAAAGACATTGACTGGATCGGACAACAGCGTTGTCGCATGGAATATGGATAAAGGCTGGTTCATGCTTATACGAATATCGGAAAATTTTTGCGAAAAAAATAGCCACTGAAGAGAAATATCGCAATAAAGTTGAAATAATTGAACTTTTTGCAGATTTTTCATGTCAGAGTAGAAATAATATCGATGTAAAATGTATTATTTTACGATTCGCATAAATTTTGCGAAATTCGTATAAGCATGAACCAGCCTTAACTAATAAGATAAATAATAATACAGTAAGCTATAGTTAGATTCTATAACTATATAACTACTCTCAACGACCACCACCAAGTCATTAATTTTGGGAACACTTTGTACCAAACTGCACTTACTTTTCGTGGTGTAGTCAACAGAGAAGGCGTGCCCGTATTCGCTGTTGTAGACGAAGGCGATCGCGATTGTTCGCGTGCGGCTGACGTAGGATAATTCCGAAACGTTGCTCCTGACAAACAGCCCACAAAATTGTTCCCCCGAAGCGTCTTCGATGGGGGGTTCATAAATCCAAACATAGTCGCACCCGCAGGTGTCGAAAACGGAAGCCTTTCCACAATTCCTCGATATGTTCAAATATCTGAAAATAATACGAACATCTTCGATTGGTAACAATGTGAACTTAAAATATTTAAAATCTGACGCACAAGCGTAAAGTCCAGTTTGCGATTTTGATTTTTGATTTTTGCGATACCAGCGGTGATAAATGCAATGTTTTTATTGTTTATATTGGTCAAATCAAGTCACACTCCGAATTTAAATTTATCAATAAAAACATTGAGTTGTTCACTGCTACTATCACCAAATCCAAATCGCTCAGAAGTAAGCTGGGCCTGAAGCGGAATTCACATTCAAACTTTTTGCGTTTTGCTTTTTACGTCACGCGTTCTGATTGGTTACGCAGAATCTGGAATCGAACTGACGCAAAAAATTGGAAATCTGATTTTTCATGAAAGTAGAGGTTATGCTCAGATACTGGAATACAAAGCAAAACAGTTCTTGTTATGAATGCGCTTTTACATCAGTTCGATTGCAGATTTTGCTTTACCAATCAGAAGGCGAAACGCAAAAAGAAAAACGCAAAAAGTTTGGTTGTGAATCCCGCTTAACTCCTCTGACATTCATTTGACAGTCGATTATATACCAACCTCCGAATAATAAAAAATACGTATCGAAACAGAGGCTATTTCGATACGCATTTGCGTTTCATGATGAATTCATTATAGAACCAAAATAGAAAAATTATATTATCAAAACGGGGAGAGTTTCATGTGTATGCACAACGATGAGCGTAAATTTGCAGTACCGTATAATAGAAAGTAGTTGTTATGGTCCCATATAGAATAAGTGTAGCGGACACCGCACCATTCTTATGGAAAATGGCTTTCGGTGAAAATGGCTGAATTTTCGATATGTTGTAGCTGAAACCATCCTGAATGAAAGTCTTCATTGGCCTAACTCAATCGTACGACCAGATTCGGCGATAGAGGGCGTCAAAAAATGATTTTTGTAGTTTTTTTACGAATTCAGCATAATACAAAAATATCAATATTTTAATGATATTCAATATTGAACTAGTGTCTGATTGGGCATTGCTGAGATACGTGAGGAATATATTTCGATGCCACAAAACAAACGTTTGGTTTTCTACAGGGCGGTCAACAATACAGTCAATTCTTCAACGAATGAATTCGCCTATGATGAGGCAATAATAATTCTTTTGATTTTCTTATTGAGGAGCAATCAGAATGAAAGTTGATTGATCAAAATATAATATAGCTACGGATACAGAGTGTTCCTAAATAACGGAGAGCAGGCCAAATCATTTATGTACTGATATGTAATTACGCAAAATAACTTCATATACTTTATATTCGGGATGAGGTGCGGCTAGAAGAAAGTAGGTAATTTCTCCTCCTCGATTCCTATAATAATTTGATTGAAATGTTTTTTCATACTGGGTATTATAGGCTCAAGATCCTTGATTGGGACGAGTTCGTATAGCCTCTCGTCATAAGGGGTGCTTGATTATGGCGAGTCCCCTAGCCTCTCGCCATACGGGGTGCTTGATTAAGGCGAGTCTCCTAGCCTTTCGCCACATGGGGTGCTTGATTAAGGCGAGTCTCCTAGCCTTTCGCCACATGGGGTGCTTTATTGAGGCGGGTCCCCTAGCCTCTTGCCATACAGGGTGATTGATTAAGGCGAGTCCCCTAGCCTCTCTCCATACGGGGTGCTTGATCGAGGCGAGTCTCCTAGCGTATCGCCATACAGGTGCTTGATTAAGGCAAGTCCCCTAACCTCTCGCCAAATGGGGTGCTTGATTAAGGCGAGTCCCCTCATCTCTTGCCATACAATTAAGGCGAGTCTCTACTAGCCTCTCGACACATGGGCTGCTTGATTAAGGTGAGTCTCCTAGCCTCTTGCCATACAAGGTGCTTGATTGAAGCGAGTCCCTTAGCCTATCGCCATACGGGGTGCTTGATCAAGGCAAGTCCCCTAGCCTCTCGCCACATGGGGTGCTTAATTACCCATCTCCATACTAGGTGCTTGATTGAGGCGAGTCCCCTTGCCTCTCGCCACACTGATTAAGGCGAGTCCTTCATCCTCTCGCCATACGAGTTGCTTGATTAAGGCGAGTCCCCTAGCCTCTCGCCATACGGGGTGTTTGATTGAGGCGAGTCTCCTAGCCTCTCGCAACAAGGGGTGCTTCATTGAGACGAGTCCCCTAGCTTCTCGTCATACAGGGTGTTTGATTGAGGCGAGTTCCCTAATCTCTTGCGCCGTACGGGGTGCTTAAATTACTTCAATGTTTGGTGCGATTCGATTCACCCTTCCATATACTCCTTTGTTTGTCAGTCAACATTTCACACAATTTCAATGCCTTCATTGTGATTACGCTGTGGTGGTCTCTTACTGGCATTCAATATCTATCACTTCTGTTAATGTCATCCTAATGCGTAACCTAAATACCAAAGCACACTTGCTACATGCACACAATTGCCTAGAGTTCGTGCACCTGCCTTGCACGTGCAATTATAACCAATGATACGTTCGTCATTGACATTATCAACTGCACCCCAAATATTTGAATGCTGTATATATATAGCTGATGTTTAGTTTCATTCCTGATGCGTACATAAATCCTTATTCTCAGAAGTCCAGGTTCATTGATGAGTTCATCAAACTGAAATTCTTTAAAACTTGTCTTGTGTGTGAGGTGCATCTGATAGATTCCGATCGTCAAATCCCTCAAATATTTCAGAGTGAAATGTGGAAACGCAAGGAAATCATTTTCTATCAAGTGTATCCACTGTTGATTTCTCATGTGTAATTGTTGAGCGTCAACACGTGATTGTAGACTATTCGGTTACACAGTAAAAAAAATATATTTGTTAATGTCTATTTAGTTGAAAATAGCAAGAAATTTGTTAATAACCACAAACATTATATCTTCATTAGCATAAAATTCATCCGAGGAACTTGTTAATGATGAAATTTGTTCTTTTCACTACAACGATTAGTTAAAAAATGTCCGTAACAAAAATTGTAGTGAAAAATACTATGTCTTTTGTTGATTTCTATGAATTTGAGTGAAATAGACAAAACAAATATTTATTCTTCCAAAAAGTAGTTGCCATTTAATCAACGTTTGACGACGATGTGCAAGTCAGAATGAGGTAAGCTCAGTACTTGGTAGTCTTTCGTGTCGTTGAGGTGTGCGGTGTGAGGTGAGCGTGCAAACTTTTGTCTCATCAGAAAAGAAGCAACACCTCCATCAAGTTATAGAATTCACTGAACTAATCTCTGGTCGATGATGAAGAATTGCTGCATATTAAATATATATTGAAGGTAAGGTTTAATTGTTTATTTTTGGTTACATATTCATTCAAGAATATATTTGTTTCCATACCAAACAATTTGTTTAATTGACAATATCTTGTTGTTGAAGTAACGAAATGAAATGATATTTCATTATATTTAGTAGTAATAAATCAAATTGATTTGTTGAATAACCATCATTGGTTTAACTTTAATCGAAAGTACATTGTTACGAATACAAAATGTTTGGTGATTTTGCAAAACCGTTTCGTGATTCATCTAATGCATTATTATCGACTATAATATGTATGTAAGAATAATTATCTGGTTCTAGATTATTTCAAAAAGCAGGAAAAATCAATAGGGTGGAGTCTTGACAATGTAATAAGAGTGCCCAACTTCCACAAAAAGATGAAGGCAATATTGTTTTGGTAAGAAACCAATTTGTAAATAATCATTACCTTTTTCAGCTATAATAATCAAGTTACAATATCGTTGATTCAAGAATTCAAGATGGATGTGGTTGACTCAATTTATATTCAACATATCCCACAAAATTCGAGTGAAAAATTAAGCAGTATATACGAGAGTAGTAAACGCCAACAGAAAAATTCCAACAGAAAGTAAGTAGATGAAAAATCTATTCATTGACCTAGAGCAGATGAGATGTACCCTTGAGTATAAAAACTCAATCAAGTGCTGTATTTTTCAATAAGGTAGAGGTATTTTACTGCTATCTTTACGGTTTGTGCTTGTTCTATAATTTTTGATGTTAAATTCACTAATCGTGTTCAAACAAACTACCCAGTACCTTCAACAATAATAATTGAAATCATAACCGATTTTATTCAATTATTGCAGATATTTTGGCGATTTATGGAAAGATGCAGTTGATTCCAGATGAAATTCGTCATCTTATAACTTCAGCATCATTCAATTTGGGCAACTATGTTCATCACTTTAAAGTTAGAAGTTCCTTCTAGTTGCTCAGCATGGAACTACAAGCGGATTTCTAGAGGGATTTCCTGAAGGCATTCATAACATTTTCCAAAATAGGAGATCAGGGTTGACGACATAAGAATATTCAATAGCTTCATTCGAACGTAAGTATTCCTTTGAGTTTTTTTATTCCTATTTCATTCATTCTTATTTCAATTTCATTATTTGAAATCCGTGTTATTCCTGATTCATCATTCACCTTTTTGTTTCATTCTAGACGGAGATTCCAGTTCGAGAGATGGAATAAACAGGCAAAAGAATACATCTACGTGAATTATACCATTTCTGATAGTTATATATTACCAAATCCGCTGGTAATATTCGGTTAATCATATATATGTACATTTTTTACTCAATGCATAGATATCTGTCAAGAGGTAATACATTAATTCGAGTGTTTATTTTTCAAATTATTTTGATTTTCTTCATAAAACTGTAAATATTTGTGAATGCCCTCATTTTTTGAATAAAATTGAATTGAAACATATTCATTGGGTTTTATTCATTTTCTTCATGGTACATCTTTTGCTTATAAATTTTCATACCATACCACTGAACTTGTGAAATCGACAATATGCTATTATTAAGTTTATATAATATTGTATTGTTAAATTCACAATATTATATTTGAAAGAGCAAAATTATATTTTTGAATCAACAATATCATATTGCTAAAGTAACAAAATAGAATACCAATCCACTACGTTATTTAGTACTAATTAACCAAAATGATTTGTCGAATCACCATCATTGGTTTTACTTTCATCGAAAAAATATTGTTGAAAATACGAAATATATCCGGTGATTTCGCAAAACCGTTTTGTAGTAACTCCAAAAAAACTAGTATGATTTCGCAACTAAGTTTTGTTATTTGTCAACTAAGCTATTGCACAAATTGACAAGATTCATTCGACTACATGTACTTTTGTTAATTTAACTAAATAAGGTTAGTGGATCGAGCTGAGCAACAAGTTGTAGTTAATTTTAACTACCCAGTTTTTACTGTGTATCTAGATTTTTGTAATATTGACGTAGCCAACTGAACTGATACATTTTGCATAATAAAAGGTACATGAAAACAATTTATAATGGCACCAGCAATACGATATAAATCACCTAAATTAATAACATGTGTGGCATGGGAATTATACCAGAGAATAATTCGAAAGTCGATTTTATGTGTCCATTTCTTGCTTCCACAATCCACCTCGTTTTGGTTATCATACGAGCTTCGTTGGTTATGGTTTCCTCAGTCGATAACTGCCTCGTATTCCGTCTCAAAATTGGTGGCATTTTTTATGAATAACCTAATGTTTCTAATAATTCTACTGCATCTCTATATCCTTTATCGATGATGAAAATATCTTCTGCCTCGAACCATTTTCGCATCTCTACTCTGTCTCTCTTTGAGCTTCATTGTTGCGCGAGTCCAAGAAATATAGTCCGAGAATATAGAGAATATAGCCATTGGGAGCAACAATCAATACTGGTTTCAGTATGTGGTGCCCTTTGTGTACATTATAAGATTGCCTTGGGATTCGCCTTCTGACCATGGTAGAGGACAGACGGCGTCCTCGAGGTTGGAAGTCAAGTTGATGTGAAATGTGATCGTCCATATTGAAATTACGAATATTAATTGAAAATATATTTATGAAAGTGAAGTTAATGTGAATAATAGTGAAAATCAATTGGTCCTCTTGTTTCTACGCCGGTTAGAGGCCGGATGACAACGGATTTGTCGAATAAGGGGGCCATGCTTGTATTGAAGAACTTCTTGAAATTAAGAACTTTTTTACGTAAAATTACTACTAGTGAAAAATTACTATTGAATAATTAATTTTATTTACCTGATCTGGAGAAATTGGCACCGAAAGGAGCCAGAAATCCAATAAACAAAACAGAAGAAGAAGATTGCCTTAAGGTGGGAGTCGCAACGGACAATTTTGAACCGTAATCAGCGGCTCGCTTTGTCATGTTCAGTGAACGAATGGTTGGAGTAAATGAAATGATATTTGCTATAGAGATGGATGAAGGATCAACACATGCCGTTTGACCAATGGCAACTCCCAAAAATGTATGAATATTTTGAAAAAAATTCTCAATAATGATCAATTTTAAGGTTATTTGAGTGATCAAAAATTATATTCTAGGAATATATTTGATAATTATGAATCAGCTAATGGCATCACTCAGAGTATAAATAATGCATCAACCCAGAAAAGTTGAAGAAAAACGATCTAATTTTCAAGATGAACATGACAAAGTTGATAAGCGATTTAATGCGTTCTGGTCCATTTTATGACGTACTTCAGTTCAGCTACTGACAGCAAGATGGCAATTCCTCTAAAATCATACAGAGTCATTGTAAAACATACCAGGCGTTGCCAGATCTTCCACTCCATTGATATTTTCATAACATTTTCATTTTCGGGTAATGTGTGTACGATTCAATTTCGTCTTATTATATCTGAATGTCGTCAACACGTCATTACAATACAATCTAACGATTATTATATGATGAAAATGCAAGATGTCGGATAGGTTTTGTGATTTTTTATATTTTATTTCGAAATTTGTATATAGGTCTTTTTGGACCGGAAGTTATGATTTTTTTTTTGTCAAAAATCAATATGACGGAAAAGTTCTCGGATTCAAATCTGGGGGTTTTGTGATATGCAAATCATGTTTTAAGTCGAGTTCTGTTATTCTCGCAAGTAAATTTCGACCTACTTCTAGTTGTCCGATTTAGTTGAAATTTGGTGGGTGTTAATAATTCTGGTGACAATAATGTCTAGAACATGTGTTACAGAAAAAAATGGCGGCTCGAAGATATCGACGAGTTTTGTGATTATGGTCCGATTGGATAGAAAATTTGTATGTGGAGGTTTTTGAGTAGAAGAATATGATTTTTTTCAAAATTCGTAAATTCAAGATGGCGGCTCTAAGTTGGTGGACGAGATTTGTGTTATGGTCCAATTCGATTGAAAATTGGTATAAGGAGGTTTTTAGAATTGAATATTAGAAATTGATTTTCAAAATTCGTGAAATCAATATGGAGGTTCCAAGATAGCGACGATTTTTGTGATTATGGTCCGATTGGATTGAAGATTGGTATATTGAGGTTTTTGTAGTCGGAGACTATGACTTATTCATCATAATTTATAAATTCAAGATGGCAGCTGTAATCACAAATCTCGACCACCATCTTGAATTTACAAATATCGACGAATAATTCATAATCTCTGACCCCGAGAACCCCTACATACAAATTTTATATCAATTGGGATTTATCCTGTTTAGACAATAAATGTATTTTTTTTTTTTTAATCTGAACTTAAGCACAAAACTTGTCCGTCATCTTGAATTTACAAATTTTGATGAATAATTCATAATCTTCGACCCCGAAAACCCCTACATATCAATTTAAAATCGAATCTGATCATAAGCACAAAACTCGTCCGCTATCTTGGAATTCATAAATTTTGATAAAAAATTATAATCTCTGACCCCGAGAACCCGTATACTTCTACCAATTTTGAATCGAATTGGACCATAATCACAAATCTCGACCGGCATCTTGAATTCACAAATTTTGACAAATTATTCATATATATAATCTCCGACCCCGAAAATCCATATACACCAATTTCGAATCGAATCGGACCTCATTCACAAAACTCGTCCGACATCTTGAAATTCTGAATTCTGATCCCGAAAACACGATTTTGAATCTAATCAGATCAAAATACAAAATATCAGCCCAATCGGATTTCGACTTGGAAAATTTATAAAAAATTTTGAAACGATATCACTCAATACAATTATTATTGTTTTTTTTACCAATTCAATAGAATATCCGGACTCAACAACTAAATTACAACAACCGACAACATCGCATTCCCAATTAGATGGAGTCTGTTGGGTTGGTTGCATAAAACTTCATTTTCATAGCGTACTGGAACATCGCCATCTTGCGTTGTAGGTTGTCAAGGATGTTGGGACTCCCACCTTAATACTCTGAAGTTACTAATTTCAGGGATTTCACAGTATGTTCCATTTGGATAAAAAATAGCCATAGGATTTTCAGGGTTTGGATTGTAAAGTTCATATTTAAATTGTGAAACATGTCAAGTCAACATATACATTTTCAAGATCTTAGACAAAAAACATAATATCTGGAGCAGTACAAAGTGTATGAATTTTCAATAGAAATCTTGCATATTTCCCCACCAATAGAAATTGCTCGGAAATTGCTTCAAAAAATTAACCAGTAATAAATTTATATTCGGTATTTCTAGAAATAACGTCATACACAATTTTCAAGTTATTATTATTGAGTGCTTACTATGGAAATTATTACCTATAACTTCAAGGGATTACTGTCAATGGAAATCAGATGTCATAGATAGTGAAATAGCAAATATCTAGATTTGCAACAATTTCGTGGCGTCCTTTTGAAACTCCTTTATAGACATCGAAACAAAATGCGTATGGTTTTCAAATCAAAAATGTTTGGAAAATATTGAAGACGAATTCATTAAGAGTGGTATATTTGAAAACCGCCTAAAAAAAGTATTCTATAAAAAATGCATACACTTTTTGATGCCGCTTCAGTGTTCTTTCTGATATATCTGTGGATTCTAGAACGAAAAAAAAGTCTTGTGATGCTGTTTGTTTTTCATTATTCTTCTTCAACGAATGTGATGATGACTCATGACATTCTTGAATTGATAAAGCTATAAGTAAATAAAAACTTTTCACATCCATGATCCATGAAAAAATAGAAACACTAACACAAAAACAGAAAACATTCTGGAATATATCGACAGCGACGAACTGTATGTGTAGGAAAAAGGGAAAAATGATAGACTTTTGAAAGCATTAATGTCAAGAATTAGAAATATTACACGCCATAATAAATAATGTCAGATCATACGCGTTAGTATATACCCGATATTACCTACTCTTTTCAATCAAGCATCAAACGAGATATGCTCGAAAGAAACACCTTGTATGATGAAAGGAGGAGCATATTGATCAAGCAATTATTATGACAAAAACTGAAGGGATATCATGATTTGTGTTTGCGAATCATTTTATTATTATGATATGGCCTGCTCTTCGTTATTCAGGAACACTCTGTATCCATAACTATATTACATTTTGATCGATCAACTTTTATTCTGATTGATCGTCAATGAGAAACTCACATAAGTTATTATTGCCTCGTCATAAGCGAATTCATTCGTTAAAGAATTGAATATATTGTTGACAACCCTGTAGAAAACCAAACGTTTCTTTTATAGCATCGAAATATATTCCTCACGTATCTCAGCAATGCCCAATAAAACACTAGTTCAATATTGAATATCATTGAAATATTGATATTTTTTTATTATGGTGTATTCGTAAAAAAATCAAAAATCATTTATTGACGCCCTCTAGCGCCGAATCTGGTCATACGATTAAGTTAGGCCAATGGAGACTTTCATTCAGGATGGTTTCAGCTACAACATATCAAAAATTCAGCCATTTTCACCGGAAGCCATTTTCCATAAGAATGGTGCTGTGTCCTTTGGTTGAAATATATTGATCGGTTCAAATGATGATGGGAGGACTATTTACGTCCGCAATGTATAACGTTTCACATAGTAGCATTCTTATTTTATTTTGATTCAGTTCGATCATCAGTGAAACCCTAAATTCTTCATAAATTACCCAATAAAGGGGGATGTGAAACTCGTGTACATCTTACGAGTGAAATTAGATTAAACCTAACAGGTTTACCTGGGTAAACTCCGTAAGGGAGTTTATATATGAGGGTAGCAGGTCATTTGCTCTCAACTAAATTTGATGTCACTATAACAGGCATATTATTCACATAATATCATTAGAAAATACTGATCCGGACTCTCACTAAAAGGACAGTTTTTTTAGTTAGTTCAGTCTCATTAATCAAATATAGCGCGTTCATTGCAAAGTTCAAGAGGGTTATATTTGGTACGACCCCCAAACCTGTAGGTAATCCAAAATATTGAGATTTCAATGTGTGATAGGTCTACAACATTTTAATTCATTATTTCGAAAATTGTAGAAGAACAAAAAAATATTTATAAAACTTTGACACCCTGTAAATCGGAAAGCTCCCAAGCATATATGTTCAAATAAGGTTTTCATCTCAAAAAAATGTATTCTTAAAGCTGTTGACGTCCGGCTACAAAAAGCTGACTCACCCTGCAAGATATAGCAAATTTCTTGGTACACTATAAAACGGAGAGAGATCCGAACTAGGTTGATTTACGAAAAAAATGCGTGATTTCATGTCCATCTCGAATATTGAAATGATTTGAAGATTTTCTTCTTACCTCCTGAAATATCCTGAAACGCATTAAAATCGTACCTAAATTATTTTACTCATCGACTTTTCAGCAATTGCTCTTTTGGTTTCAAAATTTGGTATACTCACTAGAGTTCGCATGTCGAATTTAACGGTGAAATGAAAAAATATCCAGAAATACTAGATTCGAAGATCATGAAATTGCGCATTATTTTCTTAATTCATCCTAGAAAGAGCTACACTACACACACTATGATCTACCTACAAAGCACACCCGCCAAACGTGAAAATAGCTTCAAACTCATACAAATATCCCAAGGAGTGCTCATTTTACGAGTTACCTACATAATATGTATACTGAGACTACTGAGAGTCGATAATATATCAACCACCATCATTCATTTCAAAACCTATTCATATACCTTTTTAGAAAAATTCAAGAAAGTCACTGAGTTGTCATGGTAACCATAACTTCTTGATTGATTGTGTTTCCGATACAATCTAAAGAGAATACATCAACCACCATAATTCATTTCAAAATCTATTTATTCCTTTTTCGAAAAATTCAAGAAAACTGGGTTATCATGGTAACCATCACTTCTTGATTTCAGACTATGATTCCGATATAATCTAAAGAGTAAAAGATGTAATCTACACAAATTAATACAGTACGAGAAATGGTGAGATTATCCACCAGACATACTCACGATTGAGCATCGGTCAGGACTCTCACATATACCAAAAAATCGAATGTTATAACCATAGATCTTATTGCTTACGCTAGATCCGGTATCCAGGTTATTTGTTTTGTAGGTCCGGGGGGGTTGAAAGTACTAAGCCATTGATTTTTCGTTTTAGTTGTTGACCATACAAATGTGTTGTCCCTCGTGACCATAGTACCTACTTTCTTGCAGACCCCTCTAGACCAATAAATTACTACAGGATGCCGGATCTAGCGTAAGCAATAAGATCTATGGTTATAACCGACAGTCCAAATGTGTTGAGGGATAATTTGACATGTTATCTAATATATCAATCCTTCCACTCCATGGAACAGATTTGAAACGATACATTGTAGAGAATTTCAATCCAATAATTGTTTGTATATTGTTCATGCTCAAAATTGTATATTTATGATTTTTGTATGATTATAGGTATTCTCTCGTATGTATATGTACAGTACATGAGAGTACGCAATAATAGCATTAATTCGACCGTATATACGTAACATAATCACTTGAATTGTGTAAACCCAAACAAATCTGATTTTATTCATGTTCGAGCTTGAAATTTGGCTTGCAACTACAACGGCCTACCACACGAGCTCATCGTGATGAGCGGGCCGATCCGCGGATATCATCAGCGAACTTGCCCGCTATAAAATTGGCCTACACACGAACAGTCTAGTGTTGGCGGTCCGTGGCCATGGATTCCCAAAGAAAACGCCAAATTGCTGCATCAATCATTGTCATTTCAGAAATTTCAAAACGCAAAAACGGGCATTATGGACTAAAAAGTGGTTATTGAAACGATGTGAGTGGTCTCATATGAATCTCCTCTTCTTAGTACTGTTGAATAAAGTAAGGCCTTTGATTGAAAGAAGTGACTTTGTTATGAGGGAAGCAATTTCAGTAGATGATCGACTTGCTGTAACGTTACGATTTTTGGCAACCGGTCGATCCTACGAGGATTTCCAGTCACTACGCAAGAATGGTTGAATATTGGACAAGAATATAATACTCGCTGGAATTTTCCCAACTGTGGTGGTTCTATTGATGGGAAACATATTCGTATAACGAAACCATCAAAGAGTGGCTCGTATTATTTCAATTATAAGGAATACTTCAGTATCGTTTTGATGGCTATTGTGAATGCCAATTATGAATTCATTTATGTTTATTCTGGAGTTAATGGCAGAGTTTCGGATGGAGGTGTTATTGAGCGAACATCTTTTTATAGAAAACTTATTAGCAATGATTCGAAGTTGCCATCCATTCAAAATACGACAGAAAATTTGAACTTCGTTTTTGTCGCAGACGATGCATTTGCTTTGCATCAAAATGTTTTGAAACCTTACCCTCAAAAAAATCTATCAAGGGAAAAACGAATTTTTAATTATCGGCTCTCGAGAGCAAGGCGAGTTGTCGAAAATGCATTTGGCATATTGGCCGCCAGGTTTAGAATTTTTCACACATGCATTAATTTGCACCCAGATAAAGTAGATTATATTATCATGGCGGCATGTACTCTACACAATTTCTTGAAGAAGCAATCAAAATATTACGTGGGTGTTGGCTCCTTGGATCACGAAAATGTTGATGACAGTATTGTCACACCTGGAGAATGGCGTAATTACATCAGTAATCATATAGATTCTCTGCAGATTAATAATACAAGAAATCATTCTGAAGGGGCAAAGCAATGCAGGGAAAATTATACAACATATTTCAATACAATTGGCAAAGTACCATGGCAAGATGAAATCATCAATCGGTAACAGTTTAACAATCTTCATATTCATTATTTGATTATGTTTTTACCAATGTATCTTTAGGTATTTTGAATAAAACATCTGGGGTTCTAGGTAGGTAATTTTATTACATCAGTCATCACTAAACTATCAAAACAAAAATATAAAATAAATATAAATTCCATAGAAAAAACAATAACGAAAAAAAATAACTAGCTATGGTAACTAAATAATCAGTCAAAGTAACAGGTACAGCAGAAGAAACAAAATATAGATTATTATTCACTTTATGTTGTCTATACTGAAATCAGTCTGTAGATTCCGTAGAAGAATAATTATTCAGAAGTGCATATATATTGAAGGTACTAGAATTAGAGAGAGATGGCAATTTGACAAATGTTTTTTGTGGCTGGTCAGTTGTGAAAGATGGAAAACAGTGCAAAGAAGGTTGATTAGAATGATAATTTTCGTCTTGTTGGTAAGGATAGGGCGAACAAACAGACATTGCTTCATGCTCCTCTCGTGTTGATAATGGCTGAGCATTAAGAACGATTGATGAATGTTCGTTAAATTTTTTTAAACTCGCATTATTTATTATGTACTCACAATAAATACGTTGTGATTCATCCATTTTACGAAATTTTGTAGCAACGTTAATACCGATTATGTCGAATTCATCATTTTCTTTAGGGGGCTGGATGGGTGTTGCTAATATTTTATAGGCCTCCTGTAAAACTGCATCTGGTTTTCTTTTTCGTTTTGATTCACGAATGATTTTCAAATTATCGACACTTGTGCTCTGAAACGTATAAAAATATATGATAAATCAGTGTTTTTAGAATTGAAAACCTCATATATACCTGCGAATTCACTGTCGACTGAGTCGACTGAGACTCGTCCAGGGAGTCATCATTCTCCAATTCAATCGCAACTTCGCTATCTTCCTCTACGTTCGATAGTCCCGTTCTTGGAATTTCCTGGTCACTCAAAAATAACAATAAATTGTAGTACCATAGGTTAGGTTCATATATCTCATCTGCCCCAGAACCAGTTCTCTTCGAATCCCTAACTTTCAATAATTCCTTTCTGAATGCTCTACGTAAGGCAGCAATTTTCTTCTTAATTATGTCGATTGTCGTGTTCTCGTCGATAGTTTTCGTGGCTGTATGCCTGTCCTTTCAAGTTTCTGTTCTGTTTCTTTTCGATTTTATTTTTCATAAACATTCGTGTTTTCTGAACAGAGAGATTAATTCCCGTATATACTCGGAAGAATTATATTTTTTCTGTATTTCAGAGCTCTATAAATAATACATGTATTTTATCAAATAACAATACAACATTTACACAAGTCTACGTACCTTTCCCTCCATAGTGCTCCAGATACGCAAAAATATCTTGCAGCGGTGGCGTGAAATGGCAATAAATTTTCATCCGAAGTGCACTGGTCGGTCCGAAATATCAAACTAGCTGAAAGATCGCGGATCTCTCCATAGAGCGCCGGTCGGCCCGCGAAAACGCTACACACGGGTGAAAAAGTTTGCCCGCGGATCGGCCCGCTCATCACGATGAGCTCGTGTGTAGGCCGTTTTAACTTACACGCCTTATGCAATGCTATTAGTAAGCAATTGTCTTATTGACATTTCATTATCATCGGCTTACGCTCATTCTGTTGAGGTTTTTCACAGGTTTTCATCTTGTGGGCCAATAAATGTGAAATTCAAATCCACTAGACTCACTAGAGGATAATCATGAGAGTTTGGATTCGGGAGTTAATATTGGCTATCGGTTCAAAATATCTCCAGTAGAGTTTCACTCACCTAAATTCAATTTCAATCACACAAGAAGGACAAGTAATGAACTCTATGGTACATTTGTGCGAGCCAATATCCTTTCGTGCCACATTATTCGGGTAATCTGCCATCAGAGTACCACTCTCTCCATATTCCAAATAGAATTTCCTTCCGTTAATGCCCCCGCAAATGTCACTAAACTGAGAGTGAACCTCAGTAAAAATGTGGAAACTTGAGACGATATTCAACGCCAACAAATAATGCATTTCAAATTTTTTGTGGTATTAAATGAACGCACCAGAGTGGATTGAATGCCTACCACCGGTCTGGATTTGAGAGTACTAAGCATACAAATGTGGGTGTCTAATAATAATAAAAGAAGCCCTATGATGAGCATGCTATCATGGATAGGTATTCAAATCTTGTTAGCTTCCATGAAACGTGTCGGACTTGTGTGTGTAATATTATTTTAAACCCCTACCGCATTGTTGCATAACAATAAAGATATACAGTGTGTCCGAAATTGGTAATAGATGAAATGCTATCTCGGAAACTATACGAGATATTGGAGAGCTGTTGAATGGGTAATGTTTCAGTCAGTAATATTTATGAGTTGACGCCCCTTTCAGATCTATTTTGGTTCCCGGTATTTTGGAAAAACTAAGAACACGCAACTTTTCTTTTCCACCTGTTTCCTTTACGGATCGGATTCCGTCCGCCCTGTACACTGTCCGACAAATCAAAGTAGGACAACTCTCGCATCAAATGGACTATAAAAAATAAGAAACTAATAAATAGTTCGAATTTAAACAACTTTTCCAGATTTTTCCACGTTTATCCCATTCGTTTTATGAATTTTTCAAAATAGACACCATAATGGTGTTCACATATGATATTTGTCCAAACCATTTTAGAAATTTTCCGATACGCAGAATCGATCCCCTATAAAATAATTTTTGTAAATCTGATAATATAAATTTGTCCCATGTGTTGCAAACATTATGGCCTATGCTGTGATCTAATATAATTATATTCAGTCCAAGACTAATGTAGGTACAAGTACAAGTTGAATGAGATAAATATAAAAATTTAAAAATAAAAGAAATCATGACATAAATGTAGCTAAAAGAGCAGGTACACAAAAAAAAATTATACTAATATACATTGGCTATGGTTTGTCGAGGTTACTTGAATTTTTTATATTGTTTAACGTCTAGCTGATGTTTACATTGGAACAAAGTTCAGTATCCAATAGTTTCATAGATACTGGCCAATGTGTAGGGTAGAGTGTCGCATACAAAGAGTCGAAGTCCCAAAATACGCAAAATATCAGAATTCAAAATAACAGCTCATTTACTTTTTGAATCACTTAGAAACCCATATTTTTTTCTTGAAACAAATTGAGACGTTTTTCTTGAAAGATTTTTTAATTTGCTCAAAAGTGACGAAATTCACCTTCAAAAATAATTCCAGATAATTATCTCGGGAGAATACAAATAGGTACCTACGACACCATTCAACATCAACGGAAAATTAATTTTCCAAAAGTGGCCAATATATATTCGAAACTGTTATTTGACTTTGGCGCAATTGTAACTTTTCAGAAATTAGAAAGATGTAAAGGATTCGAGCAATTCCCGAATTTTCCATAAAGTTTGAGCGGGGTTAATGGATCATCAATAATCAGATAAGGAAAAAATATAATCAGAAATCACATTTCGTTCACAAAATCACTGTATCCCATACATGCATAGAATGATATAACTATTTACGGCGCGTTCACATGCTGGCTTTTCGCTTTTTGGCTTATGGCGTATTGTGATTCCATTGGCCGATCTTTGTGAGCGCGTATCAAGGTCATCGGCGAAAAAGTCGATTGCGTTCCGACTTTTGCCTAAAAGAAGCTCCGATTTTCAGGGTCTTCAGTTTTTAGCTTAAAATCACTGTCATTATTATAAATTATTGCGTATCAATGTTTTATTCAAGTTTTCCGCGATAGGCGAAAGCTGTCATGTGAACGCGCCGTTAGTTGTCATAGAATGATTTTCTTTTTTTAATTCTTTCTTCTTAGTTGCCTTTTTATACCAACCTCAGTAGTTTATTGCGTCAAGCGTAAAATTGTACGAGTTATGCCTGGTTCCTGCTTTTACCAATTTCGCAAAATTCATGGAAATAGGAAAATTTTAAATATCACATTGATATTCCTACTCTACAACACTATTGATTTATGCATAATGTGGTACGTGATATCATTTATTTATTTATTTATTTATTTATTTCAGTGGAATACAAGACGGGACGAGCCCAAAAAAAAGTATTCACAAATGATGAGGTAAAAATAACACGAAATGAGTCGATTGAATGTACATACTATACGAAATCGTATTGTGATCAGTTATTAATCGAGAGTCCTGTGGAATACAATACAATATAGCTAGATCAGATGATTATATGAACGTTTTAGAGAAGTGGTGAAGGTTGCGAGGGAATTAGAAAAGATGTCAATTTCTATTGATTTGGATATAGAGTTGTATGATTTACAACATCTATTTAGTGGAGAATTCAAATAGTAATTAGTTTTACTTTGGTTTGTTTGGAATGAGTATGTTCCTCTGGTGTTATGCATAGGTACATTAATTGTGATTTGGTTCAAGATTGAGCTGCAATCGATAGAATTATTTATTATTTTATAAAGAAACTTGATATCAGCTATTTGTCGTCTATCTTCTAATGCTATTAGATTGAGTTGAATTTTAATTTGTAGAGGATCTTTGAGATCGCGAAAAAAAATTTTATTGATGTAGGTGACGAATTTGCTTTGTATAGATTCCAGTCTTTCTATATACGAAATGTATCGTGGGTTCCATATTAATGAGGCAAAACTCAGCTGACTGTTTACATAAGCCATGTAGAGTGTACGAACAGAGTTAGTATTTCTGAAGTCGTGACAAGTTCTGATCAGAAATCCAAGTGCTTTGTTAGCTTTCTTTGCGATATAGTTAATATGCGAATCGAATAGTAGTTTCGAGTCATACAAGACTCCCAAGTCCTTGACTTCTGATGTTTTTTCCAGCTGCTGGCTGTTTATATGGTACTGATGGTGATATATATTCTTGTTTCTTGTAAACGTGATAGAGTGACATTTCTTGAAATTAAGGAACAGAGAATTTTTTTCGCAAAATTTCGCAAGATTATCGATATCGTTTTGTATGAGAACTGAATCATTGGTACCTGTCACGGTGTGGAATATTTTCAAATCGTCTGCATACATTAAGAAATCACAAAAGGAAAAACAACTAGATATATCGTTTATATAAATGTTGAAGAGTAGAGGGCCCAGGTGGGAGCCTTGGGGAACTCCGGATGTGATATTGATGAATTTAGAAATGTACTTTCCCAGGGAAACTGCCTGTGACCTATTCGTAATGTATGACTGGAACCATCTTAGCAAATCACCGTGTATACCGATTTCAGCCAGCTTTTCAAGTAGAGTTGCATGATCTATTTTGTCAAATGCCTTGCTGAAATCGGTATATATGGCATCAATCTGGTAGCCCTTGTCCATATTCTTCAAGAGATATTCAGTATAGACAAATAGATTAGTTTCAATGGAGCGATGCTTCATGAATCCATGTTGCTCATTATTGATTGAGGACCCAACATCAAAATATAGGTAATCACAAATGATTGACTCAAAAAGTTTGGAAATTATGCAGAGTTTCGATATGGGTCGATAGTTTTCAAAAAGATATTTATTACCACTTTTGAAGATGGGAACTACAAGTGCAGTTTTCCATGTCTTTGGAAAACAGCCTTCTCTGATAGATTTATTGAATAATATGAATAAAATATAAGACATTTCTTGAGCGCATTGTTTTAAAAAACAGGTGGGAATGTGATCCGCGCCAGGTGCTTTTTGAGGAAGATCCAGTATCTTGCTTAGAATAATTTTTTGAGGGATGTGATAAGAACTGAATGAGGTACTATCGGCTATTCTATTAGTGTCTGATTGATTCATTCCAGTTGCCGGGTTAAATGAAGAAGCAAAGTACTGTGAAAAAACATCACATATCTTTTGCCCGTCTGTTAAGAGTTCTTTGTCTGGATTCTTAATGGCATTGATTGTGGAGTGACTACCCTTTTTTGACTTTACAAACTGCCAGATTTGTTTAGGATCGGAAGTTATTCTGGTTTCTATTTGGTTTATGTAGATGTTGTAATCACAGTCAATCAGGAATTTAGATCTGCCTCTCAAAAGCTTAAATGTTAAATAGTCGAGATTGTTCCGGTACATTTTCCATTTTTTATGACATCTTTTCTTTTCCCTGATCGTCTTTATAGTATGTGCACTAAACCAATGAGGAAATTCAGATTTATGCTTAGCATGTTTTGGTACATATTTCGTTATGATTATATCTATGATAGAGTACATTTTAGAAACACTATCCTCAGTGTTAAAGTGCAGAAATTCGTTATTCCAATCAAATGCCCCAAGTTCCCTGCGAATTGAGACAAAATCAGCTTTGTTAAAGTTGAATGAAGGTTTTTCTTGACATATAGAGTTGAGTGAAGCAGGTAGAAGTAGTAGTTTTATATCGAATTCTATTGTGTTATGTCTCTCATCTTCAGGGACAAGTGGCGTGAGGGATTGAGTCAGGTTATTAATTGCAAAATTATTATTTAGGACTAAATCTAAAGTGTTATTGGCCGAATTTACATAAGAGCTGAATTGGGAAAGGCCACAATAACATATTGAGTCAATAAAAAAGTTAGAATTCACATCAGTAAAATTCAAAGGAGTACAATTTTTGTTCACATTGTCGGGGTACCATGTGATATTTGGGAGATTAAAGTCTCCACAAATAACAAACGTGTCATTGGCGTTATTATTTATAATATCAGCAAGTTTGGCGCAGAAAATAGCTAGTAGTTCAGAGAAATTAGGGCCTGGTGGGATATAAACACTGCATAGGTTCAATTTACTAGTGTTTGGTTTTGTGCAGTTTACCGTAATCCATAGGTCTTCTACATCGGTCATCCATTCATGTTTTACCACACAAGATAACCTTCTATTCACTCCTATCAATACGCCGCCGCCGTCACAAGCAGTATGCAGCATAGTGTCTTCTCTATCCCGTCGAAAAACGTTAAATGTATCACATAATACCTCGGATGAGCTGATCGAGCTATTCAACCAAGTCTCCGTTAAACAAATAATGTCATTTTCGAGATTTAATGAATTTTTGAAAATGATTGATAATTTTGATTTCAAACCACGTACGTTCTGGTAGAAAACAGATAAGTCCATCGAGAAATGAAAAGTGAATGTCGTTTGAATATGGAAAAACTACTTTATTTTGCTTATATCGTCTTTGTCATGAATCCTCATAGCCCGGCTGTTATCATCTTTTCTGACAAGAATGTGTCCTTCTCGTACCCAGACGTATTTGAAATTGAGGTTTTTTGCTGCGTCTTTACATTCCTTCAACAGCGTTTTGGTATGGCTTGTTAAATGCTCGTTGATAAATAGCTGGTTGGAAATGTTATCTATCTTTAGTCCGGGGGCTGAGCTACCGGACGAGCGAAGTTGCGCTCGCTTTGCTTTCATGGCTGCTAAGATATCATCTTTTTTCTTTTTGTGTGCGAGCTGTATGATTATAGGTTTAATTTTATTTGGTATACGTGTGTTGGCTCTAAAAACATGGTCGATATCAGAGTGAGTAATTGGACACTGGATGTTTTCTCCAATACTTTTGACAATGGTCAGTAGATTCTCGCCGACTTTTTCTGGAACGCCTTGGATTTCCAAATTTTTAGAACGGGCTTGTTGCTCTAGGGCTTCTATTCCGGTCTTCGACGAGCACGAGTCGACCTCCTGACCAGCCCTTCCGGCTAGTCTTGTTGATCCTGCTCTCGGATGCCTGGATCCTGTTGTTCTGCCGTGATCTCCTGGTCTCGTGGCTCCATGTAGTCCTCGACGTCCCACTGGTCGTCCTCGTCGGGTCGATTTCGTATGGGCTGCAGAAAAGCCCTGTTGCGCCTAACGGTGCCGTGGCCCTCGCATTGAACGTCGTACGATCGTGGTTCTTGTCGTCGCCGCACGACGATGCCGCTGCCTGCTTGTCTCGAACCCAGACTAGCTCTCCGGAGCTTAGTGGTCGAAGTTCTCTTGCGCGGTGTCGTCGATCGTAGCTGGCCTTGGCTCTCTCCTTCTTCCTCTCCAGAACGACTCGATGGTGATCGTCGTCCACCTTGGATCGCTGTAGATTTGTGCCCAACATGGCCCAACGTTGGCACAAGTCTGCTGCCACTCGCTGCCATGGTCGATTGGGTATCTCCGACGCAATCAGTGGTTCCACAGGCTGTGGACGGTGTTGTATGCAGATTTCGCACTCTGCACAAGTTCGTCGGATGTCTTTGGTGATGGCTGGCCACCACACGCTGGCTCGCGCGCGCCCCAAACATTTGAATTCGCCTAGGTGTCCTCTATGCAGCCGTGTCAGCATGTCGTCTCGTAGCTCCCGGGGAATGTAGATCCGTGAACCATATACTAGGAAGCCTTCGACTACTGACAAGTTGGCCCGTTCCCTGAAGAATGGTACCATGATGGCTTCTACGTCTCGGGGATGTGGCCATCCTTCTCGGACGTGCTGCAGTATGAGTTGTGTTTGAGCGTCGCTCCGTTATTGGACTTCTCTAACCCTTCTCAGAATAGGGTCGGCGACCGGCAAATCTGCGATGATAGTTCTAGCGTAGAACTCGACATCGGTGTCTCGGAGTAGGTCTCCGTCGTCAGTTGATGCTGTCGTCATCATCGGGGCCCTAGACAGAGTGTCTGGTGACATGAGTGACTTGCCTGCAACATGCTCAATGGTGTAGAAGAACCTCATCAAGCGCATCCGCAAGCGTTGCAGACGCGGCGTCAACTCGCTGAGTGGCTTCTGGCTCAGATGCGATACGAGAGGCTTGTGGTCAGTACGTAGCAGCAGGCCTGGTGCTCCCGTGATGAACAGCTCGAACTTCTCGCAGGCCCATGTCAGAGCGAGAGCTTCTTTCTCGATCTGAGCGTATCGACGCTCCGTGTCCGTGAGCGTGCGGGAGGCGTAGTACACTGGTCTCCAAACATTCTGGTGTATCACGCCCTCGTACTCCCAGGTTGGGTGCAGCTGGTCCAAGACGGCTCTCAAGCCATAGCTCGATGAGTCCGCTGACACTCTGGTGCGTTTCTTCGGGTCGAAGAAAGCCAACGCTGGAGCAGAAATCAGTTTTGCCTTGATGTCGGCAAAAGCTTTCTCGTGAGCCTCTGTCCAAACGAACTCCGTGTCGTCACGTCGTAGCTCGCGTAGTGGTTGTGTCATCGAGGAGAGGTGCTCCATGAACTTGAGCTGGTAGTTTACCATTCCTAGGAAGCGGCTAACATCAGCTGTGCATGCCGGCCTCGGCATGTTGACAATCGCTTCCACCTTCTCTGGATCCGGCAGGATTCCAAGCTCGGCGTCGATGATATAACCTAAAAACTTGATACGATTCGTTGCAAACACACACTTCTTACTATTGAGTGTGACGCCATGTTCCTGCAGCCTCGTCAAGGTGGCTCGCAGACGAGTGTCGTGTTGCTCCTCGGTGCACCCGTGGATCAGTATGTCATCTGCCAAGTGCGTGACGCCCTCTAGCCCAGCTAAAACTTCGCTGATCCGTTTCTGGAAGTGCTCTCCTGCAGAGGTCAGTCCCATCGGAAGGCGGTTGTACTTATACCTCCCATATGGTGTGATGAAGGTGGTGAGCTTCTTCGACTTCTCGTCCAAGGGTACTTGGAAATAGCCATGGTTGGCGTCCAGTTTGCTGAACCACTTGGCGTTGCCCAGAAGAGCCAACAGCTCGTCGACTGACGGCATCATATACCGTTCCCTCTTCACACTCCGGTTGAGCTCGGTGTAGTCTACGCAGATGCGTACACCTCCGCCGCTGGACTTCATGACGACCACCATTGGCGCGCACCACTCCGTCGCTTCGTCCACTGGTGAGATGACTCCCATATTCACCATCCTGCTCAACTCATCACGTACCTGCTCCCGCAGCTGCAACGAGACTCGGCGCGGTGCTGTGACAGCATGCGGCGTCGATCCCTGCTTGAGAACGATGACGTAGGGACGCTGATGGTTCAAGCACCCCAGACCCTTGAAAGCTTTGGGGAAGGCTGCCGCCCACTCGTTGGTTTTGTTGTTCTTGGTGTCATCTATTGTGGCTGTCGCCACAATGGCATCGATGTCCCACTTCAGCATGGCCAGATCCTCGATGGCGGGACGGCCCAGAAGACAGCTCGCATTTTCTTCGATGACGTAGATGTCGGTGATGGCGGCACGGTCGTACCACCCAACAGTCACCGTCATGACACCCAAGACGGACAGCATACGGCGACATGGTCCTCGCAGGTGATGTCTTGTCGCTTGCAGCTCGATGTCCTTGAAGTGTCGTAGGTATGTCTTGTGGCTGATCAAAGACACGTCGGCGCCACTGTCGACTTGAAAGCTCACAGTGCGTCTTTCAACCTCTACTGTAGTCACCCAAGGAAGGCGTCGATTGATGCTCGCGCCAACTGCTTGCACTCTGGCGATGACACCCACTTGCTTGCACCCTTTATTGTACTCACCCGCACTATCATTCGCGATGAGCTGGACCTTACCAACGAACATTTCATCCTCCTCGTCGTCTTCGTGCTTAGTAATTTTTCTCACGGTTTTTGCTGTACACACACTGGCCCAGTGGTTACTACCGTTGCATTTTTTGCATCTGGTCCCTTTCGCAGGACATCCAGAAAAAGCATGTTGAGGAGACTTACCACACTTGCTGCACGTTTTTCCATGTGATATCAAAGTATTTTTGGGGTTATGTCTACTACTAGTACTATTGACACCCACCGGACGACGCTGCTGACGCTGCTGTTTTCCGGTTCCCGCGCGCACGTAGCCAATCTCTGTGCAGCCATTTTGGATTCCACGTGATTGCTGGTGTTGTCGAACTAACTCTTCTTTTTGTCGAATTTTGCTTGTCGCTTTTTGGAGAGTCATATCACTATCTAGGGTCAGGGCATCGGACAACTTACGATCCCGCACTCCCAAGATCAACACATCACGAATGAACTCCTCTTTCATGTCCCCTAGCTTGCAGCTTTCAGCGAGACGATGTAAATCGGCGATGAAATCTTCCGCGGATTCATTCCCAGCAAACACAGTTACATCACAAAGATATCGCAGCGATGTAACAATGTGACCTGCGATATCGCATTCTATGTCGCACAGACGTCGCTGCGATATTGCAGGGATATTATTTTGTCACACTCAAGTTTCCTCCATGCGATGTCGCTGCGATATATTATTATGATGGAATAGCGATGTGTTTTTGCGATGAAACTGCAATGTGTTTTTGGGATGAAACTGCGATGTGATTCGATTTTGACAGCAGGGATGTGTGAACTTATGACATCGCAGGGATGTAAATATATGATATCACAGAGATGTTAATATTGACATCACAGCGATGTGCATATGTAATGCAGAGGTAAGGTGATATATAGGGAAAAATGTCAGTGCATGAAAAAAAACAACATATATAATAAACATTTATTTCCAACAATGAACAAATACCAACACAAAAACAAAATTATTATTCCATTCCAATAAATAAAAGGAAATTCTCTTTAGCAAAACATTTCAAGCTTTCAAGTGAAAATTTATTCTCACCATTACTTAAACAAAACCTATGCTCTCGTTTCGTGTACTCCCACAGAGCTGTTATAACTTTTTTGATTGTACAAGAACTTGAAGAATAGCACAAAGACCACAACTTAAGTGAACTGGTAAAACTGATTCAATCAACGGTTGTTCAACGACTGATTGGATTGGAACTCTGGACTCTGGAGTGGTTGAGAAAAAGTTGTAACTGGTGATGATGAATCATCATTGTCAACTGTCTAGTGCAGGACGTGTCCACAGACCACGGAAAGTATATTTGCGCGCGGGAAATTCAAATAGTGGCTATTAATGTAACGAGATTATGCGATTTATAATATTAGTGGAGGACATTGCTTGGTAACGAGGCGGTAGCTGAGTCAACCGCAATGTCCGAGATGGTTTTAACTCGCTAATAAATAAATATTCTATATTTGGTATCTAATGTATTATGCTTGCATTTAACGTATTATGCTTTCGTAACTGACGTGAATTATGGTAACTATAATGTATTATGAGTAACTAAGGTTTTGGTACGTTTATGATGTTGATAATTATCAATGGAGATTTCATATAATAATGTCTAAATCTTCGATGATACGATAAACTATAATAAATTGTATCAAAAGACGGAACATTCGGTTTTTGTGTAATACAAATACAATACAATAACTGCACAATTTGTGCTATATATATATATATATCGCAGGTTTGTTTGCTTTTGTACATCGCAGCGATGCGACATTTGTGATCACTGGGTACCTAAGTGATATATTGCAGTTTGATCTCATCGCGACTTCTCAGAGATGTCATGCTGCAGATGTTTTTGCTTTTTGACATCGCAGCGATGCAACGTTTGCGATATCGCAGTTTGATTTCATCGATAGATCACTGAGATATCATGTTGCGGATGTGTTTGCTTTTTTACATCGCAGCGATGCAACGATCGTGATATCACTGTGTGATCTCATTGCGACATCTCAGAGATGTTAGGTCGCAGATGTGCTCACTTTTTACATCGCAGCGATGCAACGTTTGTGATATCGCAGTTTAATCTCTTTGCGACATCTCAGAGATGTTATGTCGCAAATATGCTTACTTTTTCACATCGCATCGATGCCACGTTCGTGATATCGCAATGTTACCTAATTGCGACATCTCAGAGATGTCATGTCGCAGATGTGTTGGCTGGGTTCGTGCCTTGCTTGCGACCGAAGAATCGTTGCCGCTCTAGCACTGTATTGATTCGAACTCCAAAATGCTCGTCAAATTTCTTCAGTACGTTATCATATGTTGTTTCTTCCTCCGACAACCGAAAGGACAGCGATATGTCATCTCCTTTCTCCCCCATCGTATAAATAAACGAATTCAGCTTGAACTCGTCGCTTTGGTTGTTGAGGCCACTGCCTAAACAATATCGTTCCCATCGGGTTTTCCATTTCGTCCACTCTTCGGATTTAAAACTAAATGCCGATGGTGGTTGGAGATTTGATTGGAACATAAACACTGTTCCCGCTTGGATGACATCGTCCTGTGTATCGTTGTCGCCGGGCATCTCGAACAAACTTTCCAAAGCGGTCGACCCTTTTTTATCGGCGTCGTTTTTTTGTTGGTGTGCACACTCACTTTTTCACCACGCTGTCGCATGTAGCACCGCTGTCCCCATGTAGTGCCTCGTCCTGCTAGGATCTTATTACTCCCTGGAGGGATAATAAACACCACGTAGTATTCGATATCGTCCTTTATTCTATATAGCCAATACATTGCCCAGACATGTCAGTCTGCTTCGTATGCTGTATACCACATACACTATATAAACATATACCTATAGATGCGCACAATACGATTATCCGAATACTACTGATCTACCGATCGTGTATCTGATCTGAGCTCTGATCACCTACCGTGAGGCGGGGGAAGAGGGGCATTGTTGCC
Organism: Chrysomela aeneicollis; assembly: GCA_029955515.1. Lineage (NCBI taxonomy): Eukaryota > Metazoa > Arthropoda > Insecta > Coleoptera > Chrysomelidae > Chrysomela > Chrysomela aeneicollis. The sequence continues at coordinate 1,096,936 of JARUHQ010000022.1, forward strand.
ACCTGTTCAGAACACAAGTTCACTACAAGTGCCTGAACCTCCTTTTTCAGTGAGGCGTTTTCTTTGGTAGTTTTTTCCATGCAGTCAATTCTGCTGTTTAGCTGCTTTATAATCGTTTCGAAGTCCGAAATGCGATCACTGCAGAACTGAACAGCTGTCATGACCTCTTCGTGTTGTTTCTTCATAGTTTGCATATCGGATTGTATATTCTGAAGTATTTTCAACATGAGTGAAGGATTTTCGACTCCTGAGTTATCCTGTTCTTCTTCTTCTTCATCTGGAAGCACTGTAGACGAGTTGCCAGAATCAACTGAGGATCGGCAGTCAGGGCAGATCCATACTGCGCCAGGCAAGCGGAAGTTACTCAACATCTGCTTAGAAAGCCCGACGCATTTTCCATGGTAGTAGTTAAGACAACTGCCGCCACACATCAAACCGGGTGTCTTAGTTGTAATTGACGAGGTACATATTTTGCAAATCATGGTATAGCTCACCGACTATAACGGTCAGTCCGTGAGAATATGTTTTTATCACTGAACACTTTTTGTGACTTTGTTTTGTTGAGTTTTGATTTTTGAATGATAATTTCAACTATGATTTTTATATAGGTTGAACTATTAGATAACACAAGAAAACTTTATACGAATCTGCGTCCACAAAATAACTAGTCCCTAGCGAAAAAAATATTTTTTTCGGCCAGGATTCACCACAGTAAATAGCAAAGTAATAGGAGAACCGAAAAGCACGTGTCGCACTGTGAAAGATCGACGTTGATATGATATATAATATGAAAAAATCCGCATAAATATCCGCATAAAAGTTAAAATATTTCAACTTTACTGCGATATTTCTTTTAAGCGGCCATTTTATTCGCATTAATTTTAATGAACCAGGCTTTAGAGCAAGCTTTAGGACCAGCTTTAGGATAGGTACTGTACTGTTTTTGACTGTTTGTACAGTGACCTATTACTTTGTGCTTGAACATCTTGATAATTGATACCTATGGCGACACCTAATACCTATTAGTGGAAACAGTAACCACTTTCTGGATGAATTTTACAGTGAATCTCCCAGCCAGCTGTTTGTGTTTTGTTTTTATTGGCGAGTCACGTGACGACGTGACACGAACATCTATATGTCAATGTCAAGTCAAACTAATCAAAGTTTCTTTAAATCAAAATAGAGATCAATGAAATATTTATAAATATCATTTATTACTTTCATAGTAGCATATAAATAATAAATAAATCCTACCCAGTACCGTTTGTGCCAGACGTACTTCAAGAGAATCGACGACCTGAATATAGTGTTGTCTGTCAGTGAGAGAAGTTTGATTGAAGTACATGATAAAGCTGCTATCATAAAAGTGAGTCACCGATTCAACATTGTTTTCTGCTTGTGCTGATATTCATTGATATTTCAGATCTTCAGAAAGTATTGATAGGTAATTCAATAAACAGTGAATACAAAAATGTCCCTGTACCCAAGTTTGGAAGATATGAAAGTAGACCAGATGTGTCAGGCTCAACTGAGTCACCTCATATCTCATTCTACGCCCCAATCTACTGAACCTTCTGCAGCTTACCAGTATCCCTCCTTTGCCCAGATGCCAGTTCCAACAAACAATGGTCAGCTCTATCCAGCATTGGGTGAATTTATGGGGCTGGAGTTGAGTGAAGCAGTAATTCAGGAGAATATGCCTGAGTATTCACAAGCTGTACTTCTGCATCAGGTATTTTGATTATGAATTATTAGCCAATGGATAATTCATAGAAACTGTGCATATTCAATAAATCCAGTAAGTTACATTGAATATCAACTTATCTCCAAGAAACTGAAATATAATTAAATAAAGGAAAATGAATCAATATCATTCCCACATTATTCAGAATAATCTAAATTACAAGAGGTAGAATACGAGCAGAAAACAACTACATTCCTGGCAAATACCATGCAGAATATTGAATTATAACCACTGGTAGTCTATGCATCAATTATTCATATAAATGAATAAAAATGCAAATATTTCTTTCTTCTAACATGCGTTTATGCTTCCAACGTGACAGAAACGCCTGACAACCATTAGACCGGTTTCGGGCTTATTGGCCCTCATCAGTACAGGGTAGTCAACTGAATGGAGATCCTGAGATCTCCACACGAGGCAAGGTCTGAATCGATGAAAGCATCCACGCATATTTGATAGCAGTGAGCCGATCCCCAAGCAGTGTATGAAGACGGCGACACAAAGCGGTGAAGAAAGAAAATATAATTTCCATTATTTTGAAGCACAGGCAATTGGTAGTAAAAGATAATGTAAATTTAGTACATACAATGTTAGTATCGAGGTTAGTACCTATTAATGATATGAATAATTCAAGCAGCTGAACATTCAAGCCTTCATTCAAGCTTTCAGAAATCATTCACTGAGCATTTTTCATTACAAATTTGTTGTATAATCCAGCTCAAGTTAGATCAATGCACAGTTCACATTGGGTTGACACTATATGTGAGAATTTTTTTATCTGAAAATAAATTTCAAAAGAATATAAAAAAGACTACCAATTTCAGCATAAAACTCATTAGCATGAATATGTTCCTCCTGATACATCCAGTGATATGAAAATATTGTATTAAAAATAGAATCAACTTTGCATGTTACTGATGTGCATATTATTCATAATATAACCTTCCTTGTTATCACTTCAATTATTTTATCTGGTGCAGATAAATTTGAATTGTTTTTTGATATGAAGCACAGTATAGATTATGAACAAGTAATCTATCACAGTGATGATTATGCTCTGATTCTTTTCAACATAGGAGTTCTTTCCAATGTCTTTAATTTGAAGGTTATTTTCAGGAGAAACATTCCTATAATATCCTCGACTGTCATATGTTCTTTCCCTTCACCATCACCAATACAGCCATCAAACACATCTTTGAAATTATAAATTCATGAGGAATTCAGCATTGATGGTCATCGCATTATTATTAATTTTAGGCCTTCAAAGTCCCCTGGCAGAATAACAAACCATTATCTTTTCTACACAACAGTTCAATTGTAGCTAATTTTATAGTAATTCAATATGGGACAATGAAAAATAATTGAATGAATAATTGTTTATATTTTACTCAATAGGTACCTGTCACAGTTCAACTGTGCCTCAGTTACCTCTGGATATATCATTTCAACTAAATCTATGTTTGTTTCTCTGATATCAAGAACGCCTAGAAAAATACAATGACAGATGCAGGTTCCTTTTTTCTCAAAATCATACTTGCAGAATTTACTGGAAAATGCGAGGGAAAATGTTATCCCAATTCAATTTTTCAGTATGCCATGATTTAAAGATCAATGATCTTAAGTAAAAATACGATTTGGGTACAGGTATAATGCACATAATTAGAGCTAATTATCAGATTTCTGTTCAGGAGTATCAGGAAATTCAATCTTATTTATCTATAAAAATTATATTATATTCATCATCTTAAAATCGTTTACAGATAGGTGAGTCTAGAGACCAATTGAGAAGCATAAAAAGTAAAACCTATAAGGATTCTTGATGTACCATATTGCCTAAAATATTATAGAGCATCTCTGTGCACCAAATAATTAGAGCAATAAATGCTTCCTTTAATGTACCATCCCTACGATATCGAAGAGTTTAAGGTTCAGAATACTTTCAAAGAATATGATCTACTTCCCATTATTTGTAACTAAAAAACTGTTATAAACCTTTTACCATTTCGAAACACGGGTACAAATGTATCTCAAGCCTACTTCATGTTAGAACAATTGCCATTATTTTTATGCGATTCCGCAAATTTGATTGAATTGTCGAAAAACCTAGTTCATGTTGAAGCGGACAATCGCTAAAAGAAGAGTTTCTCCATCCCCCAAAGTCGTGAGAGGAAACAAAGGATAGAGACAGTTTGTTTCGTTCAAGATATTTTCAACAAATACATTTAACTTCATTTAAATCAGATTCGTCCACATCAACACTCCTGTGAAGTAAACACCTTTTATGTTTAAACACATTTTCTTAATATAACCTTATTCCATTTGGAATGACAAATTCTGCGGAATTCGTTCCAACATGAACTAAGCTTTAGGCGTAAACATCATTCAGTAATATACATTTTGAAATTTCACTCTGGATTACTTCATATGTGTACTATGAATCGAGGAATAAATGTTCATTGAAACTGATAGTATTCAACTCATCATATATAAAACAAACGTGTCGGTTTTCATTAACAAATATGAATTGTATACATCCAAAAAAGGCTGAATCATCTGCAAAGTTTAGTAGAATTATGTATTTAAGGGCCAATTTATGCATCATTGTCTTAGTCACAGTCTTTGTCTTAATCATATAATCAAGTTAAAAGCATACATTTCAATGGGTGCATTTATGCAACATTTTTAGTCTCAGTCTTAATCATAATCATTGAAGCACGACCTTGAAAGTTACAAATTTCAACTTTTATGCTTATGATTGAGACCACATATGAAATACACATGCGTCGACTACGACCTGTCAATACAAATGACATTAAATTTGGTTTTTGTCACCAATATCGATGTCTGTGGCAATAATTGATAACAAATATAATATTCAGATATAGATATAATCTCGAATGTAATAATTGATAACAAATATCAATCGCTATCGATGGATTTTCGTCCAAAATGATTGAGACTATGATTGGGACTGAGTTATTACTATGACACAAGATTAGGATAAAGACAATGATGCATAAATTGGTCCCAACTCTGAAAACTTTATTATTGATTTCGATTCGATAGACATTAGTAACTTTTTATCTAAAATTTTCGAAAATTGAATTCACCATATAAGGATATGATTTTGTCAAGATGTTTCTGAAGTTCGGAATAACTTACAATATATCATCTGAATTATTTGTTTTGCATAAAAATGGAATATTATGGATGAAACTTTCGTTTTTCACAAATCTGATCTCTAGCTGTAATTGGTGTTTCTTAGCAATAGTTTTGGTAATAATGTACAGGGTGGACCAAATTCGAGGCGTAACATGGGGATCTCGTAAACCGTAAGAGATACAGGGTCGGTTAAATTGTGGCAAAGTTGCGTAATTTTGTGCTCAATGAAATGCTGTCGAGAAAATTGGAGATTTCCCACTACTTCCGGAGATATCAAAAAAAAAACTGAAATTTCGTGAAATCGTTTTGATTTTTTCCTGGTGTTATTAGAAGAAAATTTTCAAAATGAATCGCAGTTCATCATTGCCACTTTTTCTTTCCTACCAGATGACGTTGTCACATTTGCAGTCCGACGTTTTGTCTTCGGCCCACCACCATCAACTTTATTTTTTCAAATACGGACCTGGATTTTTTATTTTGGATTTGCTTTTATTTTGGTAGCGTGATGATATTGACATATCACAACTATCGGAAAAATTAGTGAATATGAGAAAAAAAGCCTATTGAAATTATTGCATCTTTCCAGCTCTCTTTCATTTCATTTAATGACTCACATTTAACTATTATTGATAACCAAATAGTATTAAATCAAATTATTGAAAATATTACCATCTTGTTGAATGCACTTGCGGAAAACAAAAACCATTCAATGAAATCGGATCATTATAGCAACAATTTTGGAAATTCTCGAAAGATGTGCCTTTTATCAACAAGTATACCTTTTTCAGATACTTGGGTATATAAATCTAAACTGATTTACTCACATTTACTTCAATTTACTTCAATGCAAACTAGAATATTTGAAGCGCTCTCAATAACGAGTGCAACGAAAACAAACCTATAACAAGAGCAATGTGTGAAAGAGAGATGGATAGATGCATTCATTTTAATAGGCAATTTTTCTCATATATACTAATTTTTTCGATAGTTATGATATGTCATTATCATCAGGGTACGGAAAGAAAACCAAATCCAAAATAAAAAATCCAGGTCCGTATTTGAAAAAATAAAGTTGATGGTGGAGGGCCGAAGACAAAACGTCGGACTGCAAATGTGACAACGTCATCTGGTAGGAAAGAAAAAGTGGCAATGATGAACTGCCATTCATTTTGAAAATTTTCTTCTAATAACACCAGGAAAAAATCAAAACGATTTCACGAAATTTCAGTTTTTTTCGGATATCTCCGGAAGTAGTGGGAAATTTCCGGTTTTCTCGACAGCATTTCATTGAGCACAAAATTACGCATCTTTGCCACACTTTAACCGACCCTGTATCTCTTACGGTTTACGAGATCCCCATGTTACGCCTCGAATTTGGTCCACCATGTACACCTTCAAAGATACAACATATGCTGCTAATTTGGACTGATGATTTTTGGACTCATATCGTAATGTCATTATTTTAACTAAAGGTCCAACATTCCTGAGTATATATGGATAGTGTGTGATAATATGAAATTTTGGTCTCAAAGATATTGCAAATACATAATTCTAAAAACTCAGAGTAGTGCTCGTTTATGAGATCAGCCAACTGATCACACATATTAGTTGAAATACAAGGACTTGGAAGTATTTTCAAAATTTTCCTAAGTAATTTTCAAAAACAATTATTTTTTTGGAGTTGTGTAGATTCGATATAGTTCTAGAATTCGTGACTAAAATTTTTAATAGTTCCAGCAAATTATGGACTTAAATGAAGAAAAAATAAAATTTGGGCGCTAATTTCTTGCAGCGCCGTTTTTTTTTTTTTTTTTTTTTCGTTTTTTGTTGTGTATTTGGGAGAGTTCTGGAGTTCTTGATTGGTTAGAAGAATAGTTCTGATGAATTGGAAGGGTTATTGAAAAAAATTGTTTCTGCAAGAATTTCGTAGAAAAAAATTATACTTTTGAACTTGAATGAATTTTCGTGAAAAACTGGTAATTTTCGATTCATCGTTTGTAATAAGGTGCAATTTTCGAAACTCACTATCGATCAAATAAAGAACAATACATAAATTGGAACAGTTCTGAGAGGAATTCTGAGTAGCGCTCGACGAGTTCTACGAAATATCTCCACTGCATTTTCGTGAAAAACTGATACTTTTCAATTCATTGACTATAATAAGGTTTTCGAACTTCACTTTCGATAAAATACCGATGACACAAAAGAAAAATTGAACTGTTCTGAAAGGAGTTCTGAGTAGCGCTCGACGAGTTCTACAAAATAACTCAAATGCATTTTCGTGAAAAACTGATACTTTTCGATTAATCGATTATGATAAGGTGCAATTTTCGAAAGTTAAGAGAGGGATATGAATGCCGTTTTCCACACAAAAAATTCCTGAAGTTAAAAATCTCGATTTTTTCATATATCGACGAAAACAACTTTCCAAAGAGAATCTAAAAATGCAATGAAATACAGGGTGTTCCCTGAGAAAAAACATAACTTTGATAGGCCACATTTTCTGGGATTTCCTGTATATTTCAAAGTAATTTCTGAATATTCCCTTTTTTTCACTCAGCAGCTGCCTGGCGCAAACCTGTCAACGCTTCTCTGTCACTCTCCCTATTCGAAATTAAAATTTATTTTTTTTAAATTTAGGCAACCATGATTGTGCCCCACAGACGGGGGAATTTGATAAAAAAAGTTGATCAAATATAATATTATTTGACAGTATTGGCCCGTGATTGAGCTAGGCGATCAATCAATCAATACATAAATTATCTAACATATAATCTTTGTCATCACCAAATAACAGATGAGGGTATATATTTCTTATGCCGTATCTTAGACTATATACGCAAGAGAGTGGAGTTCCTCAAAAACTAAAATAACAGATTTCTGTATTCTGTTTTCAATATTTCAAAAACGAAAAATGACACCTCAAATTGATCAGAATGAGAAATTTTTTCCCAATTTAACCGACCTTGTATCTCTCATAACAACTGATATTCCCATGGTGGAGCTCAAAAAACGGACACCTTGTATGGGTTTATCAGCAAAACACATTTATTCGACAAGATCTATCAACTCTCGGTTTTTGTAACGGACACGCTTTCGAAAGACCCAAAAACCCACCAAACCACCCGTCTAAAAGATGTCTACAAGATGGTGAAGCGATTCCCAATCCTCGCCCATTACCAGAACCTCTCGACCAAAACCACTTGATATGGATTTTGAGTTTCCACAGAAGAATACTTTCTGAAACCACCACGAGTGGCGCCATGATGCAAATTACAAGATTGCCGGTTGTTAATAAAATCATTTCATTACAAGATTTATGCGAAAAATCAGGAATACACGTGTATGTTATTATTTCTCTGCATTAACACAAAACCCCATATAGATATTTAATTCATCAGTTTCATTCACAACTAACTTCAAACATTTCATTACAAATCATACTGACTTGCGTTTGAAGAACGTAATTATCATTTCAGTGTATAAAGTTCTGTTAATTTTATATTTGAAATAGAACTGGAAACAATTCCATATAGCTATTTACTTCACCAAGTCATACTATGAAAAATATTGAACTATACATCTGTTGAAAATTATCAATACACCGTTGAATTGGACAAATTCTTCAAAACGATAAAAATGAAGTACGATTCAAAATAACGATGGAACGAATTCTATGGCGCATGCCTCAAGAGAGCTGGGTTCTTCCGCTGAAAACTGAATTTCAAAGTTAAATATCTCGAAATCATTCATCAATTTGACAACAGATATTTCAATTATTTCCATAGAGCTACCCAAAGATGCCCAAAGCACTAATCTTAATTAGCTAAAATCGACCGTATAAAATCAGAATTTCAATGTCAAATATAATCGAATGGAGATAACATAATAGATGTATATACAGTGTGTCCATCTTAAGGACTTACCACCCCTGTGAAATCGTTATTATTCTATCGATTTTGATTTTTTTTGTTAAATAGGTGAGTATTCGAAATGTTTATCCAATAATAGAGTGATTATATTTTTAGTCTTTCATAATTGCCAACTGCAACCAATTCTATTGACCCATTTTTCAAAAAGTACTTTTAGGGATTTTTTTTTTTTTAAATGATGATGGATTCTGAATCAGGATCACTTGAAACATCTGTACCGATTTTCACCATCATTAAACAGAATATGTCCTAAAAAACGAATATATATTTTTCATTATTTCATCGAAAAAATTTACTTTTCTGGTATTTTTGGGAATAATCAATGACAAATTATCATTGAGGATGATCCACCCAATTATTCTCCAATACACTTTTCAATACGTCGACGATCTTTGTTAATTACTTTTATTATTTTCTTCTTTGTAGTAGTAGTACTTTGTAGTAGTAGTAGTGGGGAGGTTCGTGCCAGGCAAGATTGGTACAGATATGTCTGTAGTAATCCTCAATGAGAATTTGACATTGACTCTTCACAAAAATACAACTATAATACTTTTTTATTAAATATTTGAAAAAATTGGTACAGGTATGTTTTAAGTGATCCTAATTCAGATACCAATATTTTTTGTGTAAAAAAAATCCCTAATAGTATTTGAAAAATGGGTTAATAAAATTGCTCGCAGTTGGTCACGTTAACAGCCCAAAAATATAATCTATTGTTGGATAGACATTTTAAATACATATCCAACAAAAAAGAGTTTCTCGAAATCGATCAAATAATAACGATTTTACAGGGGTGGTAAGTCTTTAAGGTAGACACACTGTATATTTGAAATCAGAAAGATATAGTCTATCCAATGGTGAAAAATAAAGGGGGTTCCATTAAGAAAATATTGTTGGTGACCATAACTTATTTTTAAAAGCTTTTAATGTTTTTCTGTTTACATACCAGGTGTAACAGGATCATGGTACACCCTCCGTATCTCTGTTAGTTTTAAAGGTAATCAATTGAAATTTGGGATATGCCATATACATGAAAAGCGTTTTTTTTACCTGAAAATGATACCAACTCTCGATATTTAAATGGATATTATTACATTCTGAAATCTGCATAATTTTCTGATTCCAATGATACCTCAGTGATATTTCAAACGTCAAAATGTTTGATAATTCAATTTTTAGTTTTCCATTTGGGTGAGCCATAATGGTTCCGATTTATTCAAATTGACCCGTCTAATGCTAGAAAAATCGAAATCCCGTCAAAAATACTGAATTGCGTTTTTTATGAGCAAATAAACTAACGGAGATACGGTGGATGTACCATGATCATGTGACACTGTGTACCTATATGAAATCTACATGAAAAGTTCAATGAGATTTTTTTTAGAAAAAATTGAACAATAGTTAAAAAACTTAAGGGGGGGTTTATAACATCCATGAAGACTCTGTACCTTTTACCACAGATTAGAGAACCTTACAGGCAAGACCCGCCCATTTTGTTTGATGTACCGATATCCGTTTTCATTGCCCATTTATTGTCATCAGGAAAAATAAAACACGATTCAATTGTGATATAGAAGTAAAGGTATAGCAAAAATGATGATATTCTCATCTAATGGAAAAGTTTGATCTAAATCAATAATATCACTCGATAAAAGTACTCACAATTTTTCGTCCTTGGGAGAACAATGTAATTTTATTTCCTCGATTTATATGAAGATGATTCAGAATCTTTATATACATATTAATGATTGCCAATAAATATAAACATATTATTGTACCTGATTCACATTCCAGACAATGAAGGTATATACCTATGATCACAGGTTGTTTAATTTGTGATGTAATGATCATCGAAACCTTCATTACTTCTCCTTTTTAATTATAGTTTATGAAAAACATGTTATACATTATAAGAACATAAACCCATATGAAATATTGGATCGTCTATAAGGTTTTCTAATTTGTGCTTTCACCCTATTGCAGGCCCAGCCTTGCTCCTCACACGGCCTGGTGGCGCCCCTCTCGGGTCAGTCGGCCGGCCTGCAGAGGGCGCGCGTTACGCACGGCGTGCGCGAGCTCTTGCTCTGCAAGGACAAGGACGGCAAGGTGGGCGTGCGCGTCAAGGCCATCAGCAACGGCGTGTTCGTGTGCGTGGTGGTGGACAAGTCGCCGGCCGCCTTGGCCGGCTTGAGGTTCGGCGATCAGGTGCTGCAAGTCAACGGGGAGGACGTCGCCGGATACTCCATGGACAAGGTGAGGGTGGCGGGCAATGATCTAATAATATATACTCTACTAGATAATCTCTTGCGTCGATGTGCTGTGCAAAGCATTGACTGCAACATTATAGAGAGAGAGCTATTCGCTATATGTCATGAGCAAATGAGTGCCGGTTGCATAAAAACCCGTCAAGCCTTCTGTTAACTTAACGTGCTAATGCGCCAGCTAAGGCATGCGTTGCCGTGGTTATAAACAAATTAAATATTTAATCGTCTGTCAAATCTTTATGCAACCGGCCCTGAGACGGATAGAGTTGAAAGGCATCAAGCAATGATTGTAACAATGAATATTTCGAAATTATCCATTGTCTGCCAAAGATTCTTGTTGATAATGCATTATTTTTATATTTGATCATTATTTTCAATAAATCATTAAAATCTAATATGTTTCCTGAAAGTTTCAAAGTTGGACGTATAATTGCCATTCATAAATCTGGTAAAACCAATGAAACAACAAACTATAGACCCATCACTATTTTACCATAACCTTCAAAAATATTTGAGAAGGCAATGCATAAAAAAATAAATTTTCACCTATCGTCAGAACATTCATAAATGAAAAATCTACCACAGCAAACCTTTGTAGTTTTCAGCGAGTATGTCTCCTAAGAAATATCCAACTGTCAAATGGATACCATTTAAACGGACCTAGCAAAAATATTCGATAAAGTAAATCACAATGTTTTGCTGAATAAATCAACATCATTTTCATTGGATGAAAAATTATTGTTTTTATTGAAACATTTTCGTTCACTAAACATATTAGCAGAATTAGTTTTGAGTGTTACAGAAAACTCGGCTTCATCTTGAGATCAAGGCTTGATTTTAAATATCAAACATCTATGATACTATTCAACTCCTATGTTAGATCTAAGTTGGAGTATTGCTGTATTATTTGTAACCCCGAGACCACAAATTTTTCAAAAATTCAGAAACAGTTTCTAAGATCCATGCACTTCAAAAAATATGGAATATACCCAAAGCATATATGCTAACGACGTGGAAGGATCGAGATTCTTTAATGCTTATAACTCTATAGGATAATTGTTATACATTTTGTCGGTATGTTTTTAATCTTCTAACTGATACATAATAACATAGTCTGTTTATAATCAGTATAAGTAAATAAATAAAATTATAGGCTATCTAATTTTGAATATAATATGAGTTTTACTTGTCAATTCACAAAACTCTAGCTGTGAGGATGTTTTGCTGTTTCTCAATGGAAATTGCGATTTGGTAAAATCATATTATAAATAAATGTGAAATTTTCATCCTCGAATATTTCGAAAACAGCTGAACCAAATATAAATAAACAATAAGTTTTTGAAAGCAGGAAAAAAAGATCTTCAATTTTGTCGAAAAAGACATAGGGTGTTCCATTGAAAATTTCGAGGTTGGTACCCATTTCTTATATCAGCGATATTCTTTGTTTCATCTGGTATAACTTTCTGGGGGTTCAGAACAAACCATACAACTTTTGCATTTGAAGTTTTTTTCTATCATCAATGATGAACCCTGTAGAAGCTTCTCAAATGTACGGAATAACCCTGTACGTGTTCTGTTTGTCATTTATTATTCATGAATTACTAAATTGTACCATCGATACCGACACCCTTTATTGCTTACGCTAGATACGGCATCATGTAGTATTTGTTTGGTATTAGAGTGGTATTGATGAGGGGGGACGAAGAGCAAGAAAGTACTATAACACAGTAGCGTACAGTTGAGATATTTTTGTACAGCACATATTAATTTTTTTGTCATCTTATAAACAAATTGCTGAAAGAAACAGCAATTCATTTAAGAGGTATTTGAGATTGCCGAAGGCTCTGGATATCCAAATAATTCAAATTGATTCAATTAGATTATTCAGTTTACCTCAAGTTCTTATCCTCACTTGTTGTCCAATCCAACAACACGCCTATGGGTTATGGATTACAAGATCTGGCAGAATGTGTTTCTGCAAATCTAACAGGACTTCGGCATTTGGTGGGGAGACTTTTCAAACTAATTCCTTGAAGAAAAACACTCGAAGCTATGTAAATCAGATCCAATCGACACCAGAATTCGTTAAAGAATACAACATGCGACATTTGTTGGATTTGTCAGATATGTCAAATTAACGCGTGTATTGTCTGAATTTCAAAACGACCAATAAATTGCCTAGTACTTCAAAACTTCCTCGGACCTACCAAACGAATAACCCGGATGCCGTATCTAGCTTAAGCAATATATCGCGCCCTGTTAGTGCAAGAACTAGGTAACTCAAATTTAGGCATTTTGAGTTATCCAGTTGAACCTGACCCATTTTTCATGCTCTATTTAATGCAACAACCAGATATCTCGTACGAGCAACCAAATGCATTTTAAGAGTGGTCAATTCTCTATTCTATAACTAGACATCTTGAGATATCCATTTGTTGCACTAGCATTATTGAGTTATCCGCCGGTACCTTCTTGTTCTATATATATGATATAATCTAGTTGTGCACTCAAATCAACAGGTGTATTTATGTGCTCCTATTCCTATTCTCGAAGTGTATTTTGAACAGTGTCAATGAAAAAATGACGTCAAGGGAAAAAACTCAAAATATTGATGTATAAACTTACGCGGATCGAAAATTGGTGATTGAAATAGGAGATGAAATTTCGATGGAGAAGTTAGGTTAGGGTTAGACGACTGGCTCATAACATTTGTATCAAAGCAAACTACCACTGAAAAAAATGACTAGGTACCTTCAATGAATCCTCCGGTACGCCCTAGCGAGTATAAAGGCCAACGTAAAATTCTTCGGAATATGGCAGTTTCCCAAAGTGACATATGTATGATATTGACATTTGAATTGCGTTAAGTTTGGAATCTTTTTGGGTTTTATTCAAACTAACCACGGACAGCCAATATAGGCTTTGTGATTTTTCAGTTTGTTTGCAGGCAACCTTATGTTATATCAATGTTAAACTTTGTAAATTCTGTAAATAAACATTATTATTATTATTATCATTATTATCATTATTTCTCAGTCCAAATTAATTTGTATTTGATAGGTGATCTGCTTCTAAGTGCTAGTCGTTGAAAATAGATAACTTCAATGTTTTTGACTAGGTTCATCAGCAACAACTATATATCTCAGGATTTTTTATCAGAATCTGCAAAAATATTAAACCCAATTCTCCCCAAAATTAACAAACTATTATACGATATTCAACATCAGTACATACATTCAATGTTTTCGATCAATTGAGTGTTGTAATTTTTTGACATCATGAATCTTCAAAGTGATTTCGAGTTGGTGCACAACGGCTCGCTTAACGTTACGAATTTGTATGCACCGTATCTACAAAATCATTTAAGCTCGCTCAACTCTAAGCGGCCACAATCGGCGGCTTTATAATTTAAGCCAGGATTATGTAGACATGATAACCCCGTTTTTTTACTGAATGTTTCAATATTTTTGAATAAAAACCAATGATGGAAGTCGATAATTCTGGATGAATGAATTCAGTCTATAAAAATATGAAATTACTTGTTGCAACTACGTTAGTTTTCAAACAAAGAATCAATGAAATCATAACACATATTTGATAAAAAATGATATACTTAATGTATTTTTTTCTTTTTTTTCTTCAATAATCAAATGTAGCATAATAATAACCATCACTAATATCTATATTCGCACTCTCTTCAATACTTAATACGAAATTTTTCTGTTTCAAAAGTAACTCTCTGTCTCTAATATTTCGATCTATTTATATTTCTCTTTTTCTCATTATGAGAGCATTTTCTTCATTCATGTGGTTTAGCTGCCTTTCATTTCAACTATGTATTCCAACATTTCAACTTCATTTTCTTCATCAGGGTCTCTCTCTACACACACAATAATAGTGTTATCATCTCCATCATCATCAAATTTGATTCGAAAACCCACCATTGTATTTCTATTGATTATCGACATTAAAAGATCGTCATTATCATCCCTCTTTATTTTTGGAAGGAGGCCTTCGCCAGTGAGACGAACTTTCCTCTTTTCATCCGCCAAGGTTTTCCTGATCTGTTTTTTTCTATTCTCCATTTCTTCAAAGAAGTCATACTGCGTAAAATACTTTAGTAGATGAAGTACCATTGAAATCATTTGTGATCTGCTCTCAGGTATTTTCCTTCTATTATCCTCTCTATCACTATGGGTGCATGATTATCTGAAATAATTCTTCTCCGATGATGTGAAGTTTTTAACCCTAACTTTTTCACTCATTTTGCTATGAATAACTATAGATAAGCAAATAAAATCGAAAATTCGACAGTTTGAATTTGAAATCCCGCACCTGAGGTGTTTGTAAGCATCTCACCCGCACCATCAATGACTTTGACACGTAAAACTATAAACTTGGCTTAAATTTTAAGCGAGCTCAGGGAAGCTTCGCTTAAGAGAGAAAACAGCGAATACGGCCGTAAGGGGGCGATATGATCTAAACCGACACCCTCCGCAGGTGCACGACATGTTCAAGAAGAGCCCCGTTAACGGCATCAAGGTCGTCGTGCGCGACAGACCGTTCGAGCGTACGATCACTCTACACAAGGACAGCGTCGGCTGCGTCGGCTTCCAGTTCAAGAATGGCCGGATCGTGAGCATCGTGAAGGATTCTTCGGGCGCGAGGAACGGCGTGCTCACCGACCACCAGCTGCTCGAGGTCGACGGCCAGAACGTGGTTGGCATGAAGGACAAGCACGTGAGCACCATCATCGAGAAGGCCGGCCCGGTGGTCACCATCACCGTCGTTCCCAGTTTCCTCTACGATCACATGGTCAAGAAGTGAGTTGGGATGTTTTTCTATAGTTTATTCCCTGGGCTGCGTTCATGCATTCACTCCGTAGCCGTTCAAAAACAGAGGGTATGCAAGACAAATGTCGATTGTCATGATATCATATCATTACAATGGGAACTTCACAAATACCTCCATTTGTTGAAAAATATAGTTAAGGCTGGCTTATAGCTCGAGAATTCCGAATTTAAAACAGTATAACAGCCCACACAAAATATCAATAAAAACAACCATCGCAGAAATATACTGTCAGAGTACATTCGAAAGCAGAGTTTGCAGAGTTTACACTGCTGGAGTAAGTTTATGAACGCTTTAGAGTAAACTCTCCTTACTCAGAGTAAGTTTATGAACGTAGCCCCGGAAATGTTTGATTGTGCGAGACGATTCTTTTTCGTTCGTTGTGCTACCTGTACTACTGATGATTCCTTCGATCATATAACAAACTAGATGAATAACGCACAATCCTTGCCACATTAGGTCCGTGTCTCACGGTCAAACTATGGAAGTGTGATGTCATCAATGACGTGTTCTAAATATTTTACCTTTTTGATGAAAAACTAAGGTTAGGGTTTTTTCTTGACACCGAAAATCGTGTGAACAGAACATTTCAAATATTTGAATCAAATAAACAGAAATGACGTCACGTCAAACAGATTTGATCAAATAGTTTAACCGTGAGACACGGACTTTAGTTGTTTGAAGCCCAAGGATGGTAAACTAGAGAAGGATGGTTCATTCAAGCGATTTTTTCGGCCAAAAGGCGTGGCTTCCGAAGGCGCGCGATGACGTAGTCAACGGCCCTGAATTCAAAATTATTAATGCTGAATATCACTAAATGGGCATTAAAAGTAATTTTACTGTGATGTACCTTTTTATAATCGATACATATTCATTATTGATGGTTATTGGTATCATATGGCTTCAAATATTAGTAATTTTTGTGAACAAAAACTCCTTGATTCACAAAAATTTCTGAATGTCCACCCAGAAAATAATACATGAGATAATTTAACGTTTACAAAACAGGGAATATACCTA
This sequence comes from Chrysomela aeneicollis, assembly GCA_029955515.1. Lineage (NCBI taxonomy): Eukaryota > Metazoa > Arthropoda > Insecta > Coleoptera > Chrysomelidae > Chrysomela > Chrysomela aeneicollis. The sequence goes on from JARUHQ010000022.1 coordinate 1,113,909, forward strand.
TTCCATAAATAGGTAAGTACCTAATACCTACCTTGAAAACAATTTCATATTAAAAATAGGAAAGTTTCAATGAAGAATTCATAGGTACTGATGAATGATGCATGTAATGTATGTGTGCATATATATTTTTCAATGCACAGGTTATTGAAAGTTCATATCTTGATTTGAAATTGATATACCTACCTATTTTATCAAGTTTAACAATTATCAGTGAATGGTGAAAATGAAATACATTCTTTAATTCAATTTCCTACATTATACATAATAGTTATATAAATATATTGACATCCATTTCTATCTTCTCATTAGCTGACTATTTTCTTCATTTAGAGAGAGAGAGAGAGAGAGAGAATAATCTTTATTGTCTAAAATGTTCTACATTTTATTGACAAAGATATATGTCATGTGTATAAAAAACAAACAATTGTAAAATAAATAGTATAAAAAATATTTACATAAAGGTTACAATGAGGTACAAACATGTTTCCACAAGTACAGTTCATCAAAATCTTGATATAAATCTCATTGATTGCTGTTATTTGTTCAGGTAAATGATTATATATCTGTCTACTTCTATAGATTTGAGAATGCTTGGTCAAAGTTGATGTGGGGAGTGGAAGGACAAGTATCATCTCCCTACGTGTTTGCCTTTCTGTTCGATTCAAGAACTTTTCTTTATGTTTGTGAAGCAAGCATACAGTCTCTATAATGAAAAGTTCGAAAATTGTCAGTATTTTATTATTGCAGAAGATTGGCCTACACGAGTCACGCATCCTCAATTTGAATATTATTCTCAAAGCTCTTTTCTGAATAACGAATATACTTTGCAATAAAACCTGGCTGCTAGAGCCCCAGAATGGAATTCCATACCTAAGATGACTCTCCATAAGTGAATAGTATGCGGTCAAAGAAGCTGAAAGTCCGAGTTCACGAGATATGACATTTACGGCAAAGCAACCAGAAGACAATATTTTTTTAGTGCATTAATTTGTGTATCAAACCTCAAGTTACTGTCAATAAATATACCGAGGAATTTCGTTACAGGCTTACTTTCAATCGTCTGATAACCTAAAGTTACCTGATCCAAATCCCACTTAAATGTGACCAAATTTGTTTCAGAAAGATTAAGTGACAACATATTCGATTCACACCAATTTTTTATTCTTTCTAAATCTGAGTGTATAGTTCGAGTCAAAGTAGCCGGATTTCTATTACGCCAAAATATTGTGGTGTCATCCGCGAATAAGGTGAATGTTCCTGATATATCCAATTTAGCCGTTTAATCATATTGGAAACCAAATTGTACGGGATTTAAAATCTTATGTTTTTCCAAAAAGCCCACTATCCTGCGTTTGACTAGTTTTTCGATGATTTTTGATAACGTTGATAGAATTGAGATCGGTCTGTAATTACTAGGGTCATCAATGGCACCTCCTTTATGAAGTGGTTTCACTTTCGCAGATTTCAAACGTGAAGGAAAAACACCAGCGGCAAACGATGTATTTATAGCTATTACTAAAGCTTCAAGGGCTTCATCTGGCAATTGAAGGAGCAGTTTTGCTGAGAGGTTGTCTTCACCAGCGGATTTTTTATTTTTGATTTCTTTCATCACAGATTTCAGTTCACTCAAGACAGTATCATACAAAAATAAGGAGTCTATAGGAGAGCTCACCTTGTTCAAATTATGAAGCGGGTCTACTATTGGGATGATATCTTAGGTCAATTTTGAGGCTATTGAACAATAATATTCATTCAAATGATTCAAGTCAATCTTTATTTCCGGGTCATTTTTTTCTTATTACCTCTCAAGTCGTTTATTATTGTCCACATTTCTTTTCGTTTATTACCTGCCTGATTCAGTCTATCGGTATAATAGAGATCTTTGGCTAATTTGATAGTTTGTAAATACGACGAAAGTTATTGAAATATGAAATAAAAAATATATTGTCACTATGGAATTTTCTAATTGTATACAGGCATCTAAGATTTTTGGAAGAGATTTTAAGTCCTTTTGTGAACCAGGGCTTGGATTTTTTCCGTTTCAACAAGCGCAGCGGAAATGCCTTATTGAAATTTTCACAAACAAGTTTCTGAAATTCATTCACTCGATCTTCTGTTTCATTTATAGAATCCCAATCTGTGGCTTGACAGTGATTTAGAAATTGTGCATAGTTTTTTCTGCTATATATTCGTCCATATCGTTTGTCCTGGTTTATGGTTGCATCTTTAAGAATATTGGGAATGAGACAAAAAACAGATTCATGATCAGATAGGCCTGGATTAATTACTGAGGTCGATACATTCTCGATGTTTGTACAGACATAATCTATAATACTCGATGAAAATTTGGATATACGAGTGGGACTATCTACATGCATGACTAGGTTAAAGCAGTCTAACAAGTTATCGAGTGTTTGGGTTTCAGTGCATGATTTGTTCGCATAATGTATATTGAAGTCTCCAGCTAAAATTTTTGATGCGAATGGGGGCAACTTTGATAATAAATATTCTAGTCTTTCCATAAAAATATGCTCTGATGAGGGTGGCCTATAGACACACACCATATAGACATTACTATGTTGTGAGTGAATTAAAGAAAATTCAAATTCTTCTTCTACAATCAAATTGTCAAATTTGCTTATATTCACAAAATTGAAAGTTTTCAAAAACTCTGTTTTAATCATTATCAAAGTTCCTCCGTGCAGTGAGTTTCTTCTGCAATATTTTGATATAATAGCATAACCAAGCATACATAGGACTCTACTATAGATTCAATCCAGGTTGTTTCTATTATTCGCATAAAATAATGAGAATATAGGTACTTCTACTTCATAATACATTTGAAATAAGAGTTTCCTGAAAATATACATCTTAGATTCATTACTCGAATGATAATCGATTTTTCTGGTGATATAAAGTTTCTAATCGATTTTTCTGGTAATATACAGTTTCTAATCGATTTTTCTGGTAATATAAAGTTTCCAAGTTAATATAAAGTTTCCAAGTTAAGTTTCGCGCGCCCACAAATGATTATTCGAAACTAAAAACAATGTGAACTTCACTTCGCACGACTGCTGTAAGAACAGTATAGCAGTATCTAGTATCGTTTAGAGGGTGTAGCAATAGTGTATAATATGTATTTGTAATGGAAAACTATGAATCATTCAAGTATTGCTTTGCACCAATGTGCAAGAGCATAACAGTAAGGAAAATATTCATAAGATAACCAAAATATCGACTTCGCCAGTTGAAATGGCTGAAAGCTTGGAGGAGAGAGACATATTGCTGTGTTTGATAATTTCAATGTTCGTATATACATGTCAATGAATTCTAGTTTGAAAAGAGTTTGGGACCACGTTTGATGTGGTTCAAAAATTCAAAAAGTATACCTGATTAAGGTACCTAATATGAATAATTGCATTAAAACTTTTTGGTATATATGATATGATATGATATAGGTAAATATAATAAACTGGGTTGGTGGACCAGTGCGCAAAGCCGCTGGTCTATGGGCCTGAGGGTCCGCGGTTCAAATCCCGGCTGCTATTGGAAATATTTATGTATTTCTATAGTATCGTTTAGCAATAGGAGATAGGTGACCAACCGAACATTCTTGGTACCTAGATATCAATCCTTCGGACTCTCTACGGTAACCAACCGAGTGGTGCTTCGGATGACACTTAAAAAGCTGAGGTCCCCGTCTTCCTTACTCGTACAAGTCCTGGACTTACGAGGGTAGCTTTGCAACTAAGTTGGCGGTTAAAAACAGTTTTCAATAATATTGATTGTTTTGTTCATCCTTATTCGAATTCGATTTCAAGAGTTTGATATATTACACAATAGTTGATTGAAAATACTGAAGTCCACATTGAAAAATTTAGAGGGGAAAGATTCCGTCTCCTTTTGAGGCAAATTCACTGGAAGAATGTAGCTGAAATTCCAAACATTCGAATGAACGAAATGAATAAAACAGATTACCTCATATAAATGTCTGTTTAGTATGTACCTTTGATGTTACACACTCACGGTCACTGTATCAACCAATTACAGGGCGGCTCAAGAATTTTCTGCGGTTGTTTCCTATTTTTTAATCCAATAATAATATATGAATGATATATATTTTCGAATTCAGATCGACGGGCTTTATCGAATTATGGATAAAAATATAGATCTAATTAAAAAAATAAATTTCTGAGCCACCCTGTATTTTGTTGATATAAGGATAAATTGAGTTCAGATTCAAAAAATTTATGAAAAATTATTCCAGAATTGTTCTTGAACGACCGAAATACGTTTAAAATTACCAGGATAGAGGGGGGTGACACATTTAAGTGGGGCACCCTGTACTTCAACTGTTCATAAAATAGCAATACAATCTGAAAACTACCTACTGAGAATGTGACTGGATCGAAATACAAACTAAAACTTTGCGACCTCTGTTTTCTAACAGGGTGCCAGTTGTTTTCATCATGAAAATGCGAATCTTTGCCACAATTTAACCGACCTCGTATATCTTATAATAACAGTTGAAAATATAATTTCATGCGAAATTCCTAAAACGATATATTTTCCTCTTGTTTGTACCATTGTGATTTGTTTCAGAATGGCTGGTTCGCTGCTGAAAGACCTTATGGACCATTCTGTTCCTACGTTGTAAGCTCTTCTTCATATTTTTTTCGAGAATATTTTGACATCTTTCCATTTTCATTGTGGAAATTTTCGAATGTCTTTATTCTCGTTTTCGTTGAAACTATCGAGTATACTTACATTACCATATTACATTCTTTATCGTACGTTAAGTTGAATAGATACTTCAAGTTTATAGCCATAACCCTTTTTATTCAATATTGTTATCGTTTCTTAATTCTAACAAGATTTGAAATGTTCATAATAGCCACCAGAGCAAATTTTAGCAATTTGACTTCAATTAATTCACCTTTTAAGGTATGAATATACACCATAGAAGGTTATTTCATATTAATCATGAACAATATTCCTTGCCTGCCAACGTGTAAGCTGCACACTCATATGATCTGTTTATCTTCTTGTTGGTGTTATCAATACGATTTTATGAGTAGTAGTTATTTAAGTTTTTATAAAATATGCGATAACAAACATTATATTTATATGAATATTCTTCCTGATAAATTTGATGTTTAGTGATGAATACCACGTTCAGTGTAATGCACCAAAGAACGAAGATTTGTGATTGATCTGTGCCAGATGATAAAATTGTTTTTTTTAATAAAGGAATAGCTATCCATTACTTTTTTTTTCCTGTCACCGACGTCACCATATCTTGACACAAACAATGTTTGCAAATTTTGGTTTTTGCCAGTGAATTTGTATCGGAAAAAGAGATCCAGAATGTGACCTCAATTTTGTATCTCCTATAGTTACTGAGTACCTACCTATACAAACACCGAAATTTTTCCATCATGTGGAAACAAAAAAGTAATGAAGTTGAGCCATCACTGAGAAATAGGTATCTTTCTTAAGATTTCAAATACTTGAATCGAAATGAATTCAGTTAGGTTAGGTATGTATACCTAATACATATATTACGGTGAATTTGCAAAAAACGCATTGATTTGCTTAGTCTTTGCTTCATGTTTCATGACATGTGAACTTCGATCTGGGCCCCTATTCTTGAATTCTAGGGAGTAGAAAACAGTACAACTATCTAAATTCTTGACAGATGAATGATAAATTTCCTTCTCAATTTTCTATCAGTTTTTCTACTCCCTAGAATTCAAGAATAGGGGCCCTGGAGTGTATATTTCTTTCGCCACATGGTATCGCTGTTTCCAAGTTGCTATTGCAACGCGGCTCCCTGCTGTTGAATACGCGTGGCGATGCTTTCATTGGGACAGGCATCGCTTTCGGGTAGCGGTCCCAGGATCTCTACCCGGTGACTACCCTGTACTGATGAGGGCCAATAAGCCCGAACCCGGTCTGCAGGTGGTAAGGCGTGCTCGTCTCGGTGTGAGCATTGTCGCGTATTAGGAAGAAAGAATACATTTATTGCATACTGTCTTCACTTATAGTGAATCGTTGCATACACTGTCCGTAAAGTACGGAACAAATTCATTTTTAGCTAAAAAGGTCATTTTAAGAAATAATCCTGAAACACGTCGATTTTTGATTTTAATTTACCGTATTTTAAAATAATAATCTAATATACAGGGTGAATTACGTTCGAGTAATGACGTCACCGTCATTTTTCTTAAATGAAACACCCCCATTTTGTCTCAATTTTCGGATTACTCTAGCTGAGCTGATTCCAAAAATGTATCACATGTTGATTCCAATTGGTACAGGGTGGACAAAAATACAGTAGTTGTGTGTGTGCTTATAAAGTAACGCGTAACGTTCTTTATTAGGTAAATTAAAAATGTTATCAAAAATACTTATCGTCTAGCGTCAATTGGTTTAAATGTAAAAGCCCGTAGTTTACTACATGACTAAGTATTTTTGATAATATTGTTAATTTACCTAATAAAGAATATTACGCGTTACTTTATTAGCACACACAAAACTATTATATTTTTGTCCACCCTGTACCAATTGGAATCAACATGTGATACATTTTTGGAATCAGCTCAGCTAGAGTAATCCGAAAATTGAGACAAGGGGGTGTTCCATTTAAAAAAAATGACGGTGACGTCATTACTCGAACGTAGTTCACCCTGTATATTAGATTATTATTTTAAAATACGGTAAATTAAAATCAAAAATCGACGTGTTTCAGGATTCTTTCTTAAAATGACCTGTTTAGCTAAAAATGAAGTTGTTCCATACTTTACGGACACAGTGTATACTGCGATTGGACATAATTCAGTGTTATGCATGGTATTAACCAGGAAAGTGGGTTTTCCCGCTAGTTGTCTTCAAGTCATTCAAACTGTGTTCAATATTATAAATTGGATAGGACGTGAAACGTTTTCCTTTAATTTTTTGATAGTGTTTAAATTTCATGGCTTGTCGTTTTCCAAAAATGTTTTAATCAACCTAATTTATTCTGAGATGTGAATTTTATTTATTGATACCGCGAAATTCCATCAAAATGTGATTCTCTGGCTTTGGTATGGGTTATTTCCTCTTACGGTATAACCCCTTCTCTTTGGTATAAGTTGTGTTGTAAGCCAGGTCTGAGGTTAACGTCATGTCTGGCATGCAAGAATTCATATCCACATTAATACAAGCATAGCTATTAAAATCCACCAATCAGAAGTATTATAGTTGCGCCTGTGTATTACGAAGGATTTGAGACAACAGTCCGGTGAATAACGAAGCTAGTAATAACTATTTTAAGGAGTATGATGGCCAGTGGGTAACGTGCCAGCTTTCCAAGCTGGTGCCCAGTGCTGCTCGGACATTCATTCAAGCGGAATCGACGTATAAATTGGCTCTGTTTGTGTTCGTCGTAGAGGCTGAACGCGCCGTCCCATTAGAAACAACTATAAACTAGAGTGAAGGTGAAAGTGTGGTGTTGGTGTTTGTGAGGGGGTGAGTACTCCCCTGCTATGCCAAACACGCAAAACACCCCAAAACCCCACGAAGAAATTTCCGTGGGTCGGCCCAAAGACTGAACGGTTGGTTGGGTCCGTTCCACGGAATCTCAGGATGTCTCCTTAACTTTGCCCACCCCGAGCATTTCTATTGGCGGAGAGGAGTAAAAATCCCAGAATTAACGGAATTTGCGAGGAAAGATCTCCAATACTGTTGTTTATATACAGTTTTTATACAAGTGCTTGCTAGATTTTAATTAGATTTTAAACTATTTATATTTACTGAGATTTACTAGTGCATGTATTTAAAAAACAAGAAACCCCAAAACAAATTCAATTCATTTATTTATTAAGTAGTTAAAGGATTTTAAACCTGTCTAAGGCAGGCGATGGCCAGAGGGGTGAGAGTAAACCTCCGACGGAAGAGCTGGAAGAGCCGGAAGAGTGGCCCCAAATTCTGGAGCCACGAAAACATTGTCAAGGGAGACAAGACTAAGAAGAAGATCCAGACTACAAATCATCTCCCACTCCGATAAGCCAAAAGATCTCTCAAGGCACTTTTGGCAATACATGTGTTTACAGAAAAGAGGGGAACCAAAAGTCCCAGAAAAGAGAAAAATAGAAGCCTTTAAAAGGCTCTATGAGGCCTAAAACACTCAGATTTTCTCACCTGGGACGATTACATCAACGGTAAACTGCCTGTATATGCGGACAAAATATATAGCTGCAACACCCTAAAGAAAATAACAGCGAAAATTAGAGAAGAGTATGAAACAGACCTGGACTCATCCAATCCTGAGTCCATCAGCTCCAAAGCGTCGAACGTGGAATCAGACACACAGGAAAAGCGGAATGCCAACATGAGGAGGCAAATCTCTAGAAAGAGCAGTGACTCTGAGGATAAAAATAAGGGCCAAAGTAGCGGCAACGAGGAAGAAAGTGAATGAGACGGAACATGAGTTCTACCCACCAAAGGGACATGTTTTACAAGCCAACCATCCCTAGTAACAAAGAAAGGTCCCCTATTAAGGTAAATGAGCCTGAAAAGGAAAAAGAAAACACCCTCAAAGGGAAAAACCAAATAGAAATACAAATAAACGGCCAGCCACTTTGTACCCGGAAATACACATAATAGAGTCATTTAATGTGCCGACACAAGAAAGTCCAACTAGAGAGTTTGCCTCCTAGTACATGGAGCAAGGAAAGGATGGATGAGGAGGGTTTCCAGGTCCAGAAGAAAACATCCAAACTAAGCAGAATCTTTGTACAAAGATCAAAACTAACAATCTGAAACGGTAACTAAAAACCGATTTCAACCACTAACAGAAAAAAATCCGGAAATCCCACCACTTCCAGGAAATGATGTGGATATGGAGGCTGAGGAAGAGATACGCCCAAACCCTACCAAACCATCAAAACAAATTAACAAACATAAACCACTCCCTATAATCATCCAGCGGACAATTGCAACAAAAATTGCAAGGGATGAATTAAATAGATTAATTGTTAATATAACGAAGAACAACTAACAGGTTCTATATCGAATATGGAACAGATACAACGTTGGTATACTTTGATGAAGAGCTGGACTACGTAATGTTAAAGAAGTACTTCCTGCTACAAGAGGAAAAAAATGTTTATACTTACGCACTCAAAAATGAAAAAAACCATGCATTTGTTTTGAGGGGGTTGAATCACCTTAAAAAAGGTGGAGCAATTGAGACAGCAGCGGGAAAACAGGCCACGTGCAGTAAAACGTCAACCGAATAGGTACTCAACGCACGCCCACCAACGTGCAAAATATTTGGGAGCAGAGAAGGTTGCAAGAAGAGAAGCCGAAGAAAAAAGAAGACCGGACAGTGCCCCTTCGAGGGATGATGCCGTGGAGCGAGGGACCGGGTTGTTGGCCTCTGAATTTAAGAAATTAAACGCGAAAGTAAATCTTGTGGGTCTGCTTGAGGCCATAAGGGATTTAAACAAACTATATTAACAAATACGACAGACGAAATCACAATTATACAAATTTTCAGCCAGTTCTCTGCAGGAATTGGTAGGTACAACATTAACTTTTAGGGCGACACTCAAGATGTGCGAAATTAACATAAACGGCGTCAATAATAAGATGCCTAGTTTAGTTAATTTAGTGCATCGTCTTGGCTTGGTTTTTCTTGCTGAGACTAAACTGCGTCAAGACCATCGGTTCAAAATACGTGGATACACAGCCATCAGGGCCGACAGGCCCAACGCGGAAAGGTATGGGGGGTAGCCATACTAATCAAGAATAACATTCCCCACACTGTGGTCCGACAGCGGCAAAGTTCCATCGAATATGTCGGTGTCCGACTACAGGGTGGGGAAGTACTATTTGCTGTTTATAATAGACCGCTAAACAAATTTAATTTCGTAACCGAGTATTAGTAGCTGGTGATCTCAATGCTAGGCATGAGGACTGGGGAAATGGTGGCAATAATACCAACGGAGTTACGCTGCAAAGATACAATACACTCACCATCACATCCATAGATATCACACTAATACCCCCACTCATTTCCCATCGAATGGAATGACGCCGTATCGACAATAGACTTGGTAGTGGCCAAAAACAACAGACATTAAAAACCTAAAAACCATAGATGAGTTCTGACCATTTGCCAGTCTGCTTTGAAACTGGTAAAAACCCAGATCCGATAATTAAAAAGATATAGGTATGACTATAAGAACACAGACTGGCAAATGTTCAGAACTTGGCTCACCGAAAACACAGTTATTAAAAATGAAATTCAACTGAGTGAGGTAAACAGAGTGGAGTCGTAAAATGGACAAATAATATACTTAAAGCTAGAAATATATCAACAAATATGGTCACTACCAACTCCAATTTGGACAAACTTCCAGACGAAATTCTTGAACTCATACAAGAAAGAAAACACGCCAGAAGGGTGTGGCAAAGAACCAAACGTCAAGAAGATCGGCAAATAATATTAAACCTAAACAAAACTATTGACAACGAAATAAGGAAGGTCAGGAATGACGCCTGGATGGCCAAATTGAAACGTCTTAACCCCGAGGACGGTTCACTTTGGAAAATGACAAGACAATTATTGAAAAGGCAAACAACACCAATTCCCACCCTAGTGACCGGCCAAAGGGAAGCGGTGTCAGATCTTGAAAAGGCGCAAATGCTTGGGGAGTATTTCCAACAAACCACCAACATTGACACTACACCCAGAAATCCAACACAAACACAAGCGACACAAACAACACAAAACCATAGAAATAGACCCAAATCTCCGTTAGACCGTCGAGAGCTGGTGAAAGAAATGACAAATCCAGGGGAAATAAAAGAGATAATGAAATACATAAACAATAATAAAACACCAGGTCTCGACAGTATTGACACCATTTTGCTGAAAAATCTGACTATAGCAAGACGATCATCCAACTAAACCACATCATCAATGCAGAGTCTAAAAAGCGGAGTAGTGGTATCCCTGCTAAAACCAGGGACATATGGGAAATTCCCTAAGAGCTACCGCCCCATGATAGGTACCTTGTTGAACATGTTGGCCAAGGTGGCTGATCGTGTGATACTTAGAATCGTGAAAAAGCACGTGAAAAGGCTGAACCTGATACCCGATGTGCAATTCGGGTTCCGCGGCGGACATTTAGCACTGCGTCCCAAGTGGCTCGAATTGTACATGGGGTGAAGGAGGCATTCAACTCGAATAATAAGAACACCGTCATGGTCTTAATTAGGGCAGGCGGGATGCCGGACTATGTGGTTAATGTTGTCGACTCATATATGAGCCAACGGGAAATCAGTTCACGTGTGAACAGGGCAGTGTGTCTGTATGTTTTCCGCTCGGGGCAGGTGTTCCGCAGGGGTCATGTCTTTCGCCCTTACTCTACTCCTTGTATACGCATGACTTCCCTGTCTATACGATAGAAAGAGTGCTGCATTGTATGCAGATGATACTGCGATATATGCGCGCTCGTTCTCTTCGGATGTAGCAAAAATGCAAGTTCAAATTCATTGGGACAGGGCAGTCATGCCATATACTTTGACAACGCAAAGATCCATGTTAATAAGGACAAAACAGATGTTATAAATTTCAGTAGAAAGTTCACCAATAACGAATTACATGGATCATGGAGCGTGTCGGGGACGTAAAGAGTGATGGACGAGCCCGTTGTGAAATACCTAGGAGTGAAGCTGGACAAGATTATGAACTTCAGAGAAAATACTAAATACTTAATAAAGAAAACACGAACAGCAATTAAAAACTTATTTCCTTTAATAGCGAAGAATTCGAATTTAAATTTTGAAAATAAGCTGCTTGTACCGCTTGTCCAGTATGTTTTGCAGTATCTCGGGAAACCATGCATATGAATAAAGATTTCCAGGTACTGCAGAACAAAGTCCTCCGTATCATCACTCATAGTGATAGATACACCGGGTGGCGGACATGCACGCATATGGTGCCATGACTTACCGACAATAGACAATTACACAAGGAAATAAGAGGGTTTTTTTCAACCATTTTCCCTCAGTAATAGACAATTACCATTAACGACAATTTAAAAATAAATCATTTACGACCTCAAGTCGAAACCAGCAATGATTATTAATGGGGCAAAAGCTCTAGGAAATAATTTCTTATACTCAGAGGCTGACTCACCGACCCTCGGGTCGCCTTTGATGGGTTACTGTCAAGGGTTCATTCGTGTTTATAATATTGTATTATATAAATAGAATAAAATTGAATGGATTGATGCTCTTGTACTTGAAAATTTTGATTTAATAAACATTTTGAAAACAAAAAAAACTGAGCTGGCGAATGATGGGGTTTGAATCCCATCAAATCTTTTTTTTTCTCAAATACCTCTGACCAGACACCTAGTAGTTGAAGAGCACTTATTGTTTTTCAGACAAATTTTTCTTTTTCAAACAAGTCCTTCCTTCCCCAAAACCGCCTTTATCGATACGCACCATTTCGAACCTACCGCCAAAACGAAAATGATTTTGGATTTTAATTCTTGCATCTGGCACCGAAAGGAGTCAGAAAACCAAAAGAATTAAAAGAAGAAGAAGAAATCATCCAAAAAAATTAATGAGGTTATCTTCTGAACTGACCGGCGTCCTCGAGGTTGAAAGTCAAGTTGAAATTACGAAAATAGAAGTGAAGTTCACTGAAAATTGGTGAAATAAAATTGGTCCTCGTTTCAGTCGTTTCTACGCCGGTATAGAGGCTGGATGACAACGGATTTGTCGGATAAGGGGGCCATACCTGCATCGAAGTTTATGAAACATATTTGTGGAATACAATAATACAATATTTTGGAAATTGTGATAATATACAGAGTCCTCATGGGGTATGAGATTGTCTTTGTGGCTGGATAGGGAAAAATCACGGAGTGGGCGACATCTATGATTGATCGCATGAACTACTCGAGAGGTGAACAACAAACCAACCTCCATATGTTCATATGGGTAAAGTGTGAACTTTATTCATTATTTTCAGTGATTTAAGCATTGAAAGTGTTGTATTTTGATGATATTTTGTGAAGAATTGTTGTTAATAGACCACACAATCTGAAAATGCAAGAGATTAGAAGAGGTGATATGGAGATAAAATCGCGAAAAATATGCTTGTTCCATAATGCTCTAACATACTCAAGGCTTTGCATAAATTTCCTTCAAATTCTAAGCAGAAGATGGGCAGGATTTGGGAAAATCTAAATCCTAAGGCAAGTAGCCTAGAAATGGAAGATGATCTTGAAGATAGAGAAAGCTATCTCGGAATTTATGTTTGTAGCAAGCACTCATGATGATTGTTTCAGTGGTAAGTTCGATTTTTCATTGTTACTATGCTACCACCTCTTCTCCACCTCATTTGGTTCATTTTAATCATTTTGTAATTTATTACAGGCTCAGGCAAATATCAAATAATCATATGCAGTTGGAGCAACATGGAAATGAACAAGTAGGGAAGATTTATAACAAAGAGAGTTCCACTGTAAATACAAAACCAACAACAACCTATATGACACACAACAATAATGTTCCTGATAATTATATGAAGTTTTGGGTGATTCTGGTGTTGTGTATTATCATCTGCTTGCTTGGCAGTATTATTGGGATTTAGGAATTTAACATGTTCAAGAATGTTTATTATTGCATTTTTTATGAGTTGTAGTCTTTCTCAGTCTGAAGGGAATCTATTTCATTCACCAATGATTAAAAGATTTGAATACTGATTTGTTATTATTGTGTTACATTTCCCAAATTATTCTATTAAGAAAAACATATGACATGCTAAAGAAAGCCATTTACTCTTATTTACCCAATAAAACTATGTATTTTTTAAATCATTTATTTGAACACTATCATTTCTTCTAAATGAGTTAGTTTTTGCACTTCACTTTGTTCCAATAGGTATATCTATTTGAATACATTATCATATAATCTAGGTTCCTTAAAATAAAAACAAACCAACATAGAAAAGAAAACTGATAAGTCAAAAAGGTGGAGTTTATATGCTTCCAGTCAAAATGGCCAATAAATCTTTTCAAAATTGAATTAAACAACATTAACAATAAATCTGCTTTACAGGAACATTAAAATAAACCCATATCATATCTCATCTAGTTTCATGGTGATTTCATGTGAGCATTGTGGAGGATCTCAACACAAAACTTTTTATGATTTCTTCATTGAGGCCTTCAGTTCCAATATTGTGATTGCTGAAACACTTTCACTCCACATATAATATCCGAAATTGGCATTTCGACTTTCACACAGGCATTTTAAAAAGAATTTCAGGAACTAAGAACTGAAAAACTTCGAATAAAAACCGAAATTGATACCTGGACTTTGGTGGCATTTAACAAGAATCCAGTGACAATAAAACGGAAACGTCGACAACAAACCCTAGATACAACTTCAATCCAATATTCGAGTACGAAAAATCGACTTAAATCTCTGAGATAGCTGAAATTCTATTCAATAAAAACTTTGGTTTAACAAGAGATCAAATGACAGATTATTTGTTGTTCACCCCTCGATCCGACATTTTGACATTTACAGCGCCATCTGGTGTTTCGTGATTTTTCCCTATAGTCCTGGTAACTTAGGCCATTCAAATCGAAGAGAAGAAGAAGAGGTTATCTTCGAACAAAAACAAAACAAAAAGTTTGCAGCTACTGAGACCTGAGCAAAGAATAGAGAGAGGACTGAAGGAGCTTCTGCGAGATATGAACATGGTCGATTTGAAAAAATTTTGAATTAGCCGAATAGGGCCTTTGTTGAATTGTGTGTTAAAATGAACTCTATAATAGAATTTTTATGCTCTGATGAATATGAATCACATTTTGGGTATATCATGGTAAGTAAACAACCTTATTCAATCATAATTTTATTCAATTTTTGCCTTTCAGAATGTTTTGCCTAAAACGAAAACTAAAGTCATGGATGTGAGTTGCAGGGAAGATAAACTATTACGAGTCAGGTTATATACTGCATGTTATAATGTTGAGGATATAAAATCCTGGATTAAAAAGTATGAAGAAACCACCAAAACAACATTTAGTATCAGAGCCACTGTAAAGTGTCAGGAACGTTATTTAACATTCAAGAGAATATTGAAATGCCAACATAATACATTTAGAAAGGAAGTTTGTGAACTGACCCAGTCAAAACGAAACAAAAATTGCAAATGTCCTGCCACCATGACTGTTTGTCTACACTCCATAAAAAAACGTTACAAAGGCAAAGATATGCAATCATATCTCATTCGCAAGAATATGCCTTGTGAAATTTCTTTGGTCCTAACTCATAATCACCCAACTGAAAGTGCTGAGGCACTCCAATTCAGAAAAGTTGCACCTGAGGTTAGAGAAAAACTGCTGCAGCTTTTTCATCAACTACATTCCCCAGCAACAGCTTTGGAAATGTTGAAATCTGAAATTTGTTTATCCATTGATGATCCTGAATTCATTTTAGCAGATAGACAGCAGTGCCCAGACTATTATTATTCTTATCATTTGTATACAAACAAGTTCATCAAAACATTTGGGCCTATAGATTTTACTGCTTGTTCTAAGGAGTTTTTGGGGAAAAAGATTGAAGAATACAATGACCAAAGTGATGGTGATAGTGCCCGGTTGAATTTTGTTGAGAAAGGCTATATTATTTGGTGTGTAAATTTATATTTTTGATGAGGTTAGGTTTATTTTACAAATTTATTTTTTTAGCATTTGCCCACCCATTATGAAACGTACCCATGAGTACATCCAAGCATCCTCAGACATTGTATTAATTGATTCATCTGGCACACTGGATCATATTGGAAGTAAAATTTTCATCCTCCTGACTCCAAGTGACTGTGGGGGTTTGCCACTTGGAATAATTATAACCACTTCTGAAAGTTGTGAGGCTATAAAACTGGGTTTTAAATTACTCATAAATATGGTAGGTAAAAAAATATTTGGTGGGCATCCAGAAGGCCCCAAGGTTTTTGTTACTGATGATTCCCAGGCTGAGCAAGCAGCAATAAACAATGTCTGGCCCAGCTCAAAATGTATCCTTTGCACTTTCCATGTGCTCCAGTCCATCAGAAGGTGGTTATCTAAGTCAAACAACAGAATACCAAAAGAGCATCAGGATGCTTTTTTAGAGCAGTTCAAATCAATAATGCATGCTGAAACAGTGGAGGACTGTGTCATCAAGTATGAGGCTGCTCAAAATAATGCAGTTGGATATCCAAATTACCAAATTCACTTGGGATATTACTGGCAAAGGAAGGAAATGTGGGTACTATTTTACCGAAGCAGTGATCTAACTCTTGCAAATAACAAAAATAATTTAACAGAGCCTGTCATGTGCCTAGTCAAAGAAACAATATTCAATCGCATTAGAAGCAACAATATCATCCAAATGTTGGATTTTATCTTGACTATATATGTGGATTACTACAAAAAGAGACTACAGGATGCCGCCAACAACTACCTGCGGAAATATTTGCTGGGCAAAATAACTAAAAAGCCCCCTGATGGCCTACTGGAAAGAATCAAATTTTTAAAGAAAAAGGAAAACCTTATACTTGTGCCCAGTACTGAAAGTTCTGCAGCTGAAAATACTCACTACCTTGTTGATATGAATGCTTTGACATGCACATGTTCTGAGGAAAACAGTGGGAAACGTTGTGAACATATAGACTGGGCTAGCCTCCTTTTGTTCTCAGAAACATACAACAAGCCCCTGAAAAACACTTCTATGAGAAGAATTTTCAGTGTTATAGCCACTGGGGAGGAACCCCCCAGTATGTATTTGGATGTACCCAAGGAAGAGTCCTCAGCTGCTTCTTCGGATCCACAGACCATCCAACTATCAATGGCTAGAGTGAGTTCATCTTTTGACAAGATTCAATTGATGTGTATGGAATTTTTCAAGGAGTCTCCTGTAGAGGTGGCTGCCGGCCTTGAAACATTACATGAAAATTTGGAAAAAGTTCGCACGCCTTCAGATTTTGTAGCTTCATGTGCAGACTTTGCAATGGGTAAGAAAATATCAATCCTCAGCCTTATGCCTTGCCCAGAGGTGAAAATGGTATACATTTTTAGTATTATAAGTTCCTTTGAATCACTTTTTATATTTTTTGAGCAGGAAATGGTGCAACTTTGCTCTGATTGTTAAGCAGTTTTCACATGTCTTGTTATCAAATTTTTGAAATTTGATATTATCACCTTTGAGACATGAAATTGTGACTCTATATGTGATTGAAATTTTCGAGAAATCATAGTTCCAGGGCTTACACAGTAGCTTATTATACTACTATAGATATCAATACAAAAGTAGAGAATATTGAGAGAATATAATAACAATAATACAAAAAAATCGAGCACATAACGATCATCAAATACAGAAAGTTCCGGTGAAGTTTGGGAGCAATCTAATGTTCATTAATTCATATAAAACTCTCCATAGACACGGCAACAGAACTTGAATTACTTTTTCAACAAACTCTCTTGGAAGTAGCTACAGTGATTATTTGTAATTTCACCTCCTTCCCTGAAACTTGACCATAACAATCTCGAAAAATTTCAGGATATCGTCAAGAAGATCAAGTGGGTGCTTTTCCTTTTCAAATGAGAGAAACTGACCTTTCCGATCATAACGAGAACGCTGCCAAACGGCCGAAGATCGAGCCAGAATCTGACGTTGAAACGATCAAAATAATCATTTGCCCATGACAAGTTGGCGAGGTTTAGACAAATGACGTATTGTTCATTCATACAATGTGATGGTGAGTTAATAAACTCAATATATTATAATTCAATTGCAGCAATCAACTATTCGGATCCTTATGAATAGGAGATAAGTAATTCGGGCATTCAAACCTACAAAAAAACTTAGTATTTCATGTTTGTCTGTAGAGTGAGTCTTGTTATAATCTCCTTCGCGCTAGTCGTTTCCTTTCACTAAATACTAAAATCCAATCCAGTTTTTATTTAAACGAAAATCTTCATCTTTACAAGAATCCAAAAATGAAGGAATCCAGAAGTTTCATACCTAGAGAACTTATTGGAAAAGGATAATTGAATCCTCGACTTACTAGGCGTCAAACTCTTGCTGAATTTGCAAGAGTAGCGAAGTGTCACCCGAGGGTGTTTTTCAACTTAACCATTCGTATGTATGGAAACTCAGAAGAAAACCGGTCTGTGTGTATTTTTTGAGAATGCAGTGGGGTCTCAATGAATTCCCATAGCCGCAAAATCTAAAATTTTGCGAATCATAGCAGATGAATCCGGCTCATTACTGAAACATGTTTTTGACCATTGCCGATTCTTGGAGTGTCGATTTTCTTTCAGTGACTAGTTTTCCGGTCTAAGTGAAACTGTCGATCACTAATGTGTACATTCAAAAAATACCTCAACATCAGAATATTTCTCCAGATAATCATCGTTGCGGACCCCTACTGAGCCCTATTAACCACCTGACTAAATGTGTTTGTTCAACTCCAAGGAATAAGCTTTCTCTGATTTCAACACCATAATCACTAACGGCCGTATTCGCCACATACTTTTGAGGTAAGCTTAACTTAAGCTCGATTTTAAAGCATACAATTTCCGTATTGTTAAGCGATCTTAAACCCTAAGCTAAGCTTCAAAGTATACGGCGAATACAGCCGTGAGTAGCAACTATAATCTTTTTTAAATTCAAACGAATATTGGATTTTTTGAATCATGACGGTAGATTCCTAAGTATGTAATATAATCGTTTTTAAATTCAAACGAATATTGGAGTTTTTGAATTATGACAGTAGATTCCTTATAATTGCACGTCGGTATATCAAATATTGTAGGCCAAAGAAGTTTTTACGACCTAGCTAATTGATTTCATTTGTCTTGACAGGCACTGATAGAAGCTAATATCGTCGCCAAACACGAGTACAGGGTAACATCTGGAATTGGCGGTTTGCTGAGAAAATATTTTTTCTGTTGGTGGTTCTTAGTTGAGCCGATCAACAGTTTCTGGTCTTTGAATTAGATCATAAATGATGTCTACCTCCGAGAAGGATCATCCGAGCTTTACAATATTGTTTTTTTTTGCTTTTTAATGCTCCTCAATATTGAAATGCCAGTACTTGATAGATAATTGAGATTGATCTATCGAGAGGTTATAGTTTCTGTAAATATTATTGATTGTATATGCTGGAACACAAAAAAGTATTATACTTGGATCTCCCAATATTCCTTCTACAAAAATAAATCAATTCGTGTATTATTTATCACCTTATTGGTCCAACACGAATCAGTCACCTCTATAAAGTTAGCAAACCAGCTTGTCAGGAAATCAAGGAACTTTGTTGTGAACAAAACCTTATATTGAGCTGAATCAACCACTCTAATAAAACAAAAGAACAACTTGTCATCAAATCCTTTTTCACAGCTTGTATTTATATACATTGTACGACGGAATATACAATCCTCCCAAACATTGTTTGGGTGGATTGTAAATTTGAGAATGAGAGAGGACAAATAAACTTGAGCAGTTATAATTTATTATGATTAAGTGGGTAATTGCGGAAACCTTATTCAACAAAACAATTACGAGGCCGTACTTTCCATACCTTCTGGTGTTATTGCAGATGAGGATGGTTGAATCTCCATGTGAAATCAGCCGATGCACACGTAGATTTTTAGGCGTAAAAATTATGGGTCGCTACACTATCTTGACTTGTCAATCAGTTTTCGAGAAGCGAGAGTACAGGTCGATTCACACATAGCAGTGACGTGACAG
The DNA here is from genome assembly GCA_029955515.1 of Chrysomela aeneicollis. Classification (NCBI taxonomy): domain Eukaryota; kingdom Metazoa; phylum Arthropoda; class Insecta; order Coleoptera; family Chrysomelidae; genus Chrysomela; species Chrysomela aeneicollis. The sequence continues at coordinate 1,133,721 of JARUHQ010000022.1, forward strand.
TGCATTGACCGGCACGTGATTTCACCGGAGAGATCAAAATTATTCTCGTAGGAAGGACCTATTCACACCGTAACGTGATAGTTATATAAGTTCCCAACGATATTTCTGGATTTTCACGGCCGTACAAATCGTTTATTTTGTATTCAAAATCATGAATCACGAGAAACTTATTGAGTTGGCCCGTGGTTATCCTGTCTTGTTCGACATATGCAACTCAAAATACATGCTCTGATTTCAAGAATGCTATCTGGAGGAAAGTAGACGAATTTTCTGACATTAAAAAGTATTCAAAAAATTGTATTGCATTGTCTTGTTGTCAGTTCCTTGTATAATGTTATAAATTCATCTTCTGTTCCTCTCTTTTTCCATTCTTTATGGACCACTCTTTTCTCTACCTGCCCTTCTACTTGTTATTCCATTTCTACGTCCAAAACCAGTGTGATATGCTGAAGTTCTTCATCTGAAAATATTTCCATCTGGCTAGGTACACTGTCACGGTACTGCTAAAACACTGACCAATATGAAATGAATAGAAGTCACTGTGACTTTACGGCCGATAAAATTACGTGCCGGTCACACCACTGTCACGTTCTAACATTTTGACACGTCGTCGATGGGAAAATGCGAGGTTGCCGGTTCTTGAAGAAAGTCTCCAGTTAATTTTTCCTCGTGATATGAATACAGAAAGGCACGACCATTTTCGCGATTGGAAATGTAATATTTATTTTTATGATACTAAATTACCTAAAATTAAATTAATCGGACGGAACAGATATAATTGACAGTCATAAAATATTGTTGCTTCTTCAAATTATAACGTTGATGAGTAACATATATCCCCTAGCAATAAATAATTATCAATATAATCTTTAGAATCACATCGTTTTGTTGTGTAATTATGATTGTCGATGTCAATTTCAACTTTATTCCTCAATTCTGTCCAGCACTCGGCCTAACAAAACGAAGCTGTGTTTTCGGCAACACTGATTAATATCTGTTCTTGTAGCGCATTATTTAATACCTAACAAATAAGAACGTTGGTAATGAATTACAGAAAAATCGAAATTTCTAAGAGTACAGCTATAGTAACTTGGTTAAATATATTTTTTCTACAAACGTCAAAAAATTACAAGGTTCGCGCATTGACAACAATATGCGAAGTGACCCTTTTTTTCATTTTCCTTCGTTACCATGACACCGTGCACGAAGTAGGTAGTGTGCGAAATACTTACTGTAAGCCATATATGGGATTTTTATATTCTAACCTTTATGTTCCTCAATCAAGCAAAAATCCAAGAATCATTTATTTATTAATGTATAACAATAATTAAGGCTTTCAAATTGTGAGAAAATTTAACAATACCTAATTTTATTTATTATTTACAATGTTAACATTAATGGTGCAGCCAGTGCACGAACCAATATTTATTCCTAAACCAGATTCAGCTCATGAATTCGTAGTTTTGGGAGTTAAAAGACTATCCATTTTTGATTTGCAAGCAACTGCCGTAGAGGTGACAGCACTTGATCCTGAAATTTCAGTCTAAAATTTTATTTGATATTTGAATCTTATTGTTGATAGAATCTTCCAAGTATCCTTCGGCCAAAGTTGAAGATTTCCATCCTCCATGTCGCTTCAAAACACATATATCGGCCCCCGTATTAGCAAGGAGTGTGGCTGAACTTCTCCGAAAACAATGGCCCGTGTAGGCATCAGGATTTGGTGATTTTAGGTGTTTTGCTATTTCATATTTCATCATCTGCCTCTCTTATGAATTGTTCAACTTCCTCTCTAGTCAATACCTTAGATTTCTTAGGATGTTTTCCAACTGACAATTTTTTCAAATATGGAACCAACTTGGTAAATTTCTTAAAATTCACGTTTTCTTTAACATTGAGTGTTGCTTTCAACATAGAATATATTACCCATAACGTGGAAGACTTCAGCTTCTTAGACTTCTCTGCAAAATATGCCAACAGCACATTTTCGGATATTTTTCTGGCTTTATTTGCTTCACACCACTCTTTAAATTGCTGATATGCATTTTCATACTGGCGCCTCGATTTCTCCGGTAAAAGATTTGAAATTACTGAATTGGCCGTATCTGTCAAGTTAGGTGGGGTACTGCTTACTTCATCGTCGCTCGAAATTTCCATTATTTTACAGTTATAAATATCACGCACGAAATTGACGCTATTTTGAATTGATTTGAAGAAAAAAATGGATTTAATATCGATAAATAACAGAAACATCTTCGGTTGGTAACAATGATGACATTGAAATAATTAAAATCTGACGCAAAAGCGTAAAGCCCAGTTTACAGTTGAGCGATTTTGATTATTTCAATACCAGCGGTGAAAAATTCTATGTTGTTATTGTTTTTATTGGTCAATTTAAATTTAATTACACTCTGAATTGAAATTTACCAATTGAAACATTGAGTTTTTCACTGCTAATATCACCAAATCCAAATCGCTCAGAAATAAACTGGGCCTAACTCTTCTGACTTTCATTTGACAGTTCGATTATACCAATCTCCGAATAATAAAAAATGCGTATCGAAATAGAGGCTATTTCGACACGCGTTTGCGTTGCACAATGACTTCATTATACAACCAAAATAGAAAAAACAGTTTAAGCCAGTTCAATACTATTTTTCATATTTAGCTAAGCATGTTACTTATTTTAGAACAATATTTATAGTTTATAGAAAAAATTTTGTTTGCATCTCATGCGCGAAATACTTTGATGATCTCGACTATTTTTTTTAACTTGGCTGCGCCTCGTTAAGAAAAATCAGTTATCGATCACCAAAGTAGCATTTCGCGCACTAGATACAAAAATAACTATTGTCAGTATAGATGAATGACAAAATATTTATCGAATTACCCATTCGGAATAAATATTTTTAGCGTAACCTCCGATTTGGCAGAAACGAAAAAATACAATAAATGCACAATGATGTATAACACATAAAGGGTTAAACGGTGTTCCTCTCCAGACGTTAATCGTCTTGACTTGGCGATTTCCTGAAAAATCATCTTGGGACTTATTTAGGGTGGATTGTTTTGAGTGGACCACCCGGTATAGCCGACAAGAGAGACGACGATAGAGAGAGCCGTGTATTTGTTGAAGTAAGTTCGGTTAGTTCACAAGGCTAGAATGCAATTATGCCATATTTTTCATTAATTTGGTTTTTAGGACTTTCAATAATTTGTTATTACGTTCAACTCAAACTGCTGACTCACGGTATATCCCTCGCAAATATAAATATTTGTACCATAATAATTTGCCTGTCTTATTGAAATACATGTATTCGTGTTTGGTAGTCTTTCTCTTCGTGAATTTCGTATAATTTGTGAATATTAACATATCAGCATGAAATATTCGTTTTCTCATAAAAAATAATCCAACGCAATTACATAACTATATTTATTTATATCTAAATTGGAAATATAAAAGCAAAACGTTAATTTATATAATAGTATAAAAAACTCGTAACAAATTCGTACACATCTTGCTACTCAAAAATCCATCGTAACTTCTGGAAAAAAACTGATAATCAACGAGTCCAGTATAAAAAACATTCCACTCACCGTTTTCGGATCTCTTAAGCCTCTCAGCTTTCTCCAGGGGCCTCAGGAACTCTTCGAAAATACTGACGGCCTTCAGGAGACTGGTCTTTTTGTAATCTTTGATCCTCAATTTCTGCGTGACAGTGGCTTCGGTGTCCGTCAACGATTTTTCCTGTTCTCTCGTTTTTTCGTCGTAAGCGTTTATTTCCTCTATCAACAAGCTGCATGAAAGAAAAAGCTATAATTTTCTTGGAACATTGTGCATGCCAGTCGGTAAATGTAGGGAGAGGATATAGGTATTGGAATTTTTTTCGAAGTTTTAAAGTTCCTTCAACAGTTTGTAGCAGAAACAAAGTGCCAAGACAGTTTCTTGTAAAACATTGGCGTTGACAGCCCCTTCAACCTCTACACGGAGAGATTTAAAAAGAAACTTGATGCCAAACTCTGCTCTGAAGATATCATCTATAACCTACAGGAATAAGCCAATCCAGAACACGTGATCAAAAATGGATGCCTTGAGGCATATACGGAGTGTTTAGTCTATTTGATTACATGTTTTTTTGTGTTTATAGTTTGAATTTCCTTTTTGAAGGAACCACATTTCGCATCAAATACCTTCATAAAAAGTTATGTAACTTTTTAGCTTTCAAAACATGTTTAGCACATACTTTAGTTTAACTTCTGAGATCTTCCCTTTTGATTGCTTTCAACCATCTTTCTCTTGGGATTTTGGTGAGTTCATTCAATTCTGTTTTGTGTGCAAAATGTAGTACACTGGGTATATTGAAAAACTTCGCATCATCACGATTTCCTCAACTCCCACACTTAACAACACAACAAGTATGTGGCATGTTTTTGTAGCTCTATCTTCAATTTTATGAGAAAATTCACAAATCACAATATAGTCTAAACACAGAATATTCAGAAATGAATGTTTAAATTCGTTCTGGAGTTAAAACTCATTTCAAATTAAAATCACAAGGTTCAAATAGCTATAGTTCTAATGCACTCAAACGGTTTGTATGCCTCAAGGTATCCATCTTGAATTTGATTTGACAGCGTCTTGGTTTAGTCCAAGGTGGATATAGGATGGTGAAACAGCTTTCTATTAACAAGCACTAGAATAAACTGTAGACCTTTGCCTACTTGATTTCATACCGTAGTAATATTTCCTGAAGTTATCAGAGATGGCGACATACCTTGTGTCGGTAAGACAGAAACTGCATCTATCATAATTTTATCAGTTTCATCTGTTCTAGATGAAAAATGATTGAAAAGAGTCAAAATATCAATATTCATTCAAGATTTATCGAAAATTTATTGTTTTGTCGTTTCAAGTCAGATGTGAACCACAGAAATACGTAAGCAACAGAAATCTTCGATAATCGATCTTACTGCCATCTTCTTTCAATTCGTGGAAATATTAGTACCTTCTCAAACGGTCTACAAGTTTTTCGCAGAAACAATTGAAGAGCTGTTGCACCATCCTATATCCACCTTGGTTTAGTCCATAGCAGAGAGTCCTATGGTTTTCAAAATGACGCCTGTCACATGTGTTTACGTGTCACTCAAATCTCCTACTAGCCGAGCTATCAGCCACCCCCATAGATCTTATAACGCTAGATCCGGCATCCTGTAGTATTTATAGAGAAATCTGCAAGAAAGTACTATGATCACGTGGTACAACACATATGTATGGACAAATATAAAAACGACCAATCAATGGCTTAATACTTTCAACCCCCCAGGACCTACAAAACAAATAACCTGGATACCGGATCTAGCGTTATAAGATCTATGGCCACCCCCATGTTCAATAAAGTGGGATCCTTGTTTTTGGAGTGTTTCTGTCTTCCGCTGCATGGTGTCGCTGTTTCCAAATTGCTCTTGGAACGCGGTTTCATGCTGTTAATTACGCGTAGCAATGCTTTCATTGGGACAGGCATCGCTTAGGGTTGAGATCTCAGGATCGCTACTCGGTGACTACCCTGAACTGATGAGGACCAATAAGTCCGAAACCAGTCTGCAGGTGGTTAAACGTGCCTGTCTCAGGGCCGGTTCATTAATGAAGGGTTAGGTTAATATACCACAGGGTTGGCAGCTACCTCTGGGATAAAATTAGGAGGAAAGAAACATTTGCATACTGTATCCACGTGTTAGTGAATTGGTACATATAGTAGGGGAGGCCGAGAGACTGAATGGGGTTTTACTCGGGCGTTATGTGATGTATGCCCTTTCACTGGTGGGGGAAGCGTATACAATTCCTCGAAAATGTAAAAATAATAGTCACAAATAAGAAATACTCGAGCGCGTCAAATTATAATACAGACGGTTCAGCTTGATGTCCTTGTGCTGACCAAAAATTTAACAATTATGTGGAGAAGTTTCCTCAATCTGAAGGTTTGACATTTTATTTTTGTATTTTTGATTACAGAATATTTTTGAGAGCACATAAACGAATCAAGGCGTTGTACACATACGTATCATAACAACAGACAGTATGGAGACGGTGCGAAAGTGTGAAAAGGAAAGAGGCGCAGAGTGGGACAATTTCAACTATTTCGGCTTGTGTAAATCGTCAGATTTTTGAAATGCACACCTTTGTGCCTGTAAATGACTCACCTTGCCTTAATCTGACACTATGGAATATAGGTGCAGCTCCAATACAATGATAAATAGAAGAAAACAACATAAACGATCGATTTTTTTTACTATTCTGATCGGCTGCCCTACATGCGCGGCTCTATATAGAGGTACTCAACAGGGTGTAAGGTATCCCCCATTATGTTAACTGCCGAGCTCGAGTAAATTCTGAAATCCCTGCTTGGGCTCCCCTACTAATAGGGGAGTGTCTGGGGGTCCGGGCGCCCGGATTCCAGACACAAATATTTATTGGACCGGGCGCCATGATTCCAGACGCAAATATTCATTTGAACGGGCACCTGGTTTTGCTGGAAAATACATTGTATAAAGTTTCTAAGGAAGGGAAATTCGATTAAAACAAATTTAATGTCCGCTGTACGGGAAATTTAAACGCGCTATATCGCGCTATATTTATTCAATGAGACTGCCTGAACCAAACAAACTAACCTATCAGTGAGGGCCTAGGTCACTATTTTCAGTAAATTCTTGAGAAAAGAGAATTTCATTGAGAAAGGAAAGAAATTGAAATAATCAGACATTTGAAAGATTATATACTGGGCGCCCGCGCCTGGTCAAATAAATATTTTTATCTGAAATCCTGGCGTCCGGTCAAATAGATATTTTAAGTTGTAACCTAGGCGTTTGATTAAAAACAAAAAAAGATCTGGTGGGGATCGAACCTAGATCGCCTGCGTGTGTTTGTAAAATGTTTATTAAATTGAAATTGTACATGTATGATACGCAAATACATTCCATTTCATTCATATAAATACATATATAAATGAACCCCTGACAGTGCCCCGCCAAGGGCGGCCCAAGGGCCGAGAGAACGTGATGCGTCCCATGAGTCAGCCTCAAATCATTTCCCAGGGCTTCTGCCCTATTAATAATTGAAATCATTTGTCTGACTTGAGGTAATAAGAGACTTGAATTTACTATTGTCATTTTTTGATGTTGTCTAGTCTGAAAGGAAAAATTGTCAAAAAACCTTTTCTGTCGTGTTGGTGATGTCGGGGGAAGGATTTGTAGGGGAAAGGGGGGGATTTAGGGAGTGGAAGGAGGGAACCTCGATCCAGTCTATAGCTTAAATTTCTCTAAGACCCTTTATTGGGCGTTTTCCGTGTTTTACGTTTTTAGATTTATTATAAATCATTTATCCATGTTCCCTAATATGGAGTCTGAAAGTTTTGGCATGCTCTGCGCCCAGCGTCCGAGTGATACAAGGTTGATTGAATTTATATGTTTTTATTTTTGAATATGTGTACAATTTTTCCTTAAGATATCTATATTTCCCTGAGTGATGTTATAGGACTCTTGTCGTCCTTTTCATCACTTGAATGATTTTACTTTAATTTGGTTTAAAAAAATGGATATAATTCTAAGTTGAATGATTTGAGCTAGCTAGTTGAGGAGCTGGGGAACAGGCTGTGGCCTTTTGTTCCCTTCTCTAATCGTTGCCCATTCGGCTAGTATCACGGGAAACCGCAGAAGACCGTGATCACAACGAGGTTACAGTTTGGGTGGTATTTCATTTTGGCTTAAGTTATTCATTTGATATTATTCTATGGGTTTCTTCTTTCTTGATGTGTGGTTCCCGCCAGTTGGCGGGTAGGTGGGGGTGGGGGCTTCCGTCAAATGGTCTAACGGAGGCGTAAGATGGGGTGAAGATATGGTGGTGCTTCGGGTTATCTCGAGGCGAGCCAGGGGATGTCTGGACGATGTGGTGCTCGGGGTGCCGTGGTTCTTTTTTCCGCTACCTCAGAGATAACGGAGTATTGTCCAGAGCTTCTTCCAGCTCCTCGGGGAGGTTTTCTTAGGATGCGGGCGGTGGGCATGGTGAATTTCCGCTTTGGAAGTCTCCGAAGTGGACGGCTCCGAAGTGGACGGCTCCGAAGTGGACGGCCATCGCCCCACGGTGTTTACGTTTATATATATGTTTATTTAGATGAAGTGGTGTTTTTGTTCTTAAGATATCTATATTTTCCTTGTTATAGGACTTTAGGCGTCCTTTTCAACACTTGAATGATTTTAATTTTTGGTGATTAAAAAAAGTTGTATATAATGCAATTTGGAATGATTTGAGCTTATTTGGAGGTGGAAACAGTCTGCGGACTTGGTGTTTCCCTATTTTAAATCACTGCCCATTTGGCGAGGACCACTTGAAACCGCAGAAAAACCGTGATCACAGTGTTGTGAATAACAAAAATTATCAAGTACATATAGCCCCATCTTTGGACACGCTTTGTAAAGCAAACCTTTTGTTTATATAGTTATATTGGTAGACTTGATAGTTGACGTTGACATTTGTAAGAACTTGTCATCAGTAGTTATAGTTTATGGTATATTCTGTTTTATATAGTTTAGTGTTCACAAAGAGAACAAAGAGTTAAGTTCCGTATTAAAAAATTCATCAACAAGTGCACAAGCTGTTTTTATTCACTCAGGCTAACGATTTCCCAGTAAAATTTCTACAGGTTATGGGCCCAGTGAATGTCTTTCGGTGCTCTTAGTAAGAATCGTTCGAGTGATAATTAAAACGCAGTTGTGTTACTGAGTGGTTGCAGAAATTTATCAATATGGCCGTGAACTACCTAACAAGCGTGCCAAAGTTGCTTGGTCGCGAGAACTTTGACGAATGGTCATTCGCTGTCGAGAATGTGTTCGTGCTTGAAGGATTAAGCAAATGCATCGACGGAAGTGAAACGGACACCATGCTGTTAGCAAAGGCTAAAGCAAAATTGGTACTAACTATCGATCCTTCTTTGTTCCCGCACGTGAAAGACGCCACGTCAGCCCAGGAAGTATGGATGAAATTGAAGAATCTCTACGATGACAGTGGATTTATGAGGAAGATAGGACTTTTGAGAACCCTGATATCTGCCAGATTGGAAAATCATGAGTCCATGGAATCCTATATAAACCAAGTTGTCGAGACATCGCAGAAACTGAGACGAACAGGCTTCAAAATTGATGAAGAGTGGGTAGGATCCCTATTGTTAGCTGGTCTCCCTGAAAGATTTTCACCCATGATAATGGCTGTTGAACACTCGGGAATGAAAATAACAACAGATTCCATCAAAACCAAGTTGTTAGACATGCAGACAGATGGCGGCAGCAGTAGTGGCGCGTTTGCAGTGAACTACAATAAGAATAAATTCAAGTCAAGCTACCGAAAGCAGTCGAAAGATGGCAGCAGTGGTAAAACACAAAACGACAGAGCCAACTATTTTGACAGTTCAAATGTCAAGAAAAGGGATTTCAGCAATGTAGTTTGTTTCAAATGTAAACAAACAGGACATTTCATGTCGAAATGCCCAAATAAGAAATCAGATAGTGGTTTCAGTGCCGTATTTACCACTGGTGAGTTCCAAAGCACCGATTGGTATATTGACAGTGGTGCAAGTGTTCATTTAACCACAAAAAAGGAATGGTTAAGAAATGAAAGAGATCCAGACCTAGAGGAGATTACAGTTGCCAATAAAACGAAAATGCCAGTGAAAAGCTCAGGCGAAGTGCTAATTAAAACTGTTGTGGGAAATTCAGAACATAATGTTATTCTTAGCAATGTACAGTTTGTCCCCGATTTAACTACAAACTTATTATCAGTTTACCAACTCATCAATCATGGTAACCGAGTTTGCTTCAATGAGAAAGGTTGTAAGATTTACAATTCTCATAATGAGTTAGTGGCAACTGCTAGTTTGAATAACAATGTTTATAAACTGAATCTCAAAAACCAGACAGCAGCTTTCTTGACATGCACTACCAGTAGTGAAATTTGGCATCGACGTTTAGGTCATTTGAATAGTGGCTACCTAAACAAAATGTGTGATTTGGTGGATGGTCTTGTTTACAGAGGACAAGCAAACATCAATCTACAGAATTGTGAAGTTTGTTGTAAAGGCAAACAGACTCGTTTGCCCTTTCCAAGCAAAGGTAGTAGAGCTGATGATGTGCTGGAGCTCATTCACAGCGATATATGTGGACCCATGGAAACTACTTCCTTAGGAGGAGCCAGGTATTTTTTAACCTTTATTGATGACTGCAGTAGAATGTGTTTTATATACTTTTTGAAGGTAAAACTTCGTTTATCGCACTCCTATGAGTTCGGAAAAAATTTTTGGTGGAACTTACGTATTTTGACCTCCTGATCACGAATCTGAAGTCAAAACGCGGCGGTCTCAAGTATTTTCGGAGATACGGCCCCATTTTGTCTCAAAAATGCACCATTTCAAATCACCATTTTCTGATATTAAAAACACACAAAATTAATCCTTCTTTGAGCCAAAACATCACACATGCTCACATTCACTTGTTTCCAACACTTTTTTGCATAAAAAACTGTTATTTTCACAAAAATTCGCCCTTCTTCAAAAAGTAAACAAAACATCTTTTTTCACTGATTTTCTGGTTATTTTCATTTGAGATGTTGGCAACGTCTTACCATGAGCCAAACAATCACGTTGCCAACATCATAAATACAAATTACCAGAAAATCATTGTTAAAAGGTTGTTTTGTTTACATTTCAAAGAAGGGTGAATTTTTTGGAAAATAATAGTTTTTTCTGCTGAGAAGGTTTGGAAACAAGTAAATATATGCGTGTATAGTGTTTTGGTTCAAAGAAGGGTGAATTTTGTGTATTCCTAATAGCAGAAATTTGACATGTCAAATGGTGCATTTTTGAGACAAAATGGGGCCGTATCTCCGAAAATACTTGAGACCGCCGCGTTTTGACTTCAGATTCGTGATCAGGAGGTCAAAATACATATGTTCCACCAAAAATTTTTTCCGAACTCATAGTAGTGCGACAAACGAAGTTTTACCTTTTTGAAAACCAAGGATGAAATGTATGCCAAGTTCAAGGAGTTCAAGAGTTTTGTTGAGAAACAACAGAACAAGCCAATAAAAATCCTAAGAACTGATAATGGAGGTGAATACTGCAGCAAAGACTTTGAAAATTATTTGAAGGCAAATGGCATTGTTCATCAAAAGACAAACAGTCATACTCCAGAGCAAAATGGAATGGCTGAGAGGTACAACCGTACACTGGTTGAAAAAGCCAAATGTCTGATGTTTGATGAAAATGTCAGCAAAATTCTATGGGCAGAGGCCTGTAATACTGCATGTTACCTAAAAAATCGTTCTGCTTGTTCAGGTGTTTCCAAAACTCCGTATGAAGTCTGGTCAGGCAAGAAACCTGATATAAGTCACCTACGACTTTATGGTAGTGTAACCATGGTACATATTCCCAAGGTGAACAGGAACAAGTGGGACTCAAAAGCAGTAAAGCATATCTTAGTTGGTTATGATGAAAACACAAAGGGTTACAGATGCTATAATCCACTCACAAGAAAGGTGATTATAAGCAGAGATGTGACCATAATGGAGAAAGCCATTGCAAGCCCCAATGTTGATATAGTAATTGAAAACAAAGTGGAAATGCTAGATCCAGTGGGGGAAGAAACTCTGATACCTGATGACTCTATGATAGATGAAACAATCTGTGAAGACTTTGTTGAGGAAACAGATGGTTCAGACAGTGATTATGTTCCTGATAAAAACTCAGAAGTAGCTCCAGTTACAAGGAGGACTCAGAGGCCAGTAAAGAAGAGAGTCTTTGATGATTTTGTAACTTACATGTGTGTTGCTAGAGATGAAGAACAGTCACTTATCACCGATGCTCCTACATCTGTTTCTGAGGCATTTGCAAGACCAGATGGGTTCAAGTGGAAGGAAGCCATGATGGAAGAAATCAAGTCATTTGAAGAAAATGAAACTTGGGAGCTGGTTGATCTTCCAGAACAAGGGACCATTGTGGAATGCAAGTGGGTATTCAAAGTGAAGTGCAATAGTGAAAGTGAGACAAGCTATAGAGCTAGATTAGTGGCAAAGGGCTATACACAAAGAGAAGGTATTGATTATACCCAAACCTTTGCTCCAGTGGTGCGTCATTCAACATTAAGATTGTTAATAGCTTTAGCTGTCCAAGTTGATTTAACTATTGTACATTTAGATGTGAAAACAGCTTTTCTCAATGGTGTTCTGAAAGAAACTGTCTACATGAGGCAACCAGAGGGTTTTATTGTAAAAAATAGTGAAAACAAAGTGTATAAGCTCAGAAAGGCAGTTTATGGTTTGAAGCAATCTAGTAGGGCTTGGAATGAGAAAGTAGATTCTGTTTTAATGAACCTTCAGTATGAAAAGTCAAAATTTGAGCCTTGCTTATATATTAAAAAGAAAAATGGATTATTAACTGTGGTTGCTCTATATGTGGACGATTTCTTTGTTTTTTCAAATGATCCAAAGGAAAGGGAGTTTTTAGAAAATCATTTGAGTTCAAACTTTAAGATAAAAAATCTAGGAGAAGCAAAACATTGTTTAGGTGTTAGGATTGTGAGAGATCACCAAAGAAACATTATAACTTTAGATCAAGAAAATTACATAGACGAAATTTTGAAAAAGTATAATATGTCCGATTGTAAGGTAGTTTCTACACCTTTTGATGTTAATGTTAGTTTCAATGATGTACAGGATGAAGTTAGTGATGATGTACCTTATCAAGAACTTATTGGTAGTTTAATGTATTTAGCAGTGTTGACACGTCCTGACATAGCATATACTGTAAGTTTTCTCAGCCAATTCAATAATTGCTACAACAAATCTCACTGGTATTATGCTAAGAGATTATTACGGTATTTGAAGGGCACGAAAAACTTTTCCTTGAGATATGATAAAACTGATAGTTCTAATATAACTGGTTTTGTAGATGCCGACTGGGGGTCCGACAAAAGGGACAGAAAATCATATACTGGCTATAATTTTAAACTTTCAGGAGGTTCAATTTCATGGAAAAGCTGTAAACAGAGAACAGTGGCCCTTTCAAGCACAGAAGCAGAGTACATGGCTCTTAGTGAAGCCACTAAAGAGGCCATATACTTGAGAAATTTATTTTTTGATCTGACAGGTCAACTGGACTGTATTGAGATTTTCAATGACAATCAAAGTGCCCAAAAATTAGCTAGCAATCCAGTTTTCCATGACAGATCAAAACATATAGATATAAGATATCATTTTGTGCGAGATGCTGTTTATGAAAAGACAGTTGTTATAAAATATTTGCCTACAGAAAAAATGGTAGCAGATATTTTAACAAAACCTTTACAAACTCTTAAAAACTCCAGATTTGTTCAGGGCTTAGGTTTAGGCATCAATTAGGTCATATTGTGTTTTTTTTTTGGGCGAAATTTTTGTTAAGTGGGGGTGTTGTGAATAACAAAAATTATCAAGTACATATAGCCCCATCTTTGGACACGCTTTGTAAAGCAAACCTTTTGTTTATATAGTTATATTGGTAGACTTGATAGTTGACGTTGACATTTGTAAGAACTTGTCATCAGTAGTTATAGTTTATGGTATATTCTGTTTTATATAGTTTAGTGTTCACAAAGAGAACAAAGAGTTAAGTTCCGTATTAAAAAATTCATCAACAAGTGCACAAGCTGTTTTTATTCACTCAGGCTAACGATTTCCCAGTAAAATTTCTACACACAGCGGATATGTACAATTGTGCCTTAAGTATTTTGTGGATTATTTGATTGTTTGGCTTCTTCTTCTTTTTTCTGGCTTGAGGCTTTTTGGATGTGTGTGGCTTTCCCGCCAGTTGGCGGGAGAGGGAGGTGCTTCCGTCCAATGGTCTGACGGAAGCCGGTGGTGGTTGCGCAGTACGCTAAGTGGGGGTGGTGGTGAATGAGGGGGGGGAGCTCTTGGCGCTCCCCCCGAGGAGCAGGATTCGTCTGGGCGTTGTGGCGCCTTGGCGCCGTGGTTCTTTTTTCCGCTATCTTACAGATAGCGGAGTGTTGTCCAGCGCTTTCTCCAGCTCCTCAGGGAGCCCCACGGGGTTCTCAGAGTCGCATTATTGTAGCCGTCGCTTTACCTTTATATCACCCGGACGGGCGCAGACAGCCAATGGGATCGCGTGCTCGCGCTAATGTTGTGGTTGGCTACAGGCTGTCGAAGGGGGAGGGGTTTAGTCTTCGTCGGATATATCGTCCGGCAATTCTCTGTATAGGTTCGTGGATTCATATATGAGCCCGTGTTTCTTGTGTACGTTATGTATAAGTCTTGTCTGGGTCATGTCTTGTGTTAAGTTGCTGTGTTTTATATGATTTCTATAGAATTTGTCAGCTATCTTTTGTATATAGTAGTCCAGTGTCGGTAGATCGTGGCACCATGCATGCATGTCTGCCACTCGAGTGTACCGATCACTTTTAGTGATAATATGAAAGTATTTTGTTCTGCAGTATCTGGAGATCTTTCATCTGTGATCTCGAGATACTGCAGTACACTGGACAGGCGTATGTAAGAATTGGTCTGATTGATTGCTTGTATATTAATAGCTTGTTTTCAAAGTTCATATGTGAGTTAATTGCAATTAATGGGTATAACTGTTTAATGGCAGCCTGGTTTTTTTTTGGATTAGGTATCTTGTGTTTTCCTTAAAATTTAAACGCCTGTCCAGCATTACTCCCAGGTATTTCACAACGGGCACGTCCTCCACCCTTGCATCTCCAACTCGCAAAGATCCGTGTATTTTATTGTTGGTGAACTTCCTCGAGAAGTTTATGACCTCGGTCTTTTTCTCGTTTACACGGATCTTTGTGTCGTTAAAGTACGGCATGACTGCCCTGTCCAAGTGTATCTGGATTTGTATTTTGGCAATATCCGAGTTGAACGAGTGCGCGTATATTGCTGTATCATCTACATACGGCGCGGCACTCGTTCTCTCGTATACAGGGAAGTCATGCGTGTACAACGAATATAGCAAGGGTGAGAGACATGACCCCTGTGGAACACCTGCCCCGAGCGGGAAACATGCAGACATGGCCCCATTCACTCGTGTCTTCATTTCTCGTTGGCTCATATATGAGTCCACAATATTAACAATATAGTCCGGCATCTCCGCTCTGATCAGCTTGGACAGTAGCCCCTCGTGCAAGACTGTATCAAAGGCTTTTTCAACGTCCATCAAGACCATCATCGTGTTTTTGTCGTTGTTGAATGCTTCCTTTACCCCATGCACAATTCGGGCCACTTGGGACACTGTACTGTGCCCCCCGCGAAACCCGAACTGTACATCGGGCAAAAGGTTCAATCTTTTTACTTGCTTTTTCAATATTCTTAGCAACACCCGGTCCACCACCTTGGCCAACATGTTCAACAAGGTGATGGGGCGGTAGCTTTTTGGGGATTTCGGATCTTTCCCGTGTTTTAGTATTGGAGCCACCACCCCACTCTTCAGGCTCTCTGGGTAGTGCTGGTATTTGATTATAGCGTTTATTATATGATTAATTTGAATCTGCCTTGCCAGGCAGATTCTTGAGCAAAATGGTGTCAATTCCGTCGAGACCTGGTGCTTTATTTATATTCATGAATTTTATGATTTCTCTAACTTCCTTTGGGTTTGTCATTTCTTTCACCAGTTCTCGACGGGTCACCGGAGTTTTGGGTTTGTTTCTGTGCTGTTGTGTCAATTTTTGTTGTTTTGAAAATATTCCCCAAGCATTTTCGCCTTCTCGAGATCAGACACCGCTTCCCTTTGGTCGGTTACTAAGGTAGGAATAGGAGTATATTGTTTTTTAAGTTTTCTTGTTAGTTTCCAAAGTGAACCGGCCTCGGGGCTTAGATTTTCCAATCTGGACTTCCAGGCGTCGTTCCTGACCCTCCTAATTTCATTATCTATTCTGTTACTGAGATCTAGCATTGCCCTTCTATCTTCTGGTCTTTTGGTTAATTGCCAAACCCTCCTGGCATGTTTCCTTTCTCTGATCAGGTCAAGAACTTGGTCTGGAAGTTTATCCAGATTGGAGTTGGTAGTGACCAATTTTGTGGTACGATTTCTAGCTTTAAGTATGTTGATGGTGATTTTAATGATTTCGCTGTTAATTTCTTGTTTTTTAATTTTATTTTTTATGATTACATTTTCGCTGAGTCAAGTTCTGAACATTCGCCAGTCTGTGTTCTTGTAGTCGAACGTTTGTTTGATTTTTTTCCTCTGGTTTACTGCCAGTCTCGAAGTAGACTGGCAAATGATCAGAACTTAGCTTGTCTAATGTTTGTATTTTACTTATATCCGTGATGTTTTGGTCACTACCAAATCTATTATTGACGGTGTCTGTCCATTCGAAGGGAAATGGGTGAGGGTATTTGAGTGTTCTATAAATGTGGATGTAAGTGTGATGTAGTTATGTAGTGTAACTCCGTTGGCGTTTTTGCCACCATTTCCCCAAGACTCATTGAGGTCACCTGCAATTATTACTTTTAATGAATATGACAAAGTACATACAACCTTTTTTTGAATTATCACTTTGTTTCCAGCACTAAGCAGAGAGTCTAAATTATTGTGGGATAAGTGGTTCGCTGGCCTGTTATATACCGCAAACAGTACTGTCCCACCCTGCAGTCGAACCCCTACATGCTCAACTGAACATTGTCGTCCACACGACCACAGTGTGGGGAATACCGTTTTTAATTAGTGAAGCTACCCCCCATACCTGTCGGCGTTGGGCCTGTCGGTCCTGATGGTGGTATATCCACGGATTCTGAAACGATGGTCTTGACGGAGCTTTGTCTCTGCAAGAAAAACTACGTCCAAGTCGAGACGATGCACGAAATTAACTAAACTCGGCATGTTGTTAACACCGTTTATGTTAATATCGCACGTCTTGAGTGCCGGTCTAAAAGTTAATATTATATTTGTCCAGTCCCGTTGTGAACTGAGCAAATATATTAAAAACTGAAATTTCGTCTGTTGCATTTTTTAATAGTCTATTTAAATCTCTTACGGCCTCAAGTAGCCCCTCTAAATTTATTGTTGATTGAAGTTTTTTAAACTCCGTGGCCAACTCACCGAGCATCCCGGTTCCCCTGATCCCGGGGTCCTCCCTCGGGGGGGCACTGCGGCTTCTTCGGTCCACTTCTTGGTCTTCTCTTTGGGTGGTAGCCTTCTTCCTTTCTTCCCTTTCCCTTTCTAGTTTCCTCTGTTTCCAGATGTTGGGCACGC
The DNA here is from genome assembly GCA_029955515.1 of Chrysomela aeneicollis. Taxonomy (NCBI): domain Eukaryota; kingdom Metazoa; phylum Arthropoda; class Insecta; order Coleoptera; family Chrysomelidae; genus Chrysomela; species Chrysomela aeneicollis. The sequence goes on from JARUHQ010000022.1 coordinate 1,151,000, forward strand.
TGTTAGTCGTGCGTTGAGGAATTGGGCGTTTTACTCCGGGTCTGCCATCTCTCTGTGATTTCATCAGTTCTACCTTCCTCAGGTAGGCCTCGCAGTTGGTATTGTTAGCGGGATGTGCCCCGCCGCAGTTCACACAACAAGCAGGTTCACTCCTTGGTAGTTTGCACTCGGGGGTGAGGTGGTTACCTGCGCATTTTAGGCACTTGGGGTGTCTGAAGCAATTAGTAGCTCTGTGTCCCCATGCCTGGCATCTCCTGCATCTCTCTATTGTTTCTTCTTAGCTCCCAGGTTACCCTGGTATTAAGAAGAAACTTCACCCTAATATTCAGGTTTTGAATTGTATAATTCGTGCCTACTACTACCATATACAAGGGTCTGTATTTTGTGTTTAACTTGAATATTTGTTTGCATTGGATACCATATAATGCTTTGAGCTCCTCTGAGATTTCGTCAGGCTCTGGTTGGTGGTCCAGTCCCCTTAGTACGAAGGCATGTGATTTTTCGCTTTTTAGAGCATAGGTGTAAAAGTTAACCTCTTCATCTTGCCACTACTTCTTCATTCTGATGTGGTCGATTTCTTCCTCTAAATACAACAACGTAGTATTTGTTCCATATTTTATGAAGAATTTCTTGTTTTTAATAATATTGATTATTTCCTTATTGAGTTCGTCTCTTTCGTGTTTTCTTTGTATAACTCCTTGGATAACTATCGGCGGAGGTTTATTTTTCCTAGGTTGTTTTTGAATTTGTGCAGTGGGGTTTGGTTCAACTGCCTCCATTTCAACTTCTTCAGGGAATGGTGGGATTTCTGGAATTTTTTCAGCTAGGGGCTGGAACCTATTTCTTATTGTGGTGTGGCTTTGTATTTTGGCCCTTTCTTGAAAGATTTTACTCCATTTGAAAGTTTTCTTGGGGATTTGAAAGTCATCTTCTTTCATTTTATCCTGATCTTGGGAATATTGGGAAATGAACTCTCTGATCGGGCTGTCTTGCGTTAGAGTATTTTCAGACTCTACCACTAGGATTTCCGGATATAATATCGTGGGCGGTTGGATCTCTGGTGTCTTGACTGTTTGGATTACCTCTGGTTCAGTCCCTGTTGCGTTTATTTCCATAGGAGTTGTTATTATTTCGTTGATCGTTGTTGCTATGTTTGAGCTTACGTTTTGGATTCTCTTCTTGGTGGCATTATCTGTTGCTTTGATGGGAGACCTTTCTCTAGCCCTACTTGGGTTGTATACCATTTCCTTGCTTGATAGGTTTTCTTTTTCTTTTATTTCTTTATAGGCTGCCATAACTTTCTTATTAATCTCCTCCTCTGAATCGCTGGTCAGCATCGATAGTTTTTGTTTCCTTATCATTTTGTCCCTCTCTTTTTGGGGATCAGCGTTGGGCTTTTCGATGGATTCATCTGAACTTGATTCAGGGTTCGAGGAATCAAGGTCTGACCCATATTCTTCTATTATTTTTGTAGCGATGTCTTTTACTATGTTGCAGGTGTATATTTTATCCCCGTATTTGGGCGGCTTACCACTGATGTAGTCCGCCCAATTACTGAAGTCGGTTGCCTTCAGACTCGTCTGTTCATACAGTCTATTAAAGGCTTCCTCTTTTCTTTTCTCAGGTACATAAGTGCCCCTTTCCTTTGAGAACATGTGCCACCAGAATTCCCATTGAATTGTGGCGGGTTTATCCAAATTTCTGTCTAATTTAGTTATTCTACTTCTTCTCCTCAGTGGGGCACTTATTGGCCTTTTTATTGCTCCAGTGTCTGGGGTGAGAGCCGCTCCGTCTTTGGGACCTACTCGATCCAGCCCCTTGGACAGATGTACACTCTCACCCTCCTGGCCATCTCCTGTCACGGCCAGGTTCTCTTAAATATTAACTATTTTAGGATATATTTTTGTGTTTTTTGTTTTTGTTTTGGGATATGCACTTAATAAATAGGTATAAATAAAATCTTACGGTATATATAATAGTTATTTATGTATTAAGTGAATTATGAGGGCCTTAATTACCGATGGCAAAGTTTGCGTCCCGAGGGCCTCTGGCCCGAGGGACTCCTCGGAGTAGATCAACAAAATGAAAAAAACAGTTAGGTGTCCCGTTTCTACGTAATTAAAAAAAATTCTAATATTTTTTCAGAAGAAATCAATATTTTCAAATAATATTTTTGATGAAAAAAATTTATCGCGAAAGAACAAAATATTTTTTTAAATAATTTGCTATCCATACAATAATGAAAAGCAAAAATTTATTGAAGGGTTCTTATTGTCCCATTCACGAGAAATGCCAATCAAGTTAATCAAATGTATGGAACCATCCATATACAGGGTGCCCGTTTTTGGAGCTTAACCATGGGGATCTCAGTTATTCTGAGAGATACGAGGTCGGTTAAATTAGGGCAAAGTGGAGCATTTTCATGCTGAACAATTATGTAAAAATTTTATGTATCATTTTTAGTTTGTATCATTTGTAGTTTTAGTAGTTTGAATTAATGAAAAAAAACTGGATTTTGTAATTTTAGGTTTTATTTTTTTAAGCGAAAACCATGAGAACTGTACGTTTCTAACTAGGACATTCTCGAGGCACTTTTTCACAAGGAATCTAAAACTATCATCGTATTTTCCAAGGCGTTCTAGATGTCAGAGATACAACAGTCAACTTTGGATTTTCTTTATGGGTGCCATATTGGATTTTTGCATTTTTGAAAAGTTTGTCACTTACTGAATACAATGATGTGACACATGATATGTTTGAATCTCACATGCTGAACAAAATTGAGAAAAAACCGTTTTAATGAAGAGTGCTTTGAAAATAACGCCAGCAATTTTGTGGAACGTTCACATTTCTGTCAACCTTGCCTTATTAAAAACGAAGGTTTAAAGTTAGGAGCGAACAGGAAAGCTATTACGTTTTTCTCTGCAAAACGAAACAAAATTATTGAATACATAACAAAGTTATAAGAGATGCCAATATTCCACCATTCTCTTCTATACACAATTTCACTCGTTCTTCTTCCCAGCTCATCAATATTATCGATGGGTACAATTTTAAGAAATATTTCTTCATTTCCCATAAACGATAATCCAGTATTCTTTCTTTTAAGATCTGATTCTTGGAATTGTATCGATTAAGCTATTCAGAACTATTCAGAAATTGTGTATAGAAGTGAATAGTGGAGTATCTTTAATGAGCGTTTTGTTTTGCGAAGAAAAAACTTTTATAACTTCAAATGTCGTTCCTAATTCAAAATAAGCTTGGTTTTTATGCTAGTAAGCTTCCAAGTTGAATTGAACTATCAGAAGTTAGTCAAAGCACTCTTCGCAAAAACGATTATTTGACAATTAATTTTGACCAGTAAGTAAGATTCGAACATATCGAGTGATACGTCATAGTAATAAAAAAAACAGACTTTACAAAAATGCATAAATCCAATATGGCGACCATAATAAAAACAAAAGTTGAGTGTTGTATCTCTGAAATCAAGAACGCCTTGGAATATACGATGAAAGATTTAGATTCCTTGTAAAAAAGTCCCTGAAGAACGTCCCGATTAAAACTTCTAGTTCTCTTGGTTTTCGCTTGAAAAAATGAAAACGAAAGCTACAAATGTCCGTTTTTTCCAATAACTCAGAAACTGAAAATGATACCCCAAATTTCTTTTCAGATAATTGTTTAACATAAAAATGCGCAACTTTGCCCTAATAACATATTAGAGAATTTTTCAATGAGTTCATTGATATACTATTTGGTAGTTTTATTTACAATGTCTACAAAAATATCTGAAAAAACTTACAAATTATTCCTGAATTATTAAAGCTGAATACACAAGGAAGCTGATGAGAAATGTCATGTGTTCATTGTTAGACAATTCTGACTCAATTTTTTGACTGAATCATATTGTGAAACAAATAATCTTCGTCAATAATAATGATGTTATTCTCGGAAAGAAACCGCATTGAGATATTGATGATGATTGGATAGAAGAAAAACTCAAGTTTCAGATCTTTTCAATACGAGTCACCGAGATCAAGATCCAATATTACGTAGTACTGTATCTCCAAAACTTTGCAACGATTCGAGCATACTGGAAATGTGAAGAATATTACAAAAACAGGACATCCAAAAATATTACAAGTTTCATCCATGGATAAACCTCATATTTGTACTCAATGAACGCGTTGAAAAATTCTCTATCAAATAATATATAGGGTGTTCTATTTAAAATAAGGAAGTTGATAATAATTCCGGAAAAACTAAAAACGTGGCAACATTGTCGATGTAATTTTTCGAACCGCCACATTTTTAATCCACCCTGTAAAAAAAATCAGAATGATCTAAGGACTGGTTACTGAGATATGTGGATGGTTCCATACATTTGATTAACTCTGTATATTTGTGAGTTTTTTCAAGTAATTTATCTATAACGCTGGAGAGAGGGACGCCACTATCAAGTTTCCCGGCCCCGGTTCGAAAAAATCATAGATCCCTGGGTGTCTCAAAATACCAAGACTTAATTCAAGCACTTTTTTGCTGTTGGTGTTCGATTTTGCGAATTTGAAGTACCAAACTGATCCCACAGTAAGAAGTACTCACTTGAGAGTCGGCACATTGGTCGGATCAAAATTATCCACCGCCTTGGGGCTGAACGGAACGGACACTTTTCCGCTCTTCGGGTGAACGCAAAACGGGGCCTTCAGCAGATGGTTCAAGCCCCTCGTGACGTTTATATCCAACCTGGGGTAAGCGTACTGCAACTTGATCTCTTCCCTGAGATTCCTCAGGTTCTTCGGGATCTGGTTCTGAAAACAAAGCGTTAATTGACAAGTTCACCTAGCGTTGAGAGAGAAAAAAAAAACATGTATTTGACATCAAGATTGCAACTCGAAATGATGGAAATGTTATGATTGGGTCGTGAAAAGAGAGAAGTAGACTAATATCACAATCATTATCTTATAATTGAAGAGACATTTCTATGTGAAATCTAATATTTATTATAGCTATTTATAGCTTCATCGTATCATTGACAACCGATGACAAATCTGAAGGCAATGAAAAGAAGTGGATGGAAGTGAAACGAAGACGTAGAAGAAATCTCATTACTGGCAATAATGATAGTTCAGAAATAGTTACAGGTGTTCCAAAATACACCAACTTACATGTATATAGGGTGAAACCCGGCACGACAACGAACGACCTATCTGGATTATTGAAAGTTCATTTTCCCGAGGTAGTATGTGAATCTTTGAACTCGAAATTCCCAGAACTATATTCTTCGTTCAAGGTTAAAATATTGGAAAGAAACTTCAGAAAGGCTATGGATCCAACATTATGGCCCACCGGAGCATGCATTGGAAGTTTTTTCGAGAAACGGAAGCGGGAATCTCAAACAAGTTAATGTTCGATCCTAACCTTCTTTTACTAAATGTAAACACATTGAGCAGTGACAAAATTAGTCAAATAGAAAATGATATTACTCATTTCTCAATACCATTCTTGTGTTTAGTAGAAATAGGTGTGAATCAGGATTATATAGATCTTCTGCATATTATAGGCTATAAACTAGCAAGTTCATATCACAGACCAACAAAAAAATGTGGAGGTGTTGGAATATGGGCCAAGACAAACCTTCGAGTAAGTAGTCTAAATATTCAGAAATTTTGTGAGGAACAACATTTTGAGGTATGTGGTGTTTCTCTTAAAAATGGAGAATGCCAAAATATCATATTGACTTGCTATAGATCTCCCTCGGGGGATGAAAATATATTCTTAAACAAAATTTCTGAGCTACTTGATCATTTGTATAAACCTGATATTAACTTTATCGTGTGTGGTGATTTTAATTTTGACTCGTACAAAAATCATCATTTTAAATCTTTATGTTTTGTTATGTCAAGTTTTAATCTGTATTCAATAGTACGATGGCCTACTCGAGTGACCAACGAAACCTGTACTATAATCGACCAAATTTTTATCAGCTCACGTGATGTAAATACGTGTTGCGTTTTAGATAACTTGATCTCAGACCATAGGACTGTATTGACAGAAATTATTTTTATGAAGAAATATGGCAATCATCTGCCTAAGACGACGCAGATGAAAAGAAGTTTTAATGAAGGTAATATCAGTAATTTTGAATATTCACTGAAAACGGAAGATTGGTCTTCTCTTTATCATATAGACGATTTTGATGAAGGATTTGATTATTTTAATGGCATTTTTTCATATCACTTTGAGGTACATTTTCCCAAGCGTAAAACTTATGTTTGTGAAGATAAAAAAAAGTTGGATTGATAATGACGTAGTAGCTTCGAGTGGCGCTTTGAAAGAATTATTCATTCTGAAAAAATGTGACAACTCTATTACACCAGTATATAATGAATCCAAAAAAAAACATTCAGCTCTATTGAAGGCAAAAAAGAAGAGTTTTTATCAACGACGTGTAATGAACTCTGATAATATTATTCGTTCTTCGTGGAATGTCGTGAGGGAATTAACAAATAAAAAAAGAAAAATGTTAATGAAATTGCTATTCAAAAAGACGGACAGCTCTTAAATAACCCAAAAATGGTGGCATCTGAATTTAATAAATTTTTTATAAATGGACCCACTGACTTGGTGAATGAGATAACAAAAGTCAATTATCCAGTGAATTCGATAGGCTTCAATAACAAAACCATGTTCTTGAATCCAGTTTCTGAAAGCGAACTTTTGAGTATCCTCAATGCGAAAATGAAAAATAAATACTCTGCAGGAAATGATGATGTTCCGGGATTCCTCTTGAAAAAGGTCCTCGCAACGATATCTAAGCCCCTAGCTTTTTTGATAAATAAATCATTTGAGACTGGTTCTTTTCCGAAGAAAATCAAAACCGGAAAAGTGTTACCATTGTTTAAGAAAAATGATCACACTCAATTAGGGAACTATAGACCTATTACAACAGTTTCTCAAAAATATTTGAGTACATTTTTCTTAACAGGCTCACGAGTTTCTTAGACCGATTTAATGTTTTAACCTCTAAACAACATGGTTTTCGACAGGGAAGATCTACGTCAACTGCCATGTTCTCATTTTATAAACAAATTGTCGAATATATTGATGCAGGCGAGTGTCCTGCTGCGATATTTTGCGATTTGAGCAGAGCATTCGACTGCGTTAATCACCAAAAACTATTAGAGAAATTGGAATTGTATGGCTTGCGAGGTGCATCCTTATCCTGGGTTTCATCATTTCTAGAAAACCGTAAACAGTTTGTATCAATACAAGCCTATGTAGATAATGAAATTCAACAATTCAACTCGGATAGTCTAACTTTGAATATGGGGGTACCACAGGAATCAATTTTAGGACCTGTGCTTTTTATACTTTACGTGAATCACCTGGATAGCTTTATTGGAGATAATCATTATACTGCATATGCAGATGATTTTTCTTTCGTTATCTCGGCAGCAGACAACTTTACGCTTGAGAGCAAGTGTACTGAATTAATGACCAATGTTTCGGATTTCTTCAACGATAACTGTTTATTTTTTAACACACAGAAGACAGAAGTTATTAGAAACATCTAGATGATTTGAACTTTACTGTTAATAATGGTCAAATACAAAATAGTCACAGCTCTGTAAGATTCTTGGGCATTACCCTAGATGAAAACATGGCTTGGAGAGATCACTGTGAAAAATTGACATCAAAATTATCTTCCTTGAAATTTCTTTTCATAAATTTGAGAAATGTATTAGAAATGAATCAACTTATTAATTTGTATTACGCATAAGTGGAGTCTAGATTACGTTATGGCATTTGTTTCTGGGGTAATGCTACTGCCATTTCACAGGTATTTATTGCACAGAAGAGCATTATCAGATGTATAGCAAAAGTTTCGAAAATGGTGTCCTGTAGAAATCTGTTCTCACAATATAAAATTTTATCATTATGCTGTCTTTACATCTATGAGCTATGTATATATGTATTTAGGAATAAGCTACAATTTTCAGTCAATGAACACTTTCATGATCATAACACCAGACGAAGAAGTCAGTTTCGTGTACCTTTGTCGAGGAATAAAATAATATACTGTTCACCAGATTATATGGGTTTGAAACTTTTTAACAAACTACCAGAGTGCGTAACATCCATCAAAACCCTTAATTCGTTCAAGTTGAGCCTGAAAACATTCTTAACTGAAAACTGTTTTTATACTCTTAATGAATTCTTGTCATTGTGAAAAACGTTAATTCATTGTGCAGTTTCGTTGTAAACGCTGTATCTGTAAATAGTTTTTTTCCTTCTTCTATCAACTCTGTTGTATATATATTCCTTCTTTCTGTGACGTTTCCAATACAATGTATATTTGTCAATAAGGAAATAAAAATACTTTACTTTACATACCGGGTGTCAACGAATCTATTAGACAAGTCATAACTTCTAGAGTATTAGGTGTATCAAAATGAGATTTGGTATATGTGAATGGCACGTGAAGTTTTCGCATATTTTTCACTTTCCGGTCACTTCCGGTTTCACCGGAAATGGCTCCGGTTTTGAATTTTTAAATGGAACACCCTGTATTGTAACATTTTTTGATTTCTCAGACAATTCTGGATCAGAATGTGACATCTTTAAAAGTTTTTAAGCCTACTTCATTTTTTTAGAGTCACTTTTAATATTGCATCTAGGTGGCCATGATCGGACGTAAACTAATCTGAGGACCTCAGGTGATGTCAGAAAATTACAATGGGAAAGTTTTAGTGACTAGTATAAAAGATAGGAATAAGAGAAGTTTGCAAAATTACATTTTCGTGTCTATTATTTTTCAAATGGCAACCATTTTTTGACAAGCACTTGCCGAAAAAAGGATTTTTTGACGAATCTAACGATACTAATTTATTTGCGATTGGATTAAAATTAAGCACATTAATTAAATACCTATTACTAAGGAAAATACTAGATAATAATTTATTTACTTTTGACGAGTGTGCCATGAATCATAATTTATTTACTTTCATTGTAGTGAGAATTGTCTCAGAAATAAAAAAATGTTACAATATACAGGGTGTTCCATTTAAAATTTCAAAACCGGAGCCATTTCCGGTGAAACCGCAGCCATTTCCGGTGAAATCGGAGCCATTTCCGGTGAAACCGGAAGTGACCGGAAAGTGAAAAATATGCGAAAACTTTCCTCTTCAAGTGCCATTCTCCTATACCAAATCTCATTTTGATACACCTAATGTTCTAGAAGTTATAACTTGTCTAATAGATTCGTTGACAACCGGTATATAACAAATAACATGGATGTTAATAAAGACATAGGCACTAGATATAATAAGAAATATGGATGAAATATATACATAAAAAATATAAATATAGATAAAAAGGTAACCTTGCATACTGTAAATGCAATACATATATTATATGCACTGTCACCATAACATAAGAAGCACAATATAAATATACAATGATAATAAATGAAAAACAAAAACAACAATCACGAGATTTGTATAATGTCAGCATGATATTCCTGCAGGTTATAGTATGCTTTCTCAAGAAGCAGATTTTTGACCGATCTTCTGAATTTCTTCTGATCCAATATATTTTTTGTTTTATTGCAATGTCATATTCTGGTAGGGATATGTCATAGCTACTGAACGGTAAGTAGTATGTTTTTTCAAAATTGATAACAATCTGTAATCAAACCACTCCTTAATTAGGTCTAGGTCGTGCTCCAGCTTGAGTTTCAAATTGAACCAGTCAGTATATTCACAGAATATAACTGTATCGTCGGCGAAACTGATGATTTTTGAGTGTTTTGTTAATTTCAGTTTAGGTATTGGCAGGTGGATATTAGAGATTTCAGATATCTTAATCATCATAAATGTACCAAAACCTACGTGAAACCTTAGTTACTCATAGCTATTATGAATAGCATGATGTGTTTGGAAATATTCAATTATTTCAAGTTGCAAATCTTGAAGCCAAAGACAACACTAGGCAGAATTTTTTTTCTCTCTCAACGCTGAGTGAACTTGTCAGCGGTAGACGCTCGGATTATTGTGTCCTACCTTCCTCAGGAGGTCCGAAAATGTTTCTTCGAATGCCATCCATCTGTCGATGGAGGATTCGGCTTTCTTCATCACGGATTTGAAGGATGGGCGCAAATCTTGGTCTATTATTTGCAAGAACGAGTTCAGTCGCTTATCCGTGCCCAATATGTCTTGTTCTTTTACTATGCCATAGAAGTATTTGTCGATTATTGAAAGGGCCCTCCTATAAAGTTATAACTGCGAACATTATATATTATAACATCCCTTTCTACAGAATTTCTATAAATAATCGCATTGGCCGTTGAAATATTTTTTACATTTGCCTCTTTTTACTGAAGATGTTTAAATGATTGAAGTAACAAATAGTGGTGTTTTTTCAAATATGTGATATATTTTTTTTATTTTCTGCCTCAAACGTGTATCAACTTAGGATGATGAAGTAGAATCTTGAAATAATGAAACAGTTCAACATAGATACAGAATTCATTGGAAAAATAAACTGTGTTTAATATCATCAAGAGTCTTGATATATTCAAGAGAATAAGAAAACAAAATTATTTTTCTTTGCCCTCTCACATCTCAATGGTGAAAGTTGATTTCAATCGGCCTATTTTATCCTATAAACACAAAGAGCGAAATTATCGTTCTGTTAACAGTGTTCCTGCGAGGAGAAAATTATGTAGTAGGAACGCATAAGCATAACGCGTTTTTGGAGACTGTGACAATTTTCTATTGGTGAATTTTGACGAAGTTTTCTCATTTCGTGTTCTTGTTTAGTAAAGTACCTATATTGGCGATTCGAATGAAAGAATTGCTCTCATTCTCATCCTCATCCTCATTTTACATCGACAAGGCAGTTAATATATAACCTTTACTTTCAACATTGTAGTTCCCATCAAGTCAAATGTTTGCTCACTAATTATTATTTACCCACCCATGCTTCAAACAGACTCGATTCCTGGCTCTTCAGCAATGAGTGTATGGTCAAGTTAGAATTATATTCTCCAACTGAAGCTATTAATTGAAAAAGAATCATCAAACCTTTCCCTTTTCAGCAAAATAAACATACAGAGTGGACAAATTTCGATACTTGTATATGACTCGGAAACTATATAAAATTGAGGTCGCAACCTTGATTTATTTTTTTGAGACAAATTCACTGGCGAAAACATTTCGCTATTAGACTGACACATCGAAAGCGAGGCGACATATAATACATAGGTAGAAAGAGAAAATAAACAGTTCCAACTGAACCATAACTCGAAATCGCACCTTTTTTCTTCAAATTTTATCGACGTCACTGAATTATACAGGAAATATTGCCTTAAGGATGTGAAAGTTATCATCTAACTTCACAAACCACCATGATATTTACATGTGACTGAAAATCTAAAAATCGATCTTCTGTTGACAACACGAGGATGCGGACTCAATTTCTCCTATAGTAACCGAGTGACCCTATACAAACATCGGAATTTTCCCACCCTGTACGTGTCCCATTTTCAAAATATGAACCATGGTTGTCTTCAACCTCACCGAAATCACAATCAAAACCCAAAAGCCCACCACCGAATCGCAGATTAGAAAAACATACAGATGAGACAGTCAAGTAGAGCGAATAAAATAAGAGTGAGAAAGTGCAAAATTTGAAGGTCCAGTCATAGATATGCGCAGGCGCCAAAATATTGATCGAGTTTTGTTAAGATCAGTGTCATCATTTTGTTGGTTATGTTACAAATGTTTTCGTTTTTCACGATTCACGATACATCAGTATTTCGGATGGGTTTAGGTTCTTACAATGCATAACATATTTTCCATTAACTATAATTCAAAAGTAAAAGTTTTGAGGATTATCACAGCACACATTAACCAACCTAGGATCATAGTATATACCTTCATTATCTGGAATGTGAATCAGGTACAATAATATGTTTATTGGCAATCATTACTGAGTATACAGTGTCATCCCCAAAGTATGCACCATATGGGAAACTTATTAAAAGTTATTCTTGATAAAAGTTTGTGCATCCCCTAATACTAAACATGCACCAACAAAATACAGTAAAACACACGTAATGTACGAGGAGCCTTATTTTGGACAAGAAAATCTCCATAAAATCAATGAGTTTATTCCGAAATACCTATTTTATTTTGATGTTTTGTGATTTCGATATTATTGAATATTGAGTTCTTGTTACAAAACTGTATAATTTTGAGTAATTTTCGGCGTTAACAAAAAATAAAAATAACTGCACCAAAAAATTTGAAAATTATTTCACTCCTCAGAAAAATTGACCGTGGTTAACACCATAGTTGTGTAATTTGTAATATCACAGGCTTTTATAATAAACCGTCGTATACAGGATGCTGTATATTTATCGTTTTAGCAAATTATTTTTTTCGTAGTCCCCGGATAAAAAAATAAAACTCCACTTAGATGGCCATGACTTCAAAATTAGATGTTATTTTTTAATGCTGAACAACTTTTCTAAATATCATTTCCCGAGATTTTTCAAAATACAAGTACTTTTCTCTTGTCTCAAAATCAAATATTTGAAGGCTCCTTGTACATTAAGTGTGTTTTACTGTATTTTGTTGGGAAATGTTTAGTTTCAGGGGATGCACAAACTTTTATCAAGAATAACTTTTCGTCGAAAAACCCTTAATAAATAAGTTTCCCATTCGTGCATACTTTGGGGATGACACACTGTATAAAGATTGGAAATCATCTTCAAGTAAATCGGAAAATATCGATTTACATTCTCTTTCAAAGGATGAAAAACTTTGAGTACTTATATTCGAATTTCATCGTTAAAATCATTCAGAAACTAAAATTAAAACTAAGAAAGATGGCCAACATTCAACTAAGAAATTAATTTTTTCCATCAATTCAGTAAAACGCATGCGTCAAGTCCTCAGACCAATAAAATATTTTGCCGGACAGCCCAAAGGATGGAAGAATGGTTAGAGTTCTGGGTCACTTTTTTAAATTTGTCTTCCAATGATTGGGTTTTGATTTTTAAAGAATATTTATATCATAATATCATCATTATATTACCTATTTTCATTTATTTATGACAAAAAACACTTATATACAGTGACAGTTTTGACAAATGACTTAATTTCTTAATTTTTTAGTTGATGTTGCATGAACACCACATATTCTTAATTTAAATTCCATGTAAATCTTATATTCATTTTAGTTTAAATTGATGTTGCATGAATCCACCTTTATTCCTGATATAAACTAATTTCTGATGACTAGTTATTCATAATAAATCACTCAGAGGTAGATGTTGATTATGCATTACTAAAATGGCAACCTTGCACATCAGTAGTTCCAGCGGTGACAACGACTATCCGGCAACTGCGATGCGCAAAATTTAAAGGTCCGAGATCAATGAAAACTAATGTCGGCACATCAAACGAAATGGGCGAAGTGTCTCATCTGTAAGGTTATCTAATATGTGCCCGAATCTTACACAAGCGACGCGTGTATCTTCTCTCCGGGCAAATGCACCTTCTTCATCTGGTTGGCGCCCCCCTTGAGCACCTGCAGGTAATCTCCGATGGCCGCCCTGACCCCCTCCTCGAGCCGCCTAGCCCCTGCATCGGCCACCCAGCAGTGGACTCCCCTCCTCCCTGAGAACACCCACAGGATGTGCTCGTATCCGAAGTCCTGCCTGAGGGCAGCATCCAGGATCTTGCAGGCGACGCTCATGAACTTCCAGCACTTGGCGCATACGTCTGCGCCAGCGCAGCACGTCCTGACGTCGTCGTAGTCGGTCATGTCGATGTCGAAGACGATCTCCTTCTCGATCGGCGCCATGGCGCTCAGGGGGCCCCTGTCCTTGGGCTTGGTGAGGTAGACGGCCCCCAGGTCCATCTTGACGGGGTACTTCTTCTGAAGCTCGTTGACGAAGTCCTCGTACGTGTCGAACGACTGGAAGCGAAGGTAGATGTCGCCCAAGAGGGTGAACGATATTTCTCGCTTCGCAAAGGTCGATGCGTTACCTGGAATCGGTTTTTGGAAAATATTTCCATAGAGTCCATGTCTTGGCTGACAGATATCATGCCAGTTAGGTACGACTCCGAAATGCAGATTGAATTGATCATAAACAACCACCAAACAGAGAACGGACCTCAACTAGGAAGGGATGCATCAGTGTGGTATACTTATTGATCCAAGATGGATGAAAGAGTTGGAGTGGGAGTTACAGAGCCAAATTTCAGGCTCTCAGAATCCCATGGTAACACCCTAACCATCTTGCAAGCAGAATATGTGCACAGGAGTGCCTCAAAAGGGACACTCGAAGGGCAAAAACCTATATTCTATCAGATAGCCAAGCACCACTGAAAGCTCTGAAGTCATACACCCGTGAGTCTAAGCTGACTTGGGTCCCTGAGACAACTGTCAGCAAACAACCAGGGTTACATTGATATGGGTTCCAAGTCACAAGGGAGTTGAAGGCACCGAGGAAACAGACTGCCTTGTTGGGGAAAGGGCAAATACACAATTTCAAGGCCCAGAACCGTTCTGTGGACTCTCCAAGGCCCACTTGAGAGAAGAGGTACGACGTTGGGGAGCGGATGAAATGAAATCTCACTGGAAAAAGCGCCAGGACATAGACCAGCAAAAAGGCGTGAGCCTTTCGCCAAGGAAAGCTAAACAGCTTGGCAAGCTGGACAAAAAATATTTGTAACCGGTGACATAACTCTTCACTGGACACTATACCCTCTACACCTCAAAAAGATGAGCAAATTATAGAGAGTGATAGTCGCCGCAACTGCGAGAACATCGCTGAAACTGTAGAACATTTGCTTTGCGAATGCCCAGCGCTCTTCTGCAAAAAGCTCCTCAAGTTCCTGGAAGGGGACTTCATGAAGCCTCCCGTTGTCAGGAACCTAGCTCTCAGGAAACTGATAAACTTTGCAGAAGTCTCGGAATCCCGGTCCTCGAATAGATTAAGAGCTATGTACAAAAGATCTGATAGTTCGAGACACTTCAAAAGAGGGTTAACCCATTGAAAAAGAAAAGCAAATTGTAAGTGTGAAGCCGGAAGTGAAAATCTCAACCGATAGAGGCGAAGTCCGATAAGAGAGAAAAGTGTATTGGCATCGCATCTCGCGTAAAATGTATTAAAATCGGCTTCGCCGATGCCGGCTCACTAATTGCTGCGGCCGGAAGCCTTTGATATTTATTATGCATATACTGGGCACACAAAAAAATCCGGCGTCGGACAACAGATCAAATAATTGCAGTTCACTTTAAATTGTAAAAAGTTCTTCAAATACATATATCCTTGGAGAAAATATGACATGGAAATTCACTATTTGGTAAAGCGAATAGATAAAAGCTATAAGTGTAAGTAGATGGATAGATAAGGGATACATACGTGATACCTGAATACTGGATGTAGGTTACAGTGTCAAAAAATACACGTCAAAAATCCACCACCACGACCATGTGCTCTAATAAATGGTGAACAATTTTTTTTAAATAATTCATTCAGTGATTATGAATTTGGACTCAATACACCGATTACAGAGAGAGTATATGTAGGTACATGGTCGTAATTGAGGTTGTAATTGAAAAAATAAAGTTGATAGTAGCCGGAAGACAAAATGTCGAACTTCAAATGCGATTTCATCTAGATTATAACAATAAAAAATGACAATGTTGAACCTTGATTTGTTTTGAAATACCTGGTCAAAAATAAGGTCAGAAAAAAATTATAAGGATTTCATGAAATTTCGATTTTTTATTCGGAATTTCTCAAATATTGAGACATTATTTCATGGAGCACAATAAAACATAACTTTACCACAATTTAACCAACCCTCTGTATATCTTATGGTTCATGAGATCCCCATCTTACGCATTGAATTTGATCCTTGAATAATTAATGAAAACCTTGCAGAGCTCAAACCTCAAGAATTATAAAATGAGGTTCACAAGTATTTGTAAATTTGAAAAAGTGCTTTAATTTCACTGAAGCACCAGAAGAGTGTTATTGCCTAGTTAAGCTTAGAATTTATAAAAACCATATATAACTGCAAATATTCTCAAATACTCTCAATATTAATTGGTTGAAAAGAACAAATGTTGGACAGTTATACAACATATTTCACCAGTCATTTGATACTACCCTTAGAGGCCTCAAAAGATGCTAGAAGTATATTCAGTTTTTCATAAATGCCTCATATTATACCGAGTATAATACTTACATATAGTTTTGAATTTAGAATACCATATATTGTTATGGTAATATATTGTTTCAGAAAATATGTCATGTAGGAGAAAAAAAGCATTGAAAAAACCTTCATGTTTTGGTTGGCTGAAGAACCATTACCATTCTGAGATTTTATTGCATAAAGAGTCAATGTATTTTATATACTTAGTTCTTGTGTCTGGACTTTTCAAATACTTTTGAATTATAATAGATTTCATGCTAATACATGTTGGAGTGAATAATCAATTGATAAATATAACAGGAAAATAATCTTACCATAACTAAGCCATCTATACAACTGTAGATGAGGAAATAATCGTTTATAATACAATGGTAGTAGATCAGGCAAGGTATCTTCATTGAAGTCGGTGCTACTCATTTTTCAATATAGTTTTCAATTATGTCAATTTTGAATGTTTACTTCTACTACTTCTACAAGTTCTACAACTGTTTTCAACTTTTTGGCGCTAAAACTTTTCTAGGTTATCCGTTATCCTCTTCTTTTTAGTTCTTGCCAGTTCTTGCTTCTACCTCACAGACACAAGGATGGTAAACTCACAGACAGTCTCACAGATTAACCCATAGATCTTATTGCTTATTCTAGATCCGGCATCATCTAGTAATTTTTTGGTCTAGAGGTGTCAGGGCCGGGGTCTGCAAGAAATTCACGTGGGACAAAACGACCAATCAATGGCTTAGTACTTTCAACCCTCCCGGACCTACAAAACAAGTAACCTGGATACCGGATCTAGCGTAAGCAGTAAGATCTGTGAGTTAACCACCTCTCTGTTTGTCACATTTTATCATTTAGCCGTCATTGATCAGTCTTGTCACAGGTTTCGTGCTGTGAGTTTGATTGAGCCACAGAACTTGCAGCTGTTTTATGTCAAATTTATTTTCCTTTCAATGGCTATGGCATCAATTCATATTATTTATTGTGATGTGATGATGCACTGGAATAATGGTAGTTAATTGTGATGATGTATGTTGGACTAATATGAGTTTGTGGATTCAATTTTAATTTAATTGAATTGATCGCGAGAAGTATTTGTGCATGTTTTGGTCAAAACCACGTCAAAACAATGAAATGAAAGATGATGGGAGATCAGTTTCGTAAAGTCGAGCAATATTCTCCAAAATCGTCTCCAAGAGGGGCCAGGTCCCCAGTTGTATCACGCCAAGATTCTTCAGGGACGTTAAAAACGACAATTTTGCTGGGAAAGAATCCTTCAATAGTCCCCAGTGGACCCTTCTATCTGTTGAAGGAACCACCTGGTAAGTTTCCTATAGTTCCTCTCTGAATTATGATCTCAATAATAATTGATTTTAGCGGAATCTGAGCTAACAGGTGCTACAAATTTGATGACCTACTATGGTCTGGAGCACTCTTATAGCAAATTTAGTGGAAAAAAATTGAAGGAACAGTTGTCATCCTTTCTTCCTACCCTACCTGGAGTTATTGATTCTCCTAGTCAACAGGACAACAGTTCACTGAGGTCTGTCATTGAAAAGCCACCAATTGGTGGGAAAGAGCTATTGCCACTAACAAACATACAATTGGATGGATTTAGATTACATCCAGGCCCAGTGAGTATTTTTTTGTTTGTTGTGTCCCTAGAGAACGTGATGGAATCAAAGAACAACATAGGCCTATTTGAGACAACCACCCTACAAATACATGTAAATTTGCTGTTGATATCTATGTACATGAAGATGGATATGAACAACCAAAAATTGTCTTGAGTTTTCCACTCACTATAGTTGCTCTTTTTTTATGAATACATTGATGTTTTCCCCAGTATTTTCATGTATTGAGTTGTCCAGTTATCCACTCAAGTATTTTTTAATATTTTAGCTTCCTGAACAATACCGCTATGCAAATGCAGCTCCCATTAAGAAACATAAAAATAAACACAAAAAACATAAGCACAAAGAAGGTGGACTGCCTAGTCAAGAAACAACCATATCTGATACTAGCAGTGAAACTCATGAAAAGAAACATAAGAAGCAGAAAAGGCATGATGAAGAGAAAAGAAAAAGGAAGAAAGAGAAAAAGAGGAAAAAGCAGAAGCATAGCCCAGAACACAGTACTGGTTTAACACCCAGTCAGCATTCCAGTTGAACAGATCTTCCTATAGCATCATGCAAAATTGATTTTCATATACAAACTCTTGATTCAATCCATTCACATTTATGAAGTATTTTAGTCAGTGTGGCCAAAATAAAGATGCACATCATGGAGATCTTGGAAAAATCTAGAATTAAACAAAGTGGAGCAGTAGTAAATTTTAATATAAATTCATATTGAATTGAATTCATAATGAATTTTTCAAAATTGCCACCATACTGATGGTCATGTGACATTTGTCCAAATTGATTTTGTGGTTTTCTGATATGCAGAGACGTGTAACTGACAACTAGAATGTTTTCCATGTGTTGAGAACATGATGGCCCACATAGTATTGAATATCATGGTTTTTATAAAATTTGAAACATATTTGATGAAACTTTCTAAATTTGTATGATTTATAGTCAATCATAAAGAAAAAATGCCATCAGATTTCTGACCATGATATGTATCCTTATCATGGACATACTGTATATAATAATATATAAACTGCTCAACACTTGAATAGTATACCAAATCATTAATTGAGAAAGGTAGTATATTTTAGCACTAATTCAAAATTTGCATGTCCAGAAACTGTTTTTTCTGATGATTTCCTTGGTTTTAATCGGTTTTAACTCAAATGAAAACATATTTTTCCTCTATTGAAAAAATACCATACAGCACAAATTAACCCGACTTGTTTTGAGAATTCGAAGTAGTTATTTTTTCACAGAAAATTATTTTCCAGAACAATTTTTTTTGTATGAATGGTACATTATAATACATCAAATAATTTTTGTACATATGACAAACCATAAAATAATGTCATATTATTCTTCACATTATTCTGATTGGTTATGACTAATCATACACAATGTAACTTACAGAATAATAACACTATTATTAATATAATAATATTTTTTAGCACTTCTGGTACTGAAGTCTGTCCTCTTCAGTTTTTTCACATCATTTTATAAATATCTGGCCTCTTTGGCTGCATTTTAGGAATACAAATTTTCTTGAATTGTGATCACCAAACTAGCCAAGGCATTTTTTCATTTGAAAGTAAACTAATTGAATACTGATACTTATCAAATTTACATGAACAAGATGTTTTTGAATTTATTCATACAGGTGACCTGATCATACAATTCTACCAAAAGTGCAGAAAATCTGAGTCTGAAGAAACATAATCACATCTTTATCTTGATTCATTTGATTTCAAATGATTTTTAATTCCATAGCTGATTTTTCATGTAGAGAAGGCATATGTGTAAATTGAGCAAACAAACACTGATCAACTGAATATGTTAATATTATTCAAATTATATTAGTCTAGGGAGCTCAGTTATATGTCAATGTGATTCAAAGTTAGTTTTTAAATTGCCTTGGGAATTTCTTGAATCAATTTCATATATTTCATTTAGTCTGTTGCAGATCATGACTTGAGTGAACAAAGAAATATTTCATTTTCAAGTCTGTTTCAATTAAAATCTTCACTATCCTCAACAAGAGAGAAGAAAGTTCAACCTACATAAGCAAATAAAGAGAGGTTCAGTGATAGGACTGATGAAAATGCTGAAAAGGCACCTATCAACTTAGTGGTTTTTGCCCAAGTGATATAGACTGCCTGCCAATCAAGATGGCATTACCCAATTTTACGGCATGTAATGAGAGGGTAAAATAAACTGAAAATTGAACCCCAGTATCTTCCGTAGTTTTCGAGGTGAAATCGTGAATTTTGAAAATTGTCCATCAGGTATTTTCGCCATTATGCCGAAAAAATTACGGAAGATAGGAGGGTGCTTCCATACAAAGTGAGACAGGTCTGGATTTATCAGGACTGGCATTTCTTCATGTTTCGGTAGTGAGTTGTGGTACTGATCACGAATTGGAAAGAATATTGAGCTGATTTTGCCGCCTCATATGATGGGTAGTTCTATCAAGACTGGTGGGCAGTGAATTTTCAGCATTTTTATCAGACCTCAGTTTCATTAGTCTTCCCCAATAATTACGGAAATTACGGAGCTACTTTCATGAAAACTGAGACACACTGTACATAGATCCAATCTATTTTTATTGTAGTCTGAGGTATGGGTCATCATCATTCACATTATTTAATTAGGTAAATTAATGTGTTGAGCAACTCCTATTAACTTTTAATTGTGATTTACTATCACCTGAATATATATCCTGTTATTTTTTCCAGCATTTTTACTAATACACCAGCTGAATTGGCATCTGATATTCAGACTATAGTATACGAGTCATTATAAAACTGACAAAGTTGTTCAATATTATTTTTTTATCGAACTCACATCCTAGGAGAAGGTTTTACTGATACCTGTATAACCTCTGAACATCCCGAAAAATTCCAACACCTATTTTCTCTCCCAATATCCCCCATTATAGATTTTCCTTTTCTCGTGCAGTCAAACGATAAAAAAGAAGAAACAGTGAACAGGAAATCAAGCAAAAACGAAGTTTATAGGTGAGTGCTATCATGTGGCAGACATAAGTCATCTGTGGTATGATATTGAGCCTAAACTTCAGGACACCCTGTGTTATATTATATCCAAATATAACATTGTATAGAGTGATATCTCTTGACTATTTTTTGAAAGATATTTCATAAATATTAAAGGACCCTGCTTTCCTCACATTATCCATTGTGATTCAATGAAGGTATCAGTCATAGAAATCCAGCTCAATATTAATAAAAATAGCGGAAACAACCTTAGAGGACAACTAAGCACAAGTAGAGGATGATGAAAATAAGACCTGATGGCGCTACTATTGTCGATCTAAATGAACACATAGTAGACGGTATAATATTGTCTGTTCACTGGAAACAATAACGTAACTTTCTCCGTAAGGCAGAGACAACTTCTCATAATAACCGTGAACTATTTTGAACTTGAAATGTCATACTTGGCATAACCTAACGTTTTTATTTACATTTTGAATACCCGCTCCTTTTAGCACAGCGAAGCTTCTGTTTCAAGCACAGAATTATTCGATTTCATTGATCAGAATGTCAAAATGACTGTGAAAAATGTGTAGTCACAAAATATAAAAAACGTGTTCAAAATTGAGAAACTAAAATGCGAGGCAAGTGGAAGTATTGGCATATCAAATGTACGACAGTTAATACAATTTTAATCACTTAAGTTTAGTTGAATATTTGCTCCACGTATAATTCATATCCACTGAAGTATGCACACAAAACTTAGTCCTTCTTTGAACTAAAACACCACACACAATTACATTTACTTGTTTTCAACAATTTTCTGCAGAAAAAACTAGTATATTTGAAGAAATCCGCCCTTCAAAACATTAAAACCAATCGAGAACCGAGCATGACGGGAGCGGAACTTTTTGTGACAGTGTCAAGTTGACAGATCAAAGTCTCGTGTTTTAGAAGAAAACAAGTTTGAGTGGGTGTGTGAGGTGCATCAGTTGAAAGAGGGACGAATTTTGTGTTTATAGTAGCACAAATTTAGGATGTCAAATGGTGATTCTTGTTTAGAAGGCTGAATAAATAAGTGAATACCTCCAAAATTTTTTCTTCTTCTTGGAATGCGTTATTATTGTCCCTAAAAACTTGTATTGGACCTATTTTAGTGAAAATATGTAGAAAGGTAAGAATATTATGATAAATACATAATATATGCTGAAGTTAGTAAGAAAAAAGAAGAACATTACTTCAACCTAAAATTGGTTCGCTGACAGAGAAGAAACTGAAACAAATGAGCAACGAACGACTTCTATAAAGTAGTGACCTCACCTTGGCAGACGTTTGGGACTTGAGTGAACAGACAATAATTATGGTTCCAGCCTACTAGGTTTCTATTCAGAACGACAATGACGCTACTCTTCAATTGTGTCTAGAGTATCAGCAGACAAATCAATCATTTCAGCAGACAATTATGAAAATAACTCAGCAGACAAACCCTTGATTTGAAGCAATTGAATTTCAGCTCATTACGCGGGGTTCTCATGTTTAACAATGGAGGCGCTAGCGTTGAAAGATAAATGAAACATGTACCAACACCACAAGTTGATTTATCAATTGTTGTAAACAAAATATTAATCTCCGTGGATAAAAAAATGTTCGCCATCATTGGCATCGATTCCGAGATATAAACAAAGTTTGTCATCTAAATGAAAAATCCTACGCCCACTGATCGAGGTAGCTTTTTACATGAAAAAATATATCACCAAGAACAAATCAAACAATTTCAATTCAAAAAAAGATTTATTTTTCATATATTCTTTAAAGCACGAAGAAATTTATAAAAATATTTCAAACTAACCTCCAAATTTGGATCTATTTGGATTTTGCTTTATTTCTACGTTCTCCGCTGTTGCTCTTTTTGTTGTTTTTCGCGCCGCCCTTTCCTTTCTTGCCCCTCCCCATCGTTTTCATCTTGTTCTTCTGCGCCCTCAAATCCTTCTTCATCCTTTTATCCACCACTTTGTAATGTCCCTTTACGCCCTTCGGCCTCGCTATTTTCTTGGCCGCCATGTGCTTCTTGGTGACCACGTAGGTCAATTCCTTCTTGGGTTCTTGCCTGGCTTTCTTGTACAGTCTGGAAAATTAAAAAGTTGAGGTTTACTCGCGATATATCATCTGTGCGCCCATTTGAAACGCCCAAAAGAAAAACTTAAAATATTTGCTGCGGAATTTTACGAAAACATGCCGCCTGAAACACGATGTAAAGGGTCTACCAATAAAAATTATATATTTCTATGATATCGGGTGATGTTCACTTTTAACTTATCGCTTGTTTGAGGATTATTAGTGTACAGGGTGGGCAAATTTCGATGTTTCTATAGGGTAAAGACTGGGTCATGCTCATACGAATTTCGCAACATTTATGATAGATAGATAGATAAATATAATTTATTGCCCAAGAATGAATTCTCATTGACAAAATGATACAAAAAATATTTTAATATAAAAATTTATAGATGGGTATACAGGGTGCCCGTTTTTCGAGCTTAACCATGGGGATCTTAGTTATTATAAGAGATACGAGGTCGGTTGAATTGGGGCAAAGTTGCGCATTTCTATGCTGAACAATTATGTCAAAGAAAATTTCATGTATCATTTTTCGTTTTTGAAATATTGAAAAAAAACGGAAATTTGTAGTTTTCGTCTTTATTTTTTCAATCGAAAACGAAGCGATCTAGACGTTTTTAACTGAGACGTTCTAGAGGCACTTCTCCACAAGGAATCTAAATCTGTCATCGTATTTTTCATTGCTTCCTGGATGTCAGAAATACAACGCTCAACTTTGGTTTTTCTTATGGTCGCCATATTGGATTCTTGCATTTTTTAAATGTCTGTTTTTTTTCTGATTACTATGACGTATCACTCGATATGTTCGAATCCTACATGCTGGTCACAATTGGCAAAAAATCGTTCTTGCGAAGAGTGCTTTGGAAAAAATGCCAAAAATTTCGTTTTACAAACTAAATTCTGATAGTTTAAATGAACTTGGAATCTTACTTACATAAAAACAAAGTTTATTTTGAATTAGGAACGACATTTAAAGTTATGAGTTTTTTTTTCGCAAAACTAAACAGTCATTAAAAATGCTCGACTATTCCACCATTCGCTTCTAAACACAATTCTATTATTCACCCCAAGTTCTGAATAGCTCAATCGATGGGTACCTACAATTCCAAGAATCAGATCTTTAAAGAAAGAATACTGGATTATTGTTTATGGGGAATGAAGAAAGATTTCTTGAAATTGTACCAATCCATGATATTGCTGAGCTGGGAAGAAGAACAAGTGAAATTGTGTCTAGGAATGGTGGAGTCGAGCATCTTTAATAACTTTGTTATGCATTCAATAATTTTGTTTCGTTTCGCGGAGAAAAATCTTCTAGCTTTCTTGTCAAGTTCGTTCCTAACTTTAAACCTTCGTTTTATAGAAGGTGAGCTTGTCAGAAATGTGAACGTTCCTTATCCTCTATTGAAGTATCAAAATTTACTTGCTGGCGTTATTTTCAAAGCACTCTTCGTAAAAACTGTTTTTTCTCAATTATACCGAGTGTTACATCATTGTATTCTGACTTTTCAAAAATGCAAAAATCCAATATTGGGTCCATAAGAAAATTCAAAGTCGACTGTTTTATCTCTGACATCAAGAACGCCTTGGAGAATACGATGACAGATTTAAATTCCTTGTAAGAAAGTGTCCTGAGAATGTCCTAGTTAGAAACGTCCAGATGATTTTCGCTTAAAAAAATAAAAACGAAAATTACAATTTTCATTTTTTTGTCATTATTTCAAACTAAAAATACATAAAATTTCTATTCACATAATTGTTCAGCATGAAAATGCTTAACTTTGCCCCAATTTAACCGACCTCGTATCTCTTACAATAACTGAGATCCCCATGGTAATGCTCGAAAAACAGGCACCCTGTATATAAAAAATATAAATAAATAAAACAATACGTGAAGAATAAGTTGAACATATTTGTCAAAGAAACAAACCTTGCATGTTCACTATGAATGCAATTGAATCATAATTTAAAATAATACAAACATAATTTACAGGGTCACTCACGGTCGATGGTACCTTAGACGTTTACGGAGAACGGGACGTCGGATTATTCTGAAAATTTGGTTTATTGGGTAATCAGTTTTGTTCTATCGATCTGAAATACTTTCAGCGTTGCCGCTTCTATCAAAAAGTAGAAACAACTTTGTTATTTCAAATGGAACACCCTGTATTTTATTTCATTTTTAGATTCTTCCTGAAGAGCTGATTTCGTCGATCTATCATACTTGGGGTATACTGAGAAAGATTACAGAGATATAGGGTGTGAAAAATCGAGATTTTTCAAATTTAGGAATTTTTTGTGCCGAAACTATCCATTCTTGCTCAAAACGGCTTACATGTCCCTATATCAACTTTCCATTTACTATCGATTGATATTTAATTGAAACAAATACGGGTGGTTCAAAATTTTGAGTTTTGCATCACCCTCTATTTGTTTCTATTAAATGTCAGTAGATTGTAAATGAAAAGTTGAGATAGGGACAAATAAGCTGTTTTGAGCAGAAATGATTAGTTTCGACACAAAAAATTCCTTAAGTTGAAAAATCTCGATTTTTCACACCCTATATCTCTGTAATATTTCGCGCTATACCCCAAGTATGATAGATCGACGAAATCAGCTCTTCAGGAAGAATCAAAAAATGAAATAAAATACAGGGTGTTCCATTTGAAATAACAAAGTTGTTGCTACTTTTTGATAGAAGCGGCAACGCCGCAACGCTGAAAGTATTTTAGATCGATAGAACAAAACTGATCACCCAATAAACCAAATTTTCAGAATAATCCTATGTCCCGTTCTCCGTAAACGTCTAAGGTACCATCGACCGTGAGTGACCCTGTATAAACACAAAAATAATAATATTGTGTATATGTCCTCAAAGAAAACAAAAAAAACTAACAGACAAGATAAGAAATATCGCAATAAAGTTGAAATATTTGAGCTTTTTTGCGGATTTTTTTATATTATCATGATATCGCAGAATGCATAAATAAATAGTGTTGTAGAGTAGGAGTATCAATGTAATATTTATAATTTTCCGAATCGCATCAATTTTGCGAAATTCGTATAAGCATGAACCTACCTTTACTCGGTAACTATAGGATATACAAAAAATCGAGTAACCTCGATCTCTTTTTTCGAGACAAAGTCACTGGTGAAAACAAACATTTGCTATTGTCTATTGTTTTCGAGTTGTAACCATAAGTTCGATTTTTCGACTTTTAGACACATGTGAATATCATGGGTGTTTGTGAAGTTACGAGATAATTATTTTTATATTCTTGAGACACTTTTTCCTGCATAATCCATTGGCGTCGGGAAGATTTGAGAAAAAGGTGCAATTTCGAGTTATGGCCTAAAGTTGTAGTTTTTCAAATGGAAATCATAGTTGGATATGGTTTGGTTGAACTGATTTTTTTTTCGTTCTAACCATGTATTATATGTCGAGTCGCCCGGAAAACTGTTCTGTTTTTATCACCAACTATTGAGCATTAGGGTGACTACAGCCTCTGAATGTTCAAGAAGACATCACCGCTTTCTCATTCTCCAAAATAGATTGAAAAATCGATGGTAAACAGATCATATTTATTATGATATTCCTTTCAAGGAATTTATTTTCATCTCATTTTGTTAACAAGGGTAAAATGAAATCTTCCTTTGAATATTGAACACTTCTCATGGTTTTGATCGAGACATCATAAATGTTTATGTTCGATTTCATCTCTCGTACTGATATTTTTCGATAATCTTCAGTGTTATTTCCCATAATTATTAATGGAACTATAACTCAATCAATAATTCATGATTCCCATATAAAACAACATATTTGTTAGACGACTCTCAAATCGGTGGAAACAAATGCTCCATAATCGGTTCTGCAGAGGTTCAGCAGAAATTTGACGGCGTATTTTTGTTTGGATCTAGATTTTTTTTTATCATAGACTTATATTATTTCAACAAGCTTCGAGTAATCTTGATTCCGCCGTTATGTGTTTTACTATTGCATCAAATTGAGGGGTAACCCATGTCAAGATATAAAATTTAGTAGTAGTGAACCCATTACTTGATCACATTATGGGTTCAGAGATGAATTGTCAAGTAGTAAAATTAGGTATTAAGTTTAATATTTGATCCTAGTACCAAAACGTAGTCAAATAAGGGAGGTGACACAAGGAGTGGAAGAATGACTACAGAGTAAGAAACTGCAGCAGTAAAACCTCTGAAGTCATTCACTTATGAGTTTGAGCTGACTTGGGACTGTAAACAATCCCTGAGACAACTGGCAGCGAACAACAACTTTGATGGGGGTTCAATGTCACAGGGAGTTGAAGGCAACGAGGAAACAAACTGCCTTACCAAAGAAGGGACAAACACACGATTTTTCGGCCCAGAACTCTTTTGTGGACTCTCCAAGGCCCACTTGAAAGAAGAGGTTCGACGTTGGGAAGCGGATGAAATGAATCTCACTGAAATGAAGTGCCAGGACAAAAAATAACAAGCGAAAATGTTTCTCCAGTTGAACAAAAAAGACTTGAAACTGGTAACAGGACTCCTCATTGGACACTGTGCTCTGACGTATCACCTCAAAAAGATAATTGAAACAGAGAGTAATAGTTGCTGTTACTGCGAGAACTTCTCTGAAACTGCAGAACATTTGCTTTGCAAATGCCCAGTGTCTTCTGCAAGAGGCTCAAGTTCCTGGAAGGGGCCTTATTAAAGCCCTCCAAAGTCAGGAACCTAGCTCCCAGGAAACTGATAAACTTTGCACGAGGACTCGGAATCCCGGGCCTCGAATAGATTAAGGACCGATTGCATAAAGATTTAACAGACGATTAAATATTTAATTTGTTTATAACCACGGCAACGCATGCCTTAGCTCGCACATTAGCAGAGTTAATCCCACGTTAAGTTAACAGAAGGTTTGACGGGCTTTAATGCAACTGGCACTAAGGGTTATGCACAAATGATCTGATGATAGGTCGAGGTGATTGAGAGGCTGCACAGCCTAGACGATTCCCCTACAATCTGTTGCATTGGCTGTTCGGGATTATTATGAATTAGTTTATGAATGATTGAATCTACGCGCTGGCGTATTATTGTTGATTTAATTGATTTGACAAACATATTTCTCTCTTTATTTATAATGCAAGAGTTGGTCAAGTGACTTTCAATTCAAATGAACTTCAGAAGGCTACGCGTCGGCAGTTGCAGTCAGAAAACCATTCCGAATTGTAACATTGCAATTCTGTGAAACTCAAACATCCCCGACAGTGAATATATTGTTTTTCTCCACCAGTCACAACCATCCTTTTCTCAGCCTGACCGCTGGAAACAATTTTTCCAAATTAAATGATGAAAACCGCTGTGGAAAGTAGCGTATCCACCCATCCACCAGAAACCACTCGAATACTGCAATTGTATAAATAACCAAGACACGCTCTACTTACTGTTTTATCTGTTTCGCTTTCTCTCTATCGGTAACATCGGCGCTGTCCATGAGAGATTCGACCTTCTTCTTGGCCCTTTCCAATTTCTTGAGCGCCCTCTTCTTCTTTCTCGCCTTCGCTTCGATAACTTTCTTTATCGGTCTCACATTTATGTCCTCCAACCTTTTGTTATATTCCTCCACCAATTCCTGAAAGAGAAACACAATAGAATGTCTGGATTTCATAACTTACAGCAACTTGGCTCAGCAGAAGTCGATAAACAAACTCAAATCAAAATTTTCGTGATAAAAAATATGTGCTTTAAAAAAAACCTTCACTGTACGATTTTACATTTTCAACCACTATTTTTACTGGATGTTTGGACTGGGTTTGTAGATTTTTTTCTTCTCCGAATGTCTAGCGAAAATTATCTACTTTTTGTTAAGAAAAAATTCGGTGACAGATTTGAGAGCAAGAAATTCATGACAATCATTCGATGGTGCAAAATTTACCCACAAAATATTCTTGATCTTACCAACCGAGCGAATAGTGACACATCAATTCAACGATAAAAACAATATTTACCTTCGGAACTGGAACTTCCCTCTTCATGTGTTTTCCTTCGTCTTGCACGAACCAATCTGGTAGTTTATCATCGTTGAAGGTATATCTGTTCCAAGCGCCGTCTTCCAAATCCCTCTTCGCCTTCTTACTGTTGATTATTATAGTTCCGAGGGCTAATTCCTCAGAAGACAGTTTGTGCTTCTTCCCATGAACTGGAAGAAAACTTTAAAATAAAAACACACCTTTGCACGAGACCTCGACAGAGTATTGGAAAATTATTCAAACATATGGTAATTTTGAAGTGAATAGCTTATTTAGGCTTCAAAGCAAGTTCTGACATAGCTAAATAATATGATTGCTCATGCCAAAGAATAGCTCTGTAAGTATTCCTAAAGGAATACTGGAATCAGGAGGAAGAAGCTGTTAGAGGAATAGAATAAAACTTCCTGCAAACAACTACTTCAATTGATGAAACATATGTATTTGCATTTTCTAATTAAATCTTTTTTAAAGTTTATTTTTCACACGTATATCTGAATAATGATACCTAGTATATTGCATAACAAGTGTGGAATGTGAAATATTTCGGACGAGTAGTCGTTTAGCACGAGCCTCATACCGGCGAGTGCGGAACTGTAACGAGTGCAGGAAATTCACTTTCAACGAGTTTTGTACAATATTTTTCCAACTACCAATTTTTATTCTTTCGCGTGAAATCATTCCAAGATGTAACTTGAGCAGTCTCTTTATTTTCAGGTGATGGTATCGATTCGATATTATTATTTCCATATTGTTACGGACTCTGCCGTGTTCCGAGAATACCGGAAACCGTTATCTAGACGGCGCGCGACTGGCTGTGATTTATGTCTTTATATAACATCGGTCGCCGATGTACCTAATAAGCAGATGATTCATTGCTGAAAGTCAACGGTAGTTCTAGTAACTTCCTGTTATTTCTAGAGAATGGGTGATTTTACTAGAATGAATGTTTGTACCCAAGGTGGATATAGATATGGTGGAACGAGTCCCATTAAAAGGCACTAGAAATATTTGTAGATTTCTGCCTACTTGATTTTGTTGGATTTCAATCATAGTTTCAAACACTAGTAATACTTGCACGACTTCATATGGATGACGCCACGTCTACTGATTCCGCATGATGAATATTAATTTTCACAATTTCTCATTTATTTAGATTTTGTGTGATTTGTTCAATCAATTTCATGATTGAATAATCGAACAATATCCAAATTTCAAGCCAAAACCACAATAATGATTGATCTGTAACTGTCACTTGAACACGAAACCATAGAATGCGGATATTAATAGAGAACTGAATTATCGATATTGATATCAAATGCGATATTAACGCCATCTTCGAACGATTATTGAAATATTACCGGTGTTATGATCTTCGCTCAACCAGTCGACAGGTTTTGACGGAAAACAATTGAAGAGTCGTTTCACCGTTTTTTTTATCGAAAGATATGACTTTCTGGCAGAAAGAAACTTTGAAAATGGAGAAACTAGGTACAAAAAGAAATATAGATGGATAAGCTTCGAGACGCTAACAAAACCAATCGAAAAAAAAAATCATCAACTCACCATTTGGTTTCACAATCTCGAAACCATCTTTCTTGGAGTTGTTGACGGGCACGTGAACTTCTTTCTCGACATCATAGTCGGAATCGCCACCCTTATCCGATTCAGAATCCGAATCGTAATCGCTGTCCGTCGATTCCTCCTCCTCCTTCTTCTTATTCTTCTTCATATTCTTCTTCTCGACTTTCTTCGTTGCTGTCAATTTCCTGGCATCGTTAACGTCCTCCCCCACGACTCGGGCGCCCTTCTTCCGATAACACTCCACCATCCTGTCCAAGTCAGCGTCTTCGTCTTCGGGATCGATCAGATCTTTGAAGACGTCCCTCTCGAACCACAGCTCCGCCTTGTGGGCCTTCTTCTTGTCCTTGTCCCGGTAGTCCAGGTCGGTGATAAGCGGATGCTCCTTGTCGTCGGCTTTTTCCTTGATCTTCTTCTTGGGTGAGACGTCTTCGTCTTTTTTCTTGGTCTTCTTCCTGGGTGAGATCTCTTCGTCATCGTCGTCATCGCTCAGGCCCAGGCCCTCCTTGATTTCTTGCTCGTCGTCGTCGCTTTCCATCTCGAGCTCCGAGTCGGAATCCTTTTATTCGATCAAGATATGCTTTATTCGGGTCTATTTTTTATTAATAGCAATATGATTACAGAGAAGATATTGGTATAGAAATTGCCTTTATAAAAAAGACTTATATAACTTGTCAATTTCGATGATATCTAGTCATTTCATGTCTTCATCTTGTCTAAGTACTGGATATTAGAGTCATAACACTGAATTTTATAAACATAACAACATGGTTACTAAAACAAGATTCAAACAGAATTGACCGGATAGTCAGAAGAAATTTTTTTTAAACCATACTAAATTTTACTGCTAAAAATTGTTGAAAACACGTAAATGTAAGTGTGTGTGATGTTTTACTTAAATTTTTGTGTTTTCGATGGCAGAAATTCGAGATGTCAAATAGTGTATTTGCGAAACAAATGAAGGCCAAATCTCCGAAAGTATCGAGTGCCGTGTTTTGACCCCCAGATTCGTGTACAGAAGACCAAAATACCTTGGTACTTTTTCAACGCGTTGTAGTGCGGTTAACGAAGATTTACCCCGCTTTCTTCAGTGGGTATGAAATATGAGTGGAGCTAATATAAACTCAATGTAAATGATTAAAATTGTATCAACTATATCGTACATTCGATATGCCAATATTTTAACATGCCTTGCATTTTAGTAACTCATTTTTGAAAACGTTATTTTTCATAGCTACATCACTGACACTGACTGATGATTATATTAAACAATTCTATGATTGGAACAGGAACTTCGCTGTGCTAAAAGGAGCGTGTAATTCAAAATGTAAATAAAAACATAAGGTTATGCCCAGTAAGACATTTCAGGTTCTAAATAGTTCACGGTTATTATAAGAAGATGTATCTGTGTAACAGAATTTGTCACGTAATTCTTTCCAGTGTACAGATAATATTATACCGTCTACTAGGTGTTCATTTAGATCGACATTGACCAAACTAACAGATTGTATATACAGTAATGTTCGCTTATAACGGACCTCAAGGGACTCACAAATCTGGTTCGCTATAAAGGATACATGATAATACATATCAGGAATTAATTAGCAACATAAGTCATTTCATGCATACCGGAAGATATGAACATTAACAATTATTTTAAAAAATATTTGAAAAAAATCCTTTATTTCAGTTTGTTTCATATTTTTGGAATTAATATCCTAAATATGTAATTCCACTTCGGCTAGTCAATCGAATACCTACATGTTGTGGAGTATTTTGTGATTGAAGGAAATTGCAAACGCTGTCGATATCCGTATCCAGGCACACTGCAATCTTTTGACGATATCATATTTTACTATTCAAAGAGCTGCACGTGTTTTTCTCATTTGAATTAACGTCACCCATGATTGTATGCCTACCATATCTTCAACATATTGAATTACGAATAAACTAACAAATACTGGCAACGGGCAACAATGCTCGCGCCGTCGAGCGCCTGAAATATTTATTGGAATCACCTGCAATTTCGGAAGATTCTCACGTTGAGTACGTTGAAACCGAAAAATGTTGGGAATACCCTAAAAATTGTATTTCGTTTTATCTGAAAGTTCGTTATCATCGAAAAAATTAACACGTGATCAATGATAATTTAGTTCGTGCCCTATAGATTGGTTTGTTAAGAACAGAAGCTCGCAATAAGCGGGTTTGTGATAACCGAACATTACTGTAGTTTTTTGAAATGGAGTTTCCGTGAAATAAATAAGTAGATATTTTTTATAATTTCTTGTATAGGCGACCATATTTGAACCTAGCTTTATGCATTTATACCTTGTAGTAAGTCCCCGAGCTGCTCAAGCGGTCCTTCTCCCTGTCGTACTTGGTGTACTTGGGCCCCTTCGCCGACTCTTCCCCGTCCGACTCGGCTACCAAATCAGGATCCTGGTCGACAATCTTCCGCATCCTCTTGGCGTCCGGCACCTGCTTCAGCGCGAACATCTCCTCGCCCACCATCGTAGGTCCGTCGTCGTTTTTCAGCACCTTCGATCATCAAACAGACTAGATGAATAACGCACGATCCTTCTTGCCACAGTAGTTGTTTGAAGCCATAGATCATATATTGCTTACGCTAGATACAGCATCCAAGTTATTAGTTCGGTAGGCCTGGGAGGTTCTGAAGTACTAAGCCATTGATTGGTCGGTTTGAAATTTTGACGACACACGCGTTAGTTTGACACAAATGACAATTCCGACAAATCACACGTTATATCCTTTAGAGGATTCTAGTTTCGATCAGGTCTGATGTTTTTCTTCGAGAAATTAGTTTCAAAAGTTGCATTTCCCATCAAAATGCCGAAGTCCTGTTTGATTTGCACAAACACATTTTGCCAGATCTTGTATTCCACAATCCATAGGCGTGTTGTTAAATTTGACAAGAAGTGAGAATAAAAACAGAGGGTGTTTATTTGCAATTTGTTCATAAGATGATAAAATATCACAATCTCATCCTTCACCCCCTCTCATCAATACCCCTCTAATACCAAATAAATACTACATGATGCCGTATCTATGATATAATCTAAGTTTGAAGCCAACATCTGAATCAGTTACTTGGGTCACCACATTCTAAAACAAGGATAGCAACAACAGATAGCAACAACAACAACAGGATAGCAACAACAGATAGCAACGCCATCTTAGTTGCAAAGCAACCCTCGTAAGTCTAGGACTTGTATGAGTAAGGAAGACGGGGACCTTAGCTTTTTAAGTGTCATCCGAAGCACTACTCGGTTGGTTACCGTAGAGAGTCCGAAGGATTGATATGTTGTGTTGAAATGTTGTGGTCTGGTCACCACTCTTAAATTGCCTCTTATACATATCACGGCGTTTCACCACAGATTAGAAAACCCATTTTGTTTGATGTGCCGACTTCCGTCGTTTTCATTGACCCCGGACCTTTAAATTTTGCGCATCGCAGTTGCCGGATAAATGTTGTCACGCTGGAACTACTGATGTGCAATGTTTTCATTTTAGTTAGGCATAATCAACACCAATGGAAAATATAATATAAGATGTGATAAAAGGTTACATACATCTGAGTGATTTACGATGAAATTCGAATATTTTGAATGTAGCCCATTTTTTGTCATTAGGAAAAATAAAACACTATTCAATAATCTGATAAATACACAGTAAATATTGCGCATAAACATATTATTGTAGAGAACATAAATTCATTAGAAATGCGGGATCGTAAATCGTGAAAAACAAAAACATTTGTAACATAACCAACGAAATGATGGCAATGATGTAAACATCGATCAATATTTTAGCGCCTGCGCATATCTATGACTGGACCTTTAAATTTTGCGCTTTCGACATCTCTCTCAAATTTTATTCGCTCTGCCAGACTGTCTCATCTATAAGGTTTTCCAATCTGTGGTTTCACCATCCTTTAAATTTGAATTGAACAGTATAAACAAAGTATTTGAGTAGAATCTCACTCAAATTTTCACACAAACTGGAAATATTCCATGAACCATCAAACAAAATTTGATTTGATAACGAGACGTTTCGCGCTGTCACTGTCAGCGTTTGGTTAGCGCATTAACCAAAAATACTACAATCTCCAGAAATACGTGATATCTATAAACCATATTATATTCAAATGAGGCACTGTATTATATGACGAAGAATGAATAAATAGCTTTTGATGCATCTTACTCAGATAAGTACCTACTGAAGGATAAATATATTTGGCAACCATAAAAAGTGTGGTCATGAGATGATTATCACTTTCAAATGTCACGATGTGGCTACCTCTTTGGGGGGAAAACATAATTATGAATATAATATTCATGTTGGCTTCAGACAAATTGCGGCGTTACTATTCTAGTGGGTTTGTTGTTTGGAGTTCGTTCGTTACCTACGAGATTTACAAGGCCTGAATGCACTAACGTCACCACCCTCGTGACGCGACAAACTTAGGTGGTCGGTAGAACGTAACGGGTCGATACGGATCGATCAGTGTGCAGTGCGTATCTAGATGTGTTGTTCACATGACGCGTGATTGAATTCTTTTGTTGGATATTCATCAAAATAAATACTGTTTCTTGAATATTTCGTGTTGTGTTAGGCGAAATAACAATGCCTTATATGTGTTGTGTACCAGAGTGCCAAGGGAATTATGAGAATGGTCCAAAAGTTTATGTTTTTAGGTTTCCCTTGGATACTGACCTACCTAGAATTTCACTCCAACCAAGTACAGTAAAGTCTGTGAGTTACATTTTACCAAAGATATTATAATTTCATCTACAGCAACCGATTCGCAAACTGGTGTTTTAGTTTTGTTCTGTTATGAATGTGGAATCATTTTTTTATGGCCGGGAGATACAAACATACCTAAAAGTCACTTCAAAAACGCCTTTTATCTCTAATAATATCAATCAAATCAAGGAATTACTGATCGAAATAGATAAAAACTAGGTAAATAAATCCGGAAAATCTGTGGTTTCTGATTTTGATGAAGATTCCAAGAACAATTCAGCTTTGTTTTTCATATCTGAGCAAGTTGAATTACATGTGTCTTACAAAGAAAGATATCGCTATTCATATAATACCATAATTTTGGCCTCCATATTTCACACAATAAGTCCACAAGCTTACAAATTTTCAAGACATTTTGGTTATCCATACAAAAAATTGAATGGGATGCGAATAAGAAGGGCTCAGTTGACGACTGGCATCCTCTTTTAATCAGCTCGGCTCAAAAAATGATCAAAATTTAAAATTGAAATACGCGGTCGGCTTTTGCACCATAAACCGCTTGATCGTATCGAGACGCTGTCCACCTAACTTGCGTGACGTCACCGCGGAGCGTTCAAGGGAGCTATTCTCGAAGTCATGCGACTTACGAATGACATCGTATGAAAATATTCGTATACGTCAATACAAGTGCATTCTCGAACTCCGAAGTAGAACATACGAAATATCCATACGAACTTTTTGAAGCGGGCACACGAAAAATATGACAATATTGCACAGCTACCAGTGTTTCCAACCATATCGAGAGAATATGTCTAGGAAAAAAATAAACTCCACTAGTTTTTAGTCATAATATTTTTATGATAAAACTCACCGTTTGGCTGAAAAAAGCGAAAAACCCATTTTCGCGACCTTTGACCTTGAATAACTTTTTTAGCAACAATGGGATTTTTGGGGACTTTTCACCCTTTCTTTCTAATGGTATCCTGACCATCTCTACCAATTTTCAGCTCTATGCGAATTTTGGTAACCTGGTATGTATACTTTGACCGGACTATTACTTCTTTGAGAACTTCATATGTTGATATGATACTACATCAGCAACTGCAATGTATATGAGTTCTACATCTCCGGAAAAGAGAGCGGAGTTGGTGGAGTATTGAAAAACCATCTAGGGAAGTTCACAAACGAAAGGTATCACTTGAAGACGCGAGAGGTTCATGGGAATCCTAGCTTTATCAGAAACATTGAATACTATGCCGGGAGCAAAAAAGAATTGGAAGAAGTGGCAAAAGGCAATGAGAAACATTTGATATACCTACCTCAACAGATCACAGAATATTTTCTTTCATTGTGCAAACTTATTTGGGATTCGCAGTACCACATTATATAGGAGATAGTATATATTCTATAAAGAAATGTATCAGATGATAAAAATGGGCCATTTTACAACTCCACAGGACAAATATCAATCAGAACAATAATAAATACTCGAAAATCTACATCAAAACTGGAACCAAATACAATTTTCTTATATTATGTCACTGTCAGCGGCTGAAATTCGTATGAAAATATTCAATTTCGTACACACACCCCATACACGTCCAAACGTATAAGATTTTTCGTATACGAACTACAACAGACGGTTCGAGAATACAAACTTGTCAGAACTATGCGCAATCTGTCAAAATTCGTTCGAAAATTGGCTACGTATGATTTCGAGAATAGCACGCCAGGCCTTGTATATCTCGTAGGTAACGGTTCAGTACCATCTTGAGGTTCAGCCGGTCGTTCAGCTTCTGGCGCTCCTTCTGCGCCCTCTTCCTCTTGCGCTTGAGGTCACGAGACTCCTCGCTGCGCAGGTCCGCGATCTCCTTGTCCACCCTCTGGAGGTCGTCATCCTCCGGGTCGCCCTCTGGCGGCGGGGTGGCTGGTGCTTCCGGGTGAGTTTCTTCCGGCGCATGGGCCTTCGCGTGCTCTTCGTGCAGGGTCTTCCACCAGAGGAGGAGGTTGCGGAGTTCCTTGCGGCCGAGCACTTTCACGTCTTTGACGCACTCCTTGATTTCGGCGGTGGTCTTCTCGTGGTTCAGGATGGCGGGGTCGTCGAATACGATCTGCAGTCGAAAATTTGGGTGAGGCAAACTGATGATGATGATAATTAGGCTGATCGTGTGACACGAAATTTGTTATAATAATGTTTCCCGCAAATCGCTAGGAAATTTTGACATCTCATACAAAATTACATCAAGAAAGAGTCCCAAGAGTTTCTAACTATAAGGAAATGATATTTCCTTACAGTTGTTAAGTGTTCTACAAGAAAGATTGGAAATATGTTTATAAGGAATTAATTTATATTTTGCAAAGCTCAATGTCTCAACCAGTTCTAAAAGAGTCCCAGAAAAGGAAAATGCATCATCACTCATCAGTTTATACTGTTTCGTTTTCGAAAAAACCAGCGATTAAATTAATATGCGTCAAGATTGACCATTCAACATCAAGACGTTTCAATAGTAACGCAACCAACTTTATGACGAATTTCAATGCACTATTTATTTAGAATAAAATTAGTCGCGATTTTTTAAAAATTCATTAATATCTGTCGAATTCTAAACGATTTTCGGAAAAATAGTATGTTTACCTCGTAGGAAGAGCCACATTCCTGAATTATGTGTTGCTAAGTCTCGGCTTGCTCCACGATACAGAGAAATATTCACAGTCATTCAGGAATGTTACGCTATTCCTACTAGGTAAACAATGTCTATTATTTTTTAATAATAAATGATACCTCAAAAAAACCGATGAAAATATGTTTGAATATAAACTAGGGGACCATGAAACACTGACGTGGTTAATCGGTGAAAGGAATCCATATTTCTCAAAATGGAGTGGTTTTTGTTATACAGCAAACATTGTTATAGTGAAAAAATTTTGAACAATTACAAAATTGAAACATCTTC
Source organism: Chrysomela aeneicollis (assembly GCA_029955515.1). Lineage (NCBI taxonomy): Eukaryota > Metazoa > Arthropoda > Insecta > Coleoptera > Chrysomelidae > Chrysomela > Chrysomela aeneicollis. Next base: position 1,189,290 of record JARUHQ010000022.1, read on the forward strand.
ATCTTGAAATGGAGATTGAATGATACATGAAAATTCATTGAATAAAATTCTATGACATGAAAACTATAAAACACAGAACAGAAGACACAGCATCACCACATCAAACTTGTCAATGTCCAAGGAATGGGATAGTGAACAGTGAAAACGAATTCTTTTGAGAGTGACTGCAAGGAAGGTTTAATGGAGAAGATTGTAGAAGAGAAAATAAAAACTTGAATTAATTACAAGAATTGTTTTAACTATTTAAAGGAGAGAATTAAAGAATTTTATACAATCAAAATGTATTTGTTTGTTAAGCGACAAATTGTTGTTGTCTTTCATAACAGAGTTAATCTCAAAAATTTCCAAAATATTAAGAAGTTGACCTTTTTGACAAATATGCAGAACTTCCAAGTCACTATCTATGTTGAAAGAATGTTGTGTATTCAATATATGGTTTGCAAATGAACTTTTTGTATTATATTCTTCTCTATAGGATGATTTAGATTCCTCAATGATTTTCACATGTTCCATAACTCTAGTGAGTATGGATCTCCCAGTTTGACCAATATATTCAGCATTACAAAGGGGGGTAGAACAAGTAATTTTGTATACACCAGGTTTTTGAAGAGGGGGAATTTTATCTTTAGTATTAACAAAAAGGCTACTGGTGGAATTCATGGTATAAAACGAAATATTAATGTCACTGTTCCATGCGAGTGTTCAAGGTAAGAAGTATATTTTTTAGAAGCATTGTTTCGTACCTATATAAATCACCGCAGTGTTACGGAGAGTCAATCAGAAAGTAAGTTCAGTTCCGAAATTAATTTTATAAACATAGAGACTTGTACATCGAGTAAAGCGAAGCGTTTATTGAATTGTGCTACATACGAGTAGTTACAGGAATACATTGTTTAGTTTTGAGTGTTTCAATTATGAATATCGTAACAATATAATAAATAGTTGCTTCGGAGAGAAAAATGTATTATAAAAAGTTTATGGTCAGGTGTTTATAGTTGCACCACTTTATTATTTCAATCTTGTCAATTTCAACTTTATTTTTGAATTATGTCCATGATTCGACCCCACAAAATGAAATTAAACTGAAAATATTATACCTGTTGTTCCAAGTCAATCAGACGCTTTCATTTTGACAAGTTGCTATAGCGACAACCTAAATTGTCCGGAAACTTTTGCGGTCACGTGACATAGCTGCGAAATTAATAAGTATTTCCCTCGCTTGACAGCTGTACCTATCGTCCAATATAAAATGCACCTACATGTTTTCCATAACCTCTATTATCATAATATTGTGTGATTTTGATGGAATATCAACTTGATTGAAGGATTGAAACCTTATTCTACTGAATATAGCAGTTCGAGTAGCTGTCGAATCTCACATTAGCGTGGTGGGACAAGATTACGATTTGCACAATTTATATCGAGAGTTGCGATAGATTAGTGTACAGCGCGCAGGGTTCGATTCCCGCTTCCTTTTTTAGTTTTTCAATTATCGATTAATTATTCCTTTATCAAATATTCGTCGAAAATAGTGATCCGAACCCTCACTGATAGTTTAGTGAGTAAAAGGATATGAAAAAGATATTCTCCTTCGGACGATAATGAAGTCATTTCATATTAAATATATTCAAAACGTGCATTTCAAACTCACCATTTCCGAAATAACAAACATTTCAAGTGCCTAAAAGGAAGACTTGATATGAGGATTTAAAATTTAAAGCACCTTGTTCCTATTTCACCATTTGGCAACATCAACTGCAGATTTCATAAATAATAAAGAACAGCAAATCCATTACGTTAATTATGTGTATAAAGATAGTCATATTTTGATCAGGATAGAACACACAACTGATACTGCTAATAAGTTATGTGGGTTAGGTGCCATTCTGCTTATTTATGGTTCAGTTTTGGAGGTTAGGTTTATATTTGACTTGTGGATGGATTGGGGTTATTGTTGGACTGAAATTCATATTTTGACTGATTATTTTATACATAATGAAAGTGTGGTCAAATGTGAGCTGTTGTTCTTCTATCCTACTAGGCACTGTTGCCAATTTGAGAACTAGAAACAAACCAATTTAAAACCCCATATTTGGAATATCAATTTAAATAGTTTCCGCAACGAATTCGAAAAGTTCATGAATGAAACTTATAATCAATAAATTCATACTTGCATTTGCTGTAATGAACCGAATTGAGGAATATTCACCATTTGGCACACTCCGTACAATCTACCGAATTAATAAAAACTAAGCAATCACCTCCGAAGCATGTTGCAGCAAATCGATGCCATTCTCATGCTTGACAAAGTCGGAAACGTTCAGCTTATGGTACAGCGTGTAGTCGTTCTCGGGATACCCCTCGGCCTTCGCCTTCTTCTTCTTCTCCGGGTGGAACACGTTGAGCTTGTTCTGCGGCTCAATCTCCAGCTCCTCGAACACATACTTGGGGTCCATAAACTTGCCATCTATCTTGTCTGGCGCTATGTAGCCCTGGCACACCACGAAAATCTCGGCGGATTCGGTACGGGAGGCCTGCGGCTTGGTGGCGTGCACCTAGAAAATGAAATAATGTGTGGATCAGGTGATGAACTTTTTCAACAGGCATGGCTCATTCCTATATTCGTTTTTTATTCAGGACAACCAGGTCTTCTTACATGGATCAAAAGTTTGGAAATACCATGCGTGTACAAGCAAGTTATATGGCTCACTTTTAATACATTGGATTATTAAAAATGTCTGGTATATTGTATTAGGGATAACGATCGTTTTGAAGACATACAATAAAGCTGTGTAATTTATATCTATCGACATGATTAGTACAAACTAGAGATATGTAGAACATTGGATGCTTATGCTAGATACGGTATCTAGGTTATTTGTTTGGTAGGTCCGGGGGGATACAACATACTAAGCAATTGATTGGTTGCTTTAAAATTTTCACCATACATATGTGTTGTACCACGTGATATCATAGTACTTTCTCGTAGACTCCTCTGATACCAAACAAATACTACATGATGCCGGATCTAGCGTAAGCATATATATGATCTAAGTGTTGAACATAAGAGAATTTCTAGTTCTTGCAGGTACAGTTGTGTGCATAAATGAGTCATACAAGGTTTGTATGGTGTAAACCTGCCTATGATGTTCCAGATTTCATTGAAAAGTAGTACACGTACACATTTGGAACTTTTGTAACAAAAATAGTTTGAATTTTGACAATACTTGTCAAAGTCGATAAGAAGTTTTATTGAGATTGACAAGCCTGACTGAAAATAGCCTATAACTACTGTTCAAGTATAACTACTGTTCAAGTATAACTACTGTTCAAGTTCTTTATACACAATTGTACATTAAAATTTATCAGTGATAGGAGTTCGGCAGAGTTGATTTCATGATTCAATAGTTTGAATAGTGATATCAATATATTTCTTCTGTCCAGAGGTAATATTTTGAACTCATTTTTCAATTGTGTTGTTCTATCTCATACAAGTCCTAGACTTACGAGGGTTACTTTGCAACTAAATTGGCAGTAAAAACACTTTTTCAAACTATTTTGTAGTCGAAATACGACATTTTTTATGTAGTACATGACCCTCAGGAATTTGTTTGAAAAAAGAGTGTAGTTTGAAATTCTCCAAAACAAATATCAGATAAGAGCTTCCATATTGGAAAAATTGTATGCTTATCTAACAATGAGGCCTAACATGTTTGCTGATTTAATTATATTTTTCACATGATTTGAGAGGAATAGTTTAACATCATAATTTGATGCACTGTAACCGTTTTTCTTGCATTCTAGGTTTTCGACAAGTCTCATGAAATTGGAAATTTAAACAAAATAATACATATTGTCGGTTGAGTTGTAAAGACGCATTTGTGGTTTTTGGATGAAATTTCTAATAACGATTTATGTTCCGGAAGGAGGTGGCAAGCGATTGAAAATATACATAAATAAATAAAAAATATTTTTTTTTCAAATAAATTGAAATGAAACGAAAAAATTTCAATTGTTTTTTAGCACTATGGTTACAGAGGAAAAAAATACTACTAGTTCGCTAATTTAACCGATCTCGTAAAAAATTTACAATAGTGCCGACTTGAGTTTGATCACCCTGTATAGTTTGTAGTTGCATTTGACATGCCATATGTACTGAATGTACCAGAGTGGCAAATAAATGATTCTAATTCTATTTGAATATTGTCCACTGAAACATCAATATTCTAACACCTAAACAAACTAACATAAAGTCCTTAGAGCCGGATAGAACATTTTCATGAAATTTTATGACGAGTAGGTGATGGAATAAATTGACCATATTCAATAGCTATTGGTGACAGCATCTCAGCGTTCTAGGGTTGGTATTACTCTGTCATAATTGTCACCTGTCATTAATGTCGACTGTCATCTCATTTGATTGTTTTCATATCCTGGTTTTATATGAATTTATTTTAAATATCATCTGCACACCTGACATTTATGACTATTGACATTGATGAAAGATTCTTGCCAACCTAAGAATGCTCAAAAAGCTTCCACCGAAAGCTGATTGATATGGTCAATTGCTCAATTTTAGTACTGAGTGTTCATATTAAACGAGCCCAAGTAGAAGGAAGTATCATTGTAACAATCACCTTCTTGAAGAGCTGCTTGAGCACCCAAACGAGCGCGTGGTAGTCCTTCGAGCGGAACACCTTGGTGACGAACCAGCCGCCGCGGCGCAGGAATTGCGTCGCCAGTCGGAGCGAGCTGAGCGTCAGGCAGGCCTGCTGGTAGGCGTCGTGCAGCCAGTTGCGACCGACGTTGGGGGCGCCGTCGTGCAGAACGACGTCCGCCTTCCAGGTCTTGAGCTCGCGAGACAACGCCACACGGCACCTAATGGGATACATTGGAAATGAGGAACTGTGGTGAGTTCTGGTGATTTTGTTGCAGCGATTTTCTGTGACCTATCAAAAGCTTTTGATTATGTCGACCCAGGGGAGGGCTGGACCATTGAATCGACCCGGGTGATTTCAAGCTTACCGGCCCAATAGAGAGAAATATCAATTGTGATTGATAAACACATTGTCACAAAACTATAAATAGACAATAATCATATATGGAAGAAACAACAAACTCAAGTGATTATTATAAAGACTACAAAATAAAAATAGTTACAAATTTTTTTTTGTGAAATCAAATATTGAATTATAGACACAAAAACTCCCTCATGAATTTGAATTTTTGCAACGTTGTCAATGATAACATCTTTGCCCTCGAATGAAAACATCAACATGTCATCTCAAGCATATTCGAAATGTTTTTGCTCTAATAGTTATTTATGTATCAAGGGCGGAAGATAGGCTTTTATGGACAGCAGCGTGTAAGTAGTTTCATAAAAGCAAGTTACACTCTAATTTTTAATAAAATAAAATTAATTAAATATTTAATTTAATTGTACATAAAGCAAATATAAACAATTAAATGAAATAAATCTATAAACATGAACAAAATAAAGAAAAACCATATAGTATCAACAACACCTAAGCTTCAGCAGCTTGTATTGTGATCTGATATCCTCTAGTTTTCTTCAGTACTTCAGTACAATTAATACATACTTGTTTATAAACATTATAACAATACATAATACAATATTTCCCAACCTTTTGAATAGAGGGTAATTATTGAATAGATTTAAGCTTTCTGTATCAACCATAGACCTATTATCCAGTCATAAATATTTCCATTTTATTCGATCATATACTTGATGGCACGTTTGTAACATTTCAATACATTTATTTTTTTGACTTGAATTGGAAGCAAGTTACATAATTTGAGTCCATAGAAAAATATATTTCTTTGGGAGTGATTCATTCTAAAGAAGGGCACCTTAACTGATAGGTTTTTTGTGAATCTAGTGGAAATACATACAACATTTTAGGCACAACCAGTATATTTTATTGTAAATACCTCTTCACCTCTACCCACGGATGCAGTGAGGTTCAGATTATATCGTAAAAATAAATCAAGAAGTGATGGATGGTAACTCAATAATCATTATGACAAAAAAAGTGTGAATTGTACCCCACCAGAAATCAGTAAAGCAGCTAAGAATGCGAAATTAAGTTTGTTGCCTACTAAATAAAAAAAACTATAAAATCTTTCAGCTGGTGCAACGGAAGTAATGTGAAAAATAAGAATCACACAGTGTATTTCTTGCAAATTTTCTGAAAAATCAAATTCTTGTAAGCCCTCTTTTATGTGGTAATATTTTTCCATGTTGAAAGCTACTTCGAATGTACATTATAATCGGGATATCAGATATAACATTGATAGCTTTTTTAAAATGCAAATCTAATGGTTATAATAAATAAATGTGCCTGCACAACCGAGCGATAAAAAGTAATTTTGCTCCCGGTCGTGCATAAATACACATATAGCTATCCCCATAAGTTAGGCCAGTGCATTCACTTGGTGACCTCGGAATTTTGGGAAAAAAACCGTCCGATGCGTCAGAATAAAGGTATTAAGGTCTAAAGTCGAGTATACTCCCCAAAAATTTGTTGACGTCACTGTTAGTGGGCGTAGCTCTGTTGTGGCGAATATGACGTCATAAGTACTCATCATAAAAAAGAAAGACAACGTAATTTCCATCATTTTGAGATAAAAATCATGGTGATACGATGATTTTTGGCTGACCAATCCACGGTCACCATTTTTGAGAGTCGTTATTTTTTACTTAAAATCTATCGTAAATAGACCATTATATCTCAATACTGACTTAGGAGGCATTTTCGAAGCTACAATAAAGCACATGCATCATTATCATTTGATTTCAATAATATCATGCACAATTATTACAGAAAATGGAATTACGGCACGAAGCGAGACCGCGTCGAAACGCGCGGCGCACCTTTAGGAGCCTTCAGACTCACACCGGAAGAGACAAGGATAACTTTGAGCGTGGATTGGTCAACCAGGAATCATTGTATCACGATGTTTTTTATTTCGAAATGCTATAATTCACGTTGGCTTTCTTTTTTATGTTGGGTACTTTTGACGTCAGATTCGCCAAAACAGAGATACGTCCACAAACAGTGACGTTAACAGATTTTTGGGGAGTATACTCGACTTTAGACGTCAATACATTTCTTCTGACACATCGGACGGTATATCTCATAGGAGCTCGATGAAAGTACAGGTCATGACGAATCCAACGACCGTCGTTTAAGATAATTAAAACTCGAGATATGAGCGTTTCAACAAATAAAATCAAATTCAAAATGGCGGCGGAACGGTGAACTTAGCGCATGCGCAAACTCAGAGTCCAGTTTTTCATCTTGGACCCTTTCGATCGAGGGACAATAAAAAAAATGTACCCAAAATTCCGAGGCTCCTATGCACTGCCGTAAAGTAGCCAACTTCATGGCGGACGCTGCACATACTTGTCGGTGGTAATGTCCTCTGTGAGTGCGATGCACCCGGCGATCGGCTTGATGGGGAAGAGATCGATGCCGACGACGACGCTCGACACCGGCATGTTCTGCTTGGCCACCTGCATCCAGCCGCCGGGCGCAGCGCACAGATCAACGCACACCTGCGCCTTCTGGAGGAACTCGAACTTGCGGTTCAGCTGGATCAGCTTGAAGGCGGCCCGAGACCTGAAACCTATGGGGGAGGGGGGAAGGATCAGGACGGAGTTTCGAGGGGGACACATCGATCCCGATTTCATAGTGCCTCATACTCGACATTTTTAAGACATGGGTGTACAGGGTGGCTGGAATTCGAGCCTCATCATTGGGATATTGTTAACCTTAGGAGATACAGGGTCGGTTAAATTATGGCAAAGTTGTACAATTTGATCACAGATTAGAAAACCTTACATATGAGATAGTCAGACAGAGCAAATAGAATCAGAGAGAAATGTCGAAAGCGCTGAAATGTTGATCGAGTGTTTTGTTTGAATTGAATACAATGCTGTCATCATTTTGTTGGTTAGGTTACAAATGCTTTCGTTGTACACGATTCACGATCCATTATTTCGGATGGAATTATGTTCTTACAATATATAAAATATTTTCTATAAACTATAATTCGAAAGAAGAATTAATAAAGGTTTCGAGAAAAATCACAGCACAAATTAAACAACCTGTGATCATAGGTATATACCTTCATTGTCTGGAATGTGAATCAAGTACAATAATATGTTTATGTTTATTGGCCATCATCACTGTGTATATAAAGACTGCAAATCATCTTCAAATAAATTGGGGACTATCAAATTATATTGTTTTCCCAAGAACGAAAAACTGAAAGTATTTACTTATATTGAGTGATATTATTGACTTCGATAAAACTTTTCCATTTGATGATAATATCACCATTTTTGCTATACCTTTACTTTTAAAATTGATTCATATTTCTGATGACAACTTGTTCATAATAAATCACTCAGAAGAAGGTAACCTTTCCTAACAGATCTTTTATATTGTTGTTGATTATGCATTACTAAAATGTTTCGATGACAAAAATTATAGAGTTTCTCTATTTTTTCAATATTTAACCCGAAACTATTTTCAAAACACTATTATTCATAAATAATAAAACTATGAAACGCTAAGCAGCACCTGAACACGGGCTACATTTCAATGAGAACCCTCAACCCTCCACCTAATTATTAAGAAATTGAACTTCTGTCAAAATAATTCTATAATACTCAGTCAATTGATGAAAACTTTGCCTGAATTGTAAAAAGGACAAAATAAAATTCTGAAGTGAATGCTCGAATGATCCCTCTTGCACCTATAGGCATTTTCATATGCGTCTTCGCAGGTTGCCCGTAAGCGCGCGCTGAATCATTATTCCTCTAATTCGTAGGGTTGTTATTTAATAGATTAAATATTGGCGTAATATATTTATGTCCAATGGAATATATTTAGATAAACGGTTTATTTTTAATATCCTAATAAAAAATAGTCCAGCGGTGATAAATCGGGGCTCATCGCACCAACCCTTGGTTTTCAATCCACTGATTTGAAAATGTTTATCATTTGCAAGTTTCTATTCAACACTGATAAATTAAGATCAGATCACGTTTTTCTGGATTGGAAAACACCATTTTTGATCCTGCAAAATTTTTGAAACATTAAACTGTCATACTTTGACGAGTGTTTGTGACTTTTCACCCACAAAATCAAGGCACGCTTTTTATACAGCGTGTCTCACTTTAAACGGCCCCCCTCTATATCTCAGTTATTAGTCATGTGATTCCAACCAAATTTGGTGGGGTATTAATTACCATCAATATGATCAGTTTTACAGAGATGAACATCTATTTGGACAGTGCCGTGCGTTATTATTGATTTTAATGGTTCGAAACCCCCATATGTAAATTTTCACCTACTTTCTATTAATGGTTTTGAAAAAACGGGCATCGAAACAGCACTTTCGCGAGCGTAAACTCGTTTAAACGGAATATTCAGAATTTGGTTAGAATCGCATGACTAATAACTGAGATATAGAGGGGGGCGTTTAAAGTGACACGCTGTATATTTAAAAAAATAGAGAAACAGTCAATTTTTGTCATCGAAACATTTGAAATCATAACTTGTGATAGCTCATAGTATTTGACTATCGTAAGGTAACATAAAATGGAATTAAAAATCCAGGTCTGTATTCCGAAAAAATAAGTTGATGATGGATTCTGGAAGACGAAACGTCGGAGTTCAAATTTGAAAACCCTATCTTGTAGGGAATAAAAAGTGACCATGATGAAGTGTTATTCATATCAATTAATTTATTCAAATAAAGACAGAAAAAAATAAAAACTGTTTTATATCGGTGAAAGTATTTGGAATTTTACAAATTTCAGAACGGCATTTTGTAAGGCATCAAAAGTAGTGTACCTAGGGGGCTATCAGACCAAGATGGCCGCCATGGGGCAATGACGTCATCCAAGATGGCCGCCATGGGGCAGCTGTCAATTGTCATGTCAACTGTCATGTCATCTGTCAACTGTCATGTCATCTGTCAACTGTCATGTGTCAACTGTCATATGTCTACTGTCAAGTGTTCCATGTCGCTGTATCAACTGTCAAGTGTCCCATAGACTACCCGACCAATCAGAAGCCGTCATACTTTTTTGGCGCGAAATTCAAGTTATTTTTGAGGTTATGTATTCTGCTTGCAACATGGGATAGGATATCGGCCCCCTCAGGTGCCCCCTTGGCCCCCTTAGGCCTCCGCTGTACCCCCTTGGCCCCCTCAGGCCTCCGCTGTACCCACTTGGCCCCCTCAGGTCTCCACTGTACCCCCTTGGCCCCCCTCAGGTCTTCGCTGTACCCCCTTAGGTTTTTGCTATACTCCTTGACCCCCCTTAAGACTGCGCCCCCTTAGCGCTCCGCATCCGGAAACATGACGTCATATTTTATTTAAAAAAATCCTTCTATCGGCGGGATTCGAACTCCAGACCACCGGATTACAAGTCCGATGCGTTCCCACAGAGCTACGACCACTATATAATTTAATTGCAGTCAATGTCGATGCAACGTTATCGCTCAGCATGACGTAGTCGAGCAGATCCGTCCCAAAGATAAGAGAACGTACCAACCTCGGTAAGCGGGGAGCAGGGGAAACGAACAATGGCTTATTCATTCATTATACATCAGTGTATGAATAGAGATAATCGCATTCAAGGTCAGGTTCGCTGCATTCCATTGATGACTCAACATATCACACCATGGAGCAGGAAAAGGAACAATGGCTTATTCATTCATTAAACATCAGTGTATTAATAGATATAATCGAATTCAAGGTCAGGTTCGCTGCATTCCATTGATGATTAAACATGATACAATATTTCGCAAGACGTTACAAAGATAAGAGACGACAAAGCGACTGACACTGTTGCCAGACGTTTGAAAAAATAAGGCATTGATGCCAGACTTTCAAAAATATCTGGAAATATACCATAATGCACTTACAGCTTACCCAAGTGGAATCCGAACCACCACGTGTGAATATCTCAAATTGATGGATAACGTCTGAAGTATTACAGGGTGTGGCTGCCTGAAATTAGGCGTCTGATATCTGACGTATGACGTCATCGTTTCAAAATATCGAAAGGTCACCAACTGTTTAGTTATTTCCATCTGAACCACAACGTGTGATTATTCAAAATTGATGGATAACGTTTGACGTATTACAGGGTGTCAACCTGAAGTCAGGCGTCTGACATCTGACGTATGACGTCATCATTTCAAAATGGCCGCTGAAATCGGGAGATCACTAACTGTTTAGTAATTTCCGTATTATAAAGGTAATATACATACAGCTTACACAAGTAGAATCGGAATCACCACGTCTGAATACTCAAAATTGATGAATAAAGTTTGACGTATGACAAGGTGTGGCTGCCTGAAGTCATTTATTATTTAGTAATTTTCGTATTAAATATACCTACAGCTCACACAAGTAGAATCCGAACCACAGCATTGATATCGACGCAACAGAATTCATGAACTCGTTAATATAAAGATGTCAATGACAAAATGATTGATTTTCTCTACGAATTATCAAAAAATATTCACTTCCGGTTTATTAAAAAGCGACATAGAGAAAAACTAATGTTTTATTCGTGATCCCCATGACGTGTAAACTTCAAAAACATCAACTTCCGGTTTAACTTCCGGTTTCCATTTTTCCACTTAACATAGTCATATGGGTACTCTGAGAGAAGGATTTTTCACGGACATTCCAAATATATCATTTTACCTATGTACAAAGTCTCAAGGTTAAAGAGATATCAATCAAAATAAATCGAAATAATGAAAAAATGTATGTAAACAATTCACAAACTCTTCGTGTAATGATTTTCTGGTCGATCCAGCTTTTCGACGAGTTATCAAAAAATATCCACTTCCGGTTCATCAAAAATCGATATAGAGAAAAACTAATGTTTTATTCGTGATCCCCATGACGTGTAGACTTCAAAAACATCAACTTCCGGTTTTACTTCCGGTTTCTATTTCTCCACTTAACATAGTCATGTGGGTACTCTGAGAGAAGGATTTTTCACGGACATTCCAAATATATCATTTTACCTATGTACAAAGTCTCAAGGATAAAGAGATATCAATCAAAATAAATCGAAATCATGAAAAAAATTTATGTAAACAATTCATAATCTCTTCGTGTAATGATTTCCTGGCCGATCCAGCTTCTCGACAAATTATCACAAAATATCCACTTCCGGTTCATCAAAAATCGATATAGAGAAAAACTAATGGAATATTCGTGACCCCCATGACGTGTAGACTTCAAAAACAACAACTTCCGGTTTCACTTCCGGTTTCCATTTTGTTAGTAAACAGGGTCATGTGGGTACTCATTGAAAAGGTTATTTCACGTACATTCCTAATATATTAACTTACCTATATACAAAGTCCCAAGGTTTGCGAGATATCAATCAAAATTTCTCGAAATATCGATAAAACAATAAAAACTGTTCACCATCTCTTTGAGTACTGCTTTTCTAACCGATCTATCTCCTTGATGAATTTTCGAAAAATATCCTCTTCCAATTCGTAAAAAATCGAGATATAGGAAAAATGATGAGATGTTAGTGAACCCATAACGTTCGGACATCGAAACAACATTTTCCGGTTTCACTTCCGGTTACAATTTTTTCAGTGAACAGAGCCATGTGGGTACTCTGAGAGAAGGATATCTCACGGACATCCCGAATATATCAACTTACCAATATACAAAATCTCAAGGTTTGCGAGATATTGACGAAAATTGGTGAAATAATCAAAACAACACTGTTACACGCAAGAAAGTGCTATGGAGAGTCGATTTGAGTCCACGGTTAACTCATGTTTCTATCTTATTAATCAATATTCTAGTAGGAGACTATAATTTTGTACAACTCATATCAGGAAATGCCATTTACACCATAATGAAAACCAAGTAGGTGAAATGATAAATAGGAAATCGATAATCAATTTTGAAGTAATCGATAACACATAGGGTTAATAAAGTTTCAAAAAAAGCTCTGTTCAAGGTATGTTTATAAATTCCAAGGCTATATAACTATTAAGATCACATTATATTGGAACCAGGTACTTCAATCATTGATCTACTCAAAAAATATGTCTCGAAACAGATATAATTTTCTATATTTAGGATTGCACTTCCAGCATCGGCAATACATGGAATATTATCGGAAATCTCGAGGTGAATGTTTCAAGGACTAAGAATTATCGAAATTTCAAAAACGGAGCTCTGATCAAGGTATGGTTATAAATTCCAAAGCTGTATAACTATTCACATCACATTATATTGAAGCCAGATACTTCAATCATTAATCACCTCGAAAAATATGATACGAAACATATATACTTTTCTATATTTGGGATCGCACTTTCAGCAAAGAGAATATGTGTCAACGTCTACAGAAATCAATGCTTTCATTCAAAATGTTTTCGATAGGTCTAACGATGGAACCAACAGGCTGATAAAATACAGGGATGTAAAAACTATCTAGTCTGGAAGAAATATACTGGGTGTGTAAGAAATTACACTTAATATTTTCAATAGGTGTACCGTTCGAAAAATACAAATGTACTGACTGGTACAGGATGTATCAAGAATTAATGATGACGTTTAACGTTTGATAGATATAACTTGAGAGCCTTGGTCAAGTGAGGGTGGATATGGTTGTATTATGATCAGTGACGAAAACAATTTTATATTGATGAATTATTGAAAAAGTGTTTCTATATTTTCGTGAAAACGCGACATAGGAGAAAACAAATGATACATTTATGATCCCCATGATGAAAAGAGCTCAAACTTTTTGTTTTTCTAGTGAACAGGGATTATATGGGTACTCCGGAAAAATGATTTTTCACGGACATTTCGAGAATTCAACTTGTATATATTCTGAGACTTAAGACCAAAATTGATATTAATTGATAAACATTCATAACAATGACAAACCTTACGAATACAACGCACATATGTCGCGCAAATACAAAAAACGCGCAGACATCGCACCCTTATCAAAAAACTATCAAAAATGATAAATAGCACGACGAAAAGTCGAACATGCGTCTTACATATATCATGCTAACGTCGTTATCCGTCAAAGATCTATCAGACAACGTCGTCTAAAATTTTTGAATACGATGATTCGCATGACAAAGCGTCACGCATTCATTAAACAAGTAGAAAACATCAAAATTCATCACGCATACATCACCCATACGTCGCACATGCGTCGAACATACGTCATGCAAACGTCACACATTCATCGAGAATCTATCAAACAGCAACATAAAAACGATTAATAACGTACTGACATTGCAAATCCAAAATGGTAGCTATTAAAGTTTAGCATCTGGCATCTGACATTCGGTGTCCGACATTTGACGCTTGGCGTACTAAGATTTCTGTTATTCACCAACATAAAGTTGTAGATATAAAAATAAACATAGGGCAATCATTGAAGAACATTGAATATGTTAAAAAAAACATGACGCATGCGTTGTGCATACGTTGCGCATACGTCATACATACGTCGTGCAAACGTAGCGCCTACATCGAAAATCCATAATACAACGTGTTTAAAACCTTGAAATGAGAAATAGCATGACATGATATCCATCACACATTCATTTTATGACGTTGAAAATTTTGAAAATAAAAACTCCACGCATGCGTCGTACGTACACCACGCTGACGTCGTGCCTTCGTCGGAAATCTACCAAGCAACGTATAAGAACTTCAATAACAATAAATAGCATAACGAAACGTCAGACATGAGTTATACATATATTGCATCGACGTCGTGTCCTTGTGAAAATGAAAATGTTCAAAACGATTTATAAATCTAATAACCATCACTTATTCATTAAATAATATCAAACACTTTGAAAAACACTACACGAAAATTGTAGAGATGTCATTGAAAAATTCAACGACAGACGACAAAGAGTACTAGAAGCAAGAGAAGTGAGTAATTGAAAGATTCGACGATAGGGTCGATAGGAGTGAGTGAGTCATAGACGAATGACCCGGTGTTGAAATTATTATGATACAGGGTGACACATAATTCTCAATGAATCATCACATGGAATATTCACTTCCGGATGGCGGAAGATCTACGTGACCGAATAGCTATGTTCAAAACTTCAATTATAATTATTAACATTAGTTTTGAATTCGTTAAATTATGGTTACATGAAAATAGGACAGTATATGACAAAATACATCAACATTTCATTATTGCTTTCAAATTCAAGTTGATCTATGTAATGAAATATGAATAATGAATCATTATTTACCACCACTTTTACAATTATTCACCAACAGATGTCAACTTCGATGAAAAACCCATACACTTAGTTGAAAAACCTCGATATCAATATAATGATGGATTCAGGAATGCTAGTAAATGGAATAATATCAAACCTAACGTCATACATGACGTAGAACCTGACATCACACGCGACGTCTGAGACGTGCTTAAGACGTTAGACTCAGGTTTTCGATCAAGTAAGCTTCATGAATGTGGAAGAGGATCGTTTGGTAGGTCACACTTTTCTTTTCAAGTTCTCAAGAAATTCGCAAATTCATTGAATGGATCTGGTGGTAACAATAATCATTTTATAAAAAATAGAAAAATAATCCACTTTCATCTTTCAAATTTGGTAAATGTTATACATCATAATTCCAAGGGGAAAAATAAAAACGAAAAATTATAGATTTTTATATATATTTCTCACACATTATTCAAATCTCTCAATACATTCATTTCATGAAGGAACAAATATTCCCTGAGTGCATTACTTACTAAACTATCATTTGATATTTCACAAAATGAATACAGAGCTTCAAAATAATCAATATAACCAGCATCTTTATTGAAAATCGATTTAATCAAATTCAAAATATTATTATAAAATGTACAGAAGTTCATTTTTTCCAGTAAAACCACCCGATGGCCCACTAAACATCGATGAACTTGAAGGATCTGCGTAGCATCCTCGACACCGATAAGGAACTCGACATCATGTTTTTTGACGAGTAGACATTTGATCCCATCAAACACCAATTGTGATATTTTGCAGAAATCTCCACATGGAAACGATACTGGCTCATATTCATCTTGGTGGGTTGGTAACTTCTCGTAGAAAAAATTGTCCAATGCTCGTTTCAGTAAATCAGTGAAAGTTTTCCATTCCGTTGTACGAAAAGATTGTTTATTTGGTTTGTATGGTTGTGATAAAATTATAGATGGATTGAATTTTCTCGCTGGACTCAAACCCACTCCTACCTGGAAGGCTCTCAACTGGAATAATGTGTAGAGTAGGTAATGTTTCTCGGCTCGGGCTGCATTTTCGTACATCTCCAACACTTCATCTAATTCTTGATGATATTTC
Organism: Chrysomela aeneicollis; assembly: GCA_029955515.1. Taxonomy (NCBI): domain Eukaryota; kingdom Metazoa; phylum Arthropoda; class Insecta; order Coleoptera; family Chrysomelidae; genus Chrysomela; species Chrysomela aeneicollis. Next base: position 1,205,717 of record JARUHQ010000022.1, read on the forward strand.
GCATTATTGAAAGATGATTCGGTGAAATATGAATCAATATCGTCTTCTGACACACTCACATAACCACTATCTCGACTTGATGTTGACATGATAGACTAAGTTAAAATATTTTCAGACTGAGATCAATTTCATGTATCTATTTATAGTCTTCCTCCACATTCGAGAACAATAGAGTTGAAATCATTATTGCGAGATGAATCTTGACATATCAAATATGAGAATAATGCTGATTCAAGTAGAATAGCAGAAAAACAGAGGTATTACATGAATGCGTTGCTTATCTCCCCACATGATGCCCTGAGGAATGCAAAGTTGCATATCGAATATGAGATGTAATAAACATGATGATTCAGGGAGATAACATCAACATCATCACAATCTTTGAATTATGGTCGTGATTTATGATATCATCATCGACCACCTGCGAACTTATCAAAGATCTCTTCTATATTGTCGATTCATCTGATGAAATACAGAGAATAAGCATGACATTATTATTGCCAAATGAAATCCGAACCACCACATGTGAAAACCCCAAATTGATGGATAATATTTGACGTATGACAGAGGCGTACTAGGGCTGCTGGAGTTTGGCGTCTGACATCTGACAGTTAACGTTTGACGATACGTCATGCATACGAAGTCTTTTTTCTATAGAAAATCTATCAATCAACGCACAAAAACTTCAAAAACAATGGAAAGCATGACGAAACGTCAAGCATGCGTCATACATACATCGCGCAGACATCGTGTATTTCTTAAAAATCTATCAAACAATATATTGAAACTATAAAAACGAGTAATAGCATGACTAGATATAATGCATTCATCAAATAACATCGAAAACGATAAAAAACATCACGAATACGTCATGCAACTTATGTCAACTGTCAAGTATTCCATGGCGCTGTGTCATATGTCAATCGGAAAGTGTTCCATGATGCTGTTGATGACGCCAGAGTATGGAAACGCAACGCGTCATAGATTACTAGCTCGACCAATCAGAAGCCGTCATATTCCAAACCACTTCTTTTTTGGCGGGAAATTAAAGTTATTTTTATGATATCACCCCTTAGCCCCCCCAGGTCACCGCTGTGCCCCCTTTATGCGCAACACGTTAGACTCTGAGTTTAGGTGGGGCTTCGTGACGTTAGATTCAGAGGTTAGGTTAGGTTGGGTCTCGAGACGTTAGACTCAAAGGTTATGTTAGGACCCCGTGACGTTCGATTCTAACGTTAGGTTAGGTTGGATCCCGAGACGTTAGCCTCAGAAGATAGGTTAGGTCTCCGACCTAACCTAACCTAACGACCTATGTATGACGCATGCTTGACGTTTCGTCATGCTTTCCATTGTTTTTGAAGTTTTTGTGCGTTGATTGATAGATTTTCTATAGAAAAAAGACTTCGTATGCATGACGTATCGTCAAACGTTAACTGTCAGATGTCAGACGCCAAACTCCAGCAGCCCTAGTACGCCTCTGTCATACGTCAAATATTATCCATCAATTTGGGGTTTTCACATGTGGTGGTTCGGATTTCATTTGGCAATAATAATGTCATGCTTATTCTCTGTATTTCATCAGATGAATCGACAATATAGAAGAGATCTTTGATAAGTTCGCAGGTGGTCGATGATGATATCATAAATCACGACCATAATTCAAAGATTGTGATGATGTTGATGTTATCTCCCTGAATCATCATGTTTATTACATCTCATATTCGATATGCAACTTTGCATTCCTCAGGGCATCATGTGGGGAGATAAGCAACGCATTCATGTAATACCTCTGTTTTTCTGCTATTCTACTTGAATCAGCATTATTCTCATATTTGATATGTCAAGATTCATCTCGCAATAATGATTTCAACTCTATTGTTCTCGAATGTGGAGGAAGACTATAAATAGATACATGAAATTGATCTCAGTCTGAAAATATTTTAACTTAGTCTATCATGTCAACATCAAGTCGAGATAGTGGTTATGTGAGTGTGTCAGAAGACGATATTGATTCATATTTCACCGAATCATCTTTCAATAATGCGAAATATCATCAAGAATTAGATGAAGTGTTGGAGATGTACGAAAATGCAGCCCGAGCCGAGAAACATTACCTACTCTACACATTATTCCAGTTGAGAGCCTTCCAGGTAGGAGTGGGTTTGAGTCCAGCGAGAAAATTCAATCCATCTATAATTTTATCACAACCATACAAACCAAATAAACAATCTTTTCGTACAACGGAATGGAAAACTTTCACTGATTTACTGAAACGAGCATTGGACAATTTTTTCTACGAGAAGTTACCAACCCACCAAGATGAATATGAGCCAGTATCGTTTCCATGTGGAGATTTCTGCAAAATATCACAATTGGTGTTTGATGGGATCAAATGTCTACTCGTCAAAAAACATGATGTCGAGTTCCTTATCGGTGTCGAGGATGCTACGCAGATCCTTCAAGTTCATCGATGTTTAGTGGGCCATCGGGTGGTTTTACTGGAAAAAATGAACTTCTGTACATTTTATAATAATATTTTGAATTTGATTAAATCGATTTTCAATAAAGATGCTGGTTATATTGATTATTTTGAAGCTCTGTATTCATTTTGTGAAATATCAAATGATAGTTTAGTAAGTAATGCACTCAGGGAATATTTGTTCCTTCATGAAATGAATGTATTGAGAGATTTGAATAATGTGTGAGAAATATATATAAAAATCTATAATTTTTCGTTTTTATTTTTCCCCTTGGAATTATGATGTATAACATTTACCAAATTTGAAAGATGAAAGTGGATTATTTTTCTATTTTTTATAAAATGATTATTGTTACCACCAGATCCATTCAATGAATTTGCGAATTTCTTGAGAACTTGAAAAGAAAAGTGTGACCTACCAAACGATCCTCTTCCACATTCATGAAGCTTACTTGATCGAAAACCTGAGTCTAACGTCTTAAGCACGTCTCAGACGTCGCGTGTGATGTCAGGTTCTACGTCATGTATGACGTTAGGTTTGATATTATTCCATTTACTAGCATTCCTGAATCCATCATTATATTGATATCGAGGTTTTTCAACTAAGTGTATGGGTTTTTCATCGAAGTTGACATCTGTTGGTGAATAATTGTAAAAGTGGTGGTAAATAATGATTCATTATTCATATTTCATTACATAGATCAACTTGAATTTGAAAGCAATAATGAAATGTTGATGTATTTTGTCATATACTGTCCTATTTTCATGTAACCATAATTTAACGAATTCAAAACTAATGTTAATAATTATAATTGAAGTTTTGAACATAGCTATTCGGTCACGTAGATCTTCCGCCATCCGGAAGTGAATATTCCATGTGATGATTCATTGAGAATTATGTGTCACCCTGTATCATAATAATTTCAACACCGGGTCATTCGTCTATGACTCACTCACTCCTATCGACCCTATCGTCGAATCTTTCAATTACTCACTTCTCTTGCTTCTAGTACTCTTTGTCGTCTGTCGTTGAATTTTTCAATGACATCTCTACAATTTTCGTGTAGTGTTTTTCAAAGTGTTTGATATTATTTAATGAATAAGTGATGGTTATTAGATTTATAAATCGTTTTGAACATTTTCATTTTCACAAGGACACGACGTCGATGCAATATATGTATAACTCATGTCTGACGTTTCGTTATGCTATTTATTGTTATTGAAGTTCTTATACGTTGCTTGGTAGATTTCCGACGAAGGCACGACGTCAGCGTGGTGTACGTACGACGCATGCGTGGAGTTTTTATTTTCAAAATTTTCAACGTCATAAAATGAATGTGTGATGGATATCATGTCATGCTATTTCTCATTTCAAGGTTTTAAACACGTTGTATTATGGATTTTCGATGTAGGCGCTACGTTTGCACGACGTATGTATGACGTATGCGCAACGTATGCACAACGCATGCGTCATGTTTTTTTTAACATATTCAATGTTCTTCAATGATTGCCCTATGTTTATTTTTATATCTACAACTTTATGTTGGTGAATAACAGAAATCTTAGTACGCCAAGCGTCAAATGTCGGACACCGAATGTCAGATGCCAGATGCTAAACTTTAATAGCTACCATTTTGGATTTGCAATGTCAGTACGTTATTAATCGTTTTTATGTTGCTGTTTGATAGATTCTCGATGAATGTGTGACGTTTGCATGACGTATGTTCGACGCATGTGCGACGTATGGGTGATGTATGCGTGATGAATTTTGATGTTTTCTACTTGTTTAATGAATGCGTGACGCTTTGTCATGCGAATCATCGTATTCAAAAATTTTAGACGACGTTGTCTGATAGATCTTTGACGGATAACGACGTTAGCATGATATATGTAAGACGCATGTTCGACTTTTCGTCGTGCTATTTATCATTTTTGATAGTTTTTTGATAAGGGTGCGATGTCTGCGCGTTTTTTGTATTTGCGCGACATATGTGCGTTGTAGTCGTAAGGTTTGTCATTGTTATGAATGTTTATCAATTAATATCAATTTTGGTCTTAAGTCTCAGAATATATACAAGTTGAATTCTCGAAATGTCCGTGAAAAATCATTTTTCCGGAGTACCCATATAATCCCTGTTCACTAGAAAAACAAAAAGTTTGAGCTCTTTTCATCATGGGGATCATAAATGTATCATTTGTTTTCTCCTATGTCGCGTTTTCACGAAAATATAGAAACACTTTTTCAATAATTCATCAATATAAAATTGTTTTCGTCACTGATCATAATACAACCATATCCACCCTCACTTGACCAAGGCTCTCAAGTTATATCTATCAAACGTTAAACGTCATCATTAATTCTTGATACATCCTGTACCAGTCAGTACATTTGTATTTTTCGAACGGTACACCTATTGAAAATATTAAGTGTAATTTCTTACACACCCAGTATATTTCTTCCAGACTAGATAGTTTTTACATCCCTGTATTTTATCAGCCTGTTGGTTCCATCGTTAGACCTATCGAAAACATTTTGAATGAAAGCATTGATTTCTGTAGACGTTGACACATATTCTCTTTGCTGAAAGTGCGATCCCAAATATAGAAAAGTATATATGTTTCGTATCATATTTTTCGAGGTGATTAATGATTGAAGTATCTGGCTTCAATATAATGTGATGTGAATAGTTATACAGCTTTGGAATTTATAACCATACCTTGATCAGAGCTCCGTTTTTGAAATTTCGATAATTCTTAGTCCTTGAAACATTCACCTCGAGATTTCCGATAATATTCCATGTATTGCCGATGCTGGAAGTGCAATCCTAAATATAGAAAATTATATCTGTTTCGAGACATATTTTTTGAGTAGATCAATGATTGAAGTACCTGGTTCCAATATAATGTGATCTTAATAGTTATATAGCCTTGGAATTTATAAACATACCTTGAACAGAGCTTTTTTTGAAACTTTATTAACCCTATGTGTTATCGATTACTTCAAAATTGATTATCGATTTCCTATTTATCATTTCACCTACTTGGTTTTCATTATGGTGTAAATGGCATTTCCTGATATGAGTTGTACAAAATTATAGTCTCCTACTAGAATATTGATTAATAAGATAGAAACATGAGTTAACCGTGGACTCAAATCGACTCTCCATAGCACTTTCTTGCGTGTAACAGTGTTGTTTTGATTATTTCACCAATTTTCGTCAATATCTCGCAAACCTTGAGATTTTGTATATTGGTAAGTTGATATATTCGGGATGTCCGTGAGATATCCTTCTCTCAGAGTACCCACATGGCTCTGTTCACTGAAAAAATTGTAACCGGAAGTGAAACCGGAAAATGTTGTTTCGATGTCCGAACGTTATGGGTTCACTAACATCTCATCATTTTTCCTATATCTCGATTTTTTACGAATTGGAAGAGGATATTTTTCGAAAATTCATCAAGGAGATAGATCGGTTAGAAAAGCAGTACTCAAAGAGATGGTGAACAGTTTTTATTGTTTTATCGATATTTCGAGAAATTTTGATTGATATCTCGCAAACCTTGGGACTTTGTATATAGGTAAGTTAATATATTAGGAATGTACGTGAAATAACCTTTTCAATGAGTACCCACATGACCCTGTTTACTAACAAAATGGAAACCGGAAGTGAAACCGGAAGTTGTTGTTTTTGAAGTCTACACGTCATGGGGGTCACGAATATTCCATTAGTTTTTCTCTATATCGATTTTTGATGAACCGGAAGTGGATATTTTGTGATAATTTGTCGAGAAGCTGGATCGGCCAGGAAATCATTACACGAAGAGATTATGAATTGTTTACATAAATTTTTTTCATGATTTCGATTTATTTTGATTGATATCTCTTTATCCTTGAGACTTTGTACATAGGTAAAATGATATATTTGGAATGTCCGTGAAAAATCCTTCTCTCAGAGTACCCACATGACTATGTTAAGTGGAGAAATAGAAACCGGAAGTAAAACCGGAAGTTGATGTTTTTGAAGTCTACACGTCATGGGGATCACGAATAAAACATTAGTTTTTCTCTATATCGATTTTTGATGTACCGGAAGTAGATATTTTTTGATAACTCGTCGAAAAGCTGGATCGACCAGAAAATCATTACACGAAGAGTTTGTGAATTGTTTACATACATTTTTTCATTATTTCGATTTATTTTGATTGATATCTCTTTAACCTTGAGACTTTGTACATAGGTAAAATGATATATTTGGAATGTCCGTGAAAAATCCTTCTCTCAGAGTACCCATATGACTATGTTAAGTGGAAAAATGGAAACCGGAAGTTAAACCGGAAGTTGATGTTTTTGAAGTTTACACGTCATGGGGATCACGAATAAAACATTAGTTTTTCTCTATGTCGCTTTTTAATAAACCGGAAGTGAATATTTTTTGATAATTCGTAGAGAAAATCAATCATTTTGTCATTGACATCTTTATATTAACGAGTTCATGAATTCTGTTGCGTCGATATCAATGCTGTGGTTCGGATTCTACTTGTGTGAGCTGTAGGTATATTTAATACGAAAATTACTAAATAATAAATGACTTCAGGCAGCCACACCTTGTCATACGTCAAACTTTATTCATCAATTTTGAGTATTCAGACGTGGTGATTCCGATTCTACTTGTGTAAGCTGTATGTATATTACCTTTATAATACGGAAATTACTAAACAGTTAGTGATCTCCCGATTTCAGCGGCCATTTTGAAATGATGACGTCATACGTCAGATGTCAGACGCCTGACTTCAGGTTGACACCCTGTAATACGTCAAACGTTATCCATCAATTTTGAATAATCACACGTTGTGGTTCAGATGGAAATAACTAAACAGTTGGTGACCTTTCGATATTTTGAAACGATGACGTCATACGTCAGATATCAGACGCCTAATTTCAGGCAGCCACACCCTGTAATACTTCAGACGTTATCCATCAATTTGAGATATTCACACGTGGTGGTTCGGATTCCACTTGGGTAAGCTGTAAGTGCATTATGGTATATTTCCAGATATTTTTGAAAGTCTGGCATCAATGCCTTATTTTTTCAAACGTCTGGCAACAGTGTCAGTCGCTTTGTCGTCTCTTATCTTTGTAACGTCTTGCGAAATATTGTATCATGTTTAATCATCAATGGAATGCAGCGAACCTGACCTTGAATTCGATTATATCTATTAATACACTGATGTTTAATGAATGAATAAGCCATTGTTCCTTTTCCTGCTCCATGGTGTGATATGTTGAGTCATCAATGGAATGCAGCGAACCTGACCTTGAATGCGATTATCTCTATTCATACACTGATGTATAATGAATGAATAAGCCATTGTTCGTTTCCCCTGCTCCCCGCTTACCGAGGTTGGTACGTTCTCTTATCTTTGGGACGGATCTGCTCGACTACGTCATGCTGAGCGATAACGTTGCATCGACATTGACTGCAATTAAATTATATAGTGGTCGTAGCTCTGTGGGAACGCATCGGACTTGTAATCCGGTGGTCTGGAGTTCGAATCCCGCCGATAGAAGGATTTTTTTAAATAAAATATGACGTCATGTTTCCGGATGCGGAGCGCTAAGGGGGCGCAGTCTTAAGGGGGGTCAAGGAGTATAGCAAAAACCTAAGGGGGTACAGCGAAGACCTGAGGGGGGCCAAGGGGGTACAGTGGAGACCTGAGGGGGCCAAGTGGGTACAGCGGAGGCCTGAGGGGGCCAAGGGGGTACAGCGGAGGCCTAAGGGGGCCAAGGGGGCACCTGAGGGGGCCGATATCCTATCCCATGTTGCAAGCAGAATACATAACCTCAAAAATAACTTGAATTTCGCGCCAAAAAAGTATGACGGCTTCTGATTGGTCGGGTAGTCTATGGGACACTTGACAGTTGATACAGCGACATGGAACACTTGACAGTAGACATATGACAGTTGACACATGACAGTTGACAGATGACATGACAGTTGACAGATGACATGACAGTTGACATGACAATTGACAGCTGCCCCATGGCGGCCATCTTGGATGACGTCATTGCCCCATGGCGGCCATCTTGGTCTGATAGCCCCCTAGGTACACTACTATCAAATTGCACAACTTTGTCATAATTCAACCGACCCTGTATATGAGGCTAGAATTCTAGCCACCCTGCACATGGTGTCCCATTCTTGATGTACAGGTTCTTCACATATACTTTGAATCTCTAACTTTTTTATCTATTGTTCGTTTTTTTTTTCAAAAAATGATCTTATGTTATATTTCTTGCAGATTTTATGTATGTAAACAGAAAAACAATTGAAGATCTGAGAAAAAAGTTAGGGGCACCCTATCAGATCATTAAAAAAATTTATCAATAGATAAAAAATTTAAGGGGGGGAGGGGTTCAAGATATACTTGAAAACGTGAAGACCATGTACCTACGGGATATCTCCTCGCTCAAACATTGGGATCCCTCCTATAATCAGCTATCTTTCAACTTATAGGAAAAGTAAAAACTGTATCTCATACATTTTTTAGTCAGATTCGAAAATGATCTGGTGTCATAGATATAACACAAATTTATATATTTTTTGAATAGATCACTGCATATTTTATAATATTTGAAACATTAATGAGTTGTGCTTTTCAGAAATATAATCATACAATATTTTGAGTATTAGCCATGTATTTAGATACTTTTCAGTTTTCACGGCTAGTAAAGACAAACAATACTGTTGAAATAGATCTTTTGACGCAACAATAAAATACCACTCCCCTTTGAACACTGTAATTCAAGGCACAAAAAATTACTAAAGTTGAAAAATCTTGAGTTTTCACTCCATACTTCTGTGATCATTCCCGCTAAACCCTAAAGCTAGATTTATAAACTCCGCTGCCATAGCTACCGTTAACTCTGCAGTTACTGTTTGTAGATGAACTATGCTGAAAATATACAACTGTTCCTAAACTCCACAGCCGTCAGATATCTTCTCAATACATTTTGTAACTGCAGCGTCAACTGTAGCTACGGCAGAGTACTTTATAAATCGAGGCTAAGCATGATAGATCAACAAATTCAAAAATGCAATAAAAATATGAAGTCCTATTGCAAATGTCAAAGTTGCTGCTACTTATACATAGGCGGACGCAGCACTGAAAATATTTCAGATCGATAGAGCAAGATCAATAATGCAAGTAACCAAATTTCCAAAATGATCCCAAGTTTCATTGTCAAGACAAGTCTAATACGCCATCCAGCGTGAATCACCTAGTACATATATAACATTTTCAACAGGAGAATAATCGATTTGTAGTATATGTTTTCATAAAAGTTTAAAATGTATCTGTCAAATTGTCCAGTTACTTATGTCAACTTATGTTGAATAATATAATAATTTTAAATTGACACCTTTTATCCTACCCTATAAAAATGATGGTCCAATTCTATACAAAATTGAGATCTATGAGTTTTTGGGATCGGAGATTGTGATATTTTGCAAGTTCCAAAATTCAATATGGCAGTTCCAAAATTACGGACGAGTTTTGTGATTATGGTCCGATTTTATTCAAAATTCGTATGTGGGGGTTTTCAGAATTGGAGATTATGATTCTTTTGTCAACATTCAAAAATTCAACATGACAGTTCCGAAACGGCCGACAAGTATTTTGATTATGGTAGGATTTTTTCACAATTGGTATGTGGGGACTTTTGGGGTCATAGATTTTTTTAGTGTCTGTATCAAATGGACTTTTGGGGTCATAGATATTTTTTAATGTCTGTATCAAATTTTGAAAGTAAATTTGACCCGAGATGACAATGCAAGGTGGCCATGGGAATTCTTAAATAAAATGAGGGGACCTCATCTAGTTGGGGCTTGTATGATTTATAATAAATGCTAAGAAGTGAAACATAAATGAACGAGAAAAACAAAATTTTATGTGGGTTACAAATACTAGTGCAAATAAATTTCATCATGAATATATCAATATAGTATGTTCAATGACTACACTATCTCAAGAGGCCACCTTTTAGTAACTAAAACCTCAGCTTTTAGCCCATGCATGATCACACATTTGTTGATTTGTTGACAAATGGAGACATTTTCTAAATACCTGTTTCTTTTGCAAGCTGATAATATTTATCCTTTCTCTGTTTTCCAATTTTCTTTTTCTGACCCATTTTGATTGATTAATTACTCTTTGGGTTGAAAATGTTTATGGTTTTGTTCTTCTTCTTTCAAGGTTCTAGGAGTCCAGACTTGTTTTCATATTTCACAATGATGTGTTCACTGCAAACCTACAAAAAACAGATGTACACAAATCTCAATACAAATGAACTATCATCAGAAACCAAAGATGTGCCTTTAATTCATTAATTACTTTATATTGCCAAATTTAGTAGCTTAGGCCCAATAAAAGATCTCAAATTCCTATCTTGAGAGAAATTTCCTATATCATCTATATCTCCAAGCTCCATGCACAGGCATATAGGCTTCTCAAAAATGTCTTATTTACTTTTTCAATCATTCATGGAGTTAATAATGTTATGTGGATCCCAAATAACTGAAGCAGATTCTAATTTTGATCCTACATGAGCATTGTGAAGATGTATTCCAGTTTTCCAGTTGATTTGGTATGCATTTATTAGCACAAAACTTATGGTTTCAAATTTTGTTCACAACAGTGTCATTGTGGGCAGCAAAAATGAACTTTCTCAAACTTGATTTTTTTAATTTTCTTGAACTTGTATTAACTGTGTGCTCTGTTGTAATTGAATGAACTGTAATTTAAATAAACCATTCCTTGTATGTAGAACCATTATTTCAAATATTGAGCTGAAATAGAATATTTTCATATTACATATCCATATGAATGGAGTCTCTTGTTTTCATGATTTGCTAAAACTACCACAAGTTTCAGTTAGGAACTATGAAAAATTTAATTATCATGAAGAAAATTCACATATATAATATGATAAAAGGTGATAACACGTGTGAAAAAGTGAACATGATCTATATGTACTAGTCAAATTAAAAAGAAAATTCAGCGCAAGTTTTGTAATTTGAAGATTCTTGTGATATGAATTGAGATACAGATAATTTTAACTACTGACATACCCTAATTTCTTTTATTTCTATTTATTATTGTTCAATGAGGAACTTCAACAAGCACAAAGCCATGCACACAACACACAAATTCTACACCTTCTCAACCTCAAAAAAACAGATAACCTAAAACCACACCTAACCTAACAAATCTGACGTCTTCTTTTATTTTATGGAATAGCGTTGCTGCTACTCTGATAGCACGTAAGACCTTAAGTCCGTATTACACGGTGCAGAAAATGGTACATTTAGGGCCGGTTTATCAATGGAGGGTTATCCCGCGGGATTAGCTGACCCGAGGTTAATTTTATCCTAGAGCTAATTCCCCGTTTGATTTTGACAGCATTTAACCCCACCTCGAAGTGAATAAACATTTTATCCCAGAGTTAGCTGTTAATCTCGGGTTATATTAACCTAACCCTGCATTGATAAACCGGCCCTTACTGTATTAAAATGTGAAGGCAATCAGTGTCATCAGTGGTGACTGGTGAGATTGCTAGTGAAGTGAGGTGAGACTCACCGGTCACCGACACCGTCCTTCAGCCTTCTTCAGGTACCAAATGGCGTCGGGATATTTATTCATGTCAATTATTTGGTGATGAATAATGCAAATCTTGAACTCGATCATATGGATATGAATCTGACCAGTTGAAGCTTGAAGTACGTTGGTTGAACTTTGAAGGAAGTTGAAGCGTGTTGAATTATGAAATCAACTTCAAACTGTTCAAACCGGGCAGTCCGCATTAGCTGAAATGAAACAAATTCGTTTTATGTGTCAGAAACATGATGTCAGAAAGTAGAAGGGACACGACCACCAATCAGAAACAACTACGACTGTTTCCAGAAAAATCCATTTAAGGAATCCATTGAATGACGTGTACTTTAAAATATTTGTTAGTTTTTAAATACCTTTGTCAGTGATAATATTAAAATAGAAAAGTACGCTGGTGATTATTCACGGATAATAAATTCAGATAACAGTGATATCGAGTGTATCAAGTGTGTACAAAGCGAAAAAGTTGAAAGTTCCTGGTGGTAAATAAATATAAAAAATATGGCAGCTGCTTCCGTGCAGACATTTCTAAACACCTTCAACAATAAAATGTAAGTGCAGAGCTTCCCATCCGATATTCTTTGAGATTGAACACGCTGTTTTCCTTTTATTCAGTGAACCACCAGTAAGGCAACACCTCAAAAATGTCTACGCCTGTCTTGCAATGTCAACCATGGCTGCCGCCGTCGGAGCATCAGTCCATCTTTTCACGAACATACTCCAAGCAGGATTCCTATCTGCCATAGGTGCCCTTGTATGTTTCTTCCTCCTTATGAGTACCCCAGACAACAATGGCAAGGAAATGACCAAGAGGGTTGGCTATCTATTGGGCTTCAGCTTTCTTACTGGGGTTGGGATGGGCCCCCTTCTGGAGCACGTCATTTTAGTCAACCCCAGCATTATAGTAACAGCATTTTTTGGTACCTCTGCTGTGTTTGTGTGTTTCTCAGTTTGTGCCATGCTTTCTGAAAGAGGAAAATGGCTTTACCTGGGTGGAACCTTGATGACCATGCTATCAGCTTTGATGGTCCTTTCTCTGGCCAATATTTTCTTTGGTGCTGTTTGGATTTACCAGACTCAGCTGTACTTGGGGCTGCTTGCCATGTGTGGATTTGTTTTATTTGATACTCAGGTCATCATTGAGAAGCGCAGAATGGGAAACAGAGATTTTGTGGCACACTCCTTGGATCTGTTTGTTGATTTCATTGGAATCTTCAGGAGATTGCTGATCATTCTGACGCAGAAGGTAATTGAGAATAGGTATACAACCCCTTTTTCCTATCCCTCTTTAATGTTTATCCTTTACTAACTGCAGAAGGTTGACTTCTCAAAGTGATTGTGAACAATACTGGGTATTCCATTAACCAAGTGAACAGGTTCTCAAATTTGGTAGATTATTTTGATGTCATGAATGAATAAGTGATTCAGCAGGTATAAGATCAAATATGATTTTCAGTTTGCCAATAAATGCACTCAACTATATTACTTCAAATGGAAACCAACTTCCTCAAAAAACTATTTGTTCAAATATATTCAGTCCACAAACTATTGATATGATAATTGAGACTACCTATTGAAAACAATAGATTATTACTTTTTATATTTTTTATAACAGGATCTAAATGAAAATTGTTACATGATATTTCAAACAATTTCAATGAAGTAACAGTTACTGAGAATTTGAAGTTGTAAAATTCAATACAAAAATATAGCTACAAGATTTCCTCCAGAAAATAAGAAAACATTGATGGGACTTTCTATTGTGCCTAATGTTAATCCTATGCAAGCATCTTAAATAAATGTGTTCTATAATAGAGATAAGTTTGAATTAGAATTTTAGTACCTACTAATAATTGTTTGTCACAACTTTGATTTCAATTTATTTCTATTTATACCTATTCTACTGCTCAACCATAGCAAACTTTCCATGATAATATTCTGTTATAGGGAGTAAAATGTAAGAATTCATGAATGTTTGTTCCAAATAAAATAATCAATATAGGATTTATTCTTCTCAGCTAAACATACCAAAATTTTGAGAACCTGTTCCCATACCTAATTTTAATATACCCATTGAAAAAATTATGTTAGTATTTTATGCCATTTACTGACACCCTATATGTCTCACTGTTTGAATTTCGGGAATTAAAGTAATACAAGTTTTATATCTATGAGTCTACTGAATGTTGATGATAATGGTGAAAATTACATACATTTTGAATTTATGATGATTGAAAATGCATACTTAACCCATAAAACAGCTGAAACATTTTATCAGGCATTGTTATTTATCATTCAAAAAATTCTTGAATGTGATAACTGACAACTACCAATAGATTATCCAACATGCTAACTTGTTTGCAGCATTTTGGTGACTAAAAGTTGAAATGGTATAATATTGTGGTAGTGAAACTTACATTTCAAAAATCGAACTATTAAAAATAAGAAAATATAACAAGTTATTTCACCAAATCATCCTGTTTCACCAAGCTAACTCATACAATTCCTAGTCTTACAAGGGTTGCTTTGCAACTGAGTTGGATGTCAAAAACACTTTTCAAACACTTTTTTTTCAACTTGTTTCAGGAGGAGGAGTCTCGCAAGAAACGCAAGGACTGAGAGAGACTGAATTGGGATGGTGAAAGGGGAAGTGGGGAGGAATGAGTTGGTCCAAGAGATTTACCCATATTAAAAATCGACTCATTACCAAAATATTAATAAAGCGTGAATTTATAGATTGCTTTCTTTCATTTATTGTGCAGTTATGGTTATAGAGGTTTTGATTTCAATAAAAATTTATTTTGTATAAATACTTTGATTTTTCATTGATTTTATTCAGGTGGAGAAGACTTGGAGATTTATGAATATGCAACAAAAAACAAAAAAAAATTCAAAAACCTAATATGTATAAAATTAACCATAATCTATTTTTTAAATGGAACAGTTTGTATATATTTCTCTATATCAAGGTGGATATAGGATGGTGAAACAGCTTCCTATTAACAAGCACTAGAATAAACTGTAGACCTTTGCCTACTTGATTTCATACCGTAGTAATATTTCCTGAAGTTATCAGAGATGGCGACATACCTTGTGTCGGTAAAACAGGATCTGTGCATCTGTCACCTTTTTATCAGTTTCATCTATTCTAGATGAAAAATGACTGAGAAGTCAAAATATCGATAATTATTCCAGATTCACTGAAAATATTGTGTTTTGATGTAATTTCAACTCATGTATGTCAGATGCGAACCACAGAAATACATGAGCAACAGAAATTTTCCTCGATAATCGATCTCACCGCCATCTTCATTCAAGTCGTGGAAATATTAGTACCTTCTCAAACGGTCTACAAGTTTTTCGTAGAAACAATTGAAGAGCTGTTTCACCATCCTATATCCACCTTGCTCTATATATATAGGTATAGTTATTTTAAAGCTTATATGAAATGTAAGATAGTCTTTTCATTTTTGATGCGCATGGGTTGGAAACATGTAGGAAAGTACCCAAGATACAGGAGGAGTTCAAAAAGTGAGAAATTTCACTGTTCTATGTTTCTGAAAAACAGGGAGCAGGGCTATGAGAGTTCTGATGTTTTTGGCAAAGACAAACTGTTAGTATTCATCTCATTTATCCTGATCAGTGGCACGAGGTCCTAGGCCAATTGATACTGATGTATTTCAAAATCATCTAATATATGATGCCCAATATTGAAATCAGGTACGGTAGGAAGGATGTCAGTGCCACCTATTGGCAGAAGTTCTAAGATCGAACAGATGAGCGCATGAAATTCACACCATTTCAGATGCCCACATGCAGTATTTTTAATCTGGTGTTTTCAGGATGCAATCTCAACGAATGGTTATTGCCACCAAATTAGATGATTCATACACCGCCTCGATTCCATCGTGATGTTACACATGGTGTAACTTGGTGTTAATTTTATATAATAGGTATTTTTTATGCGGTAATGTCAATGATAGCACCATTGAGAATATTAAATTCAAACCATTTGGTGTTTCTTATGATTTTATGTTTCAGAATCGTTCTACTTCACCACATCCGTGTAAAGTTTCATTACTAAGATCGAAATTAACGCCACTGAACACACAATTGTGAAATTTATAATAAAAAGGTTACAACTTTGATATTCACAGGTGTTGTATTCGTTGGAGTTTGCTCTGAAATCCATTTAATTGAAATGACACTCAAGTTTTTTTAATGTGTGAGACATTCGTGCAGAAGCATCGAAAATTGGACATACTTTGTACATGGTATCCCAAATTCTCGGGCCATGTGGAACTCGGTTACATTTAGAGATACAGGGTCGGTTGAATTAGGACAAAGTTGTGTATTTATATATTTGCAACAATATTCCGCAAAAAAATAGTTCGAAACATTTTCAGCTTTCGAGATATTAAAAAAACTAATTTTTGATTTTCATATTTTCATGGATTTATTTCAATACATACGAAAGAAGCAACACACACTTTCTCACAGATGTTTTCCATGCTCTGTAACTTGGCAGTATAGAATTTTCAGACGACATACCTGAAATACGACGTATCATTTCGCACTGTAAACTAGTACACAAAATAAGATATATTTCTCACTAGTGCGAAATGAAATATATATTCATCTCCACGTTCTGCGATTGGTGCGATTACCTAATATGGTTAACTATACTCTATGACGATGGACATATCTACAAACGAATTCATAACATTATATATAGTGTCAATGTGATTTACCAAGTAGATATATAGGTACCGAATCGTAGGTATAAGTTGCTGCAATGCCATCCGACGATGAAATGGTAGATATTCTATACAAACTATAGGAGTATGCAATTTAGGTTTGATAAAAGAAAAAATAGTATTCCGTTAGTACCGAACAATTGTTCAAATATACCCATCAATAATTATTTTTACAATATTTCATAAATACGGACCAAGATGTACCAAAATATTTTTGTTAAATGTTAAATAAAATTGTTCTCTTTGTGTGATACATCTTTCTTATATATGCTTCTTTGGACAATTGAATTGGTTTCCTGTAAAAATGATTTGTAAGTAGTATTAGCGCTAGTGGGGTTGTATGAAGACACGATCACTACCACAATACGATCAACCTTCATCAACCTATATATAGTATACAATAACCATACAACTAATCACAACGACTGTTCATATCAGACCACAGATCACCTACCCTATATCAGACTGACCCATCAACTAGTTACCCTTATCGGAATTACCCATTCATACACCTATCTGACTAATGATTAAGTAATAGCATATATGACCAACTCTATACGATAGCCGTTCTGTATATGGGGCGTCCGGACTATGATGGCTAGTCGCTAACATCCGGCCATCCTGTATTATGCCTCGTCCTCGAGGATTATTGGAACTCTGTAACAAAAATAACGCCATACTTATGTATCACTTCAAACCAAATCTGAGTTCCCAAAATGCTGCTGTTTGTCCACCTTGGTCTGATTGATTTCCATATCAATCAACATACATGCCTAGAGATAATTCCCATCGCCCCGTCTGATTGATTTGCAAATGTTACATCGTCACCAAGGTGGATATAGGATGGTGAAACAGCTCTTCAATTGTTTATACGAAAAACTTGTAGACCGTTTGAGAAGGTACTAATATTTCCACGACTTGAATGAAGATGGCGGTGAGATCGATTATCGAAGAAGATTTCTGTTGCTCATGTATTTCTGTGGTTCGCATCTGTCAGACATGAGTTGAAATGACATCAAAACACAATATTTTCAGTGAATCTGGAATAATTATCGATATTTTGAATCTTCTCAGTCATTTTTCATCTAGAATAGATGAAACTGATAAAAAGGTGACAGATGCACAGATTCTGTTTTACCGACACAAGGTATGTCGCCATCTCTGTTAATTTCATGAAATATTACTACGGTATGAAATCAAGTAGGCAAAGGTCTACAGTTCATTCTGGTGCTTGTTAATAGGAAGCTGTTTCACCATCCTATATCCACCTTGGTGACGATCAAGGTGGATATAGGATGGTGAAACAGCTTCCTATTAACAAGCAGTAGAATAAACTGTAGACCTTTGCCTACTTGATTTCATACCGTAGCAATATTTCCTGAAGTTATCAGAGATGGCGACATACCTTGTGTCGGTAAAACAGAAACTCTGCATCTGTCATACTTTCATCAGTTTCATCTGTTCTAGATGAAAAATGATTGAGAAGAGTCAAAATATTAATATTCATTCAAGATTTATCGAAAATTTATTGTTTTAATGTCGTTTCAAGTCACGTCTGTCAGATGTGAACCACAGAAATACATAAGCAACAGAAATCTTCTTCGATAATCGATCTTACTGCCATCTTCTTTCAAGTCGTGGAAATATTAGTACCTTCTCAAACGGTCTACAAGTTCTTCGCAGAAACAATTGAAGAGCTGTTTTACCATCCTATATCCACCTTGATCGTCACTATGATGCCAATATGCCACCTTGGTGTCCATTTACCTTTACCGTAGCACGACGATGTTAGAAGGTGTCGTCTTCGACGATTACATGATGTATATTGTATCAGATTCATTCTAAGAACTTTGCTAGATATTTTTATTTCATTCTTTTTCCCATAATATAATAAAGTCAGTCAAGATCTAGATTTCACATGATATAGTTGTCAGAGTTGTAAATTAAATTGATTTGAAACCATCCTAAGTTATTTGGCGCAGTCGGCTAGGCTATCCGGAATTGTTCCTATCGAACGTACAATTTTCGTTTCAACGATTAACCGGATATCGAACAATTTTGTGGAAAAACTGTTGGTGAATATTCGAAACGGAGTGGTTCCTCGAACTTCAGGCAGCCCAATCTATCGCAGATCCGTAAAGAAGACCTCAGCAGCAAAGCCACCGAGATTTGGAACAAATCAATCCATTTCTGCGAGGAGAACGACCCTGGTGAAGAAAAAATACGCAACCCTCATAGATGATGCATATAGTCGTCGTTTATTTTATGTAGGTACAATTCAATGGTTTCAAATTTCGATAACTTGACTCAAGCTCTGAAAAATTTAACAATTGTTGAAGAAGAAGAATCTTTAGCTGACTCACAAACCCCTCGTAATTTAATTCCAAATACGACCGATTTTTCATATAGTTCTATAACTAATCGAATAGAGATAGCTATGACTCAAACATTCAAACCAGAGTATTTGAATTGCGTCCCAACATTCGATGGCAATCCGAATGATTTGAATATATATATTTCCGTATGTGAAAGTTTGATTAAAATTTTTTATGATTTAACAAATCCCGATAATTTTCAGAATACTTATTTGCTGAATTATTTGATTTCTAAATTAACGGGAAGTGCTAAGTTGGTTATCAATATTCAGAATGTTTCTTCTTGGCAGGATTTAAAAGACACTCCTGTAAGGAATTTCGCTGACCAAAGAGACGAAACATGTCTGAATAGAGACTTGGTTATGATGAAACAAATGCAGAATGAAAAACCACAACAGTTTTATGAGATATGCCTAAATATTCTAAATTTACTATGTAGTTATGTGGAAATTCATGAGGATGAAATTTCTAAAAATCCCAAAAATATATTGTATAATAATTTCACATTGAAAACCTTTTTGTCGGGACTTAGAGAACCATTAGGCACTACAATTCGTTGCATGAGGCCCACTTCTCTCAATGAAGCCTTACAACTTGTGATTCAAGAAGAGAACGTTCAATATTTTCAAAATTCAACGAGAACTAATTTTTTTAAACCACAATATCAGCCACAACCGTTGATGGCTCAACAAAATAGATTTCATGCTCAGAATTATATGCCATTCGATAGAAACACACATAATAATGATCACTTCCAAAATCAGAACTTTCCTTTCCAACCAATCCCAATTCAAACAAGAACGAACATTCGACCCCAAAAAGTTTTTACTAATTCTGAAGTATTCAAGCAACCTCAACATCAACAACAACAAAATGTTTTCAAACCAAACCAATACAGACAATTTCCAAACCCTACACCAATGAGTGTATCGACCAGACATACATCATTTCCTCAGCCAATGAGCATTTCCACGAGGAATACAACAAATTTCAGACAGCATCCCTCAACATCAAGACAACCACAGAAACAATTTAATTCTGAACAGGTATATAACACCGAAATCAATCAACCTATAATGATTAATGACAGTAATGAAATAACCCAAAATAACGAAGATTATCAATACGAAAATCAAGTGTGCGAATTACCCTATCAAAATCAACAGTATTATCAAATTCAGTCTGATTTTGCAAATGATGTAAGGGAAAATTTCAATGAAAATTTTCAGAACATTCCCCAATTAGACGATCAAACATAGTGATCCCTAGTGATCTCATACAATAATGTTAATACTAGCGAACTACCATCCATTATATTTCCGGAATATAACATAAAATTATTGATAGATTCTGGATCAACAAAATCTTTTATCGACCCGAATTTAGCCCACCAACTGTTCCCTCTTGCAATAAGAGACGATCCTTTCATATTTTCGACTGTATTTCAAAAATCCGCTCACCAACATGATTCCATGCTCAAAAATATTCAAATTGTCAGAAAAACAATTCCTGAATTTTTTTTTATTCAAACTTCACAATGTTTTCGATGGTTTAATCGGCATCGATAGTTTGAAAATTTTGCAAGCAAAATTGTGTTTTCAGAAGGGACTATTGATCACCCCATATACGAAAATTGAACTATTATATTATAAAATAGAAAGTGGATTGAATGCTATCAAAATAGAACCTCGTTCTGAGCAGGTTATCAAAATCAGAACATCCATTAATGATGGTGAGGTAATAATCCCTCATCAAAAATTTCATAATTGTGAAATTCCAGAATGTCTAACATTGGCAAATAATGGATTGGCGTTAACAACCATTTTGAATAATTCTATCGATCAAATTTGCATAGATCTTTCAGAACCAATATCAGTAGAACATTTTGATCGAAGCCAAATGAAAAAAATCGACTTCAACAATTTTGACGATACACCAAAACAAAATCTTGATATTTCCAAAATTCGAACAGATCATTTGAATGACGAGGAACGGACATCAATTCTCAAATTGTGCAAGGATTTTTCAGATATATTTTATGACGATAAAACACCTTTGACATTTTCAAACAAGATCAAACATAGCATCAACACTTCCGACGAAATTCCAGTGTATTCAAAATCTTATAGATACCCTTTTATCCACAAGGAGGAAGTTGAAAAACAAATTACAAAAATACTTAACCAAAACATCATTAGGGAAAGTTATTCTCCGTGGTCATCTCCAATTTGGGTCGTACCCAAGAAGGCTGATTCTTCGGGAGAACAAAAGTGGAGGGTTGTTGTCGACTATAGGAGATTGAACGAAAAAACTATGGACGACCAATATCCCCTACCAAATATCAATGATTTGCTCGACAAACTAGGTAAATGTCAATATTTTACGACGCTCGATTTGGCTAGCGGATTCCACCAAATCGAGATGAATGAAAAGGACATTGAGAAGACGGCATTCAGCACGGAAAGTGGTCATTTTGAATATCTACGCATGCCATTCGGGGTCAAAAATGGACCCGCAACGTTTCAGAGAATTATGGACAACATCCTCAGAGGTATCCAAAATGAAAAATGTTTGGTTTACCTCGATGACATAATATTTTCGACATCTTTACAAGAACATATCGAAAGTTTAAAATCAGTTTTTCTCAGGCTCAGAGAGTCGAATTTCAAAATTCAGTTAGACAAATCAGAATTCTTGCGTAAAGAGGTAGCATTTTTAGGCCATATTGTTACTCCACAGGGTGTTAAACCAAATCCAGACCAGATTAAAGCCATACAAAACTATCCTCTCCCAAAAACCACGAAAGAAATTAAAGGTTTCTTAGGCTTGCTAGGATATTACCGTAAATTCATCGACAATTTTGCTAATTTAACAAAACCACTAACTAAAAAGGATCCAAGATCAAACATGATGATGAATTCTTATCTTGCTTTGAGACATGTAGGAATCTTCTTTTGAATGAACCAATTCTACAATTCCCCGATTTTACGAAAACTTTCAATTTGACTACTGATGCTAGCAACGTCGCTCTGGGAGCAGTATTATCTCAAGGCCCAATTGGAAGTGATCTTCCCGTTGCATATGCTTCACGCACACTCAATGACTCCGAAAGGAATTATTCAGTTATTGAAAGGGAGCTTTTATCTATCGTTTGGGCCACGAAATATTTTCGACCTCACATTTTTGGACGTAAATTCAACATTATAACCGACCATTAACCACTTCAGTGGCTTTTCTCAATGAAGGACCCAAATTCAATTATTACGTTGGCGAATCAAACTAGAAGAATATGATTATCATATTATTTACAAAAAAGGGAAATCAAATACAAACGTTGACGCCTTATCTCGTATTGAAATCCACACGAAAGTTATCAATGAATTACGGGATGTCGAACTTGACAACATTTCTACTGTAACTTTCGAAGAGTCAGGGCACAATAAATCTCTTAAAAAGTATGACTTTATTTCAGAATTACAAATTTTTGACTCAATATGTCACACACTAATAATTCAACTTTTTTCAATAATATTTTTCATGGTGAAAAAAAAAACAAGATAAAACAAAGATGTTTAACTTTAACATTCTCCGACGCGTGAAGAGATCCTCTCTTCACCAATAATTATTCTCCAGATGTAGGTAGAATACATAGCTTCGTGACTGGTCTGGTATAAACACCTCGACTTGTTCTTATTTCGACGACTCGAATGATATCATCTTTACCAGGGTATACTTGCTCTACTCTTCCAAGCTGCCATGTATTTCTTGGTACTTTTTCATCAACAATTAATACAATATCGTTGACTTTCACTGATTCAGTTTTCGAATGCCATTTTGATCGCTGGATCAAAGTGGGTCTATATTCTCGTATCCACCGCCTCCAAAAAGAATCAGCTAGGGATTGAGCAATTCGCCACTGTTTTCTCGAAACTTTCTCGTCGATTGCACAAGCTGACACTCCTCCAGGACGTAGCAACAGGAAATGATTTGGTGTAATCGCTTCTGGTTCCATTGGATCAATTGAAATATGCGTTAGTGGTCTCGAGTTCATCATGTAGACCATGTAACTTTCGAAGAGTCAGGGCACAATAAATCTCTTCAAAAGTATGACTTTATTTCAGAATTACAAATTTTTGACTCAATATGTCACACACTAATAATTCAACTTTTTTCAATAATATTTATCATGGTGAAAAACAAAACAAGATAAAACAAAGATGTTTACCTTTAACATCTACCCTCGTACAAACTGATGATGAAACAGTCGAAACTGTAAATGAAGATGAACCACCCGAACTAGAACAAAATCAACCGAATTCTGACCTTACTATACATTCTAATTTTGATCAAAACCCAATAGTAGGCATTCCGATATCCGAATCCCCATTGAATCAAGGCCAAAACCAAATAATAATAACTTCAGTTCTACATAGTCCAGCGAAACCAAAAATAACGATTTTATTCGAAAAAAAAAGAAGGGTATCAGCCCAAATATCACTGAATAATTTCGATGACGATGTTGTGCAATTTATTAAAAATTACGTTTTACCCGATAAGCAATATCACCTTTATTTTGAAGAATCTAGTATTTACGAGAGATTTTCAGTGGTAATACAAAAATATTTCAGGTGGCCTTCAATTAAACTAAAAAGATGCCTTGTAAAATTAATCGACGTGACAAGCAGGAACGATATTCCAGAAATAATAAAAAACTATCATGAAAGGAAATCTAACCATCGTGGTATTGATGAAACGGAACAGAGAATAAAATCTAAATATTATTGGCCTCATTTGAAAAGATCCGTTCAGACCTTTATTAATGAATGTCCAATATGTCAACAAAGCAAATATGAGAGGAACCCAATACGGATGAAAATGAATATAACACCTACAGCATCTATTATCCCTTCGAGATAATTCACATCGATACGTTCACCTTCGAACATTCAAAATTTCTCACAATAATCGACAGTTTTTCTAAATACGCGCAAGCTTATTCACTGAAATCCCTTTGTGCAACCGAAATAGTTGACAATCTCCTTATGTTCATTTCCCATCACGGAGTCCCATTACAAATAGTTTCGGACAACGGAACAGTATTCAAAAATTCGGTAGTCATGGAACTTTTAAAACTACATAAAGTTATACGGTCCACTTCTGTTCCCCTAATCACCCACAATCAAATGGTATGATCGAAAGATTACATTCAACCTTGACCGAACATATTCGTTTACTCAATACAAAAGGATTTCAAAAAACCCCAATCAAAATGAAAATGATTTATGCAGTGCTCGCATATAATCACTCATTACATTCAGCTACCAAATTGAAACCTATTGAAATAGTCGGAGGTCACATAAAAAATGAAAATCCATTTGATATGAATATTGATCAGAGAAATCTAAATTATTATTTGCAGTGATTAATGAAAAATTAATGAGAAACAAAGACGAGCTCAATGAGAAAATCAACAAAAACCGGGATGACCCGAACATTTTCCAACCCGACCAGAACGTTTTTGTAAAAAACCATATCCGCCAAAAGAATGCCAATAAATTCAAAAAACCAACTCAGATGAACACAGTTGATGAAGCACAAAAAACTATTTCCACCTTACAACAACAGAAAATTCATATGGATAATTTGAGAAGACCACTCAAAAATACATACTCTTTCAGTTAATAGAAAAAAAACAACAAATGTATATATTATTTCAGATTTCCCGCAGTGCTCGGACTCGGACAAGAAAAAATCACACTTCAAAACCTCCAAAACAACCCAGGACTCATTCCTCTCAAACTAGGATCCGCGAAAATTGAAGAATATAGTCACACCCTCATACACTATTTTGACTTGAATCCGATTATCATAGAACTCAACAAATTACACATACAATCCGAAACACTGATGAATAATGTAATGAAAAATCCTCTTTATACAACAGATACTTCAAATTATGCGAAAATATTGAAATTCACTAAAGAAAGAACTGAAACAAAATTAATAGAAATAGTTCCACATCCACTAAGATTCAAAAGAGGACTCATCAATGGCTTAGGCTCCATTTTCAAATCAATTTCTGGTAATTTGGATGCATCGGACGGTGAACGATATGAAAAACTGATAAGTAATCCTCAATTGAATCAAGAAAAATTGGCATCAAATATAAAAATTCAAAACAAATTATCAATTCAACTCATAACAAAATTTAATTCTACGATTCAGCAAATAGGACACAATTAAGAATTATTGGAATCAAAAATCAATCAAATGCATCAATTGTTGAAGGTACCATGTACAGGGTGTCCCCTCTCAATTGGAAAAAAACTTCTGGGGCATATTGAGGAACCATAGACAAGCAGTTTGAGATAAGAGACTGATGTCCGGAAGTGCATGGTTTTCAAAATACAGGGTGTCAAAGTTTTTTTCAAAAAACTTTTTTTTATTAATATTTCAAAGACACGTTAACCGATTTTCTTGAAATTTGCTAGTGATGTAAGCTTTAATAAGACGCTCAGTTAGCACTAATTGAATGTTAATTATGACTTCCAGTGGCGCCCCGGGGGACAGTGTCACGAATAAAAATGACAAAAAATGTACGCTGCTGACTTTTTTTAAAAATTTTATATTTCTTTTAGGAAGCTCAGTTAAAAATACAACTTTTTTGTCACTTGATATTTTTTCGTATCTCTCTCCGTTTTCGAGAAAAATTTTTTATTAAAAACTTTATTGGAAGGTTCATTATCTGAAAATCTAAAACAAAACAATGTTGTCATGGTAACACATAAACATGTAACACTTTAGTGAAAGTGTCAGTTTCTAAGTACTTAATTATCTTCAAACGTTACACTTATTGCAAAAATGAATCGGTTTGAATTAGCCGAGCTTGCAGATATGCATCTCTTGTATGGGGAAGCGCGGGGTAATTCTTTGTTAGCACAACGGTTGTACGGGCAGCGGTTCCCAAATCGTGAATTGCCAAACCATAAGATTTTTATCAAAATTCATCAAAATCTACGGGAGACCGGCTCATTCGTGGTAAGTATTGCAGAAATGGCAACTTTCTGTGTTTTTTTTCTTGCGCGTTTCTGTTTTACAGCCAATCTAAGAGGCTTTGTTATCTTTGCAGCCTATTCGAGAATTTGCAAGGCAGTTTCCGATCAGAGATGCCGTTGAGGATGAAGTCATGGCACGCATTCAGAATGAGCCCAACACTAGCACTCGTCTGATTGCGTCGCAACTTGATTGCAGCAAAAATACTGTCCATCGAGTATTGAAAATAAACGATCTCTATCCATTTAAACTGCAAAAGGTGCAGCATCTACTGCCTGACGACGCTCCTCGGTGGCTCGAGTTCTGCGAGTGGTTGCTCCGTCAAGCGGATGAAAACGCTGATTTTTTAAGTATAATCTTCACGAGCGATGAAAAAGGATTTTCGCGCGAGGGGACATTCAATCCTCGTAATAACCACGAGTGGAGCGAACAAAATCCCCATGCTACGCACATCAGAGGATATCAGCAGAAGTTTGGTGTTAATGTTTGGGCAGGTATTCTTGGCGACCATTTGATTGGGCCGTACCTTCTACCTGATCACCTCAACGGGAATAACTATCTAGTTTTTTTGCGAGATATTCTGCCCGAGCTGCTGGAAGATGTACCCCTCCAGTTGCGTAGAGAGGCCTGGTTCCAACACGATGGTTGTCCAGCGCATTTTGCGCGCACCGTGAGAGGTTACCTCGACCAAACCTACAACAACAGGTGGATTGGTAGAGGTGGTCCCGTCCCTTGGCCAGCAAGGTCGCCGGACTTGGCCCCCCTGGACTTTTTTCTTTGGGGCGAAATGGAACGGTTGATCTATGCAACTCCTGTGCCGACCATGGAGGACCTAGTTGCTAGAGTTGTGGTGGCAACGGAATTTATCGCGAACAATCCAGGCGTGTTTGCTCGGGTGCGCGAATCCTGGCTCGACAGGTGCAGAAAATGCATCGAAATGCATGGTGGACACTTTGAGCATTTGCTCCACTAATTAATAATAAATTATTTGTAAAAAAGCCTCCTTGTTTTTCTTTCTAATAATAATGAACCTTTCAATAAAGTTTTTAATAAAAAAAATTTCTCGAAAACGGAGAGAGATACGAAAAAATATCAAGTGACAAAAAAGTTGTATTTTTAACTGAGCTTTCTAAAAAATATATAAAATTTTAAAAAAAAAGTCAGCAGCGTACATTTTTTGTCATTTTTATTCGTGACACTGTCCCCCGGGGCGCCACTGGACGTCATAATTAACATTTAATTAGTGCTAACTGAGCGTCTTATTAAAGCTTACATCACTAGCAAATTTCAAGAAAATCGGTTAACGTGTCTTTGAAATATTAATAAAAAAAAGTTTTTTTGAAAAAAACTTTGACACCCTGTATTTTGAAAACCATGCACTTCCGGACATCAGTCTCTTATCTCAAACTGCTTGTCTATGGTTCCTCAATATGCCCCAGAAGTTTTTTCCAATTGAGAGGGGACACCCTGTATAGAGAAAATTCAGTATTCATCAAAGACATTATGAATCAAATCATGAATATGTATGAAATAACTTACTCAATATTGCAAGATATCGAAAATTCAATTGCGTTTGCGAAGCTTGGAACAATGCATCCAAGTATCATGAAAACCGAAGAACTCTTTAGAGAACTTCAGATGTTACAGAATAATTTGAAAAAAGAACAATTGCCCCTCGAAATCACTTTTGAAAATACAATCCTACTCGAAAACCTGGTGAAAATTGAATGTTTTATTTTGAATAACAGAATAACTTATATACTTCATATTCCTATAATGCACCCTTTCAATTTCGATATTTACCACCTTTACCCTACTCCCATAAGAGTACAGAGTCAGTTCAAGGTTATAATTCCACGAAACAGATTTCTACTTAAAAATGAATTGTACTACCTACGCATTCGTAAGCGACCCTTGCATCAATGTTGGATCACAAAACTACATCTGTACTCCAGTCGAAATCCAGGAAATTAACGAAGACAGCCCTTGTGAAATAAAGCTTCTGGACCTGAAGAATACTTCCGGTTGCCAACAAACCCAAATCAAGGTGACGAAACCAATATACGATCATCTGGATCAATCTAATCAATGGATTATTATATTGCCCCGTGAAGAACTACTAAAATTGAAGTGTCACCTACAAGAGGAAGTACAAAAATTGTCCGGTACTTTCTTAGCAGAAATTCCAAACGGATGCCAGCTGATTACCGATAAAGAAGCAATCGTCAACGAGAATGGAGTTGTTTATGACAGCAAACCCATACTATTTCCCGAAGTATATGGACCATCCTTATCTACATTCTACTTTTCGGAGTCGTCAGCATAGTTTTTTATAGAAAACTACTGAAACGACGACAACCCGCAATCGCAGTCCCAGAGCAGAATCCGAATCATCAAGAGACGATAGAACTTTCATCGGTTCAACTACCTCGCTGATGCTGCATAGTTGAATCTTCGTCACTATGATGCCAATATGCCACCTTGGTGTCCATTTACCTTTACCGAAGCACGACGATGTTAGAAGGTGTCGTCTTCGAAGATTACATGATGTATATTGTATCAGATTTATTCTAAGAACTTTGCTAGATATTTTTATTTCATTCTTTTTCCCATAATATAAAAAAGTCAGTCAAGATCTAGATTTCACATGATATAGTTGTCAGAGTTGTAAATTAAATTAATTTGAAACAAACTATATTGCATCCTAAGTTATTTCACATCAATCAACAGACCTGCCTAAAGATGATTCTGATTGTCCCGTCCGGTCCCCCGTCTGATTGATTTCTAAACAGACCTGCCTAAATAAGATGATTCTGATTGTCCCGTCTAAATTTGATTTCTCAACAGACCTGCCTAAAGTTGATTCTGATTTTCCCGTCTGATTGATTTCTACCATCAATCGACAGACCTGCCTATTGATTCTGATTGTCCAGTCTGATGATTGATTTCTACTATCAATCGACAGACCTGCCTAAAGTTGATTCTGATTGTCTCGTCTGATTGATGTCTCAACAGACCTGCCTAAAGTTGATTGACTCTCGCAACTGGACGCGTGAACCTGTTGATATCCCCTGGACCTGCGCACATCGAGCCACTTTCACGAACAACCCCTTCATTTTCATTTCCCCATTCACCTTGCATATTACTTCTCCGCTTCGGCCTTCCTGTAATAATTTCTAACAATAGGTTTATCTGTTGTCAAGTTGATTCTCATAGAAAAGCCTACAAATTTTCCTACACTTTTGAGAGATGAATTTGTAATTTTCAAAACCCTCGTCTCACTTATAACACAGAGCATGTTCCTCTATCAAGTTGACCTGATCAGTAATGCTATCGAAATTTGGGTCGAATTCTGGTATAACTCTCGTCAAAGTATTCGCATTGCTACGTTCACGGAGTGAATTTTTAAGGTGTATTCACCCCAAGCTCTATATCAACTGCATGTTTTTTTACCTTTTTTTCCACCAACCTCTCTCTTAGACTTTTTTCTACATTTCGCTCACAAATTCCGTGAGTTTATTCTTCATGGAACTATATCTGCTGCAGCTTCTTGTGCGACTCCTTTCATGACTCCTTGACTATATGTGTGATGTTGACGGCTTTTTGTACAACTATTCATTCGAGAACTAACAGGACTAGCAGTGTCACGATTTAGTTTAGTGCTCGGTAATGACTCGTTGAAAGACATATTGAATGATATAAAAAAAAATCGATCCCACTTCTGAGATATCAGCGCTAGTGGGGTTGTATGAAGACACGATCACTACCACAATACGATCAACCTTCATCAACCTATAGTATACAACCATACAACTAATCACGACGACTGTTCATATCAGACCACAGATCACCTACCCTATATCAGACTGACCCATCAACTAGTTACCCTTATCGGAATTACCCATTCATACCTATCTGACTAATGATCAAGTAATAGTATGACCAACTCTATACGCTAGCCGTTCTGTATACGGGGCGTCCGGACTATGGCGAGTCGCTAACAGTAGGACAGTAGGTAATACAAGGGTAATACAGTCATGCCAAATTAAAATCCGACATACCTATGTTTTTCCAATGTCGATGTTCTTGTCTGAAATAATAGTATCATGAATGTAATAAAATGTAAACACTAAACACTACTTCGCCGTATTTCTTCTCTATTTATTATAAATGTATTTCGATTTTTACTTGAATGATAGAAAGTTTATGTTATTGTTACGATCTTCGTGGGTAGAAGTGAACGACGACTGGGTTTAAACTGATAACTAATTTATTTCAACGAACACTAACACTTATGACAGACTAATTTATAACAATTATTTATTTTGTAGGTTATGACCGATATTATTCACGTAACGCGACTTTTCGTATTCGACTAACTTCTGCCATTATCTGGCCCTGTATATATCGTGGTTGAGTTGTTCTAGAACCTTCTCAAACTGTCACTTTCCTGTCATCTCTCTCCATCTGATAGCTTCCAGGATATTCCATCTTTTTCTGTTCTAGATCATTCACGAACAATCGAGAGCTATCTGAAATGTCCAATACAGGAGGATATTTTGATATCGGCGATACTTCTTCATGACTTTGCCGAATTCCATTACATTATGATTAGATGGAAGAGGACTTCGGTATTATATATAACATCAATAAAATGAAAATCTTCGCTAACGGGTCGTACAGTAACGATAAATGTTATCGTACAGTAACGACAATCTAGAGCTTCACAATAAGAAACATCGTTAGGTAACGACAATCGTTGACTTTACGATATTGTTAGGCGTTACAGAATCGACCTCTAATGCACAAAACGATCTCATTTTGAGATCAGGTGCACTCGATTTGTAAAAATTAGTTCATCATTATACCAACGTAGGTAATCATGTAAAATAAAATCATGTTTTTCTCCTTTTCTTCTTCTTCAAGTCTGATGCGTTCAGCCTGACTCACCCCCTGTAGCACATCCTTCACCCCTGTCAACTGTCAAAGCGATCGCACAGGACAACCTCGCCGCGATGAACTCCCGAAGAAGCTCCAACAATTCGAGCGATCGCAACCTCCTCCAGTTGTGCTTCCCGTGTCTGGGTCGGACCGGCCCCGATTGCGACGACATGATGGTCCAGAGCTTCGGCCGCGAGTTCACCGAGTACGAGTACGTCATCGAGAACCTGGCGATCAGGAGAGCGCCCAAGGTGCTGTTGGATTCGCGCCAGCCGCCGCCAAAGGTGCACAGGAGGTAAATCTTCGTTTGGTAAAACCTCGTTTATCGCACTCCTATGAGTTCGGAAAAACTTTTTGGTGGAACTTACGTATTTTGACCTCCTGATCACGAATCTGAAGTCAAAACGCGGCGGTCTCAAGTATTTTCGGAGATACGGAATTTCAAGGTGAAAAAAAAATGCTCAATAGCTCTTTTAGTTTTGAAAATATTCGAAAAAAAATAACAAAACTGAAAGCACTTCTTCATTGACACATTTTGCGATATTCAAAATAGCATTATCAGATTTTGAGTTCGACGTTTCGTCTTCTTGCGGCCATCATCAACTTTATTTTTAAAAAGATGCATCTTTCTCCATATTTTTCACCAAGAAATTTGAACATAATCTTCATATATTATTGTAATTATTCGTAGTGATTGGAAGAAATGCGGAAACACCAAATATATTTAGCCTTACAAATTATTTTCTGCTCTTTTCCAAATTGTTAATAAAATTTCGACTCGAAACCTGCTTATTGATTTTTTCAAGGTCTGACCTGAAATAAGACTTTTCTTTATAATGTTCATCGACACCGCTGTGGATAAATAACATACGTACCAAATATTACAATAATGTTGGTGGTTCAAAAGTTATGGTCAATTGATATATGGGGAATCATCCTGTATATTGGTTATAAAGAACGATAGACCATGAAATACAGGTTAATTAGAAGCACCTTGGTATCCTCCATCTACTCTTACAGTAGTGTTTTGGTTAAAAGTAGGGTGAATTTTGAGTGTTTTTTCAACAGTTTTTTTTACTTTTATTCATTTATTATTATACACGGGATTCCCCCTTTCAATAACATATGAGATGTAATACAAATAAATATACTAAATATGAACCCTAAATGAACAATTTAGCAGTACTACAAATAGACGGACAATTATACTATATATACTAAGTATATGATTATGTATGATTATATTTCTTCATATTTCAGATTCATTTTAAATGCTATACACCTCAGACATTTTCTATGCACTCTTTCTATGAGATCGATGTGAGTTTGATATTATGGTGACCACACTGGTGAGGCGTATTGAATAACCGAATATAATGTTCTAAAAGCCACAACAGATCATATTTTAGTATATCTAGAATTGATGATCGAATATGACTCCTAAATAGCGAATTTCAAAAACCCGTTTAGGGCTGTTTTCAATTTGATAATCGAATTGAATAGGATTATTGGACCTAGGAAATGAAATACAATAGCACTTGTCAACATTGAGTAACATTCCATTATTTTGTGACCAATTGATAAATGCGTTCAGATCATATTGGAGGTTTTCACAGACCAAATCAGAGTTGATAGGCATATAAATTTTGAGGTCATCAGCGAAGAGAAGGTATTAACAGTGGCAAAAGTTAGAGGTACATCATTTAAAAATATATTAAAGAGAAATGGACCCAGATGTGATCCTTGTGGGACACCAGATGTAACATAAATATCACTGGAAATGTGGTGTGGTTTTGAATTTTCACCAACTGTTCTCCATCAGATAAATTACTGTTCAACCAACTTGTTAACCATGTAAGAAAAACTGATTCTTGAAGGTAATTGATCAACAATCCCTATCAAAGGCCTTACTGAAAACAGTGTATATTGTAAGATATGTCAAATGGTACCTTTTCGAAAATACTTGGGATCGCCGCGTTTTGACTTAGGATTGTTGTTCAGGAGGCCAGAAAAAGTTCCACCAATTTTTTTTTCTTGAACTCATTGAAGTGCGATACACGAAGTTTTACCCCCCAGGGCGCGGGCAGGGCAGACCGAAGGACCCAAGACGAGGGACTTCGGCGGCGGTGTATCAAAGGGGGGGCCAGAGGTGGCCGTAGGGCCGGTCCTGCGGGGGGCCGTCGAAGGGGAGACCTCCAGGAGGCACGACACCGCTGGAGCGGCTTTCGCGCCCCACCAGGTGAGTTTTGTTGGGTTTAATTACTGTGGGTTTTTTTTCACATATTTTTTCGATTAAAGTACACTAAAGGATCCCAAAAACAGTTTATTTTCAACTTTAACAGCAGAGGCATAAATGTGATCTCATTAACTTAAGCCATCTCCAGAATTGTCTTATTCTTATCTCCCTCATTTACAGAATGACCTCAAAAAATCAATTTTTTGGTTTTGCATAACTTTTTTCCTCTTCAACCGATTTTTAGAATCTCAGAATCATTTTGAAGCTGAAACGTTAGATGAACAGACATGAAGATTAGAATTGACTAAAAATAAATAACAAAGATTAAGGGTTTCTGCAAAGGTGACTCAAATCTAAATCCCCCTCGAAATCCCGATTAAAAAAGAAAAATATTCAAAACGTTGTTTGATCGAAACGAAAATATCACCAGCAAAATTTTTGCTGGTCAAACGGTTTGATATATCGGTAAACATATATCACCTGACCCCCACGTCGGGATCGGAGATTACAAAAAAAATTCTTCTCCCCCTTTTCCTCTTGGGACACTTTGTGTACGGATGAAGGGGAGATTATTGTGATTTTTTTAAATATTATTCTCGTGAGTTTCGTACAAAACTACTAAGAATCGCCCAAACTCGGGTACTCCAATTATGATAGATTGATGTACAGGGCGAAAAAAAAGTTCTTTTCCAGAATCGAGACAAGCGGTACCCATAGCTGTGTTCAACAGAAAAAAAAATATCAAAAAGGTAATACATTGTTTTTTCAGGCGTACGTATAAATTAATTTTAGGGGGATAAAAAATTAAATTCTTTGAAAAAAATCCAAAACATGATGGAAG
This sequence comes from Chrysomela aeneicollis, assembly GCA_029955515.1. Lineage (NCBI taxonomy): Eukaryota > Metazoa > Arthropoda > Insecta > Coleoptera > Chrysomelidae > Chrysomela > Chrysomela aeneicollis. Next base: position 1,240,068 of record JARUHQ010000022.1, read on the forward strand.
ACTTTGTATAGGGGGTGAGAGGGTTACCCTGAAATTTTGTTGTTTTCAGAATTTTTTTTATTTTGAATTTTTTTATGAAGTCTTCAGAAAAGAAAGACCTACGAATAATATTTTCTGTCCTGATCTTTATTTTCAAGAGAACGTAATTTTCAACCTGTCTTGTCAGTCACTCATTATGATTTTTGTTACCTTGGTTACGGACCATGCATGTTTTTTGGGCTGATTTTTTTACGTTTCAATTCGGTTTTCTCACGCACAATTTTTGACTACGGAAAAAAAATCTGGACGTATCCAGAATGAAAGAGCCTTCCGAAAACAAGTTAATTTTCATTTAATTCTCCTCCAAGTCGGGATTTACAGGGTGTTTCAGATTTGGGTCACCCTTGAGAATACCCTCTATCAGGAATGTTCATCTTGAGTTACTTCTGATCACTATATCTTCTCATATAAGGTTTCAGCTTCAGAATGAGCCTGAGATTTCTAAAATTGGTTGAAGAGGAAAAAAGTTATGACTGCAAAACCAAACAATTGATTTTTTGAGATCACTCTGTAAATAAAAGAGATAAGAAGACAATTTTGGAGATGGCCAAAGGTAATGAGATAATCTTCATGCCTCTACTGTTGAAGTTGAAAAAAATGTTTATCTTCATTTGGGATCCTTTTGAAAATTCCGAAATATTGCACAGTTTCAAGAAACATCCTGTATCAATTTTATGGAAATAACCTTATGTATCGAAGGAGTACGAGATTAATGCTGAAGGACTGAGCTAGCGAACAGTGTAAACAGAGTTCAAATTGATCAAAGCAGAAAAAGTTCGGGGTGCGACGTAATTAATGTTGCGTAGTTTATAATACTAATAACCTTTATTCAATAATAAATACATTACGAAAAAAAATTAATTGAATCGTTCACACTGTTGATATACAGTATGTTCACATCTGAAATTTCTGCTATCAAAAACACACAAAAATGCTTCATTATTTCAACTAGAACACTGTAAAATCCTGTATTCAGGAGAAAGTGTTCAGTATTAGAAATATCTTCATTTTCTTAAGACATTAGAAATGATTCAAAATTTCGCAAAAGATAAGAAATATTACGAACGCTTTGTGAATTCTGCGAGGTAAAGATCGAAGTGTTGTTGCAAGAACAACAATAATTATTATAGAGTTCCATGAGAACTGTAATCTGAAATTATTTTCATACGGATATATTGGGAATATCGAATTCTGATATATCGGCTCATAATGAGTTTCATTTTCGAATACACCATCTATATAACGACTACATTTTCCGCGGTAAATTTATTTTGAGTCCTATCCTTGATTATATATTACTCAAGGGTCCTATGAAAAATTATTCTGAATGTAGAAAACCAAGATGTATCCCACAAGTTCCCATGCACAAAATTAGTTCTAAATATTGAACAGGCTGTCTATGACAGACGAACTTTTTTGTACCTAATAAATCATCATTCTGAAGTAAAACTGACGCTATCTTAATTACCTTCAATTGACTATTACAAGATTACAAATCACGTTATTCGAAATTAGAAAAACTATAGATTTCTAATATCATTAAATCTGAAGTAAAAATTAAAAACCAATTTATTTGATATAAACGTGTTGTGGTTGAAATATAGTGGATGAATATATATTGTACCTACCTGATATTTATAGTTTTCCCTGGGATATAGTATATAAATGTGATTGTTTCAGCATTTATCATTATTATTGAAATTTAGACTGATAGCTGTTTATTTAGTTAATCTTGAATGGCACATATCCATACTGAGTGCTATGCAGGGTGTTTCATGATATATAGGATGTGATAACTCGTCTAAAAATATAAAAAAAGGTTTCTAATATCTCACTCTCTAAAATGCACCATTTTAGAGATGCAAGATGTGTTGAAATTTGAAAAAAAAACAACGTTTTTTACGAGTATCTCTAGAACCGTTTATCGTACAAAGGAACTTTCCTAAGCATTTTCTACTCATTATAGCTAGGCTATGTTTTGTGCAATTTTTTTTTCTAAGTCACTACGCCACCGGAAAAAGTACAGTTTTGAGCCGCCCATTTACATCGCCAATGTTTCCTCTATACACAAAAATGGTACTCTTATTGGTCATAAGCTCTAAAGTTGAACTTTTTCGATAAAAATCAACTTTTATGTTGATAAATACGATGTAACTGTTTTTAATATCTTTGAACGTTTATAATTTTTCAGCCCACTCATGTTGTGAAGAAATATTGTGAATAACGCTGTGAACACAGAACTTGAAACATTCTCCAACGAGCTTGCTGATAGTTCAGAGCTTGTATATCTGCACGATTTTCCACAGAGTTCAAACGGATACTTTCATTTTGGAAAAACTATTGCAGAAAAAAAACAAATCTCTCGTTCTGGAGGTTTTGGTTTTTTTTCTAGAAATTAGTGATCTCGCCTATATTAGTATAGTTCATAACAGCGCCGGTTTCCATCATGTATATGAAGGTACAAAAATGACTAGGAATCTTTCGCTTATTCATTATATTAGGTAATCAGAAACACTAAATCCCAAAACTAATATTATACGTATAGTATCTACGAAAAAAAAAGATACTTCTATGATTTCGGTTTTTTCGATCACCCAAGAATCTGAAATACCTCATACCAATACTGATGTGAAAATGGTCCCCATAACTAGGCCATGGCGGGTTTGAGCCCTTGCTATATGGCCGCGACTCCTAAAAGAATGCACCATTCACCACGATTGCCGTGCAAGACCAAGGATGTTGCAGATAAAGGCTTTGTATCACACGAAGACGTCATGAAGAAAACGTTGGTGCCCCCCAACAACGTCTTGTATCGAGCAGAAGTTCCTCAAAAAGTGCAGGTAAAAGTGATGATGAATTTGCTTTTTTAAAAGGGTTATAGAGCACGACAACACAAGTAATTTTATTGAGAAACATTGAAGCAGCTGACAGAAATAAAGGAAATGAATTTTTTCAAACTTCATATGGTGCAAAATCTTTTTTCATTGTCCTCTTTATTTGATTCGTACCTATGTCAAATCAAGACGATTGGAAAGATTTACCACGGAAGTAACAATATTTGTTGGAAAAGTAGAGAATGGTTCATTCCATTTACATAATATTTTGAAAATGTTCACAGTTATTCTCCAAGTATGCACCTATTAAAGAATCCTCCACCGTTTGTTGTCGAAAATGTTACTCAATATTTCAGCTGGAATACCTATAACAGTTACTCTAAGAAAATTAATATGTGGAAAACTTGGATAGAGACTGAAATTATTCTGATATGTTCACGGACGGTTCATATATCTGTGCTGCTCACCAGTAGAGATCCCAGCAAAAAGTATATATCTGAAACATGTCAAATACCTATTTCTGGATATTGAGGATATATGATTTGTACAGTAAATGTATCTTGTATGTAACGTAAAATTTCCGCTTTCCCGAATATGTCCTTTATATAACTGAGATATGTGAAGTAGAATTTCGGACTTCCATTGTCTAAAAGAAAAGAAATGAGTTATGCTGAAAAACAAAATAGATGATAATAATAAAAATATTCAAAAAAGGTTGAAAAAATAACTAGACTATCCCAAGGTGTCCAGCTGCCAACAAGTGTTACTGTTCTGTTAAGCACATTCAAAGAAGATATTCACAAAACGATTTTGGAATTTTTGTCCAAGGAAAAAATAACAATATAACCAATTAAAGAAAAGTCTGTGGCAAAAAAAACTCTTGTTTTGATGCCAAACCACCAAAAAAAATAACTAGACTATCGAAACAAAAGATTCGGGTATCAATAATCTAAAAAAATAAAATAAGTTAGTTATAGTATATATACGAGGTTCGAGAAAAAAAATTAGATTTAAATAATAATAATTTATTCACAGAAAAAAGGCTACAGATAGTGAATAAAATAATACCACAGAAGCAGTTTATGCTGCTGAAATGACACTGATTCTCGATTTTTGAACATCTTCAAACAATATCTAGACCTGCCGAGTTTTGTCAGTTATCTAGTACCTATCTACTTTCTGAATGTGCAACTCAAGTTCAACTGATGAATAATATTCTAAAGATCACAATTGCCTAGTTTCAACATGAAAATAATGCATAATATCTACCATACTTATCAGATTACCTAGTTGCAACCTGTGCATAATCATTTTCACAATAATTGCAAAACTCTTTTCATCAAACGACGACAACATATATATCTAGATGCGTATAATCCAAAGAATTACAATCGTGTCAATATTCAAGTCTTGTGTTTGCGAGTTTATGCCTTATGGTCCTGTGCTCACGCTCCCATCAGTTATGTATGTAGGTTTTTAGGTCGTGCAGATTCATTTGTCAGGTGAGAGACACATTATGTTATATAAAATCTAAATTTTCAAGTCCAAATGAAAAGGTAGAAAACGAACAGAAAACTCTATGCAATTTTCTGGCTAAATCAGCCCAGAACATTAGCAGCAAATCAAATATTTCATTACGATGTTCTTTTATGGATAATATCACTAGTTAGGTACTGGCTTATGTTGGCTTGCTCTACAACTCAATCATCTGGTAGCAGCCATTTCCGAGCACCCTGTATTTGACTATATTTGCCAGATAAACTTCCACCTACACGTTTTTCAGTATTTTCTTTTTCTAGTAAGGTCTCAGCAGACGTTCATAAAAATAATGAAGAGGTCATGGATGAATACACGAAGAAAGCGAAGGGAATTCCAACGGAAATTCAAGATACAATTAACGCTCTGAAAGTAGCAAGGCCTACTACCTTCTCAAAGTCTCCGCGAAAAAACCACAGGAACTTGGTGAGGAGCGTTTCTGATACGAGTTGCGATAAAGAAACGTTCTGCAATTTTCTAGGTGAGAACCATGAAAAATATTAGTGAAGACTTTGATTTTGAGAATCCTCTGAGATAGTTTTAAACAACAACATTTTCTCGGATTTTCGCGAATATTCTAGAAATATTGCGCGTCCAACGATCCGTAACAATATGTACAATAATTATGATACTGAATCTATTCCATTTAGCTGAAAAATTATAAAGTTTTCTTTTCATAGGTTTAGATAGTTTCAAAGAGGAAACTACCGAGGAAACTCGGTCCTCGCAACTGGACTATCGCTACATGGAAAACAAAAGGAAACCTTTTTCGCAATTCAGGAAGCGTGCAACTTCAGCGAAAAGGCTTGGTAGTGTACTGGGGATGTTCACTTTAAACATAACTTTTTCAGTCGCGAATCAAAAAATATCTACAGCATCGTACTTCTTATTTTCCTCTCTTTATATTGTCAGAAAAACAGCAAGTTCATTTGTGAAACACTTATTAACGGCTGTTTATTACGCACTTCAGCATTGAGGTTGACTTCAAATCAATAACAAGAATACAAAAAGAAATTACTGAAAATTCAGATTTATAAAGACAGACATGAAGGACATGCTTCATTTTTGAGGTGTAGGATCAAAATAAAGGCAACTTTCAAACAGTTGAAATACAGATTCTTGGAATGTATAAGAAAAAAACTAAAATAATTTTGAACTATACGTAAGGTGATTACTCACAAACTCATATGACTTGAATTATAACCCTGTGAGTATAATTATATGAATTCACCATACCACGAAAAAGTCCATTCTCCATTGACGTCGAATTTAGTCACCAATTATTAATGCCACTAAAATAATAGTTATTTATGTATCAAGCGCGTTAAATATGCTTTTTTCTATTTTGGTTGTATAATGAAGTCATTGTATTTTTTATTATTCGGAGATTGGCACAATCGAACTGTCAAATGAAAGTCAGAAGAGTTAGAGGCCCAGCTTACTTCTGAGCGATTTGGATTTGGTGAGTGAAAAACTCAATGTTTTTATTGATAAATTTTGTCTCAAAGTATGATTTGATTTGAATTGACCAATAAAAACAATAACAACATTGAATTCTTCACCGCTGGTATTGCAATAACCAAAATCGCTCAACTGTTAACTGATGGGCTTTACGCTTGTGCGTCAGATTTTGATTATTTCAATGTCATCATTGTTACCAATCGAAGATGTTTCCGTTATTTATCGATATTAAATCCATTTTTTTCTTCAAATCAATTCAAAATAGAAGAAAATGCATATGACACACGTTTTATAAGACACGTTGTCGCACTTGTTAACTTGGAGCACTTCTCGCTTCGCTCGTCGTACTGCAAACAACACGTACGACAAAATAGCGTCTTATAAAGCTTGTATCATAATATACTATTATGGACCGCAGCGTGTAAGTAATAGCCTGAGCTATAGCGACGGCTATTAACACGCCTATATCCATAAAAGCAAGTTACGCCCGAAATACATACAACCATGGACGTATAACCACAGATGGACACAGCACGCCTATACCTTCATCGCACATTGTTTTGAAGGCGTAAGAGTTCGTAGGCAGTCGGGTTGAAGGGAAGAGAGTTGGAAACGATAGACTGTGATTGTTCCCTCCGCTACAGTGGCGTACGTGATTAACGTATCGAGAAGTTTTATTTCGTTGTCAATAAAATTCAATGGACGATTCAAAACTAAATACACATTAAAATATGAGCTAATCATTGAATTAGTAGCTATAGGTATATAGAATGAATAAAAATAAATAATATCAGTTATTTTGACAACCCTTATAATCTATCGAACATCTAACGGCAGATTTATCCTAAGTTGAATAAGTAACATGATATCAAACTCCTGTGATAACTTTATTGTTCTTTATAGGTAACTCAAAGTTAAAGATAATATGATGTAATAAAACAAAGTTTTATATTAAGGTTGCTTTATTAATTTTGTAGATACAGTGACTGACATAGAATTGCGATTCCTGAAACAGGTCCTCAATGTGACTATTGTTTTCTGAACAGAATAGTCTTCGTAAAACACTCCGTAATCTGACAGTTGATGAATCTAATTTATTCATCGTTTCGTGGTGTATTCTTATTTTGAAATATTTATGAAGGATTAGTTCAAAAAATTGTACAGGGTGGCCATCAATATTATCTCCATCATAGAAAGTGGTCACCAAAATGTTGATATAATTCCTTCGGAATATTTTGCAATGTTTTACTCACCAAAATATTCATATTAAAAAATCTAAAATATTTCTCAGCCTCTTTACGAATTCCAATGACTAATATAGATTATTTTGTAAGGTTTTCATACTATTTCCTTTTCTGTAGCTTGGAAAAAGTTTCCTCATTTTCATCCGTCAATAACTTCTTACATCTGGAGCAAGTGACAATAGAATTCAAACTCGTTGATATGAAACCTGCTATATAACTAACAATATCATTGGAATACTATTATGATCATGAAATGATAAATAAACCCATTGTTACGCCTATGTTACTCAGATTCGATAATGTAAACATATAGTATTTAGGAATGAAATGTCAGATCTGGGTGTAAAAACTTAGTTTTCCTGCATAACCAGCACTGCTTCACCATTTTTAATGTCTATGTTCAAAGTATTTCACAAAATAACTCGATTAAACACTATTAATCACTCAAACGAAGTTTGGTAAACAAAGACTTGCTCCAAGCGAATGTCAAACGAGACTGATTTGAAGCAATGTTGCCAGTTGTACATAACCTCTGTTGGCTCTGCTACTTCCGCGTGGTAATACTACCTCGATTACGAGCAATTTTCATTCTATTGAGTTGATCCCATTTGTTTCAGAAACTTTTTGAATTTATTACGATAGGATTGGATAATTAAAATATCCCAAATGAACAGAATATGATGTTAGACTAAAATTAGGATTTATCAATGACAGGACGTGACAACATCTAATTCAATGGCAGGTGTACAGAATGTGACCATGTCACTGAATTTCTCGGCTTCACATTATAACGTAAACAAGTTTATACGTCCATGCATACAACATTTTAAGCACGACCAGTATATTTTATTGTAAATACATCTTCACCTCTCAAGCATGATAGGAATAAAACGGTTCTTAAATACCTCTCAAACCCCTTTAAAATAATTTTTGCTACGCCTATGATGTTCCTCTCGAAAAAGCATTACGTGATAGTGTTTTCACTTGAGGCTTGCTCTCTATCTCTTATAATAAGCAGCTGAGGATGCGAATAATTAATTTATTGTCCGGCGGGCGGTAAAGTGCCATTTTACACCCGGCGGGCGGTAATAGTCCGAGGGTGGTAAAGTGCTATTTTACGCCCGCACAACCGGTCGATAAAGTGTCATTTAACGCCCGGTCGTGCATAAAATATATTATTGTTGAAATAATATCGCTGAGGAACGTTTTTGATTCCCATTCGAGTTATGTTTTCAGTGAATATACCAGTATCACAATTGCAGATGTAAGTATTTAGTTCATCCTGAATGACGTATCTTGGAAATGAGTGCCACAAAAACTTGCAATGTTTTGAAGGTGTTGGGGCACTATTACCAGGACGTCCGGTATATCTGGTCTCGAAAAGCCACGAATCGATCATGATTTCAGATGACCGGTAGAGGTGAACACAAAGACGTTATCAACAGCGCCCCTCAAGAGAATAAAAAGGACAAAAACATACTGAAGAGTCAAAGTCTCAAATGGAAGATCATCATTAACAAGCATAAAGGTTCTATTTTATGCAAGGTGTTTGTAGATATCTGGCTGGCCACTGAGAAGATGTCCAATAAGGAGATTGTATTCCGCTTCGAACCTTCTTATAGTGTATCACCCTGTAACTTTTATATTCAGAGTTATTAGATTTATTTCTAGTAAAAACAGGGTGTGTACTAAAATGCACAAAAAGTCAAAAAGAACTTATTTTGATCTCAAAAATACGTCATTTAACTATCTACATCGAATTTGGAATGTTTAAAATCTAGCGACATTATATTTTGTAGGTAGGTATTTGTTTTGGATGATTTTGCTATTGGTATTTTGAAATGTAAGTTTTTTTCAGTGATTGTAATCCAGCAGTGATTTTCCAATATCTTAATCAAAATATTAGTTTCTCACTAAAATATTGTTCCGTTATTTTTACTCAATTTTTCAGAGGGCAGACTGATATACTCGGACATCCTGTACAGGCTGTCCATTTTCAATGTTACGGAATATCTCGCTTACTTTCAAAGATAGAGATTTGCGGTCTTAGCGAAACTTTGGCCACTTATTCGTGAGACTCACGAAACAAAATTTTCATAGCCCGCTTCGTTTTCGAAATACAGGGCGAAATTGAAAATATTGCATTTTGGGATCCCCCCTGTATCTCAGCAATCTTTCAACTCTAAGAAAAAGTAAAAATGGTCTCATATACAGTTCTCACGAAGAATCCATTATTGAGATATAACCCAAAGTTATGTTTTTTTCGAATGGAACACCCTTTATATATTTCAATATTCAACACAAAAATGCTTTGCGCCTTCCAAAAATATGAAACACTAATATGATATTTTGAGTATTAGACCTGTATTTAGATAATCTGAACCGGTTGAACCGGAAGTGACATTAACTTCTTTTTTTCAAATGTACACCCTGTGTTTTATTGCATTTTTGAATTCTATACGTAACATTCTGGAGCTACTGCATTTTGAATCGTTTTTCTATCATATAAATGGATTCGGAGAGATGAACCATGGGAATGGCCTCCAAGATCACCTTTCATATTTTTGGAAAGCGCAAATGTTTCAAATATTGAAGAATATACAGGATGATCCATTTGAAAAAAACATAACATAACTGAGCTACAGGGGGGGTCCTATATTGCAATATTTTCAATTTCGCCCTGTATCGTGAGTTTAATAAAAAAAGTATCCAATCACGTATGCGAAGACCGCAAATCTCTATCTTTGAAAATAAGCGAGATATCCCGTAAGGACATCGAAAATGGCACAGCCTGTACATAGTTTTTTGGGCAACCCTGTCCGAATACGTATACCAACTATTTTTCAGACAAGAAAAACGCTGCCAAAGAGAAAAAACTGTCGAAGTGACAGATGCCTTTCGATCTGAAAGCTTCAAATTGTTCCTATGTCAAAGTTTTTAGTATTATTGTTAACGTTTGCTATAGAAAATATTTCCGGTTTGTTTGTGTCCGAAGAAAATAATGTGTTAGGTTCGTGTTCGCACCAGCACCTAGGAATTGCCCACCCAATTCCAGATTTCCAATTTGCAGATATGAGAAGGTTCTGTTTCGACATGGCTTCGAGAAACTTCTACTTACCTTCGTACTCAGGAAAGACCAGCGCCTATATAATCCATTTATCTTCCGAAAGTGTCGAAGCCAGTGGCTGCAACCTCAACTTCCGTACTTCGTCGGACGATTTTCAGCTGATACTCGTGATGGAATTTCCAGAAAACTTCCGGTGCAAAGATAACCAAATTGTTCTGGTACGATCTGCGTCAGGTGAGAGCGGCCTCAACGCAACAAAATACATAGAGATGCCTTTTCTGTCATTTAGGCCTTTTTTATGTTCGCGATTTCTGTTGCCTGTCGCGAGGCGACATAGAACGAGGCATTTTCTAAAAGCACGTTGATAAATATGCGCTTTTATGCATCGACGGCAATCAGCGCTGCTCACCGCGAAATATTTTTCGTGTTTATTTTGCCAATTCAGTTCAGTCTGTCAGTTTGCAGAGTTGTGTTGATGTGTGAGGAAGAGCTATGGAAAACCTAGACGAGGAATTTATTATTGACGAAATAAAAGAAAAAATATCTGCCGTTGTGGTGTGATGTCCACTTTCAAATGATCAAATTTGAAAGTGGCACGCGACAAGAAAGGCTTGACCTTGTTCCATTTTTGATTTACATAAAAACGCCACTTTTTCTGTCGCCCCGCGACAAGCGACAAAAAACGCTTGTATATAAGAGGCCTCTTCTGTCGATATATGAATGGAAAATACCGTTAGTTCAACCTCGTTCTTATTTGTTTGAGTAAAGTGAAATGTATTTTTTAAACTTTTATTGAAGAGTTATTCCCTTCGAGATGGCAAAAACTTGTAGAGTTTATGGCCTGAAATAGTTATGCAACCCTGCTTTATTCAAATGCCTATACAGGGTCACTCACGGTCAATGGTACCTTAGACGTTTACGGAGAACGGGACGTAGGATTATTCTGAAAATTTGGTTTATTGGGTAATCAGTTTTGTTCTATCGATCTAAAATACTTTCAGCGTTGCCGCTTCTATCAAAAAGTAGCAACAACTTTGTTATTTCAAATGGAACACCCTGTATTTTATTTCATTTTTAGATTCTTCCTGAAGAGCTGATTTCGTCGATCTATCATACTTGGGGTATAGCGAGAAAGATTACAGAGATATAGGGTGTGAAAAATCGAGAATTTTCAACTTTAGGAATTTTTTGTGTCGAAACTAATCATTTCTGCTCAAAACGGCTTACATGTCCCTATCTTAACTTTTCATTTACTATCTACTGACATTTAATAGAAACAAATAGAGGGTGATGCAAAACTCAAAATTTTGAACCACCCGTATTTGTTTCAATTAAATATCAATCGCATTTCATAATATGCTTCATCTAAATCATCAATTTCATTAATTATTCACTATTATAATGAAATTAAATCCGATAATTCATACATCTAACAGAAAAGCAGGAAAAACGACTCAAAGATTAAAAAAGATTTGACCTGACCAGTTGTCGAACCCTAGGCTGGCGGCTTGAGAAGTCGCGTTTTGAACTCGTTGGCTGTTGAGGCTACTTGAAAACTTATGTCTATCCCACAGTTATAATACGTTGTGAACCAAAAATATAAAGTCAAACTTATTTTTGCTTTATATTCAACGGACGAAAAATAAGTTTAGGATACTTATTTTGATATCTTTGGCATTCAAGCATTTTATGGCACCATCATGTCATGAATCTATCATAATTCATACTTTTCTTCGATTTCTCTGGTAGGAGGTTAAAATAATTTACAATGTCAGCACTTTCTGCTATATCAGGAGGTGTGTCAGATAATTTACTATCACTATTATTTTCCATCATGCAACAGAATGATCAGTTTGTTTTCATCAATGACGGATGCGAGTGCAAATATGCTGTCACTTACCTAATGACATTATTTCCTCGCACGAGCGGCAATGCTGTCACTTTGAGTTTAGATTTGACAGCGTCAAAATGCTACTGAAAATGACAATTATCACAGAGTACAAATATATTTATTTATCATTTGAATACATAGATATCCAGAGTTTCCAAGTATAAATAGAATACCTTCCATGTTTGGTGGGTGATCACATCATACTTTTCTAGATGATTTCCTGAACTATATAAATATATCGAGTATTGAACTGAATACCAGCATAAGATGACTTTCATTAACTGGACGAAAACCGAACTGTTTGATGGTATCCATCTTTCACTGTTTTGTAAATTCAGGTTCTTATTGTTTTACAGTTTACGAGGGCGGCACTAAGATTTCGAACTGAGGAACTTTCAGTCGAGCAACTCATACATTGCTGCACTACTAACTAACCGCGACTGCTCGATTCTCTCGACTCGAATCAATCTTTCTTTCTATCTGAACTACGGAGGTTTTATAGGAATTTTAGTGCGAACATTGTTGGAACCTCCATTCATGTCCTATATACAGCTTCGCGGATAATAGTACCCTCCATACCCTGAAGAACGTCCCTTTCCAAAGACTCGTTCATCCAACGAACATCGAGACTTTGGAACTCATTGCCTAGGGAGGTGGTCCCCGAGGTATACTATCTCCATAGATTTAAGAACACCAACTCCTACCTTCTTTCCCTTGGTTCTGAGAGATCATTCACGTAAAGCTAGAATAATAAGGGGCCTAAGACAGAGCCCTGTGGGAATGTTCTCATTTCATTCTCGTAATAATATATGCTTGATTTCCCGTTCATAACAACCAAAACAACCCGTAGGGTTTAGCTATAAAGCCAAGCCGAAGCCATCTCTATGTCTTTCATTGCTTTGAGGAGCCGCCCCATCATAATCTCATTTCCTCTTCCTCTTCTTTGGTTTTAGTAGCAGGATGACTCCACTAGCGACCGACACGTCTGCGCCAACATCTCAGCCGGTGGCTCGATTTACGCCCACGGCGGGGCGTCGAAACGCTTCTCGTTGACGTTCGGGCGGCACTTGGGCAGCCTCGACGATTTCAAGGTCACCGTGTCGAGTGCCGCGACGCTGTTAGCGGGCGTCGCCAGCTGCGAGGCCGTCGGCAAGGTGTCCTGCGGGATAGAGGGCGCCACGGTGTGCGTCGATGGTGGGGTGGAATGCGACGGTCATCCCAACTGCGGGGTGAGGGGGAGGTTCGATGAGGATATCAGCGTGTGTGGAGGTTTGTTTTTTGTATTTGAACTATGTGTGGGGTCTGTATTGTTTTTTGTGTAGAAGAGTTAGACAATAGCACTTTTTTCAAAAATTATATATGTTAAACGTGTGCCTCCAGAGAATACGTCGATGTTTTGTTGGAATTTTTATTGTCAAGGGTTTATCCAAAATCGGCATTTAAAAATCGAAAATTCCCCATCACTTTAGTGGGTTGGTTTAGGTTCTGTTCCATTAATCGAAGTGGAAGATAATTAACAATCTCTGTCATCTTTGACAGTTAGCGGTGAAAAATTATTGGACGAATTAAATTCTATAGATTTATGGTAAGTTGCTATTGAGTTTTATTCGCGATAGAAAATAACACGTAGCATACTATCTCATGGTAACAACTCGAACTTCTCGAAGTGGTATCGTTTTTGTTTTGTTTTCATATTTTTGATATTTGTGTCATTGTGACATAGGTGTCTTTGCCACCAAACAATAACAGAAACGCGAAAAACGATAAGATATCACATGTATTTCACCAGAACATCTCTCGAAAAACTGCGCTGGAAGTAGTAAGTACTGGAAGTACACCTTCCACATCAGAAGCGAACATAAACAGAACAGATGTGGGTTATTCCCCAGAGAGTTCAGTAGTTACCACTTCGAGTGGTTCACGAGTCACCGCTAGGTAGCGTATCGCTTAGCACCTATCGCGAATACTCACAAAACTACACTACAAAAATTTCACATTTACCTTCGCCGTATTTCTTCTTTGACCAGTTCGATTAGTCCTTCCTGATTATTCATCATAAATGTATTTCCATTTTCACTTGAGTGATAAGAAAGTTTATGTTATGACTAAAGGGCAGAGAACTTCGGTATTATTTATATAATATCAATAAAGTGAAAATCTTCGCTAACGATATTAACGACATATCGATCGACGTCGTACATTGACGATAAATTTAATCGTACAGTAACGACAATCTTCAGCTACAGAATAAGAAACATCGTTGGGGAACTACAATCGTTGACTTTACGATGTCATTAGGCGTTACAGAATCGACCTCTAAGTATTACCAATATAAGCAGATGCACCACTATACTTACCTAATTTTCCCAGACAATAAATAAGTTATTTAATAATTTTTTGTTTTTATTTCTCTATTTTATAGTATTTTTGAGTTCGATCGGTCTGATTGACTTCGCAGTAGAAGTAATATTGAGAATCCTATAAAACATTATAAACTCTTGCGTTCTATAAATGATAAACAATCAATGATTAGACCCCTTTCGAATATTTTGAAATGTTTCAATGTTTTCCTAAAATAATGATTAAAAATTGACAAATTGTCATATTTGACTCATACGCCATTACTTATGTCACAAAATTCTTCTTCTCTATTATTTTCAATATTTTTACTGTACCATCCCAATCTACCAGGTGACGTAAAACAACAGATATCGTAAAACAACAATCAATTCTGCTAAAGCTTTAGAGGTTTATGACCTCGTTTCTGACCCTATTATCACGCGACGTGTAGCGGAGCAGTAAGACACTTTGTACTAGAAATACACACAAGCTAGCAGCTTGAGAAGACTACTTCACTTTACATTGAAATATCTTTATTATATTAATCATTATCATATTTTTCATCTACCTAGGTACACTCAACAATATGAACAAAACGATAATGAACGTATAAATGAATACATTATAAAAGAATGATGTAAATGTGTATAAGGACAAAAATCACTAACGCACACTACACTATAAAAACCTCAGAACTTAGTCCGAAGCGGGCTTATGTTGGCCCTAGGCGGGAACCTAAATGTCAGAAATTCTACACAATCGACTGATTTCCTAGGGAACAAGCCCTCTCAATCATAGTTATCGTGCCAGGACGGCGAGGGATCTGATGTTTCTCATCATCTTCTTATTTGTGAGTAGTTGTTCGGGACATAAGAGGAAAATAATGAAAAACCCCTTTTTCGAGAGAGACGCTCTTTGAACCCGTTGGCTATTGAGACTACTTGAAAACTTCGCGTCATGAACCAAAAACATATAGTCAAATTTATTTTTGCTTTATATTCAATGGACTAATGTTTTTGAGAAGTGCGACAAGTTTAGGATATACTTACTTCGATATATTTAGCATTCAAGCGTTTCACATGGCATACCATGTCATGGATTTATCACATCATAATTCATACTTTTCCTCGATTTCTCTGGTAGGTGGTTCAAATTTCCAATTTTGGCTCATTCTGCTACAGGAGTAGGTGCCTTAGATAATTCACAGTCACTATTTCTAATCATGCAAGAGAAAAGAGAATATGAGTTTTCAACAGTATAATATACCATGGTAGGGGCGAACGTATTTTCAATATCAGGACCACGCACACATCTTATGGAAAAAAGTCTGTCGGTGAAAATGGCTGGATTTTTGATATGTTGTAGCTGTAGCTATCCTGAGTAAAATTTCCCATTGGCACAACTCGATCATATGACCAGATTCGGCGCTAGAGGGCTCCAAATCATTAATTTTGTGGTTTTTGGAGGAATTTGGCTAGATGAAAAAATATGAATATTTCATTTGTATTTAATATTGGAATGGTGTATGACTGTTCATTGTTATAGTCCACTAGACGAACGTTTTCATAATACAAAAAAACGCGATTGATTCTCTACAGGGTGGTCCAAGATACATATATTAAATTCTTCAGTGAATCAATTATTGACGATCAATCAGAATGTAATATGATCGATGAATGCTTTGAATATATTGTGGGTGTTTCAAATAATGAAGTGTCTATATTATATATTTGTTATTACGCCAAGTTGCTTTTATTATTTTTGGATGACTTAATTTGAATGTGATTTGTGAAACATTCACATCTTATTGGTATTCAATAAAATTTTCTCTGGAAATTGCTCGAAATCCGATATTTTGTGGAACAAAATGTTGTATTAAAGCTGTTCTTACAGAAGTGATTGCCATACTTACTGCTTGTCTGCTAGTATAATAAAAAATAATTTTTAAAAATTTATCAGACAAACCTTGCCGAAGTTTGCATAAAAATAAGAGGAGATCTTTCTTGAAAATATATCTATTCCTTCCTCCAGGTTGAGCAATTGGATCACAATATGTATATATTTCTCGAAATTGCTCTCTTGTCACTGGTGTGATTATTTTGAATTCATCGTCAGATATATTACTTTCATGTGTATATAAATGATTATTGACAGCTTATAATGAAGAGCATATTGATATATCCCAGTACTAATATTTACTGATGGTTTAGAAGAAACCCTCGGTCATTTGTATATGATGTCTACAAGACTTGAAAATAAACATCTCTATATATGAATATCCTCATCAGTTATAGAATGCCAGCATTTTTACAACGAGGACAACGGACAACCGCTGATGCAAATGAGTCGCAATTAGTTACCAAAACCCGATGGATCGTTGAAGCACGGAATGGTCACATTAAATCGATATTCAAAATATTCTCTCAAACCATTCTCATACACCATATCAGTAATCTTGGGGATTTTTATCGTATTGCGGGAGCCATAATAAATAGATATCACGCCACTATATTCATGCCCAATTAGCAAGGGAGATGCTGAATCGATCCCAGAGAAATGCTCGTTGGGTACCACTCGATCATCATCAGGTACCAAACTTTCCTCGTCTTTCGTTAGAAAATCTTCGAGACCTTACAGTTGGCATTTATCAAGTTCATTTAGCCCCTTCATATATTCAGGATAAGATGCAGCGAAAAGGGGCAGAAGAAATACATATTGACGAATAGTTGATGATCCCAGATTGATAAGAATAAGGATATATTCTCGATTTAGAAACTCTACCAAGCAGTATCAATTATGGATCGCATTCAATGATGAAATACTAAGAGCTGAGGAAGTCCAGGATGGGTATTACTGCACATGTAAAAAAGGCTCTAGGACTTTGGGATCATGTGCACACGTAGCCATTGTATTGTGGTTCCTTGGATATGCCAGAAATGAGGCTAATATAAGATATCCCAGTTCGCAACTCCTCAATAAGATACATGACGCTTCGAACCGAGGACAACAGCTAAACCTAAATAATGCAATGGATTTTTTTTGCAGACCTGGCATATGCTTGATGATTTCACATTATTGTGGTTTCGCATCATCTTTTTTTATGTTCTGGTTCTCACGAAAAGGGATATCTTGTAATGTTCAGAGAACATCGTGAGAACCAAGGGAAAGAAGGTAGGAGTTGGTGTTCTTCTTAAATTTCTGGAGATCGTATGCCTCGGGGAACACCTCCCTAGGCAATGAGTTCCAAAGTCTCGATGTTCGTTGGATGAACGAGTCTTTGGAAAGGGACGTTCTGCAGGTCTCTAAAGGGACTACGAAGGGGTGTGAAGACTGAACTAGGCGTGTTAATCTCGAAGATACTGAAGAGCATCGCCCATGAAAATATCTATAAAGTAGAGATAAATCGCCAACTTTTCTACGGTGTTCCAGAGAAATGAGCGAGTTTGTAAGCGGGCATCACCGACGAGACGAATTGCCTTTTTTTATATAAACTCCAATAGTTTCAGGATATGTTTAGGTGCCGCACTCCAAATATGGGAACAGTATTCCTCACAGGTCGGATCTGTGACTTATAGATCATAAGCAGCTGACTGGGAGTGAAATAGCTCTTGGCTCGAAACAGAAAACCAAGTTTTTGGGATGCACTTTTGGCAATGGACTTCACGTGATTTTCCCAAGAAAAGTTATTGCTGATAGTAACGCCAAACATCCTGACTGAATTATGTTGGGCACAGTGAGATTGGCTTTTCTAGAGAAAATATATGCTTGTATTTTGTTTGCATTGAATTCTACCAAGTTATCAGATCCCCACTCGAGAATTGTTGCTAAGTCCATATTTATGTTGTTAACATTTCTTCCTTATTCATTTCTGGTTTGACGGGCCGATATAGGAGCTTGAAGATGAATATTAAAAATAAGTTACTTAAACAACATTTTCATTGATAACTCATGTTGGAGACATGATAGTGACGTCTGGTTTGTGCTTCTTCGTAGGTAATACCTAATTTCCTATGAGTAATACGATAGTGTAATAATAAATATAGCATCACATTCAATTTTCCGTAGATATTTGTGTAACCATCTTGAGCGGCAGAAGAACGCCATCTGGCGGCTGATCCTCGAATATAAACTCGGGTACCATTGCATATTATGATTCCTCCATTCAATAGTTCCAAAACAAGACCAAGATCATTGAAATTGGTTGACGTAGTCGGAAGTTATTGAACCTTATCTGCAATAAGGTTTCACCCTTCCCCACCCCTCATTTCAAGAGATAGGTCAAAATGTCAGATAGGTTATTTTCAGAGTATCATTAAAAGAGTCCAAAACGCTTTCACATTACCCACCTTCATGTGGGACTTATTATATATTCAATTTTAATTTTAAGTTACGCCATCTAGCGGTGGAATTTGAGAGTGGAAAACAATTTCCATTAATTTCTTGAAGTCACTTTTATAAGGATTATTTTTTTCCGAAATCAATGGGTCGAATAATGGTTATCGAAATACAGCCGCTAGCCGACCTCACCGACCCGGTATAAACAGAAGCTGTACACCTAAAATATTGCATAATACCTTCGTTTACATCCAATTGTTGAACGTGCACGGCCAACAGAATGTGACAGAAAAACAGTCTTAAGTTCTACTTAGATATATTTGCTAGTTTCATGAAAAATTACCGACTGATTCACTTCACCCATTGTGATTCACTCTACCCATTGTGATTCACTTAACCCCGTTTGACGGTACTTTTCACTTCCACCTGCTTCCAGTGGGCCAGAAAAAAATCTGGCACATCGTGGCGTGCTCAGCATCCTTGATATCCTTCTGCTGCTACCTGCTTTACCGACTGACAGACAAGCTGCTGCAGCCTATCGAGCGGCAGTTCTTCGTTCTGGACGCAGGCAAGGATTCGCTGAAGGTCGAGCCGCAGAAGAGTCCTCCGCAGGTGAGGGCCTTCCGCGAAGAGGTCAAGGACACCTCGGACACGTCCTCCTCGAACGGACGGTCCGACCAGCCGCCGTCGTCTTTCGACGTCAAAGTCGATGCAGGTAAGGCGGATTTGTGTACAGGGTCTTCACGTATATTTTGAAGCCCCCCCTTAACTTTTTTTATCTACTGTTCGATTTTTTTTTTCAAAACGGAGCACCCTATATATTTGGTCAGTATTATATAATAACATTCTCCTATAGGTATTTGACAACAGATATTACAATTATTTCCATAACCACCCTGACCATATCTAAGTCCTAATTAGCTGAAAGAATAACTATAAAATCTGGAATTTAACGTCAAATATCTCGAAATCTAATGGATATAACATTCCATATATGTATGTATATTAGAAATCAGAAAAATATAGTCTATTCAATGATGAAAAATATGGGGTGTTCCATTTGAAAAGAATGTTTAGTGCTCATAACTTTTTTTAATCTTCAATTGTTTTTCTGTTTACATACAGTGTGTACCAGCCAAATGGAATAAATTCGTTAATAAATAAACGGTGGCGTTTTAGGAAAAACGCTCGGACACGTCGATTTGTATCTTTAGTTGCGCTTTTTTTTCAAAAAAACTTTTTACACAGGGTGTGTCATGCCACAGTGGCCAATATCAACTTTCTTATTTTAAATGCAACACCCTGTATTTTATTTCATTTTCAGATTCTTCCTGAAGAGCTGATTTCGTCGATCTATCATACTTGGGGAATAGCGCGTAAGATTACAGAGATATATAGGGTGTGAAAAATCGAGATTTTTCAAATTTAGGAATTTTTTGTGCCGAAACTATCCATTCTTGCTCAAAACGGCTTACATGTCCCTATCTCAACTTTCCATTTACTATCGATTGATATTTAATTGAAACAAATACGGGTGGTTCAAAATTTTGAGATTTGCATCACCTTCTATTTGTTTCTATTAAATGTCAGTAGATAGTAAATGAAAAGTTAAGATAGGGACATGTGAGCCGTTTTGAGCAGAAATGATTAGTTTCGACACAAAAAATTCCTAAATTTGGAAAATCTCGAGTTTTCCCACCCTATATCTCTGTAATATTTCGCGCTATACCCCAAGTAAGATAGATCGACGAAATCAGCTCTTCAGGAAGAATCTAAAAATGAAATGAAATACAGGGTGTTGCATTTAAAATAAGAAAGTTGATATTGGCCACTGTGGCATGACACACCCTGTATAAAAAGTTTTTTTTTTTGAAAAAAAATCGCAACTAAAGATACAAATCGACGTGTCCGAGCGTTTTGCTAAAACGCCACCGTTTATTTATTAACGAATTTATTCCATTTGGCTGGTACACACTGTATATGAAACCTACATGAAAAGTTCAAAAAGATCATTTTTCGTAAAAAAAAATTTAAAAATTGATAAAAAAGGGGGGTTCAAAATATTCGTGAAGATCTGTACAGGGTGGCTGGAATTCGAGCCACATCATTGGGATATCGTAAACCGTAAGAGATACAGGGTCGGTTAAATTATGGCAAAGTTGCGCAATTTGATGCCTAAAACAAAATACAGTTCTGAAACTTGGAAAATTCCAAATACTTTCAGATATATCAAAAAAAATTTAAATTTCTTAAAACTGTTTTTATTTTTTTCTGGCGTTATTTGAGGAAATCAATCTATATCATCATGGCCACTTTTTCTTCTCCACGATAGCGTTATCAAATTTGAAATCCGACGTTTCGTCTTCTAGAAACCATCATCAACTTATTTTTTTTAAATACGGACCTGGATTTTTATTTCATTTTTTGTTACCTTTCGATAGCCCAAAAACTATGAGCGATCACAAATTCTGATTTTCAAATGTTTCGATGACAAATTTTCACATCAGTTTCTCTATTTTTTTAAATATAAAATGCAATTACTGATATTGAAAAAAACGGCATTGATTTTAGCGATGAAAAGTCACAACCAATCGTCAATAATGTATGACAGTTCAATGTTTAGAAAACTTTGCGGAATCAAGAATGGTGTTTTCCAATTCAGAAAAACGTGATGTGGTCTAAATTTATCATAGTATTTAATAGAAACTCGCAAATTAAACATTTCCCAATCAATTGATGTTGGAGGTGTTGCGCTGCGCTGACCTGCAAGGAGGCCCGATTTATCCCCGCTGGATTATTTTTTATTGGGATATCAAAAATGAGCCGTTTATTTCAAGATATTCCACGGGACATAAATATCTTACACCAAAATTTAATGTATGAAAAAACAACCATACGAGCTAGAGGAAGAATGATCCATCGCGCACTTACGGGAAACCTGCGAAGACGCATACAAAAATGCCTGTAGGTGCAAGGGGGATCATTCGAGCATAGTTTTCATCAACTGACGAGTATTATAGATGTTATTTTTCCAGAAGTTGAATTTCGTAATAATTATGCAGTGGATGGGTTAGGGGTTTCATTGAAATATTGCCAGTGTTTAGGTGCTGATAAGCGTTCCATAGTTATATTATATTACTAATGAATAGTAATATTTTAAAAATGGTTTCGGATTGGATACTCGAAAAAATAGAGAAACTGTCAATATTTGTCATCAAAACATTTGAAAATCAGAATTAGTGATCGCTCATAGTTTTTGGGCTATCGAAAGGTAACAAAAAATGAAATAAAAAATCCAAGTCCGTATTTAAAAAAATCAAGTTGATGATATTTTCTAGAAGACAAAACGTCGGATTCCATATTTGATAACGCTATCTTGTAGAGAAGAAGAAGTGGTCATGATGAAGTGTTATTCATATCGATTGATTTCCTCAAATAACGCCAGAAAGAAATAAAAACAGTTTTAAGAAGTTTAAATTTTTTTCGACTTTTTTTTCGAAAGTATTTGGAAGTTTCCAAGTCTCAGAACGGCATTTTGTTTTAGGCATCATATTACGCAACTTTGCCAAAATTTAAGCCGACCCTGTATCTCTAACAATTTACGAGATCCCAATGATGAGGCTCGAATTCCAGCCACCCTGTACAGTAGATCCAATTTTCGATACTCTTACATGATATCTCAATTTTTCTTTGGAAATAGAGAGCTGCGGTTTTTTCATCATTGCCCTAGTTTTTTGTGAAACGAACATTGGCGAAAACAGAACTCGATATACTAGAATACATTTTATACAAAGATTCAAGTGGCGTAATCAGATTTTCGAAATTATAGCTGTTATATTTAAATATAACTCAAAGTTGTTTTTTAAAATGAAACACCATGCATGTATATTTTTTTAAATTCGAAACAATAATGCTTTGTGCTTTTCAAAACTATATTACAATTATATAACATTTTGAGTATTAGCACTGAATTTGAATAGTTTTCAGTTTATATTAATAGCTCTTCGAGACCAATCTCACTTTGAAAATAGTTCTTTTAGCGCAATAATCAAATACCACTCATTTATAGGATAGAATACAGATTATTCGTTTGAAATTATTATTTAATAGTGACTAAAAACAATTCTATGCACGACCGGGTGTAAAATGACACTTTATCGCCCGGTTGTGTGGATGTAAAATAGCACTTTACCGCCCTCGGACTACTTAACCGCCCGCCGGGCGTAAAATGGCACTATACCGCCCGCCGGACAATAAATTATTAATTATTCGCATCCTCAGCTGCTTTACTGATTTCTGGTGGAGTACAATTCACACTTTCTTCGTCACTGGAACGCATTTCGTAATGACTATTGTCTGTATTGACAGCAAATATGGCTACTAGCCTATTTATTCACCCATCACCAGTCTGGAACTTGAGCAAATTGTAAACCGTTAATAACTCCCTTATTATAAGAAAAAGTAGAAACACTCTAATCTGCTGCTTTTTCGAGATGAACATCATAGGCGTAGCAAATATTATTTTAAAGGGAAAGGTATTTTAGAACCGTTTTATTCCTATCATGCTTGAGAGGTGAAGAGGTATTTACAATAATATATACTGGTCGTGCATAAAATTTTGCATGTATTTTGGGCGACCTATGCGTGTTAATAGCTTGAGCGATAGCGGTCCATAAAAGCCTATTTTACGCCCTTGATACATGAATAACTATAAAACGAAACAATAAATTCAAACTTATGTGAAGACCCTACTTACAAAACGAAGCTTTATAAATTATTCTTATGTTGAAAATGTTTTATATATTTATATATTTAAATGTTTTATTATTTATATATAATATTTCAAATAATTGGTGCCTATTCTGCTGAGGACCCAGCCGACATCTTCCGAGGATAGCGTCAATCGACCGCAGTAAAAATATGTATTATTCGATCAGTGATCGATTTTCATGCCGCGTGTGACATTTAATTTTCAATATAGCCCCAGAAAAAAATCTAATATTTATGAGTCAGGGGAACTTGGTATAGTTATATTAACTTTCAACAGCAGAATAATCGATGGAGCTTTGTTATAGTAAGTTTAATTTTATCGATTTGTCGAATAATTTACGCAACACTAATTATGTCGCATCCCGAAATTTTGACCCTTTTGAAATTTGAATAACATTTTTCTGCTTTGAACAACTTGAATTATGTTTACACTGTTAGCTCAGTCCTTTAGCTATAATCTCATACTCCTTCAAAACTTGAGGTTTTTTCAATAAAATTGCTACAGGATGTTACTTGAAACTGTGTGAAATTTCGGAATTTTCAAAAGGATCACAAATGAAGGAAACAGTTTTTTTCTTCTGTAACAGCTTAAGCATGAAGATGATCTCATTATCATGGGCCCTTTCAGAAATTGTCTTATTATCTCTTTTATTTACAGTGATCTCAAAAAATTAACTTTTTGGTTTTGTAGTCATAACTTTTTTCCTCTTCAACCGATTTCAAAAATCTCAGGCTCATTTTGAAGCTGAAACATTAGATGAGGTGACAAAGATCAGAATTGGCTTAAGATGAACATTCATAACAAGATCAAGGGTTTCCTTAAAGGTGACCCAAAAATGAGACACCCTCTAAATCCCGACTGCGAATAGAATTAAATGATCATCAACTTGTTTTCGGAAGGATCTTACATTTTGGATACGTCCAGATCTTTCTTGCTTTAAGCAGTCGAAAATTCTGCGTGAGAAAACCAAATTTAAACGCCATGTTTTCGAAAAATAATCAGCCCAAAGAAAATGCATGGCCTGTAACCAACGTGACAAGAATCATAATGAGTGACTGACAAGAAATGTTGAAAATTTCGTTTTCGTGAAAATAAAGATCGGGACAGAAAAAATTATTCGTAGGTCTTTGTTTTCTGAAGATATAAGACTTTATAAAAAAATTGAAATAAAAAAAAATTTCAGAATACAACAAATTGTCAAGGTAACCATCTCAACCCCTATACAAGTATTCCATCATGTTTTGGATTTTTTCAAACAATTTAATTTTTGAAACCCACAAAAAAATGTATACGTACGCCTATGAAGAATTTTTTTCTACTTCTTTGATCAACTTTTTTCGCTGAACACAGATAATAACAGTGTAAACAGAATTCGAATTGTTCAAAGTAGAAAAATGTTATTCAAATTTCAACAGGGGCAAAATTTCGGGGTGCGACGTAATTATTGTTGCTAGTGAGGACCAAAAGTCCGTCGCCCCCCCTGTAACTTCTTTATTCTACATATTACAAAAAAATGTTAAATACATAAGTTGTAGGGTTTCATTCGATCTCTTTAATGGTTTAAGTTTCATTCATACAGAGTGTCTCAAAAAAGCACGGTGACTTAGAAGTTAATTTTTTTAAATGGGACACCCTGTATTTCATTGCATTATTACATTCTACGTTGAATTCTGAACAAGTTTGATGAATGGTTTTCTATCAAAAAAGTTAATAGTTTTGGACTTATGAACACTTGTAAATAATTATTTCAACTACTTTTGCACCAGTTCAATGAGAAAATCGTAACAAATGGATCACAATGTATACCACTTCCCTATCCTAACTTTTTGAAAGCTATCAAATGTTGCAAACTGCTGATGGCACCATGTGTAACTTACCTCGTCGTACCATTTTACAATTGTTAGAGTTGTTGAATCTCACGAAAAACTAGTACAAATGAAGTTGAAACATTTTATTAACAAATAAGGTAGTCCATAAATACAGATCAAGAATCATTAAAAACTGAAGAGATATTTTAATTTATAACTAAAAACGGTGAGTTTTTATCTATTTCAAAAGATGTTCGACATGTCCACCATGCATTTCTTGACACATAAATAGTCGGGTTGTAAACTCTTCCCTAACATTAATCAAGGTTTGAGGTGTTATTTCTGAACACACTTCAATAATTCGACGGCGCAGTTCATCTAACGACCCACAAACTGTCTCAAAAACTACGGATTTCACATAGCCCCAGAGAAAGAAATCAAGCGGTGAGAGGTCCGGTGAGCGAGCTGGCCACTCTGTTGTACCTCGACGTCCAATCCACCTACCTGGATACCTTTCATCTAAGTAATTTCTCACCTCCCGAAAATAGTGTGGTGGCGCTCCATCTTGCTGAAATGTTACATCCAAGTAAAATTCATGTGGGTTTTGCGCAACGATCTCTCGATACTGGGACTTATTGTGTCTTGAAGCATTTGGAGGTATCTGGGACCATTTAAATTTTCTTCTAAGAATATCGGACCTACAATGTGGTTACCTAAAATACCAGCCCAAACATTAATTTTCTGGGGAAATTGAGTATGCCCCTCGCGGAATTCATGGGGATTCTCATCACTCCAATATCTACAATTCTGGGTATTCACATTTCCATTTAGGTAAAAAGGGCTTTCATCACTAAAGCAGATGTGTTGCAAATAAAGTCGATTTGCAATAATTCTTTCTGCCATGGTCTCGCAAAATTCAAGTCGCCGGTCTGGATCATCTTCAACCAATTGGTGCAAAATTTTTATTTTGTAAGGATGGAATTTATTTTGTTTTAAAACCCTCTTTACTGATGTTTTAGAAACATCACATGTCTCAGCTACTTGCTTAGTTGATTGTTGTGGGTTATTTACCATTTCGGCTAGTACTTGAATTTCAACATCTTCCGTAATTATTTTCGGCCTCCCAGATCTCGGAGCATCTTTCAAGGTGCCAGTTTGGTTAAATTTTGCCACCAATTTCTGCAGATATTTTCGACACATCGGACGTTCTGGAAACCGTTCATTGAAAATGCGTGGTAATTTCGGTTAGCTTCACCAAATATGATAACGGCTTCAACTTTGTCTGCTACTGAACGAGCCATATTAATCAACAAGAGAAATTGAAAACCGTTTGAAACGAAGTTTTGAAAACCTACAAAATGTCAATGACATTTGGCAAAAACAGATAAGAGTTTTTTTTCGTTGTCATGGATAAAATAAACGCGCCTAGCGTGCATAGCCTACCTAATTAATTTATTCGTGAACTGGTGCAAAAGTAGTCGAAATAATTATTTACAAGTGTTCATAAGTCCAAAACTATTAACTTTTTTGATAGAAAACCATTTATCAAACTTATATACTAGAGTTGGTATTTGATTATTTCACCAGATTTATATTTTGAAAGAAATATTTTTGTCTCGACTAGCTATAAAAACTGAAAATTATCAGGGCTAATACTCAAAATATCGTTTTGATTGTTATACCGGGTGTCCACTAATGGTGGCTCTCCCCATAACTTTTTTGTATTCGGAGATAATGGAATCAAATTTTTTTATTCTAGATTGCTATGGATACGTTCAATAAATGATTTCATCCTAAAATATTCGTAAAAATACAACTTCACTGTTTTAGGTCAATATGTTTCAGCTATGTGACGTTTGATTTTAAAATTCTTGTTGCTATTTTTATTTTCAAATGGCAACATGGTGGCTCGTCGGGTTAGAAAAAAATATATTCTATTACGATTAATTTGACAAGTTTGTTACTTCCGGTGTAAACCGGGAATTCGCATGAATTTGAGTTATTACTTGTCAAAAAATGCAGTTTTCGTGGACACCCGGTATAGTGAGCAGTATTTCGGAATTGATGGTCAACTGGTGCAAAACAGATTTCATGAGAATCTCTTCTAAAGGTTTGGTGGCCGATTCTTTACGATCTTCGACAGTGACCGATTGGAATGTATCGACAGCGACAACAATTCCCGAAGCAAAACCACGCAAAGTGAAGAAAAAGAGGTGGCCGGTTTTTTCCAAAGCGGAAATGCCACAGTACGAAAAACGGTTGTCCGATCAAATGAAGATGAGGATGCTGTCTTCGACCAGCGAGGATGATAAACCTAAAATAACATTTTACGCAGCAACGACAAAACTGTCGTAAAATTATCAGAGTTCAAATAAAGAGATATTTATACCAATTTGAAATTATTATTATGACCAAGAACAGAAGAAGGTCGTATCTGCAGTTTTTATGTTATCGAGAAAATCGCGTTTTCATGTCATCGAGAAAATCGCGTTGTTATGGCGAGACTATTTTTTTCAACATCATTGTGATTTATCGCCTTCTAGGTTTGATGTGCAGTGGATAATGATGAAATCTAACTCTCTGTAGAACAATTTATATTTCCAAAGTCAAATATCTTTTGTTAACTCTTTCTTGCACAAGATTAGGCAGTAAAAATACCCTACTTGCACGAAACAAACAGATAATAGTATTCAATAATGCTAAAGACAAGCGAAAAAGTCATTGATATCAATTTATTTCTTCCAAAACAATTATCATTTTGGTGGTATAATAGGTTTGGTCCGGAGCATGCGCATGCTCCGGACGATTGCAAACTATTCGAAATCGCTGCTAGAACAAACCTAATATCATCTGTACCACCATACATGTACACAAGTATTCAAGATTGGAAATCATATAAACAATTTCTCGATCTCGATAGACAAAGTGGCACTTTACAAATTGTGTACATTCATTCACTTCGTACTTGGTGTTGCTTATTTGTACTGCGCATTTACCACATCTTCTCCTAGACGTGGGTACTGGCAAATGTGCTGATTGAGTTTGTCGAATCTGTAATAAAGGCACGGTGGGTTTCTTGTCCTTGTAGAAATACAGGAGAATGTGTAGCATTGGCTCTCTTTCGTTTCTTGCTCAATGTGAGCGTATCACAAATCAGATGTTCTACTACTTTTCTTCTGAAATCTTTCATAGTCATGGAGGTTAAACTGAGTCTTTCATAGATAATGTAACTGTCGATTATGCATTCATCTAAGAAGTGAAAAAAATCGATGCCACCATTTTCGGGATTTGCGGCTTATTTCATAGCATGATTTTTTCTGGTCGAACTTGTCAACAGCGTTCATATGATTATTATAATCGGTCAGAAGTATAGGACAGGGGATTTCTGTGGTTGAGCCGTCAGCCTTCCTTCTCTTCACGGTAGTGCGTTTATACGTGGATTATGAAAGTTTGATATCAAGTGAACAGGTCTATTATCCATTCCATTTCACAGCATTGATCCCTTCGCTGTTGACGCTATAATCATTATCGCCCTTTGACATATTCTATCTGAAGTGAACTGAGGTAAGTTCTTTCTATTTTTTTATGTAGCACAAGCACTGCCATCAATTTATCGGTACGTTTCAATAAAAATGCCGCCTAATTGCATGGTGGTACATATACTGTACAGTGTACACCCATCGAACGGCCTTTTTTTAGGTTTTTTAATTTCACATGATTCATCAAATAGTTCAAACAAATAGTACTCACCAAGAGATATCACCAAGAAATTTGATGATATCGACTCTACACACCTAAACTTCGCGCCATCTCCATTTATAGTAAATGCACCTTTTTTCGTTGCTATAGAATATAGACGGTGTATAATTCAATCAGTAACCTTGGGCATTGTCGATCTGAATGAACACCAAGAAGAAGGTATAGCTCCAGCCTACTTGGTTTCCATCTAGAACGACAATGCCTTGGGAAACCACAGTGAAACTGGTGGTACCTACCTATTCTGTACTGTACCACCATGCATTGAACAGAATCAGTTGGGTGGTACAAAACGTGTACCATCATGCCGGAAAGAGTTAATGCAGATACGACTTTAGCATCAAATGGCTTTCCTATTGTCATGCTAAAAAAATTATCGAATCTCCAGACTAATTCATCAAATTCTAAAATATGAGGCAACTGCTTGTTCAGTTTTTTTTTTTAGATTTTGATTAGTCATGTCCATCAGGAAATTGGAAATATGTGACAATTTTTCTCAGCATTTTTTATTTGGAGTAGTGGCAACTTTTTAACTCATAACAAAATTTAATTGGTCATATAATGTTAGCTTTCTGGTAATATATGACATTTATTCTAAGCAAATGCTTAATACGATAAATTTCATTGGGTTAGGGAGAACTTTTGCTGATATGACATTTCATAAGCTCATATAATATCAGTTTATTTTCATCCACGACTTTCATTCCAAGTACGATAGGTGTAAAATGGTGCAGACTTACTCAAAATTACAAGTCAATTTCGACGAATTTGTCTAGCTTAGCACTGCAGTATAACATCCTTCAATGTTATTAATTGGTCACTATTAAATTGAAAAAGTTATTTACAAATCATGGTAGTCCTCAAGATATTAGATTTTTAACAGTACAATATATATATATATATATAACATGTATAAATGAATAAATAAAATATACAATACAACAGATATTTCACTGTATAACACTTTAAAAAGAACACTCCGGAACCCAGAGCAGGCTGATGTTGGCCTAGAGAGCGACTTACACATGAATTACGTCAGAGAGAGTTAACAGTCAATTTCCTAGGTAAACCTTTAAATCGACATTTGCTTTAGTATTGAGAGCTATCAGAGAATTCAGCGAATGGAGGTTCAGTTGTTGGTGGATTTCGCGGGTTTTGGGAGAAAATGTAAAAGGTTTTACTAAAAAATAAAAACCCCCTTAAGGCAATTCTGTGGGGGATGGAGGGTGGTAGGGTAGGAAGGGAATAGGGTAGGTTTCTGCTCCAGACTCAACTCTCCAAAACGGCGATTTTGGGTATACCCCCTTGGCCGAACCCATTTTCATGACTTCCGCCAATGGAGGAGAAAATGGGCGTGGCTTCGCCCATATAATAATTCGGTGTTAGCCGTCTTGGTTAGTTATGTCTGGCGCAGGGATTGGGATATACGCTATTCAGGGGGCTCCCCGAATACGTCGGTGGACATGCTTTTTCGTGATATTGTGAACTGCTCTAACATGTGTGATGTCACGGGTCAGTTTACTGTTCTTAATATGCGTTATGTAAAATTTATTTGGTAGTTTATTTATGTATTCTTTGATTTTCTCGATGTTGCGAATTTCGTGCATGCTATCCACCGTTGGTAACGACACGAAGTACCTTATTCTGCAGCACCTGTTACCTCAGTAATTGAGACTTAGAGGCGCTGCAGAACACTGGACACGCGTATGTGATAATAGGTCTTATGATCTGCTTATAAATTAAGATTTTGTTATCTATTGTTAGTGCCGAATTCCTGGCCAGAAGCGGATATAAATTTTTTATGGCCGCTTGGGCGTTCTTAATAAGCTGGCTGATGTTTGCCTGAAATCTCAAACGCGTGTCCAATTTGACCCCCAGGTATTTCACCGGGGACGTTGCCTGTACCTCTGTGTCATTTACCCTTAGGGGGCGTTTTCCCTGCGAAGTTTATAACTTCCGTCTTTGATGGGTTTATCGTTATTTTTGCATTCTCAAAATACGGCAGAATCAACCTATCCAGGTGTATCTGGATCTGTGTCCTGGCGACGTCCGAGCTAAACGAATGTGCGTATACAGCTGTGTCATCGGCGCGTACAGCGCCACATTCGTTTGCCGGAACATAGGGAGATCTGCCATATAGAGATAATAATACAGCAGAGGTGACAGGCAAGATCCCTGGGGAACACCTGCCTCGAGTAGATAACTGCCCGAAATTGAGTTGTTGATTTTTACCTTGATATGCCTGTGACTCATATATATGAATCCATCAGCTTTATCAGGAATATCGGGAATCAGGCATCGAAAAGACGATATCAATCGCTCGTGCCAGACGGTGTCGAATGCCTTCTGAACGTCCATCAGTACCATAACCGTGTTTTTGCCCCCGCTGAAAGCCTCCTTGACCTTGACCTTGGCAACCTGGGACGTGGTGCTATGTCCCGGGGGAAACCCGAATTGTTCAGGTGGCAAGACCTCAATAAGCCTCTTGTGTGGTGTTCAACAAGGCGCTTTAGGACCCTATCGACTATCTTGGCCACCACGCTCAGTAAGGCTATGGGGCGATAGCCATTAGGTGAATTTTTATTTTTGCCTTTAGCAATCGGTACAAGCCCAGTTTTCAGACACTCTGGATAGTGCTGGAACTTGATGATTGCTTTGATGATGTAGTGGAGTTTTACAATCGTTTTGCGAGGCAGATTCATTAGGAAAATCACATCAACTGTGTCAAGCCCTGGGGCTTTGTTTACTCTGGCGAACCTTATTATATCACTGACCTCTTAGACTTCTTATTCTACTGGCCGTGTTGACAATTTGCAACTGGGCGTCGTTTGTGGGGCGGCTATCTATTTTTGATATACTTTTCGGCGCTGATGCGCAACATGTATCCTCGATCCTCGGGGTGCCGGGTTTGTTGCCGAACCCGGCGGGCACGTTTTCTCTCGGTGATCAAGTCAAGAACGTCAGCTAGAACGTGGTCCTCCGTGGCCCTGACACTGACCTTTTGTGTTGTTTCTTGCTTGTGTGATTGTTTCAATAAAGTTCTCTGTTTCTGTGTTGATGTTGTCTTTTGTTATGTTTTGTGTTAATGTGATGTTGTCGTTGAGATGGGCTCTGAACATCCTCCAGTCTGTAATTTTATAGTCGAATAGGGTTTTGTTTATAATTGGAATAGCTATGTTTAAATCAAACAAGACTGGAAGATGGTCAGAGCTCATCTCATCTACAACTTTGAGTGTGGATATGTTTGTGATGATTTTGGTCAGTGTCAGATCTAACACCATAGATCTTACTGCTTCTCCCGGACCTACAAAACAAGTAACCTGGATACCGGATCTAGCGTAAGCAATAAGATCTATATGTCTAACACCGTCGGCGACATTCCATTGAAGAGGTAGTGCGTGAAGATCTCCGGGTAATGAATATTGATATTGGCTGCCTCTGAGTATTTATTTAAGGTGAGTCCATTTTTATTGTTGATATGATTCCCCCAAAGAACATTCCTCGCATTCAAGTCTCCTGTTATCAATACTTTGTTACCAGCACTATTCAGAGCCTCCATGCACATCTGCTTCCGAAAGCTGATTACTGGGCCTGTTGTAAACTGCAAAAATAGCTTCCCCACTGCGTAGTCTCACACCGACATGTTCTATCGAAGTTTGTCTTTGTGGGACCACGCTGTGGGAAATATGATTTCTAATTAGAATGGCTACCCCCCCGTGATGCCTTTCGCCTGGACGGTCAGCCCTGACAGTCGTGAATCCCCTGACACGCAGGTTATGGTCCTGATGAAGTTTAGTTTCTGACAGAACGACAATATCAAGTCTATGCTCACGTAATTCATCCCCCTCTGGACCAGCATCAGTGGTTGCTCTGGGTTTCGTACTGGGACGCCTGCGGGGAGGCGCCTCCGCCTCCTGCTGCAATCTGGCGGCTGCCCTCTGCTGCCATATGAGAGTCTCCGGGATAGGAGCAGGTATCATCTGTCTACTGGTGTTGGCAACGTTTGCCTAACCGGAGTTCTGCAGCGTAGCAAGCCTTTTTTGGTAGACCTGGCAGTCTGTGCTGTTAGCGGGGTGATGTTCTCCGCAATTTGCACAGACTGCAGGTTGCTCTCTGTTGAGCTTGTAGAACTTGGTCTGATGACTGCCCGCACATTTGAGGCACTTCGGTAGCTTGCTGCCAGTGGCGTGCCCCCATTCCTGGCCTTGAGTGATGTTTCTGTTACTCCTTCTTGCCTCCCACTTGATTTTTACCGACAGAAGATTTGTGATTTTTGTGTTTAATTGCTTCAGGGTAGTAGTGGGGGGCATGGTCACCATGAAGAGGGGTCTATATTTGGGTTATTCTGAACACCTCCCTGAATTCTAGCTGATGTTCATCCCGAAGTGCCTCTTTGACTTCGTCTTCCTTGGGGTCCTGATCGAGACCTCGGATGACATACGCATGGTTCTTCTCCCCTTTCGGAGTAGGATGTATAAAAATGGATTTTCGATTGTATGCAGTCCTCCTTAACTTTGGCGTAGTCTTCCATCGTCGAGGTGAACAGGTGCGTGTTGTTAGCAGTATATTTAAATCCACTTATTGCACTTCTCTTTAATTATTTCCTCAGTGAGGCCCTTCAGATCCTTCAGGACCCCATCGAAGATGATCGGCGGCGGTTTGGCGCCTTTGTTGCTGCTAGCAGCACTACTTTTGGGACGTTTTTAGTGGGGATGCCAGGTGTTTCTCTACGAAAGTTGGTGGTGGGGAAGGGAGTTCAGGAATATCTGGGATATTTGTTTCCATGGGTTCATTTACCGGTTCCAGGACCTTATATCTATTTCTAGTTGATATTGCCACCATTTCTTTCCTAGTGGCGAAGAACTGTTTGTGCCTGGACACCACTTTGGGGACAATGAATCCCTCCTCATCAATTTCCACCGCCTTCTTTTTGGGGCGAACATTACTGACGTTGTCCGGCGATATTGGACGGCTTCTCTTAATGTTTTGTTCCTCTGCCTCCATTGGTACTGCCGGAACATGGGCTGGTGGTAGCCTTGATCTGAAGCGTTCAGGTAGAGCCGGTATGTCATTTGCTTCAAGACCAGGTGATGTTGGCCTGATTGCGGCTGTATGATATTCAACTACTACTGGTTTAGTGAATGGGTCTTTGATTTTTTTGATGGTATGGAGGGATCATTTTCCGTAGGCTCTACTTCAAATAGTTCTGCGATAGGAGTCCTCCTTGATCTATTTGATTCGTTGGATGAACACGATAGTCTTCGCTTCTGACGAGTGGTGAGGACTTTGATACACTTTCCTTTGATGTCTTTGTCTCGAGTCTTTTTATCGTTTTCACTCTCTGCATATGCCAATTTGAAGTTATAGGAATCCGCACTTGTATTAGAGTCCTCTTCCCTGGACTCTATGCTAGAAAGCGAGTCTCCCAGGCTCCTGGCATCTGGGGGAATGGACGTCCTTATTAATTTAGTGAGTTCTTTTGCTGTAAGTAGTTTATTACCTGGGATATATCTTAGCCATACACTGGCTGATATATCTTTAGGTTTCTCTTCATCGGCGAATTCTATCGCTGGTGGTTTCAGCACTCTTCTCTTGTCTGACGCCTTCAAAGAAGGATTTCCAATCTTTGAAGTCGCCTGTAGAAAAACCGAGTCTGTCTACCACTTCTATGATAGCTTTAGTTAGTCTGGAACTTCTGAACTGGTACTCCCTCCTAAAGAGGGCCCTCTCTTCCAGAAGTCTGGCACTGCGGTGAATGAGATGTGCCTTTTCTTTGTTTGTAATTTCGTGTTTGTGCTGGCCTCCTCAGGAGGGGTCAGTTGGATATTTTGTTGTATCACAACGCTGTCCTGTGTTGTGCTTGGGGTTCCGGTCTTTTCCAGGGCATTATGTTTCCCAGAGTTCTGTTCGGAGGCCGGTCCCGGAGTCGAACCTACTCGAACCAGCCCTCCTCCTGGGGCCGGACCTCCGATCTTCTGGGCTACATCTGGGGGATCAATTGTTAGTTATTTATTTTTTTGTTTTTTTATAAGGTTAGTAATTATTTTCTTACGCTAGTTCGGGAATTCTCCCAAGTATTGCAATTATTTCGCTGCGCTATTCCTCCCAACCAATTGAAGTTCCGCTCGCCGGTGGGAGGAGTTAGCGAGAATAATGCGATATCCGTGAGTCGGACTCAACCAACCGTTCAGTCTTCGGACCGACCCACGGAAAATTTTTCGTGGGGTTTAGAGGGTTTTGTGCAGTTTTGGGGGTTCCTCAGGCCAGGCCTACTCATCCCCTTTACATACACTCACCACACTTCCACCTACAGAATAGTTTTTGTTTGGACCAAATCGGACGAATAGTTCGTTAATTATGGAGCATATGTACGAGGCCTATCTGTACGGCGATCCAAGCGGAACTGGCGGCTGGTGTATTTTGAGAAATACAAGTTTAGGATACTTACTTTGATATCTCTGGCATTCAAGCATTTCGTGGCATTATGTCATGAAGCAATCGTATCATAGTTTATATACTTTTCCTCGATTCATCTGGTAGGAGGTTCAAATTTAAAATGTTCGCACTTTCTGCTACATTAGGAGATTTGTTTGAACAGAATGATGAGTTCGAGATCGTTTGCAACAATGATGAACATATATGGTGTTTCTTAATGACATTATGTCTGCACGAACGGCAAAGCTGTCACTTAATGACATTATATCCGCGAACGAGCAGCAACGCTGATTTCTCGGAAAACGTCAACTTTGTGTTGAAGAGCGATAGCGTCAAAGGCTACTTTTCTAACAGTTTGAAGAAAAAATAGTTTGATTGTTGCTTTAAACTTCTGCTCTGTTAGAAGGACAGCAGGTTGTTCATTTTCGTGTCATTAAAGATCGTCCCTTCAATCCTATGAAATTCTGTACGAGTGGATTTATTTTTCCTATCGTGAAAGATACTGAAGTATATACAGAGTATATGAGTTGACAACGCTATATCGTAGAGGATGGAAGCACGAAGTATTATTCGTCGAATTTCTTCAAGACCATGAAAGGAATTGAACATGCGGAAATATCATAATAATATCATAATATCGAAAACTTAGGATCAAATCAAGAGATTTTTCTCCAGTCAGCCTGGCAAAGTAGATCATTTTCATAAAAAAATCTTCGTTTGTAGGAATCTATTTTAGTCAGATAATATTGTCATCATTCAAGAGCTGACGATTCCCAGATCTCCGCAGCAACTAAATAATCTGACATAAATGCAAAGTTCATAAAAAAACTTTTCATTTGTAGGAAACTATTTTATTACACATTTACAATTATTCCTATTTTCACGATGTGGGTAAATTATGAACCAGCCATGTGGATAACCTAATTCCACCTTCTAAATGAAAAACCTCACATGATTTCGGACTTGTTTCAAGTCAAAAAATGCGAATATACAAAAACATAATATCAAATAATACAAAACACATTCAATCATTCTTCATATAATAACTTATCGATATTTTCTAAATTAAACGACTTCAATACGGCCGCGACCTGCCTCCGTCTCTGCCTCCATCTCTGCTGCCACCTCTGAAAATTAAGAAATATCACATGACATCTGATATGAAGGCATTCAATAAAAAATCTGTTTTTCAAATCTAACCACGTGATTCATAG
This sequence comes from Chrysomela aeneicollis, assembly GCA_029955515.1. Classification (NCBI taxonomy): domain Eukaryota; kingdom Metazoa; phylum Arthropoda; class Insecta; order Coleoptera; family Chrysomelidae; genus Chrysomela; species Chrysomela aeneicollis. The sequence continues at coordinate 1,276,799 of JARUHQ010000022.1, forward strand.
GGTGATCGGAAATTACTTCCTTAAATTGAAATAGATCGTTGAGTACGCCAACGTATATTTCGTCACTGAGCACAGCTTTAGCACACTACAAATAGTATATCATGCAATGAGCACAAAATGATGCCCATTGTGTTGCGAGTTGCATACTATACTGTTTCTATGACAACATATCGTTCATGTTCAATACATGCATACATTGCAAAAACTATGAAAGAAATAAACTGATTATATTTCATTACTCCGAATTCGCCGCTAATGGGCTTTCTATCAGAATTAAAGTATAAATTGAAGAAATATGTAGATATTTTGTTTATTGCTATTTCTAATAGGTACACAGAAATGAAGCCTATAAATGTATTTTTATAGAAAACAACAGTGAAATTACTCATTACCTACTAAAACTTTGACAGAAACGATCTGCTGACTTTTCATCAATTTGTCGCTGGACGTCATAATTTGACAAGCCGTAGTCGTCGTGATTTTAGAGTGAACCTAGACCTAACACGATTTGTTGCTGGGGAACCGATGCAAAAATGAAATTCTATACAAAATGTGCTTGTTTATGATTGAAGTTACGGTTATAAAAGGAACATTTATCGAGGTTGTCGTATAAAAAAGATATTTTAGTCACACCCACAAGTGTTTCGCAACTGTGTTAGCTTGTTTACAAAACTACATCAAGTTGCGGAGTATAGAGAATAATGTACATTCTACGCTTGTTGAAGAATATACTATACAACCACTTGTTCATTGTTCACAACAAGGTGAGTCTCTGATTACAGTTGAACATTGTTTATTGTGACTCCCACCTTAATCGCGTTCCTAGGGTCCAAATTCATCAGAAATCATTTTCTTGGAAAAAAAAAAGCAATCGCTCTAGTTTATTTAGTGTTTCTCTAGACAGGATACACGTGAAAGCATCGAGTTTGCTTTCAGTGAGTTTTATAGAGAACATAATCTGCTCCCATCTTAAAATCAAAGGATACTACATAGAAGTACCCCCGAGAGCGGATGGGAGCGAGTGCAAACGATGACTATGACAAATTGCAGTTGTGCAGTTCGAAGTCGGGACGTTAGTATAGAGATTTACCATAAGGGCCGGTTACATATTATATTAATAAGATTTTAACACCTTATGATATCATTGAAGATTGATACATTTGAAATCTGTATTAATAATTATTATGGCTATCAATGTAACGAGATTATTATGCGATTTAAAATAGTTGAGGACATTGCTAGGTGACAAGGGGTCAGCAGAGTCAACCACGTTCGAGACGGTGTTAAATCTCTAATAATCGAGTGGTATTCAAAGCTTTATCGTATCTGTTTCGTCACCGCTCATCTATTTTTTAGTTTAATTTTTTTTTGTTATAATAGATATTCTGGTAATCTCTTTCTTTGGGTTTGATTATTTTTAATTAATTTTTCGCGATTCAATGCTGTGATACTCAATCCCATATCGCATATTGGATGATGAAAAAAGACAGGAGACAAGGCCAAGGACGATCCATCCAATCACCTACATTTATTCTCATTGGCAATAGTATCGCCATCCAGTACACATATCTCCTCTCGTTCTTTTTTCGCTCATGAGCCACGGTACATAGTGCGTACTCTTTGGTGTAAGTGCACCGGCCACTTGAAGTCTCCTGTAGTGCAGTTCCGGACTATATATGTATATATAACTTCAGTAAACCAGCAGATTGATAAGGAAATCACAGCTCTATTTATATCAACGTAAAAAGTTATCTCGCATCATCAATAATTCATAATATATTATAACAAGTGCAAATAAGACGGAAAATGACTATACCTATAAAAAATACAGTCCACTTCACAACAGTATCATTAACAACGGCGATGCGAAAACGTATTAAGCTTTATTGACTGACGCAAATTACGGTAGCTAATGTATTATGAGTAACTAAGGCTTTGGTACGTTTATGATGTTGATAATCATTCATAGAGATTTCATATAATATCTTATTCTTCAATGATACGACAAACATCATAAACGTACCAAATCCTACATAAAACCTTAGTTTCTCATAATACATTAGTTACCATAAGGATGAAGCTTAATGATGATTTTTTGAAATGCTGACATAAAACCTTGTTGCTTTTATTTTCGCATCGCTGTTGGAGCTACGATAGAGCTTCGAATGTAAGTCAATTATAATAATTATAATAATTAGCGATTCAACACCGCCTCGGATATTGCGGGTGACTTGACTGTCGCCTCGTCACCTGTGCTCAACTATTATAAATCGAATAATAAATACATATTGATAGCTATAATTTGTTTGGAATGCATGTCTTTGTTCGCGAGTCAGCAGAGTTTATCACACATTAAATTATGAGATTTTATGGAACCCGCCATAAGAGTAGCAAGTTTCAGTCTCTCTTATAATAATGAAAGAAATAATGATCCAGAACTCTAGTTTTTTTCAATTTTTCGGAGAACTGAAAGAGCTATCATGGATTTTTTCCCAATGATGAGCGTTGCATTTGAATAACCCTGTGTTACGTAACTTTGGGCATTATCGATCTGAATGAACACCTGGTATAATATTGTCTATTCACTGGAAACAATAACATCACCTTTTCCGTAAGGCAGAGATATCTTCTCATAATAACCGTGAACTATTTTGAACTTTCAGTGTCAAACTGGGCATAACCAACGTTTTTATTTACTTTTTGAATTACGCGCTGCTTTCAGCACAGCGAAGCTTCTGTTTCAATTATTCGATATCATTGATTGATTGATCAGAAAGTCAAGAAATAGAAAAAAGCATCGTCAGTCAGTGATGTGGCTGTGAAAAATGTGTAATGTCACTAAGTAGAAAGAACGTGTTCCAAAATTTATGAAATAAAATGAACTTTTTGTGACAATGTCAAGTTGACAGATCAAAGTCTCGTGTTTTCGAAGAACTATACATTATTCTGAAAAATATCGACTTTTCACACTAAAAAGTGTTGAAAACAAGTTAACCCAGTGTTAGTCAATCTAACAAGAGAACTCTTCGGACTTCAACCTTTGCAAACCCCACTCCAACCGATCCCACCTACGTTTTCCTTCCACTCCTGCTATCCGCGACATAAATAAAGGGTCACTCACCTTCCGCCCCCTCGGTCTCCCCTGAACCCGCCGCCGCCCCTGCCGCCGCGGTCTCCGCCCCGGAAGCCGCCGCCACCACCGCCGCGACCGCCCCCACCGCGGCCGCCGTACCCGCCACCGCCGCGACGGTCGCGCCCGCCGTCGCGGTCACCGCCCCTTCCGCCGCCGCGGCGGTCATCGTCGCCGCCGCCGCCGTCGGGCTTGTCCTCGTTGCACCTGAAACGAAGGAAATTGTGGTGCCGTCTCGTGTCTGGAGGGGGATTTAGATCAAGGATGATAAACTAGAGAAGGATGGTTCATTGCCATAAGACGCAATGTTGGCACATTGAACGACGCGAGGCGAGCGTTCGTGACGTCACTGACGGCCCTCAATCTTTGTTTATGTTTCGATATTCATACTGTGGAGTGTACTGTGGATTTTGGCTGTTTTTTGTCTTTCAAAATAGAGTTCACCAATAATTGTCTGTAAGTATAGACAAATTATGTATACTCAGTAAGAATAAGATTTATTTGTGGATGATAAAATATATTATTACATCAACTCCATTGAAAAGTGTTTAGTGTTTATGAAATCATTTCAGATACAATCTGATAACCAGGTAGAAAATGTGCTATTTTTTGTTACAACTATAGTCGTGGTGTTACAAAAACCATGAGGATTCCAGTATTATTTACCACACATTTCCAAAAGGCACTGATTTTGTTTGGGATACTTTTTTGAAAAGGTGGATGGGTTGTGAACATACAGATGTTGTGAATCCTGAATCCTCATACATCAGCTCAGCTATGATTTGTCTAACCAAACTTAAGAAAGAGATCTACAAAAAGGGTAGATGGAAACAAGACTTGAGAAATTATGATTATGTATTATAAAAAAGGAGTAACATCTATAGTAGAGTCCAATGAAGGTATAAAGATAATAGTTAGCTAATGAAAAAATCGAAATTGTTGTCAATATATTATATATTATAAATGAAATTAAAGAATGTATCTCATTTTCACAGTTCACAACAGTCTGAAAAATATCTACAATTTTTCAATATATTGAAAGAATATTGACAATATTTGGAAATTTACAAATACTTTGTATTCAAATATGGCCACCTGATATTTGTTAAACTTGATAAAATAGGTGGGTATATCAATTTCATTTCAAACTGTGGATGCTTGATATTCAGTATAAACTTTCAATAACCTGCTGTGCATTGAATATAATATATGCACACAACATAATATGCATTATTCAGTACCTATGAATTCTTTATTGAAATTTCACTATTTTTAATACGAGCAGAATATACATTTCGAAATTGTTTTCATATCATCATAGGTGGGTATTAGGTATTAGAGAGCAATGGGCCTTTGCGTTTAGAATTTAGATGGTATTATTTCAAAATTTTCATCAGTTTATTTTCAATCAATTTGAAGTCTCCTTTTTGTTCACGTTTAACTCTTTCGCTCACTTCATATAATTCATATATTATTAAATATCAGTTATTTACATTTTACGCGATATTTCATATAAAGACATGCATAAGCCTACTAATACCGCTAATACAGTGACAGTGATGCCTTCTATGCGAAATTTGAAATGAAAGTTATCTTCAAAGGTGTACTTTTCGATTGGTAAGTGCAGATGAGTACTAGCCATTTATGGTGGCATGATATAATTTTTGTAAATTTGATGTACTCGTGCGTGGACATTGTGAGTAAAGGGTGGTATTTTCTAGAATTGAAATGTGTCATAATGGATAGATAAAATGACCTTTGACATATACGAAGAGCAACTGCAGGTTATCGGAGATGAACACTCTGATGAAGAAGCTATTTTAGCGACGGTGGCTTCGGAGAAGAAGCAGATAATAATTATGGCGAGGTTTTACTGTCATTATATAATAACAAATGTATCTTTGTTCGTTTTTTTTTCACGAAATTGGATTGAGGCGGTATTAGGGCGGGATCGAGGAGTAATTGGGGTGAAATCGGTGCGGGATCAGGATCGGGACGGGACAAGAGCGGTACCACGAGGAAGGCAGATGAGATCTGGACCGAAAATTTCCAAACTGCAAGGGCAAAATCTCGAATCATGTGTACTGCAAGTGTCTAACAAGAAACAATAATTGTTTCTATGGTTTCCACACATCATGGATTCATAAATCATCCAGTCTTATTTTTCTTTCGATTAAATTTTGTAACCGATTATTCACAATGTCCACAAGCGTAGATAATTCCATATTTTTTAATGACGTCACTTTAAAATAAATAATCCTCACTGTATCTTGAGTTTTATATTTATATGAGCAAGAATAAAGAGTTGTGAGCCAAAGGGTTAAGGGCCACTTTATAAAAATCTGTAAGACCTAATGGCGCGTATCCATTAACGCGCGGCAGCCGCGCGAGCCAATGTTCGAAGGTTTGCCGCGCGTAATGGATACGCGCCTTGAGATTTACAACCCAACATTTAATACTTATCACTTATGACATATGAAACATGGAAATATAATTGATTGTGTTATAAAACCATTCAAGATATATGATTTGACACCTAAGACTTATGAAGATGACCAACTTCCAACTTAAGAAGTGGATAATAAATTATCATAAATGAAAATAGGAGATGGGTATGTAAATGACAACCAGTTTCCCGCGATATTTGAATTTTGGGATATATTTTCGAATATTATTATTTGTTGGTGTGTAATTATTTGGTTCAACTTATTCAGCAGCAAATTGCTTATGTTGTACTGACTACTATGTACATGTCATCATAGAGGAAGAGGAAACCAGCGATGTACTGTGGAAAATTTACTGAAAAAATCGATTGGCATGGAATTTGAAGGGAATTTTATAAAAACTAGATAATTCCAAACTTTATTGTCGTATTTGTGCCTTGATGGAAAGCATAATTATTCAGATACAGAATCCAAAACATGCTGGAACAGAATACTTCTCCTACAAGAAGACTTTGACACTGATGGCTATCTGTGATGCATCTACATTGATGTAGGCTGTCCAGGATCAAATCATGATGGAAATGTATGCCGTAATTATATTTTCCATTTCTACCTTCAGTTTCCAAGATTTGGCAAAAATTTTTCCAGGCAGTTTTCCTGGCGAGTTTAATTAAGAATAAGTGCTTTTTTATCATAAATATCTGAATTGTTTAACTTGTTAAATTAATAGAACATCGTCTACGACACGAATAATATTGAAATGAAATTTTCAACAAAAACAAACAAAAGTGGACAAAAACAATAATAATAGATACATATGTTAGAACTCGCCAAAATTTTAAAATGATTTGTTCCGTGTCAAATATCCATAAATCTTAAGGTTTTTTATAACAGAATCAACTCATCTCATGTCTTAAATCTCAAATGTTAGGTGACAAATCTTGAATGTTAAAAGTTTTTATAAAGTCACCCTAAGGGAGATTATTATCAGTAGTAATACCATAAGTGCTTCAAAATATTCGGGTTATATAAATCGATAACTTGTTGGATAATTTCAAAGAGTGTCAGTTTGACAGTTAGCGGGAGATTTATTCTGTTACCATAATCAAAAAGACTAATGAAGATTTGATTAATTGATAGATATACTAATGAAGACATTTAATTTTTTTATTTACCTGTTGCACTGGTTGCGCCACGCGAAATTGGTGTTGCCGCAATCCGGATTGGGACACTTCCAGTCGCCGTCTCGACCTTCACGGTCTCTGCCGCCACCTCCACCACCGCCCCCGCGACCTGAAAACATAATCATGATTATAGTTGATAATTCGAATAAGAATTGAAAATGTATACATTATAACTGAGAACAAAATAGAATAAGTTTTTTAAAGCAGGACTCAAAGAAAAAATTTTTTCAAGATGAAAAGTTTATATATTTCGAAAATAAATGTAGGAAAAACAAAGAATATATAAAACTTCGACACTCTGTAAATCGAAAACAAAGCTCCCACACTAAACTTTTCATCTGGAAAAAGTGTTGAACTTCTGTTAAAAAAAACAGCGCTACTTAACAACAAATATATATATATATACAACAAATGAAATAAAATAAGGAATAACATAAAATAATGTAAGAAAGTTCAACATACGTGCTACCATTAGAACGTTTATACATGAACGGATGTTGGTTTTTTATGACATTATTTTTTTATCTCTAATAGAATTTAACATAATGATTGTGGAAATGCCAATATCTTGTTCTATCAATTGACCATCATCCATTTTTCTTCATTACACTAAAATATTCTTTTCCGTTTTTCCCTTTTTCCAAATTTAGAAAATTTGATTCTTTCAGACAATATTTCAAACAAAGGATGACAAGTCATTGTTCAAATGCAGTGATTTGATTGATTACTTCTTGAGTACTATTTTAGGTTTCATCAGTATAAATTACTCTGATTGTTCCTTATTTCTTATACTCCAGTTTTGAAGTGCGTTTTTTTCGAGTCAAATGTTTACTTCAACATGACAGTCGGCAATCGATAAAAAAATATATGTTGCGTGAAAAAGATTAGTGTTTCTCTAGACAGGATACACGTGAAAGCATCGAGTTTGCCTTCAGTGAGTTTTATAAAGAACATTATCTGCTCCCATCTTAAAATCAAAGGATACTACATGGAAGTACCCCCGAGAGCGGATGAGAGCGTAGTGTATCTGATGAGATTCGACAATTCTCATGAACATGCTTGGTTATTTCGAATGCTTCACGCGTCAATGTGTTTACTGCTTCATGGGATATGACACTCATTATCTTCTTGATTTTAATTAACAAGATACGAGACAAGTATTTTAGGGTTATTTAAAAGAAAAAGAGCAATTCGAGAAGATTCAGGGTGGATTCAAAAATTTTTTTTTAGAAATTCATAATAGAAGCGTAAAAGGGCCTTTATTTCTTAATGTTTAGTTTTCACTGTAATTCTCTGTTACAACTCTGATTATTATCAAATTCCAAGTTACAACTCAGGAAATTATTAATTTTTCAGAATTCAATGATATTTCGAGTTGAAACTTGGAAATTGGTAATATTGGGACTTAATTAATATTCCGAGTAATAAAAAATAATGACTTCTACGCTTTAATCCTAACTTAAAGAAATTACAATCAACTCACTATTCAAACAAAGTAAATTGGTAAACACTTGTATCTCATTTGATACCTTGGGACTATATCATTCGCTAACGAAGATATAAGTACACAATTTCTTTCATATTTTCAAATCATGAATAGTTTTCATTTTGTGAGGAAATCATGATATGTATGTAATCATTTAAAAAATCAGAATCCATTCCTTTCTATATCACACAAAAGTGATATTTTGCAAGCAGAATAACATGTAAATTTTCTGCATCTAAGATTCCTACATTTGGATCGAAAAACCGGGAGATGATTCGCATTTGATTCCACGAATCATTTGTCAAGAATAGCTAGTGGTTTTCTGTAAGGAATTTCGTCCTTATAATTACCACCACCAGCATCTTGGACTGAAAACTGTTTCATGAGTTGTTCAGCTACTGCAAATTTGAAATCTATATAGTCCTTTATTGGCAAACCTTAACATTTTCCCTCAGCTCTTTACTGAAGTCAACTTACAGGAACACTCAAAATATATGAAATGATAAAAAGCTGATATTATGGAATTACTTATCAATTGAATGGGATATAATATGATTGTTGTACAGATCCAAGGTATCACCTATTCATTGTATTAATTAAGAATCCATCTATAATAAAAAATCTCAATTATTCATGTTTATTTTGTTATTGATTTCAATATTTCAACTGTTTTTTTGAAAGGTTATTCTCTCTCTTTTTTGAAAGGTTATTCTCTCTCTTTTTTGAAAGGTTATTCTCTCTCTTTTTTGAAAGGTTATTCTCCCTCGCAGTACAATATACAACAAATATGTCAATAGACCGCGTAAATTGGCAACGGCGTAATTGGTAACGGCGAAAAGGATTTTCATGTGATTATCAACGGGTTATATCTTCTTAAAACGATGCTAATCACGAAAAAAAATCATATTCATATTCATTACTATCTTAGTGCTCGTAAACAGTGCATGGAAATAAATGATGCCATTTCATCTAGTCAAGATGTTCTCCGTGGTGTACCGTAAAGCAGTATTCTGGGTCCTATTCTGTTTGTGATCTTCACAGCAGATATTGTTGATAATTTAGATAAGAGCTTTAATATTCATTTATATGCTGATGACGTTCAAATATATGGTTCATGTGATCATAAGGATGTGAATGAACGAATCAGAGATTTGAACGAAGTACTTGTGAATATTAGTAGATATTCTGTTGAACATGGTCTCCTGATGAACCCGAATAAATCACAAGCGATTTGTTTCGGCACTAAGGCATTGACAGCTAAATGCAAATCTCGACAGAACAAAGCTATCAGTATAAACAATGTTACGGTGGATCTTCAAAGCAAGGTGAAAAACTTGGGATTCATCATTGATGAAAATCTCACATTTGGTCCACAAATTCTCAATAAAATTCGAACCTGCTACTTCAAATACAAAGCCTTGTGTAAATTAAACAATGTTTTGCGGCCTATCACCAAATGGAATCTGACTAATTCACTTGTTCTTACACACATTGACTATTGTGCTCCGGTTTACTATCATTTTGTTACTGATAATATGTGTAATAGATTACAAGTACTGCAGAATAATTGCTTATGATTCTCTTATACCAATTTCAGAAGACGTTATCATATAACGCCATTTACAATGAAATGAAAATTGTCAAAATTGACAGACATGACCTGTTTATATGCATCAATTAATTATATGGTGTTGTCTACTAACACTCCCAAGTACTTTCATGAACTACTTGTCAAGAGATCTACAATTCATGCAGCGAATCTTACAAATGTCAATTCCTTCACTATACCACAACATCGTTCATATAAATTTCGAGGTTGTTTCGAATATATTGCACCAACGTTAATAAATATGTATGGGAATATCTTCACAACTGAGAATATTTATTGTTCAAAAAATCGTTCAAACGGTATATGTTATCTACGGAATGAATATCACTATTTTTCTATAAAACTTGTTTCTGTCTATTTTGTTGTCCCTCATGTTATTTATTATTATTGTCATTATTTTTTTCACGTTATGCTTATGCATTCCATCAAGTTTATAATTATATTATTAATACTTAATGATGTACATTTAACTAGGGCAAATATAAAAAATGGCTTGCCAAATATTTGCCTATTGAGGTACCAAGATTTTTAATCTCATTTGCTTATATGTCAGTGTGATTTTGTACTTCAATAAAAAACATTATTATAATTATTACATGATAACCTGGTACCGAAGAGGATAAAGGTATCAAAATCATAACAAAAAAAAAAGATTAATAAAAAAGCGTGTGCATAAAGCCACCTTATAATTCAACAACAAACATGAACTCAAACCAGAGACAGAAAAAATCTCACCTCCGCCATCCCTGCCGCCTCCTCTGCCGCCCCCGAATCCACCGCCGCCGCGACCGCCGCCTCCTCTACCACCACCCCTATCCCCACCGCCCCCACCACCCCCACGTCCCACACTCCAGTTGTCCCGCTTGGTGGCCAGCTGCACCTTGACGACGCTGCCTCGGAACTCCTTGCCGTCGAACCACGAGATGGCCGATTGGGCGGCGTCGGCGTCGTCGTACGTCACCGTCGCCTCGCCCTTGCTCTGGCCCGAGATTTTGTCCTTGTACAGCCATATCTTGCGTTTCTGCGTGCGCTTGTCCATCTGGAACGGGACACAGGGTGACATTGACTCTCGGGATGTTGAGATTTTGATCGTTGTTAGAATCGAAATGTGAACTGATGTAGCAGCAGAAGCAGATAACTCATCAAACAAATTTTAAAAAAAGGAAGATAGTTATTCAGAACTGAAGGTTTATACAGGGTCACTCACGGTCGATGGTACCTTAGAAGTTTACGGAGAACGGGATGTAGGATTATTCTGAAAATTTGGTTTCTTGGGTAATCAGTTCTGTTCTATCGATCTAAAATATTTTCAGCTTTTCAGCGTTGCGACGTTGCCGCTTCTACCGAAAAGTAGCAACAACTTTGTTATTTCAAATGGAACACCCTGTATTTTCTTACATTCTCGAAATCTCCCTGGGCCCCTATTCTTGAATTCTAGGGAGTAGACAAACTGATAGAAAAGTGTGAAGGAAATATATCATTCATCTATCAAGAAGTGAGATAGTTGTTCTGTTTTCTACTCCCTAGAATTCAAGAATAGGGGCCCTGAAGAGCTGATTTCGTCGATCTATCATACTATGGTTCTAGGGTGAATGATTACAGAGATATAGGGTGTGAAAAATCGAGATTTTTTAACTTGAGGAATTTTTTGTGCCGAAATTATCCATTATTGCTAAAAAAGGCTTACATGTCCCTATCTCAACTTTCCATTTACTATCGATTGATATTTAATTGAAACTAATACAGAGTGGTTCAGAATTTTGGGTTTTGCACCACCCTGTATTTGTTTTTTACCTATTTTGAAGAACCAATATTACTCATTTCATCCCTGTAGGTATTCCAATTATTTTTATGTGTATCCAAATCTTTGATTAACTTTACCAGATGCTAAGATGCTATTATTAGCGATATTTGCTTAGTACGCTGATGATTTTATCAATTTTCAATGTTCAACTATAGAAAATCTATCAAGATTCAGGTAGTTATGACTGAAATTCCACTTAAAATTCTACGTAATACCAGAAACATAAAATCACCTGGTTTGACCATATTATCTACAAAAAAATAATGGAAAGCCAAAACACTTAAATAATGAAATGTCATATTATGAATAAATGCTAACAGCAAATAAACGTGAAAATAACTTTTTTACCAAATAAGAAAATTGAATTTTTTTGCGTTACAATATGGAGAAATTCATAAAAATCAATGACACTTATTCATTGTGACTTGTTCTTTCCTACAAGATGGCGTTGATAAGTTTAAAATTTTACGTTCTATAGGTAAATGGCTCGGTAAATGCCATCAATTTGTTTTTTCAAAAAGACTAGATTTTATTAAATTTTTCGCTAAAACGATGAAAATCCAATAACTGAAAATGAAATAGACGGCTTGTCATTCAAACACGAACAGTCAAACTCGTCAATAATTTGCGACAGCAATAGTGTCAGAAATATAGGATTTGTCCATTTTCAACATAGAAATGTTTGATAATTAAAATTTGTGATGGGGCATAGCTTTCAATGTACCAAAATGTGAAAAATTAATAAAAAAATACCCGATGAAGTGTCATTTGTTTCGATGAATTTTTTCAAACTTCATAAAATAAATCCATTTTTTCTGCCTCTTCCAACGTTTTTTTTTTGGCATTAGCACTCAGTCTTTTTGCCACAGATTGATTTTGTTTATGCAACTCATTTCAATAAAACACGTTCTTTCTTAGCCGGTCTTGCCCAAATTCGACGTTTTTACGAACTTTTGCCGCTTATATCACAAAAACTGAACATACAAAATCATTCTCACTTTTATTTCTGCATTTAAATGAAAAATATTTCAGTCATTTGCAGATGTACATGTACATGAAAAAATGTAAGAGAATAGATGAAGCGTGTTAATTGAAAAAAATAATTATATATTTAAAAACAGCACCACTCTCATTTTCTTTTTACCTACACCTCATGTAAACTGTACATATTTTGAAATTCAGGAAATGTCAAAAATGTCTTGCTGAAGCCGAGCCAAGTATGTTTCAAATACTTCTAGTTGAAATGTCACAGAGGGGATAAGTCCATTTGATGAAATACAACAAATGTTGAATAGCCTCTGTATTCATATAGCGAAATATCAAAATTGAACTTGATCAATAGGAGATTCAAGCACAGAGTGCTATTCGCATAAAATATATCATCATCCACAATAATCAAGGAGTAAGCTTGTCGTAACTCACCTTAATTATACCAATCGCACCGAAATGCTGGCCAATGTCTTCCTCATCCAAATTGGGGTCCATCCCAGAAATGAAAATAGTGTCTTGTTGGACCACCAGGTTTTCACTTCCTGTAATACCACAATACAATTAATATTGTTTTCGCAGAAATATATTCATAATACAACTCGAATATTTCCAGGAATAACTTTTCAACAAGTGCCCGCCAAAACGCAAATGAACCTTCTATAGAACCAACATATTACCGCAATCTCCATTACTTGCAGCGTGCAATTCAACTACATCACATAGGACATCAAAACACGTGACGTATTCAACTTTCATTGCCGAAATTATTTTATGTCTTCTTCAATTCATCTAGGGCCTGAACAGTAATACCAACCGAAAAATTTTCTGGTGCAGGCTTTTTGACACCTCGATACCCGCAACCTTAGCATATTTTACTCATCCGCATGTTTAAGGTACCGCTTTCTAGAATTGCATTGGTACTACCGCAAATACGTGAGGTTAACAAGGGCTCCTCTCAAGACAGGATTTTTTAAAACCAACTTTACCAGGTGGCGCCACCACCACGCAAGGTATCTAAGTAACCATAAAAGCTAGCAATTTTTGTTGCATTTGTCATGTAATGATTATTTTTGACACAATCAGCCGAGACTATCACTTTTGCATATATAAAGCTGGAAGCAGACCATATTATCTCACTGTGGTGTCACATGACTACGTTGTTGATTTATTTGTTCGGAGAAAATACCATCTCCAGATAATTGTATTCCATCATTTCTTCTGAGAATACTAATAGCTGATACATCTGCGAAAACATTAATAGAAAATGGGAAACAGCGAAACAGGTGAAAGATTGTTAGTCAAGATCTGAGAACAGGCCCAGAAATCAATGAATGTTCGTTGTTTTTGCGGTGTTGATAATCCTCCGACCAGTTGGAACTCCACTTGACTCAGTTACTGAATTTTATTGCAGGTTATTTCAATTTTGGAATATTCTCGTTATTCAAGATACCAAGTTTCAATTCGCAAAAATATCGCGACATATCTTTTCCATTTTTCAAAGTGAGCAAAACCATGACATCAGCTTCGCTATAATTCTCAAGTCTGCTCAAAATGATAAGTATTTTTTATTTTATTTTAACACTCCCATTATTTCAATTCATCTTAGTGGGGAAACTCTCACTCTAAATCATTATACGCATCTTGGTGTATATCATCAGTCGTAAAATTTTTCTTCTTTCGCCATAACGATAAATATTGTATATTTAAAAACGCTAGAAGGGTTCGTAGATAGGAAAAGTAACAGACCAAGAACTCATCCAAGACATATGAACAAATGAATAATTCAACATGAACGCATAACGATTTTCAAGAGCATTATATATACTATAAATACCAGCTATCCAGTTACCATTAATATTGATACTTGTAATTCAACGTTACTATTCGATTTAGCTCCTAACTTGTTATAAGTATCGACTATTTGAAACTTTTTTCAGAATGTGCATATACATATTATTCTTCACAGAAACGACATTATTAGAAAATGTATCCCATAATGAAATATAGATAGGTGTTCGATTTTCGTGAAGTGCCTCCGTTGTATCATAGTATCACCTTGTGAACTATTTCCAATGAAACCAAAACACTTTAGGAAACCATATTTGTAACCATCATTCTCGCATTGTGCGTTTGTTCTATATTTCGTCAGACCTTAAGTTCACATCACCAAATGTGAAACCAAATTATCAATCAACTGGAACATTGTAGATTCTTGAGATTCTCTATATCACATTCAGCTTTTTACTAGAGATTATTTCAATGTACTCAATTCATAACATTGTAGAGGCGCCACATTCGTGGTATTTGTGAATGTTTATTTCATAAGGGCCGATAGGCGACATAAGAAAGCTTATTCATCACTTGAATGTGTAGCGACGTATCTCTAAAGAAAATATCTAATTCATATAGAAAGTTAACGTGAAAAGTGATACAAACAGAGCTAGAGTATACCCTTTAGTATGTACAAGGATTAGCAAAAATGATTTATTGGGCGAATTCTGGTTACAACTGACATAGACATCAACTTTGAATATAACACTGGATTTTTACTTTTGTGAATTCCTTGTAAATTCTGGATACAATAGATCATTTCATTTACTTCTATGTATATTAACGAAAGAAAACAATGAATTGCATACTAGAATAAAAGGATTTTACAAATGCAAAAATCTACAGTGTTATGGTATAACCGAAAATGTTTTTTTGAAATTTAGGATTTAATAACAAACGGATACCTAATATTAATTTTTAAATGATATAGTGCCGGTTGCATAAAAGCCCGTCAAGCCTTCTGTTACCTTAACGTGGGATTAACTCTGCTAATGCGCGAGCTAAGGCATGCGTTGCCGTGGTTATAAACAAATTAAATATTTAATCGTCTGTCAAATCTTTATGCAACCGGCCCTAACAATTGTAGATACTTTTTTGCTAGCTCTGTATATACCCAAACCAACAAACATATGTTTTACAACTATGATCAAACATCTTGGAAACAATGAAAACTAAGAGAAATATTTTTGAAAAGCAAACAGAATTGATTAGATCAATAATATTCATTATTAGACATTCTCTAACATATCCGACTTCACGATGTTTCGAAATGACAAGTGAGAGGAAAAAACGCCACTTTACAGGTAGTCTCACCAGAATTTTCAATTTCAATAAAAAAATATAGAATTGACACATTCACAAATGAAAAAAAAATAAGTATTATATACTTCCCAGATTTTTATTTGTGGAAAATCAATCATGAGTCATGTTAACTGCAATACAATTCATATACGGGGTCCTTCACGATATTTTATTGATTTCTGAAATCGATGAGAATTTTAATATTTGACGCACACTATGCTGTTATTCAGATGTTTGTAATATGGTAGATGTAGCACTCAAAATTCAAAATAGTCAAGCAAATACTTCAAGAGTCGCCTAAACAAGATCTGAATATTCAAGATTTTATGAGAACTCTTCAAAAAACGTACACATGGTTAACAGTAATTTTACAAAATATGTTTGGATATCAGGTTTGATATTTTTTCGTTATTAAATCTCGATAAATCATGGATGGTAATTGTCATTTTGAAAAGTCGGATTTCATTTTTCCAAAATAAATAAATGTGGCAGCAATTTTCAATAGATTTTGATTAACAGTTTTTCATCTGCCATAAATTTAGAAAAACCGGAATTACTCAAGAAAGAAGAACTTTCAATATGCGAAGTATATCAAAACAATTAAAAACCATCCAGAATATCGAAAAAGCAATAATATAAAAGTTGTTCTGTAAAAGTGAAAGAAATATTTTAGCTGGAACGAGAACTGTGGCGACACCCGTATACAAATTTTCCTTGGATCCCACGAAATTACTAATTTCAAATGAACAAGATTAAAAAAAATGCGGAAAAAATGCAGTACTTTTTTTTCGACGTCACTATTATAAGAATGTCATTTCATAGATTTTCATTCCAAAATAAAAGGCAAATAGTACGGGAGGTATCGTTGCATTTTGCAAGGAATCTATACCTAATACATTTCAATTTTCAGCCAAGAAATAATCATCACTTGTACTGAAAAGGTGGATTATTATACGTCAATCGGTATACGACCGATCTCATTTAGCCCACCAACATTCGTCAGTCGAGAAACTGTCAAATGCAACGCCACCTTCCGTACATTGGTTCTCTGATATCGAGACAACAATAAAAAATACTTGGGTGAGACCACCAAAACCGCGCCATCGACCATTTCGAACGAAGTAACATCAAAACCAAATATAAATATTGTAGAAAAAATGCACCACTGCCGATACACGACGGTGCTTTTACCTTTATTATAACCACCACCACCACCCCTGTTGCCGCCTCTAAAACAGAAATTCGTCATCAGTAGCTGTTCGATACGGGGGGTGGATTAAGACGCTGCGCAACCTCCGTAGATTCATTAACCTCGCGTCTAAAACCTCTGCTCCTGGGCGGGGAATTCTGTGGGTATACCTGTCCTGCACCTGTCCAGTCTATCGTCCGTCAGTCAACGTCAGTCTTGCCCCGTTCACCCAACAGAAATGTTCTTTATTTTTTCCGACAACGTAAATTTTAATGGGGAAGTTTCAGAAATAGTGGAAACGCATGCGCATCAGTACTCCTTCATGAGGTTTTGACGCATCTTCCATAAACGCCAACAAACCTCACGGAAACATGTTTCATTCAATTTATCGAAATACGGTATAAACTTCTTGAATGTGGAAAGGATGATTAACAAATTTCGAAAGGGTGTCACAGCCGACCGAATTCGAAGATCAAATAACAAAAAAAAAATCAACAGCACAGACTGCAGTGGTACTCATGAGTGGCAACAAAACTTGGTTTGACGTTTATACTCTTATGTTGTCAAACTAGCCGCATTCTAGCAAATGTCACCTTTCTGGGTGATTCTAGTTATCGAATTAGGTCACATTCTACATTCGAATGACCATCCATATTGAAAATATCGAAAGTATCGGAAACACTATAGATATGACCTTTTAAATGACAGATATAGTAAGTAAACTATTTGTGATTCTGACTTCAACAAGTTAATTCTATGTGGAGCATGATCTATGAAAATAATAGTTAATTGTTGCACAAAAAATCGATTTTTAATACCTGAAGTGTCATTTTGTAGATACACAATGATTGACCAAATAGCCATCAATTTCAGCTGCTATAAACAGCTAATTTCAAAATTATAGTTCATTGTGGAACCATTCGTTTTCAAAAAGGAACTCACCTCCCCGAATTTTTCCTTTTGATTATACAATTGAAACATCATAATATATTTTCTCCAATCTTGTAATCGTACGACTTGATTGTTCAGCCGCGGTTATGCAGACTGTTGAGTAGTCAGCTGTGGACTGTTGAATATTTTTCACAGTAACGAATTTCCTATCCATATCAGATTCAATATCAAATGAAAATCTCACCAGTTAGTTGAAATCAGTAACAGCAAGATTACAATCAGTTGTAGCTTTTATAGCTGTGATTCAATCTGAAAGTTATCTATTGGGTATACTTTCTCACACTTTATCACAAAAAGCATTAATAATACATTGCCAGTCGATTTCTCATCAACTCGTTTCTGGGTCTGAGTACATATTTTTAAATTACAACTACCAATATTAAGACATTCTTCCACACTGATTTTGAAAAGCCTAATGTTGACAAGTTTTTTACATGAAGACAGTGAAGTCGCAGTTCTAGAACTAATGATGGTTAGTTTTTTACCAACTGTTAATAAGTTAAGCCTTTATATACGCTTGAATCGACACGCCTACAGAAATATAAAACTATGATAAAAGACACTGATCTCTTCACTTATGAAACAAAACTAAAACCACATATGAAACTTCCCCATTATTCACTTCTGATCAAACCTTCATAATACTTCTTGTGTTGCCAATAAAGCACCTTGGTCGATTGTACTGTTTTTCAAACACCTCGCAGACACAAAAACTTCTCTTGTTTGTTACAACCAGAACTTTTGTCAATATGAATAACCCAAGGGATGTTACACGGAATGATACCAGTCGTAGTTTTTGCAACTTTACGGAATAATACCAGTCGAAGTATTTGCAACTCTTCAGACACTCAATTAACCGGTTGTACCCAATATTCAGTACCAGAACCTTTCCTGGTAATTGATTACCCAGTGTTTCAACCCTTATCACCAAAATGTATACAGTCATGTCAAAAAAGGGGATCAATTATAGAATCTAGCTCTGAAAATTTAATCACACATTAGATTATAATTTTTCACTACAAGTACAATGTCAAGATTAAACGTTTATATAGATTGTTGTGATAAAAACCATAGTCAAAGTCTATTTAAACTGGCTGGACCCTCTGAAGTTTATGACCAATCAGATTACCTTCACCTCAAATGTTTATAACAAATTGACCACAATTAAATCATAAGCCAACATCTACCATTTTTGAATTGAGTGAATTTGCTATTGTAAACAAAATTCAATCTGTTATTTAAGACGTAAGTTAAGGTACCAAGTTACAAGTATTATACCTACAGTGCCATTCTTTGAATATTATGTCTATTTTGCTTGTTTTATCACATGTAAGTGTAAGACCATAAAAGTTTTTCATGTGTAATTGTAAAATCAAAATATCTAATTTTATCAAATAGTTATATTGTTGTTTTGGAGGAGACAATATCTAAAAAATTTTGATGCACTCATAACAGCGTTAAAAATCAATCACAACACCATTTCACTGCTTGGTTGGAATTTATTATGACGTGTGGTGATAGTGGTGATAGATATATATTTGAAATACTTGAATGAAGTTCAGTATCCAATTGAGGGTTATGTAAATTTCACTTGAAATTAAGAAATTTCCAAATTAAATATTGTTTTGTTAGTGTAATTCCAAACACTTCCTTTATTCATTTTATCTCTAAATCTACAGACTGCAAATTTTGACAAATTTGAAGGTATTCAATTAGTGTATCTGCATAAGCCCATACATCCAGGAAGGCATAAAAAAGATACATCTGACCACAAAAAGGGCTACAAACACGAATGTCACACCTAATCAACCAGATGCTTACATTTTGGGTCCTACAAATTGCAACTCCTCAGAATCTGAGAATAGGTGCAGAAATCAATTAGCTGATAACCATGTTCAGGAAATACTGCTTCTTTGCTTCTTGACATTCATCATTTTAATTATCAACTCAACACTCAACTCATTAAATAATTTTTCACATTCTTAGCTAAATCACCCTGTATGTATTGTATGACCAACAAATTTACAGTTGCTGTCAAGAGTAGAAGTGGAAAATAAATGGTCAAGATTTTTTTATCCATCAGCCTGTGCTGAAAACATTGGAACATGGAATATTTGGACAATAAAGTGAAAGTAGTGAAATAAGTAATTTTTTGATTATGGTTAAATTATTCTACATCTCAGGATATCTGTTGGCACTTTAGTCCTAATTGATATCACTTTCAGGATATTTTTCTATAAACACACCAATCAGTCTTCTCAATATCACCCCTTGGCAGAGGACTACATCTCAAAAAATAAACTATAGCCTTCCACACCAATTCACCATTCATTTGAGAGACTAACTTCAAAAACAGTAATCAAAATATGAAGACTCACCCAAAGCTATCCCTCCTATCATCTCTTCCGCCACCGCTACTCCTATCTCGGCCCCCTGGAAATGTCAAAAATCACTTGTAAAGCATTTATTTGAGTGATTTTTCAATTATAGATTCAAATAAAACTTCAAGGTCTTTACCTCCGTAGCCTCCGCCACTGCCTCCATAACTCCCGGAGCCTCCGCCGCTTCCGCCGTAACCGCCGCCGCTAGAATAACCACCACCTCCACCATTTGAGCCGTAACCACTGCCGCCAGACTGATAACCACCCCCTGAAACAGATGTCCAGATTTAAATAAACTCCAATAGCCAAACTTTGGAATTTCCTAAAATTTGTTATTTTTTTCACCAAATTTACTTTTGTATCCTGAAATAAATTCACCTGACTCAATTAGATTTGTAAGAAATTATTTATCCACAAAAACATGTGAAAACAGAAATTACTCAAAAATGTAACACTTTAGATATGATGTAATGCATTGAGTAATATTGGAATTCATTAATTATTCCTCATAGGTATATTTATAGACTCAGTTTGTCATAGTTAAAGTACCATATTTCTAATTTTCAATAATTTTGCTGATATTCAAATTGCCTTGATGGTGAATTTATAAAATCAACTGAGAATTTGAATTAAAAATCAATTAACCTCTTGAGTGGCTTGAACGGATAAATCCGCGCATCAAAGAATTCCACATAATGGCTATGGCGGATATATTCGCCATGACAAAATTGTATGAGCTCTCTCTGGATAAGCCGAATACGTCCGCATGCGACAAATTACATTGTTATAAAGAATTCGAATAACGTGTTGTCGCGATAGCCAATCGAAATCTTTTTATTTTTAGCCTGTATTGGGAGGCGAATTGGCGTAAAGCGAGCAGCATCATTAGTGTTCAGAGACGCGTTTGAATTGAATGAATATTCGTAAAAAATAACCATAAATAATGTCTGAATCGGATAGTGAAATTAGTGACTATGAGGACAAACTCACAAGTTCTGACGAGTCAGAAGGGAGCTCCGAGTATAGCGAGGAGAGTATGGATGAATCGGAACCAGAATCAGATGAGCATGAGGTGACTTTTGATATGCCTTGGACGGAAAACGGTATTCCTCGTCCTGCATTTCCATTCACAGAAAACTCTGGATCACAGATGAATTCTGATGATATAATGCAAATATTTGAGCATTTTTTTGATGATCGTATTATTGACCATATTGTTGAAGAAACCAATAGGTTTGCCATTCAATTCATCATAAATAATAATGATAAAATCAAGCCTAACTCCAGAGTGAGGAGATGGAAACAGACTGATAAGGACGAAATAAGAACTCTCATAGGAATAATGATATTACAGGGCTTGTGTCCCAAACCAGAATTCAAAATGTATTTTTCTCGGCGACAAAGTATCGAGACACCATTTTTTCCTAGGATTATGACTGAGAAAAGATTTCATCTTCTTCTGAAGTTCTTACATTTTGTTGATAACTCAACTCTGCACGAAAATACAAGCCAGAGAAAACTGGAAAAAGTTTCGCCAATTTTGAACCACCTAAAACAAAAATTCATGACATCTTACATTCCGGACCGGGATGTTGCCATTGATGAATCTCTCATAGGATGGAAGGGTAGGCTAGGCTGGAAGCAGTATATACCATCAAAACGTAAACGATTCGGCATGAAATTATATGCTTTATGTGAAAGTTGTTCAGGTTATATGTTCAACTTTATTATCTATACTGGAGTGGATACAGAATATTTGGAGGCTTATGCAGGGGAACCAATTACTTCAAGAATAGTTTTTTCACTTGTTCACCCATTACTAGGCAAGGGATATCGACTCTTCTTAGACAATTTCTACACAAGCGTCGACTTAGTTGATAATCTCGTGAAAAATAGAACTGACTGCATAGGCACCATGAGAATAAATAGAAAAAACGTTCCATCGGATATGAAGAAAAAACTTTCCAAGGGGGAAACAATTGCAAGATACAGAAAAAAAATCATGGTACAGAAATGGAAAGATAAGAAGGATGTTTTGATGATTACCACTATTCATGACGAAACTATGGAAAAAATTCAAACTAAAAACGGAGAAGTTGAAAAGCCTTCGTGCGTAGTGGAATATAACAAAAAAATGGGTGGTGTAGATCTCACTGACAATTATCTTCACTTCTACAACACTTCAAGAAATAGAGTAAAAAAATATTATATCAAAATTTTTTGGCATTTCTTGAGTGTAACGACACTAAATTCATATATAATATATAAAAAAAATGGTGGAAAGCTGAAAAGGATAAACTTTCTACTTGAACTCAGTGAGAGAATGATAAAAAAATATTGTATACCAAATCAAACAGCTCAACGAAGAACAAAGACCCCTATGCCATGCAGATACATTGAGCGACATTTTCCATCAATCATTCCTCCCACTACAAAGGCTAAACCAACAAAAAGGTGGGTTACTGATCTCATAGTATATCTAATGCATAAGTTCATTGGTTTAGATAGTCTATAAACTGTATATTTTCAGGTGTGCTGTATGTGCCACCAAAAAAATCAGAAAAGAGTCAAGGTACTGGTGTAAAGAATGTTATACAGGGTTATGTCCGGCTCCATGTTTCGAGATCTACCATACTTCCGGATGACTTTTGCCTGTAACTACCGAATGAAAAATTGTATGTAACACAAATTATCTATCTCATACTATTTTATTCAATAATTTTTTTTTCAGATGGGGTAGTGGTGAGAAAATTATTTTTGGTTTCCTGGAGAATTCTTCTTGTTTTTGAATATTTAAATATGTTTCTATAATGATTCGATTATTATATACTAACCTCCTTCAATTGTGTATCATTTCGTACAAATATATTATATAAATCATGTATCAGTGAGATTTTCGAATGGCTATGACGAATAAATACATCATAATTCAAAACAATGGCTTAGACGTATATATCCGCATGCGACAAAAACTGCGGCCATCTCCGATGCAGTTCACGTTTCTGTTGTCGGCCACTTAAGAGGTTAACAACTACACCAACTAAGGAGATGTTTATAAACATCATTTTAGAATTAGCTTTTTATTGTTTTGTGCCTGAAATTCAGAGCAAAGAAATGGGTCTGTGTTCAAATATGCCTTATGTGCATGTGGTCAATTCATAATTATTGTTAATAAAATTCTTAGTTGAAAAGATGGAATGTTGGGTTTATAGATTCAACTAAAGTAACAACTAAGAATTAACAATTAATAATTAGGAATTAACAATTGGGAAGGATTTTATACAATGCAATTAATAATTAAGAATCAGATGTTGAATGTTACATGATTGAAAGCTCAATTTCAAATTGTTGAATTGAATGATATTAATAACTGAATGAGCAAAATCCGAAAAAACTAAAAACTCCTGAACCTGAAAACCATAAACACTAATAGAAACAATGACAAATGTTGGCATTCCAACGATTCTAATCATTTTGCGCGTTCTGTCCACAAAATTTCTTAATTCTTAGTTGTTAAGTTGAAAGTTGACCAATTTCGTCATTCTTAATTATTAATTTAATTGACACATGTAAATGTACAAACCCTCATGGTGAATTTATAAACTCAACTAAACAAAGAATTCCAATAACAATTAATAATTAACAGCTACATCAACTAAGAAGGTGTTTATAAACATCATTCAAGAATTAGGCTTTTTTATTGTTCTGTGCCTGAAGAGCGAAGAAATGGTTCTGTGTTCAAATATGCCTTATGTGCATGCGTTGAATTCATAATTGTTAATTCTTAGTTGAAAAAATGAAAGATTACAATCTTCTTAGTTGTTAATAATTATTAATTTAAATGACAGATGAATGTTTATAAAACCTCTATGGGATTTTCCTGTATTCATCTTTCTTAATTCTTAGTTGTTAATTTAATTCTTAGTTTAGTTGAGTTTATAAATCCACCATCAGACGTTCTCGTGTATTCAACATTCTTAATTCTTAGTTGTTAATTTAATTTTTAGTTTAGTTGAATCTATAAACCCAGCATTAGGATGAACTTTATATACAATACAATTAATAATTGAGAATCAGGTGTTGAATGTTTCATGATTGAAAGCTCAATGTCATTTCAAAGTGTTGAATTAAATAATATCATTAAAACTCGTGAACTTCAAACCCAAACACTATTAGGAACCATGGATATTGATGCTATACCATGCCCGCCAAAACTTTTAAAGCAACAAATGATAGCATTCTAATCGTTTTGTGTTTTATCCACATTTCTCAATTCTTAATTGTTGTTGAAAGTAAACCAACTTTGTAATTCTTAATAATCAATTCAAGTGACAGATGTAAATAGACGTTCATCTTGTGTATTCAACATTCTTAATTCTTAGTTGTTAATTTAATTTTTAGTTTAGTTGAATCTATAAACCCAGCATGACCATCTTCTTAGTTGTTAATTATTAATTTAAATGACAGATACAAGTTTATAAAACCTCGATAGGACTTCCCTGAATTCATCTTTCTCAATTCTTGGTTGTTAATTCAATTCTCAGTTCAGTTGAGTTTATAAATTAATAATTCAACAATAATGGGTTTCATTCTTCAATAAAGAAAAATAACAAAGATTCATGTTCACTCTGCTATTATTTGGTAACTGTTCAGATGAAGTTCTACCCTTTTGTTCATCTAATGATCAAAAGGACTATCATTCCCTGTTTTTATCTGCGACATAGAAGGAGGAGAATGGACTATTGAGAATGTTCATTTCCATGCCTATGTCGGATTTCACTGATTTCCCTAATTTCAAAATGTACACTATTGAAACTTATGTGTCAAAAATATCTACAATTACTAAACCTGATATTTATAGACATCATTTTTAGTACACAATTCTGAAGATCAGGATTTCACAATTCACATTTCCAATGTAATATTTACCTGAGTCCAGCAAAGACTTCCTTATATCCATAAGGATTTATGCTGATAAAACAAAACTGACAATTAATGACTTTTCAATAGGAACTAATATAATGTGTTCAAAAAGATAATAAATAGATTAGGCTGTGGAGACCCTAGAAATGCACTTCGATGAAAATAGCCAAAATTGTATCACATCCAAATCAAATCATGATATGACCATGGGCATCATTAACTTCATGTAGTTTGATCATGATTTCTGGGCTTGAGTGATTTTTTGTAAGGGGTATTGTAATCTCTAGTACTGAATAAAGTGTCTTTCTTTCAAGAGAAAGGCCAGAATAGAAAATACAAATTTAGACCCATACATAACAAGAGGAATACCAATTCCATTTTTATTTGAACATGATGGATATTTTTTATTTTGAAATCGATGTTGACAATAATAACTCGAAATTCTAGCTATTCATCAGATCACAGGGATGCTAGATCTATGCAGCAAATTGCTTGTTGGACTGACTGCAACATACTGAGGAAAATTTCCTGAAAAAATCGATATGCCAAACTGTACTGGTGTCCTTGATAGAAAGCATATTCAGATACATAATTTATAAAGTCACCCTAAATGTAAGCATCAAATGTATTTTGTAAAATTTTATTATCACACATTTGATACCACCCCGTTTTGACTTCAGATTCATGATCAAGTCAAAAAACTCAAGTTTAACCAAATAACCTTTTATCAACTCATAGGAGTGCTGGAAACAAAGAATTACCTAGAATAATTGTGTAGTGTATATGTTCAAAATAATAATAATAATTATTCACAGAACAAATACATTCATATACATTAGAATGGTGTTAAATGTGCAAATAAACTGTTCATTTCCTTGTAACAAATCTGCTCTCGGAATAAGATAATACCCAATGAAAGTGAAGACCACCTGGTAGCCATTTTGTATTCAACAAAAAGACGCCGATTGATAGAATTTACTCAACTCACTACATAATTCGAAAAATATTCTCACTGACCTTGCCCTCCGCCATAGCTGCTCCCTTGGCTTCTGCCTTGGCCCCAAGAGCCACCGCCACCGGAGCCCCCGCCACTTTGGGCGGAGGATCCGCCTTGGTAGCCTCCGGATCCCTGACCGCCGTAAGATGGGTATGAGGTAGCCGGAGGTGGCTGAGAATAATCTCCGCCATATCCTCCACCGCCGTACCCTGAAATGGTTTGTGAATTGTGAGTCCATTACGTTGATCCAAAAGCGTCGGTAGGAAAATATCAATCCGGGTAAGAGGAAAATGGGTGATCGGAATCGATAAAAATACAAATCTGACATAATTATGATAGATGAAGGAAATAAAGGTAGAAACTTACCGTCAGCCATTATGAGGAAGGAAAATTGAAAACTGAATTCAACGAAAACAACTTCAAGAAATGAATTAACGTTTTGTGCTGACGCCGACGTCAGGCAAAATGAAAGTGAACGAATATCAATATCACAAAACGATTGATAAAATAGAAAGAGCGAACATGGAACTTGACAGGGAACGGAGAAAGGTAATCTGTGTCAACACTGTCAACTGTGTACTTTTATGTGACTCTAACGTTCTGTGCTGACGTGCTGGAGAGACGAAAATCCCAGACCGTTTTCATTGAGTGATCTCTTTGGATCGGGCTACGGGCCAGTGACCCGTTGAGTTTCCGAAAATGCGTCATGACATGAGACAGCAACTTTTAGTTTTGCACAGAAGGACAAAATAACTGAAAACTGAAATGAAAGTGTCTTGCGGTAAGCCGGTGAGCAGGACGCGGGCAAGGAGAAGAAAGTTTAGTTTATTCTCCTTGAGACGGGATAGTAGGAAGTTAAGATCACAAAGCGAATCCCATTGGTAAAACTGCTGCCCTCTTTTTCTTTTCGACATGTATTAAAAGAAGAAAAATATACCCTTAAGGCCGTATTCGCCGTACACTATTAAGCTGAGCTTGAACTTGAGCTGAGAGCTCGCCAAACATAGATCTTATGAAGCATCTCAATCTTATTGCGTAAGCAATATAAGATCATGTCGCCAAACATACTAATGCCTAGTTCATGTTAGAACGATTGCGATTATTTTTATGCGATTCCGCAAATTTGATTGGATTGTCGGAAAACCTAGTTCATGTTGAAGCGGACAATCGCTTGAAGAAGAGTTTCTCCATCCCTCGAAGTCGTGAGTGGAAACAAAGGATAGAGACAGTTTGTTTCGTTCAAGATATTTCCAACAAATACATAACTTCATTTAATTCATATTCGTCCACATCATCCAACTCTCCTGTGAAGTAAACACCTCTTATTTTTGAACACATTTTCCTAATATAACCCTATTCCATTTGGAATTACAAATTCTGCGGAAATCGCAATAAAGTTCAATTTTTTTAAATGTTCATGTTGGAACGAATTCCGCAAATAAAATGCGATTAAAAATGGCGTCGCTTTTGTCGGAAGAAAGTTCAAAAAATTGAACTTTATTGCGATTTCCGCATAAATTGTCATTTCAAATGGAATAGGGTCATATTAAGAAAATGTGTTAAAAAAATAAGAGGTGTTCACTTCAGTGTTGATGTGGACGAATGTGAATTAAATGAAGTAATGTATTTGTTGGAAATATCTTGAACGAAACATACTTATTCCTCTATCCTTTGTTTCCACTCACGACTTTGAGGGATAGAGAAACTCTTCTTTTTGCGGAATCGCATAAAAATAATCGCAATCCTTCTAACATGAACTAAGCTTGAGCTTCAAGAATAGGAATCGCTGTTCTGTGGATTCGCTAAAAAAGTTGAAAACCCTTGGTTGAAAACGATGAACGTGCGATGAACCATCATAGATCTTTGATTGCTTACGCTAGATCCGGTCAACCGGTATCCAGGTTATTTGTTTTGTAGGTCCGGGAGGGTTTAAACTTGAAAGTACCAGAGATTGATTGGTCGTTTTTATTTTTCTATATACATATGTGTTGTACCACGTGATCATAGTACCTACTTTCTTGCAGACCCCAGAAAAAATATTACAGGATGCCGACACTGAAATATAACCAATAACTGGAACTGAGATTTCAGATTATGCGCCGACGGCGCCGACGCAGTAAAAGTAAAGGTACGAAAATCATGTCTTTGATCCATATATACAGGGTGTTCTAGTGATCATGTTACAAACTTCTAGGGTAGATAAAACACACGAAAATAAGAAAGAAAGTTCATGTGAACATGGGTCCGGAAACGCTTCTTCAGGGAGCTAGGGCCGAAAACATCGAATTGAAGGTTACGTCACAGAGTTACAGTAAACAGAGAAATCACTTGACTGCGCGGGAAATGTCTACCGAATGTCCTTGAAATTTTACTACGTTGTCAACTGTTCTGTCACAGAGTTACAGTAGTTTGATTGATGTTTAATAATTATCATACGTTTGTCGCTCACTAGAAAGCTACTCTTCTCCATGATGAAAACGCATGTCGATTCTTAACTTCAAACTTGCGCATGCGCATATTCGCGATTTGTCCCGCAGATTGTCATTTGTTTTAATTTTCGGCTTCAGCTCTGGTTGGCTCTGGTATCCATGTTACCTATTTGCCAGCACTAAGGTGTCTTGTAGGTACCTTGCCAGCACGCTGATGACATTGAAAAACAAAGAACAAAGACTATATTTTAAATTCCTCATGAGGTTAAAGTGGTTGATAAAAATTTAAAAAAATAATGTCGAAGGATTCAGAAAATCAAGAGAGTAATAAAATCTCAGTGATAAATTGCTTGAAAGATCTTGACTGCTGTTCTAGATGTATCGTCAGATTCCTCGGGGAAAGAAACCCAGACGAAAACCCTAAACCTTTTCTAAATGCTAGAAATTTTTTACTTGTAAGATTAAAAAGAATTTCAGTCGAGTGTAAAAAAAATAATAATTGATTTAATTTCAGAATATTACTGACACCAAAGATGCATTTACTGAGCCACCAATCAAAAGGCATAAAGAAAATCTTTGTAGAATATGCCTTGGTATTTTAGAAGATTCTACAATTGAAAAATATGTGGAATCTTTATCATTGGAAGATATGAAGAAATACAAGTATTCTGATTATCATCTACTTATAAGTTTACCAAAAACAATACTTCTTAGAGAGCATAGTTTACTGTTGTACTTGAAAGATCGTTTTCCAGTTATGTATGGACAATTTGAAAGTAAGAGTTTTTTTTTATTTTACTGAATTGAATGTAGATTGAGCAACATTCTACAATAGTCTGGAGTAAAAATGGCTTGATGATAATTTCTGTTAGCATTATTCTACCATTTAAAACAGAAGTTACAACTGAATATAAGACAGTTCACTTCCTTGGATGACCTCTTATTGATAATTAGTGAGAGTCACATAAGGGCAGTGAGCCTCCAATTCTTTCAAAAACCAGCAAAATGTATGTGAGGATCAAAACTCTGAGAACTGATTGAAATCTGACAAATCTACAGAAGTATATTAAGTTTTTATTTTACAGATCCAGAGAGCTTGAAAAAAATTTTCAGATTGATATCCTGTGAACAGTTTGCTAGTAAGCTCAACAAACCTTACATGGCCACTTCACCCTTCAAAATAAACATGAACATCAACTATGAGGATGATGAAATGGTAATTTACCACTACAAAAAATCACAATTATAAACTATGAAAAAACTTTATTTTTAGGAAGTCAAAAGTATGGAAAAATTAACAAAAAAAAATATCAGCAGAGTTTCTATAGAAGGTATAGTAACTGTAGAATATGTAGTTCATGAATCATTGTTTATTACTATTTATTATTTGTATAATCAAGGTAGTGTAAACCCTGGAGTAGAAAAAGTATCAACTTGTTTTAATCAATTGAAAAAAAAAACTAAAAACAATAATACATCAGAAATCAGAATCGAATATTCATGTGTTGGTATTTTTACTTGTTCATGCAGACTGAAAACAGGCTAAACTGAGAGAGAGTACACTTCTCTGTCCATGGGCGTAGCCAGAAAATCTTTTCAGGGGATTGAATGAAATGAAACAATTTTTTTTTCACATTTTCTCACATTTATAAACATGCAGGTATAACAAATCAAAAAAATTTTGTGACCTGCATATAAAATTCAACTCCCATGAACCTAACATTTTTGAATAGAAACTGGACCGGTTGAAACTGTTGAAAATTGTCAAATGTTCAAAGTGAGTCTATATCTTAATTACTAACCTGATCTAAGGTATCTAGTCTGATATCATCTGGAAGCAAATCATTTTGGTCTAAATATAACTGATTGTTTACAACACCTCAGACTTTGAAATACATGTTTCTAACTTTTTGCTTCTTTCGCTTGTATTGGCAAGTAATTATATTTTTTTAAGCCTTCTACAAAGAGCAATTTTTGCAATACAGCTGTATGAAATTTATCCACAAAATAATTATTTTTACTTCTCAGATTGTATGTATGAATTTTGCCACATACCTAGGTAGTTGGTTGTTTGTCATTTTGTATATAAATGTTGGACATGCTTACTTTATTATTTGAGTGACATTTGAACATTTTAAACTTTGCAACATGTCTTTAACACTTGTATATCTATTACACCTTAATAAAATTCTCATAACTTCTCTGTAGGATCTGCAACCTATATATATCTCCCTTAGAACATGAAAATAACAATGAAGCGCAATATGTGAAGTATGGTTAAATAATAGTATTGCACAATATCTCACCAAACTCACCTAAAATAAATATAGACGGCAAAGACATTCACTGCGTGAACTATGTGAGGTATTTCGGGGTAGACATAGACCACAAATTGAACTTTAAACAACATGCAAATAACATAAAGAGGACATGTAACAGTAGGAGCAAACACTTTCGGAGTTTAACATTCAAGAATTCAGGGATAAGCAAGAAAACAGCTGCATATATATATATATAGTACAATATGCCGACCTATCCTAGAATACTGTCACCCAATTTACCTTACCGTGAAGACTCCTACCATCAAGATACTTCAAACTGTAGAAACCACTTCCTTGAGAACCATAACGAAAATAAGACACCCCAGAAATCCTCTGCACAACCCACCCAATAACCTACTGTATGAAACAACAGGAATTGGCCCTATAAATCAACGAATACACAACCTCTCTGAAAAGTTTGCACATAAAGAACACAACCTAGAGATTCTAAGCTAGTTCTGTATGAACAGGAATCAAGAAAGAAGACCGCACAGAAAATTCCCATTCAATACCATATGGGAGCACATCCAAAATTTCAATAACTAAGGATTAAAAAGACTACATAACAAAGTTTTTTTTCCTTCTCGTATATTTTTAATATTTTATTATCTAATAATTATACATACCACCATGTAATATATTGTAACAGGCTGAAGGACCTTGGTCGATGGCCTATTGGGTGACCCAATAAAGTACACTAATTATTATTATTATTAATAGTATTGTACACCGTTCTTTTTTGCCCAAGTAGATAGTTTTGCATCTGAGACTAAAGAGCATTGATGAAAAATTCTTTGTTATTTGAAGGTATATTAGCGACGTGCAAGGATGAGGCTTTCAAATCGCATTTCCCCGTTCCTCCTGGTATTCCAGACAGAGAGACAACTCTGGACGTTGCTTTTTCTGCGGACACCATTTTCATTGGGGGTAGGTATCTGAAATTCTCCAGGGAGATGGGCCAATCGCCATGGATCATCAACAAAAAACAAATGACGGAGTTCTGCATGCAAGACGTTATTTTTGACAGCGTCGCAAAAATTTTAGGGTTAGTATTTTGCGATGGTTTTCACCAGTCTGGTGACGAAATTTGGAATTTCAATGAGTAGATGATAGCGAAAACACCCTTTACAACAATACAGTCAATTTTTGTTAAAAAAATCCTTACACCACCCCGAAGTAGTGAGTTGTTATCATCAAAAATTAAGTTAAGTGAGAAAAAAGTGGATAAATGAAACAGGTATGAAAACAATATTGATATCAACATTGATAAATTAGGTATATAAAAAATGTACCCCCTTGTATAATGAATATTCAATTTTATATGCGATCTAGTCATTAAAAAATGAAAGAAATTTGAAATGGTATAACCTTGTCAGTTATGGAAATTAAGGAATGGCATTTTGACGACACCCACACTCATATATTCATATATTTGATTTAGACATGGCTGAATGCCACTATACAAAATGATCGGTGAAGTGATTTCAATGGAGAAACGCAATCACAGTTTTTCTGACAATGTAATTGAAAAATGGTGTTCGATTCAACAATAGTGTACAAGGTGGCCAGATAAGAATGCAAAGTGCAGTATCTCGGAAACTATTTGTCTAAGAGACTTGCGGTGAAAAATGTATATACCGAGATACAGTTTTCACTAGCCTATTGAGGTATCATTCCACTACATTTTCATGAAAAAGTCATATAATTGCATTTGATTTTTCAGACAATTTTGCAATTTTTTGTTATTATGTCAAAAAACGCGCTCTAGTGGCATCACTTAAAATCAGACACATTACAAAGAAGATGAATTTGATAGACCAATGAATGCTCTTTCCAATGATGCCAAGTTTGTTGAAATCTGTTCAGTCGTTCAGGAGTTACAGCTGTTTATTTGAAAAAACATTGAACCACCCCCCACCACTTCATTTTGATAGATACGTCAAGAAGTGTTGAGCAAAAATTACTCGAATGAAGCTCAGTATATATTTTATTGGTACGTTTACCAGGCGTATTTCGTCAAAAATTCATTTAAAAAGTTTTAGATGGCGGTTACGCCCCTGGCGGCCATCTTGGAAACTTGAAAATAGTTTTCAGGATTTTCTTTTGGTAACTTTAGTTATAACATTTTTCACCGCAAGTCTCTTAGACGAATAGTTTCCGAGATACTGCACTTTGCATTCTTATCTGGCCACCCTGTACATAAAGAGCAATTATTGATCATATCAAACAGCTGTCGGTGGCCAAGGGGATGCTTTTTGAGCATTTTAGGTTGGCAGGAAACTGCTATCAACGTCAATAGTCATAAATGTCAGTTGTTCAGATGAATTCAAATAAGCCCACCATCATTAGTATTTTTTATTTATAAAAATGTCTAGTTATTTCATATTTAAAATAAATATTCATAAAACCAGGATATGGAAACAATTGAATTAAATTACAGTTGATTTTGATGATAGTTTACATTTATGACAGATTGATATCAATCCTAGAACGCTTAAAAAGCTGTCTCCAAGAGCTATTGAATATGGTCATTTGAAGAAAACACGACCAAATTCAAGGCGACGTTATAAAAAATGCATAAAGCTTGAGAGGGGTATTGAAGACAACAACGATTGAATATAAGTAGTTATCTTTTTTTTTTACGAGGGATTTGGCATTTGGAATCCTGTTTGCCACATAAATTAATGGAAATTTTGTTATCTTAGTCATATATCTAATTTGATTTCCTTTAGGAAATTAATCAAAGAATCTAAAATATTTTTTTCGGCGCAGCTTAGTTAGGTAGTAATATTAATAGGGAAGGGTATATTGGTTAGAATGCAAGAGGTGAGTATTTTATCTCGATTTTGCTGATAGTAGGGACATCTTCCTGTTGAAGTTAGAACAAGGAAATTTCAGAACTAA
Source organism: Chrysomela aeneicollis (assembly GCA_029955515.1). Taxonomy (NCBI): domain Eukaryota; kingdom Metazoa; phylum Arthropoda; class Insecta; order Coleoptera; family Chrysomelidae; genus Chrysomela; species Chrysomela aeneicollis. The sequence goes on from JARUHQ010000022.1 coordinate 1,310,673, forward strand.
GTATCCGATGCGTTTTTCATACCTGCTCCTTAGATTTTGATCCACGGTGAATCGATTATTTGTCCACATTTATGAAGTGAGCTTGTTGAGTACAGTGTGTCCAATTTCCGATACTTTTGCACGATATATCAGTTGTCTTTGTCAATGAGAGCTGCGGCTTTCAAATAATTGACCTATTTTTTTTAACGAACATTGTCGAAAAAACTTGTAAATGTCAATTTCGCCCCGTATCTCAAAAACGGAGGGCTATGAGAGTTCTGTTTTCGACAATGTTCGTTTCACAAAGAAGTTTGTTGTGTTTGAAAATTGGTCAACGGGTTTTGAATAAGGGTGTTGCTGGTCAAATTCGCGCACACTGTAATTTTTGAAAAAAAAATGGACGGCTCTATTCAATAGCCCTGCTATGAAGGCTCATCGCTTTACATAATGATGAAAATAAGACCTGATGGCGCATTTGTCAATTGTTTCTGCAGAAAAATCCTTGATTTGAAACAATTGAATTTCAGCTTGTTAGGAACAATAAGTAGTTCCTCAGAATCGAATATCCATACTTAATATCGGCAGTATCCTGTAAATTTGGTTGAAAACGCGGCTAATCTTAGCGAGATTTAACCACGCAATGTCACGTTAGACCCGTTTTATCGGAGTATTAGGCGCAATCAAGAAATTTGGGACCAGGCCCAGAGCAGGAAGTGAATTCACCAATCAATAGCATCAAAGTGAGCATCAGAGATAACTTTGTAGATCATATTTCAGAAGAAAAAAACGATTATGATGGGCGTCCCGCAAGGCAGCGTTCTTGGTCCAGCGCTGTTCTTATTATATAACGATTTGCCAAATGTCATCAATGATACAACTACTTTTTTAACCAATTATGCAGTCGACACAACCATCCTAGTTGCTGAAAAAGATTATGATCTAAAACATAAAACTTCATACTAAATGCATACATACATAGTAGAAACAATAATCCTGACAGTACCCTGACAGAATCAATATTGAAGACGTAGATATTTCTTACTGTGAATCAACGAAATTTTTGGGTGACAATAATTGATGCCCATTTGAGCTGGACACACCATGTTATTCTCTTAAAGAACTCAAAAAAGTCGCAAATCATAAAATTTTGCTAACAGCTCGTAGCCCAGAAAAAGGCAATTAGGATAATTACAAATTTTAGGTTCACAGACTCATGTAGAAGTTTATTCAAAAATTTGACTATCCTCCAATGTCTCTGCTATGTACAAAAAAATATATATAATTTTTTGAAGAATACGTCATTATCGATAATAAGCACAATACACGTCGTAGTATTTGGCTATTCTCAGCATAAAACCTCAATGTATGAAAAATGTTGTTTTTACCAATGTTCACAATATTATAACATACTGCCAGATCATCTTAAAACATGCCAGGTTTCAAAAATATCATAAGGAAAAAATTAGTTACAGCAGAACTTTATAAAATAGATGAAATATCAGGACATGATTTTCTATAATCTTTCTTTTCAAAGTATATGATGATAAATCGAGGGTTTCCCTAAAGGCTATCTGTTCAATTTGCAACTACCTTGTACCAGAACTCTCGAACACTTACTGCTGGGCTGCCCAATGTATATTAGCTCAAGAAACAACCTAATTAACCCACAAGGACATTCAGACGACCTGGACTCAATACTGTCATGATCAGACAACAATAATCTCAACAAACTTATTAGTAGAGCAATGAAAATAAGGGCATTTATAGTCAATGAATAATAGTATTACATATAATATCTAATGCTACCATCCAACCTCTATTTCTGTGAGTTCAGCATATAGTATGTTCGAATGTATAGGCAAGAGTCTTTTGGATATATTGACCTATTACCAGTAAAATTTTTATTTTTTTTATATTCCAGCTGTAATTAAAAAAAATATATCATAGAATAAGGTATAGAATGCATAGGATTTGGAAGAAAATCAACATTATTCGACGAAGATTGTCTTCTTCAAGAATTCATCCACATTTCAGTTCACGCAACCCATGATCAAAACACTCTGTAATTCAGTTGAAAATACTACGTCAATATGAAACATGACTCTTGCCATTCAAAAAAATGCAACAAAAAATACAGGTCCGTATTTGAAAATTAAAAGTTGAGGGTGGCCCAATTTATACGATACCCTGTATATAATTTTTATTCAGATATTTGGAAAGGCTACAAAAAGTTGCTATGGCAAAGTGGCAAAATTTAGAAAAAATCTTCCTAAAAAAAAAGATATAGGCAAAAGAAGAATTTCGAAATTTTCGGTTTTTCCTGTATAACTTCAGAACTGAAGAAGCTAGGTCAGATTTTTTTCATCCATGTATATATATACCTACTGGAAATTTAAAAATAGAATAAAATTGAGGTTGCAGTCGAAATTTCTGGCCTTCAAAGAGAATACTCTTCGTTATGTAGCCGAGCTTTCGGAGAGGTTTTTTTCCTTTATCAAGACATGTGTAAAAATTAAGGTCACAAATTTTGACTGCAACCTCAAAGGAAAATAGATTTTATTCTATTTTTAAAATTTCCAGTATTTATTGATTCACCAGGTTGTCGCCTCTCTGGATACTTATTAAAGTACGCACGTTCAGCATCAATACAATTTCTATGGCACAAAATGTAACATGACAACATATCAAATTTTTCAGTATTCGAAAAGCTGCCGTTTTCCATTTTTGACACAAATTAGGTAGGTAAAGAGATGTAAAAGTAGGAACAGTAATATGTCAAATATTCTACCAAACTACACTATTATTATGACAACAGAACATTATGTTGTCATTTTTTCCAGCGCCTACTATTTAAAATTGAAGAAAAACAGATTAAGTAATCACTAAATTACATTTTGCGCGAGTAAAGGTTCCGAAACCATATTGTGTGATACGTTGCTGTATTCACAATGAAAAATGGAGTCGTATACAGGGTATACTTTAGTTTCGGCCCATATAAAAATACAAAGTTGATGATGTTTTCTAAAAGACGAAACGTCGCACGAAAATTCTGCTTATGTTATCGTGTAGTCCTCGAAAAGTGGCCATGGCGAAGTGCTATTTGTTTTACATTTCCTTTGAAAATAAAGCTAGGAGAAAATAAAAACGAAATTCTCAAATTTCGGTTTTTCCCGGATATCTCCGAAACTACTCGGAATATCGAAACTTTCTAAATGGCATGTTATTAGGCACATAAATGCGCTACTTTTCTCTAATTTAATCGACCCTGTATCACCCACCGTTTCCGATATCCCCATGCTGTTCATTCTTATCTTGGACACAGTGTATATATATATATTTTCTATGTATCACTTATAGACTATCTCATATTATTGTTATTCACATTCCTTCGAAGTATTACCACTCGTTTCAGTATCTGTTTTCTTGTTCATGTATTTGTATACGAATGAACAATAAATTTAAATAAAAATCGAATGTTTCTATATAGGCACTATAAGCAAATTTTTCATGTATCGTGTAATCATGATGTTATATTTCAGGAAATGTCACCATACAAATATGTAATTATTTGTCACTGGTAAAAAATAGCTATTTGTGTATTTAGACCGCAAAGATAGATTGCAGCTAGAAAAAAACAGTTATCGGGTGAAGCGTAGCGGAGCTACTATTATATCGAAATTCAATCCAATAATTCATAGATCTAACAGAAAAGAAGAGAAAATTACCCATAGATCAAAATATAATTGCCCTGCCCAGGGATCGAACCCGAGCTGGCGGCTTGAGAAGCCGTTCTTTGAAGTCTTTGGCTATTGAGGCTAATTGAAAACTTATTAATATCCCACAGTTATAATGCGTTACGAACCAAAGGGATGTAGTCGAACTTATTTCTGCTTTTTATCCAAAGGACTGGTCTTTTATGAGGAATACGACAAGTTTGGGAAACTTACTTTGATATCTTAAGCATTCAAGCATTTCATGGCACCATGTCATGCATCTATCATTATCATCATTCTTACTTTTCCTCGATTTCTCCGGTAGGAGGTTCAAATTTACAATGTTTGCTCTTTCTGTTACATCAGATAATTCACAGTCACTATCATTTTCTATCATGCAACATAAAAATGGGATCGTTTTCAACAATGATGATTGCGAGCGCAAATATGCTGTCACTTAATGACATTATTTCCGCTCACGAGTGGCAACGCTGTCACTCAATGCTCAATGACATTCCTCGGAAAACTTCAATTTTGTGTTGAAATATGAAAGTGCCAAAGGCTTATTTAGTTAGACGATTGCAGAAAAATGTCGCTGATACTTATAAAATTCCATTCTTATATCCACCCATCCCTCTTCACAGCTTCGACCGAACCAAAATGACGTTCTCGGCGAGCGGCCGAGAAGATGCCGACGTGCGCATGCTGGGCAACGGCCGGCCCTTCTACATCCAAATCCAAGACCCCCTCACCCCCCTCATCAGCCCCCGGCAATTCGCCGACATCGAAGATGACATCTCGAAGAGCCGCATCGCCGCGGTTAGTTCTGGGGCATACGTAATTCCGGGGGATTTTGAATGAAGCAAGTTTATGATTGATGTTGATGGATAGGTAATGAGTTATAGAATCGTGTACTACCGGGTGTTTGGTCTGCAAGTGTGACCGAGCCGGTGTATGACGTTATAATACGAAGATGGTTGTCAACGCCGACATTCGACCCTCAAGCGCTCTAACTTTCTATGGCTTGTTTTTATGAAGATTTTGTAAAGAACACTTTCTAATGTTTATTACAAGAAGTGTCATAACTATTACCAATTTATAGATGATGGTAGATAAAGGAACTACGTTTATTAATTTGATTGAAAGGTGTTTTTAACCGCCAACTTAGTTGCATAGAAACCCTCGTAAGTCTAGGACTTGTATGAGTAAGGAAGACGGGGACCTTAGCTTTTTAAGTGTCATCCGAAGCACTACTCGGCTGGTTATCGTTAAGAATCCGAAGGATTGATATGTAGGTACCAAGAATGTTTGGTTGGTCACCTATCTGCTCCCGCTAAACGATACCAGAGATAAGTTTGACGATACTATAAAAATGAATAAATATTTCCAATAGCCGCCGGGATTTGAACCGCGGACCCTATGGCCCATAGACCAGCGCCTTTGCGCACTCGGCCACCAACCCAGTTTAGTTATGACACTTTTTGTAATGACATTAGGTGTGTTCGTTTAATACATATCTGAACGCTCGATTTGCTCGCTCTGCTCAGCAAGCGTTCGATAATTCAGATCGGTTTCCTCCGTTACGTCTGCTTTGTGTTCGGTATTGGCGAGTGCCAGGTAAAATATGCAATCCATTAACTCCGAATTAAAGGAAAGATCAGACAGATTTCCTAATTGTCACTTGTCCTTGTCAAAGAATATTTGGTTAGGACATCGTCCATGGACGATGCTTAGGAGGTGTATACTAGGGAGCAGAGTATATTTAAATTATTTTATTAATATATTTGAATTTGTAGTGGGTGTCAGTGAATACACCTTAGAAATATATTGTTACCTGAACCTGAAATGTCTGAAGCAGATGAACATTTAACATACATTTGTAATGTATGTAATCACAAGGGGGATGATCTACTTGTCTTGGTGGATCATATAAATTCCAGTCATACATTTGCAAGTAACTATCAGTTGAATTTCTTATTATGAATCTGTTTTGTTTTGAAAAATCTGTCACAAATGGCATCTCATTCCAGATCGAGCGTTCGTTAAATATTTTTCGCTCCGTTGCCTCGGTGGTCACGTGGTAGTAGATCTGCATCTGCTCGCTCGGCTCCGAGTTTTCATAACCGAACACACCTATTATTTGTTCCTTGTCCTCTTGAAAGTAAGAGCGCTTGAAAGGGTCGAATGTCGGCGTTGACAACCATCTTCGTATTATGACGTCATACACCGGCTCGGCCACACTTGCAGACAAAACACCCGGTAGTATACGATTCTATAACTCATCAACTATCCATCAACAACAATGATATTATTCTTGCTTCATTCAAAATCCCACGACTTATTATATATTTACACTTGCTCCTACACTAGGTGGTGCACCTGAAAAAGGTCGAGCCAGCTGCCGTGAGGCGCATCAAGGACGGCGAGGAGTTCAAGAAGAAGCACTACCTGGCGCTGTGCAAGACGCTGGCGCCCGACGCCGCGGACGTCGTGGACGTCATCAACCAGCGCGGCCGGCAGGAGATGGTGGTGCGGCAGAAGACGCCGCTCAGGGTGCTGCACAGGAGGACCCTGGCGGTGCGGGAAAAGGTGGTGTACTGGATGGAGGCGAAGATGGTGACAGGTGAGGGTGGAAACTGACGGAGCGGTTTTCAGTAGTAATACCACAAGTTTGAAAACCCCCAACTTAGTTGCAAAGTAACCCTCATAAGTCTAGGACTTGTATGAGTTAGGAAGACGGGGACCTTAGCTTTTTAAGTGTCATTCGAAGCACTGCTCGGCTGTTGTTCGTTGAGAGTCCGAAGGATTGAAATCTAGGTACCAAGAATGTTCGGTTGGTCAGCTATCTCCTCCCGCTAAACGATACTATAGAAATAAATAAATATTTCCAATAGCCGCCGCGGGATTAGAACCCGGGCCCTCTACAATATAAGCCTCGCACACAAGTCTGTTGATTTATTCCATACGAAACTTGTATTTCCTTCAAGCAACTCAGTTGAGTTATGAAATGAAAAACAGACTTATGAGATGAATCCAAACACGAGTGAAATTTTATTAGACTATTTCACAAACAGACTGAATGGTTGAAATCAATTAATTCGATGAAATTGATTCCGAATCTGCTCATTTTGAAATGTGTGCACAACGTGATTATTTTTATTTGACATTCAACTGTCCCATACACAACGCTGAAACTTGACAGGCCAATTAGAGTCAAGAGCTCCTGATTGGTTCATTGGGCAAGTGCATGAAATAGTAGCAATAACCATCAATTAACTACTATAGCCGCGTTCCGATATTACTGAATTTACTGATGACAGTCAGCAATTTCGGACCGAATTCAGGTTCAGTCAACTACTACCAGTATAATTCAGTACTTTCAGAACGATCTGAAGCACTGAACAGTACTGGTTGGGAATTTCGGAACTTGACCAATCAATATTGACCATACGCCATAAGAGACAATGTTAGCAAAGTGAAACCGAATTTTATCTCTTTTAATTGGCAACGTTGATTGAGGGCGCATGCGCGAAATCGACCGCGAAAATCAAATCATAAAATGTCTAATTCGTCAATATCATATTCATAGGAATAATTTACTTTATATGTAAATAAATATTGTCATTTGGAACATATCTGAGGTCTTGAATTAGTATATATTGATGAAGTATACTTAGCTTTGACAGAGAGTAATCAGAGATCTTCTAATTCAGCAAACCACTCCTTTCAGATTTGAAAGAATAGGAAGCAATCAAGATCAAAACAATGGTAGGCATATAAATTATCCAGAACTTTGCAATATTTTTTTGACATTGATGTCACAGGTACTTCCATTGTGTCTTGATTTTTGGAATCATGGAAGATAACCCCTGGAGGCTGTGAGTCAGAGAAGAACAGTATCAACTAGTAGTCAAAGGATTGGTTCTAAAAGAACATACCTATCTATAACAAAGACTCCCCCCCAAAAAAAACTGATTTCACGCAATCATATGACAAAAATACCCACAATGATTGCCTTATTTCACTAACTGGAAGAGAGAACAATATCAACACACCATATCTATACCCAGACAAACAACAACCCGATTACATAACACAAGAAAATACATCGCCTGTAAGTGTATTGCAACATTAAAATAATAATAATAATTGTGAAACATTTCAATGATTTCCTGACCAAACCAGGTGAGATAAAATATAAAATCAGAGAACTGATTAAAATGCATCTCCAGACAGCCAACTACACAAAGGACAGTGATCAAAAAAATACAGTGGAACATTTGAAGAGTTCATTCTAACAGACCTCAAGCCTGATAAGAGATGAACAGTCTGATGTAATATTATTGAATGAAACTTTTTTGAAACTTAATTTCGACTTTCACATAAAATACTATGACATTCTATGAAGTGATAGAAATAATGGTACAGATGGTATATGGAAATACAAGAAAAGCTTCCAACCAAACCCAGGTACATGAAATATACATACACAGATAGGAGACACCTCACAGCTATAATCAGGATGCGGACAGGACACTGCTTAAGAGGTACACACTTGAATAGAATTAATACCAAAGAAAGTCCACAGTGTGAACGCAGACGAATAGAAAACTTGAAACATATATTCTTCCACTGCCCCATCAACAAAATACCAAACATAGAATCATGTGGACAGAAAAACTGGTATCCACAGTCCAATGAATAAAAAAGCAATGCTGATTATACTAAAATTTTTGAACTTCAATAAAATATCTTTGTAACAAATATCCTCTATTCCAGAACCCTACTATCAATAACCTGGGTGCTACAGAACCGATGCAACATTTCGGGTTTTGAATGGTCCGTTGTTGCCCTGGACCGAGAAGAGTCTTACCTGTGTTGAACTATCTGTCTCACTAACCAACCTCTCACAAAAAAAACATATATAGTATACAACCAACACAACGTGTTTCAGCACAGGCAAATATAATAGAAGAACAAGATTACTGAACAAGGGTATGAGCTAATCTCAGACTCACCCCAAAGGTGGCCCTGAACAAATCAAGAGGAATGTGCTGGCCGATTGTACAAGGAGCAGAGGCCATGTAAAGAAAAACGAAACGAACCAATCATGGTATCACATAGGTCATCTGTTATTTGAAGAAAATTGAGTCCATGCAAGACCATGTTTGTTAATTCTCTTAGCATTGGTCATTGGTGCTTACAGAATTGCACGATATTTCATTCCAGCAGAGAGAAGGAATCTACTGAAACTGAAATCAGTGGAAGAAAACGTCCAAGATTTCAAGATGAGAAAAGATCAATGGTACAGTTTTTCAACCAATTACCGAAAATTGAATCTCATTATTTTAGTGTGTCCTATGCAAAACTATACTTAGAATATGATATGGACCTCGAAGCAATTATTATAGCGGGAATACGTAATTTTGTGTAACAACAACTGAACCTGATTGAACTATCAATCAAACTGATAGAACGCTGAACACAACACTAATGTAAAAGACTACAAGATTTTCACTAATTGAGGGTTGCAAACCACGACACGTGTTTCGCTATACTATAGCTTCTTCTCGTGAAGTATTTAAACTAACTACTATTGCAAACTAATCGAATATAGATAGATAGATAGATACTTTATTCATCTCGTAGGGTCGGTTTAACAACATGAGATAAGTCAAAAGTGGTAGAACATAAAATTCGTTAAAAGTACACTACAGGACAAAAATATGGATACAAACTATATTATAGTAACACAGACATCGAGAAAAAAGGGGTTGAAAAATTGTATACAAGATATTCGAATGGTTAGTTTCTGATTTGTACATACTCATCTAAAGAATAAAACGCATAACTGGTCAGGTATTTCTTTAAGCAAGACTTGAAATTATTGGTATTTGTAATTGATTTCAGATTTTCGGGTAGCATATTGAAGAAGTGTGCTCCAGCATATAGAGGCGACTTCTTATGTTGCAGTCTGTTGGCTTGTTGTAAATGGAAGTCATTTTTTCTCTTTGTATGATAGTCATGATATTCGCTATTTTTATTTAATTTTTGGGCATTGAGAAAAGTATGGATTAGCAATTTATATAGATATATATGAAGGGATCAGGGTAGAAATGGTAGGGTAGAGGATTATCTAGGGAAAAAGGGGTTAGTTTCTACTTTGGTTTTCTTGAAAAGGATTAATTGAAACGGAAGAAGATTACCTGGCCATTAAATAGTCTTTATTGTGAAATAAATTTAATAATGGGGAATTATTCAACTCAGTATGGTCATTTAATGAAAATGGTGATCTTTTGAATTTATTGATTTCAAGACTCTAACAAATACAATTTTTGTCCTTTCTTTTCTGAATGTAACATTTCAAAATCGTGGAAGCTATGTTTTTCTGTTAATAAATGATTGGCAAACGTTGAGTTAGTTTTACCATTTATGAAACTGCTTTTGTGTTCTTATATTCTTTTTTTTTAAGTTTGGCCTGTTTGGCCTATATAAACATTTGGACAATCAACACACGTTAATTTATGTGCTCGAGAATTCTCAGTTTTTTCAGTTTTGTCTTCGTTTTTTTTTATATGTTTGCCTAAACCAGTGTTTTCCAACCTGTGGTTATTATTTGATCGATTTGGGTATTTGAAATGTCTATCCGACGATACATATAATCACTCTATTATTGGATAGACATTTCAAATACCTATTCCAACAAAATTAAGTTTTTCGAAAACGATCAAATAACGATTTCACAGGGGAATATTGATTCAATTCAAACAATTTCGCATTATGGCAATTAAACAAATCAGATGTTAATTCAAGCTGATGCTTATTATTGATATAAAAATAACAAAATCATGATAACCTTGCAAATACAAATAGTTGTCATAAAAATCACCTTTTATCATAATATCTTCTCCAAGTTTCCAAACGTTCTTCATGGAGAATGCATCACTTTCGATTGAATCGTGATATCATTCGAGCAGCAGGCAACCAGTTTGTTCGGTTCGAATTCTTATACAAATCGAAGCATTATTGCATCTTTTCATATTGTACCGGGTGATTCAAAAAGGGGAACGAGGTACTGTATCTCATAACTAATAATAAATTTCTGTAAATATTTTTTAAATTGATACGTCCACCGAAAGGGGGCGTAATAGCTTCGATCGCTCATTTGTCATCACCACCTATTCCTCTCTTATGTAATCCCTTTATATTAATAATGCATTCTGGAAGCTAGGTCATCTGCCATACAGGGTGATGACAATGAGTACCTACTCTAATAACATATCTATCAAAAATACCAATAATAATGTAACTATTTCTAAAAGAGATAATCTCTCTCGTCGATGATAGCAATGATATCATTTGCATCACAATAATGAATTCCTGTTATTGTTTTCAGGCCGCCCAGACTTGATATACGTCGACTTTATCACGCAGGCGGGCACCTACGTGAAAGAGTTCGTCAACGGAGATTTTCGTAGGACGGAGCCAAGTTTGACGTCATTGACAGGGCACCCCATGGACGTGGTGGCTCTCGACGTCACTCGCGTCGAACTTGATTGGCCATAGCAGTGAGCGAACTCATTGTTTTTCAAGATTTTGACCAGAAATTAAAAATAAATCCACGTGTTGCTACTCAATTTGTTTGCTGTTTCCTTCCTTGATGATGAGTCTTGTTACTGATAGCTGACAGAAGTGATGCGTGACAACTTTGTTCTCGCAGAGGAATTTGCCGAGTTTGGATAAGTGTGTAGCTCAAACATGAAAACTCGTTTCAAAATCTCAAAAGATATAGTTTGCAGTCAAATTTATCCCAAAATAACTTTAATGTTGTCGAGAATTGTAGACTCCTTCGTCATCAGCTGACTTACTATTGGCGGGAGTAAGAGCGGGTTTATACAGCAAATAAAATAAGGAATAATATTAAATAAGATAAGAAAGTTCAACATAAGTGCTGCCATTAGAACGTTTATACACGAACTAAGATAAAATAAGAAATTAAATACAAGTTGACCAACTTTTAACTTTTATTTCATCTGAAAATGGATATGCGCATGTGCGTTGTTATGACATTCTCATGATATCATTTTTGTATCTCGAATCGGATTTCACATATAGGGTGGCATTTCGAATACTTCCCACCCTCAATATCTTCCTTCCAGTGAATAATATGAAAAACCAAAAATACAGGTCAATTTTATTTTCAAGGGGGACACTTGAGGGTAACGGTAACTAATATTTATTATAATTTCTAAGTATCCCCCTGGAGAATAAAATTGACTTGTATTTTTTTGCTGGAAGGTAGATATTGAGAGTGGGAAGTTTTCAAAATGTCACCCATAATTGTTCGATTAATTGACATTTTCCCTTGTTAAATTAAAATTTATCTTTTTCTTTGCAAATTCAGGCTCTATCAAAGGATGACATAAAAGTAATTGTCCAAATGCAGCAATTTGAATGGTTGCATCTTAAATTCTATTTTATGTTATTCGTCTGTATAAACTACTCTGATTGTTTCTTATTCCTTATCTTATTTTACGTTATTCCTTATTTTATGTGCTGTATAAACCTGCTCTAATATTACGTGTTACACAAAAATATATAACAATTTATATAAATGAAACCGTATGCGGATCACTGATAGGGAACAATATTACAAAAAAAGCCACGAGTTGCAAAAAGTTAAAGAACATCGAATTATATCTACCCTATTTTTGCGTGTTAGGATGAAAGAAATAGCATACTGTCTTCACCATAGACTTATTACCCGTCTTCACTTAGTAAATCGCTGTCTTGACTACGAGTAGATATAATTCAATGTTCTGCGTGGCATTAACAAGGAAAAGAATTGTTATCTGCTTGTCTATATTTTTTAAAGATCTTGGATGTTTTCTCATTTTGTTTCTACTCATAGACTAATTACCCCATATGTTTCTACTTCATTTATAATAGGATTAAAAGAACTTTATTTTCAAGTGAACATCTTAAAAATTCTCAAAAATCAGTCAGAAATAACTTGAAGGTTACCAAGGTACAAAACTTAATAAATTAATCTTGATGATTGCATTTTTTCACGTATTCCCCATTTCTCCGGGAACACCATCGATCAATGTATGGTATAAGTTGTTTTTTCTATTTTGGTTGTATAATGAAGTAATTGTGCAAGGCAAATGCGTGTCGAAATAGCCTCTATTTCAATACGCATTTTTTATTATTCGGAGATTCGTACAATCGAACTGTCAAATGAAATTCAGAAGAGTTAGGCCCAGTTTACTTCTGAGCGATTTGGATTTGGTGATATTAGCAGTGAAAAACTCATTGTTTTAATTGGTAAACTTTAATTCAGAGTGTAATTTGATTTAAATTGACCAATAAAAACATTGAATACTTCACCGCTGGTATTGCAAAAATCAAAATCGCTCAACTGTGAACTGGGCTTTACGTTTGTGCGTCAGATTTTATTTATTTCAATTTCATCATTTTCATCAATCGAAGATGTTTCTGTTATTTATCGATATTGATTCAAATAAATACACAAAATTGCATATGACACACGTTTTATAAGACACGCTTATAAAACTTGTATCATAATATACTACTTTAATGTTCTGGTTCTCACGAAAATTTCCGGCTAAAATATGTTCTCAAAAATGTGGAACTTCCGGTTGTACCGGAGTGGACCTCAACTTCGTCATTTTAAATAATACACTTTTAGATTAACCATGAAAAGCTGATTTCATAAATTCATCACACTTGGTGTCTAGCGGGAATGATTACGAAGATAAGGGGGTGTGGAAAATTTCCAAATTCAAGACTTTGTGTTGAAACTATTCATTATTGGTTGAAATTTCTCTTCATTCGGTATTCATAATTTTGTACGATCAAGAAGTCATTCACTCAGAACAAGCCCAATAGCAATGCGAAACAATTCCGAGAAATTACTCGTAATTTTTTCCTCTAATATACACTCTCGAAAGTGATCTCTCACCCCATATCCATTGTTTTATACTTGTTGAATTATAATATTGACTTGAAAGTTTCATGTTATTTAGAGAAAAAATATACAGAAACTTTTTCAATTCGTAAAGTATATATAATATGAGTTGTACATTTCTTTTCGACAGTATAATTGTATAGAATTATACATCCAGACTTCAGATAGTGGTATAAAAGTTGAAAAATTACTTACTAATTTCATTAGAGTTTGTTCGGTGAACGATATCACAATGTCTTTGGAACAGGTGAGTACCTATTTTTCTATTAAATTCGGTCAAATGGTAAACCCCAAAGTGGAAACAGAAATTCTGTCAACCCGCAGCTTATTATAGTCTGAGCTACATTTCTTCTTGCAGAACTTTAAATCAGCCTGTGACCAAGCCAGAAATTTTACCAAGAAACCCCCAGAGAAAGACATTTTGGATATATATTCGCTTTATAAACAAGCAACTGTGGGCGATATCAATAAAAGTGAGTTAGATCATTCGATATAATGGATATGATTCTCCAATTGTTCAATTCTGATCTGATAGGAAAAAGTTGTGTATTTATATGCGCAACAATATGTTTCTGATTTTCGATTTTCAAATGGAATTGTCTGAATTCAATGATACCACATGAGTGATATAACAAGATGGCGTTCTACCTCATTATTCAAGAATAGTAACTGACCTATATTCGGTAAAAACGTCATATCGACGAAGTTAATTCAAAAATATTGTCTTCCTGTACCTTGATAACTAATTTAATTGAACCAGTTTTTTCTTCAAATCTCCATATTTTTTTTCAAAAGGGCAAAATAAAATGTGTTTCCTTTTGATAACTCAATTTATTGCAGAGTTTATTGATTTTTGATTATTCATGATTTAGTTTGTTAAAATTCGACATGTATTATGGAGGGAATGATTATAATATTTTTCCACCTAATCACCAGTCAATTGTTTATATTGAATTTTATAAAGCTGAGGAGTAGTTTTGAATTATTCTGAATCGTAATTTTCAGCTAAGCCTTCAGATGTCGAGGGAAAAGCAAAGTGGGACGCGTGGAATTCTAAGAAAGGGATGAGCTCAAAAACAGCCAAAGAACAGTACATTGAGAAAGTTAAGTCACTTGCTGGTACATACAAATAATGATAGGAAATAAATTATCTACTTGTTAGTTTCTCATTAAACGGTCACATAGGAATAGGAACAAAATAAAGCATTTCATCACCAACAACTTTATTTATTTTAAAATTTTAGAATTCAACAATAACAACAATAATCAAAATATGGCATATTAGTAAATATAAAAATATATCTATATAACACATATTATGAACACAACAAAAAAAATGTGTCTGGTAGAAAAAATAATTTGGGTATAAAGTATTATTAAAAACAAGCAACACCACTTCTACATTTCCTTTTCAACATTGTTGAAAAACAAGTGAAGAACATTTTTGGTCCCAACATGTAAAATTACCCGAGATAGGTACCCATCAGTAAAACATTTTGCTCAAATTCAAATAATAAGCTCCAACTGAACTCTACAAAAAAAATTGTATTATAGTATATCCAAAGTCAATAGAAAACAGCTCGGTCAAAAAATCCGTCGCATGCTTTAGGTTCATAGGCGTTAGTTGGATCATATTTTGTAATATGCAAAATATATTAATGGAACAGTGCATAAAGAAGTCGTACAAGGTTTGTATGGAGTAAATCTGCCTGTTATGTTTCAGATTTCATTAAAAAGTAGTACACCTACACATTTGGAACTTTCGTGACAAAAATAGTTTGAGTTTTGACGCTACTTGTCAAAGTCGATAAGAAGTTTTGTTATGATTGACAAGCCTGACTCAAGATAGCCTATAACTGCTGTACGACTCCTTTATGCACACAACTGCACATTGGTACATGTTTTCGGATTGACCTATTATCACGATACCAATACTTTTTGGACAATAAAAACTCCATATCAACTGCAGGTCTACATCTTCACTGTAAATGTTGACTGGTTTTATCATACTCGTACTATTTTTCACGCAAAATGTTCAAAAACTGATCGACCCTTGTGAGGTTGCTGAATTTTATACATTTCCAATTGACTTTGGAAATACTACGTCTTCTGTAAGATCACGCACGATTTTTATAAATCATAAAATGTATATTAAAATGTCACTCGACACTTGTGAAAAAACGCTTGACATAGATCAGTTATTAAAATCAGCCAACACATTTTTTTTTTCAACTTGATTGTTCATTATTTGGTCTTTATTCTACTTAACAAGTGTTTTTGAGTATTTTTATCCACCTTGTACATGGTCCTAATTATCATATAGCTTGGTAAAAATTCAAGTTTTTACTGTTTTTCACAATCCTCTAGATGGGAAAGAGGCTCAACTTGAAATAGGCTGAATCATGGGAGTTGAAAATAGGCCAGACTAGGATGTATATACACTATTAAAATTTTATTCATCCCTTTTTTATCTTCGGTTTCAAGTTTTTCGTTAATAATAAAATAATCAAAACCCCAATTTATATATGATAGTACAATGGAAAACTCAAGGAAAATGTTTCTCTACTTGAAAAAAGAGTGATACCCTCATTGTTGAGCATTATAAAATTTGACATCACCACCAACATTGTTAGAAAGGTGTATTTTATTTGTCTGACCCACACACATTCAACTCCTCTGTTTCTCAGAATAACAATAATGGTTATGAAATCGTTCACAAAAAAATATCAATAATTTCCACTTCACGCAATTTTAACTGAAGTATGCTGTTATTGTTTTCCTTCTTCCAAGCAGGCAAGTAACAAAAAAAAAAGATTCAGTAAACTAATTTCCCTTACCGATTTAGATTATCCAATAAAACTTCTTTGTGATCACAGCTTGTTTTTAAGTGTTGTAGTGTCCACAACATCTCTCCACCATGGAGGCCTGTTTACACAATATTCATTTTGTAACATAGAATCTTGGAGTCGTTTGTAAACCTGTAAAAAAATCATAATTCGTTGATTTCGCTCGCGAATTTCTATATTTATCGATATATTGGGGAATTTGTAATTCACAAAAATGTTATGTTTATATGGATGTGATTGTTGTTGAATAAATTTTATTTTCAACTGGCAATGCCGCTTGCTCTTTCCTGTTTTTTCCGATTATTCGGTTCCTTCAATCTCCCTGGTAAAGTTTGCATAGTTGAGAAAAATGTTAAACTTGTACTTCATGATTTGGATTTGCGTTCAATTATAATTCGCTGAATAATTCAATAATTTAAGAGTGGTGTTCTGTAACCCAAAAACGCGCAATAAAAATAAAATTTTATACAACCAAAAATCCCGCTTGATTCAAAATGTGATATTGTGGGTCTTTGCTGAGTGCTCATAAATCACGAAAAATTTGTTATTGATATTTCTGAAAAACTCTAATGGGGGTTCGTTTCTGCATGTCTGCCAACTGAAAAATCCGTAACGACTTTATATATCACGTAACCCCAGATTTGGTGGGATTTAGAAAAAAAGTTGTCAGTGGTGTCAAAAAATGGGTCAAATGGACAAGATATCAAAAAAATTTCATAGAAAAAATGTGCTTGAAATCCTACGACGACCCCATATATAAATTTTAAACCAGATTGAAACAAAAGTCAAGAATACAATTTTATCTATCATTACTGAGAAACATTATAATTTTTTGTTTGATCTAGGGAAAAATTTTACACTTGACAGTTGACAAAATAAGTGTTCCATGTCAAAATTGAATTAAAATGTGAACAAATCCAAATTCCAGAATAATATCCTTCTTTGTGCCTTTTAATTTTAAGAAAAATCTATATCGATATTCTGGAATTTGTATTTGTTTCCATTTCGATTCAATTTTGACATGGAACACTTATTTTGTCAAGAGTCAAATTTTTCCATTTGACCCTTCCCAGAATAGAAAGTTATCATGGCGGTTTTTACATTTGACAGATTTAGGGAAAAATCTAGGGAAGAATTTGACACTTGACAGTTGAGAAATTAAATGTTCCATGTCAAAATTGAATTGAAATGGAAACAAATCCAAATTCTAGAATAATATCCTCTTTCTTTGTGCCTTTTAATTCTAAGAAATATCTATATCGAACACTTATTTTGTCAACTGTCAAGTGTCAAATTTTCCCCTAGATTTAGGGAAAAATCTGGGGAAAAACTTGACACTTCACAGTTGAGAAAATAAGTGTTCCATGTCAAAATTGAATTGAAATGGAGACGAATCCAAAATCCAGAGTATCGATATAGATATTTCTTAGAATTAAAAGGCACAAAGAAAGAGGATATAATTCTAGAATTTGGATTTGTTCACATTTTAATTCAATTTTGATATGAAACACTTAATTTGTCAATTGTCAAATGTTTCCATATATTTTTCCTTAAATCTGTCCAATGTCAAAATCCGCCATGATAACTTTCTATTCTGGGAAGGGTCAATTGACCAATCCCACGGAAAAAAGTTTGGTGAAAAGTTGAATGGCGGCTTTCGACAGCTGTCACTCATTCTTGTGTTTTATGCCCCGTGATATAATTTCTAAATGGCGGACAACTGTCATCAGCTGTAATTCTATTTGGATTTTTCATTCCATTCTCAATTCTCATTTTATGTGTCAACTGCGAATGTTGGTGAGCAAATACTAAAATGAATGAAAAATCTAATCCTTATATATTCGAACTCCCGCAATAGAATGACAGCTGATGACAGTTGCCAGCCCTGTAGAAAGTATCTGACGGGGCATAAAACACAGGAATAAGTGACAGCTGTCAAACGCCCCCATTTAACTTTTCACCAAACTTTTTTCCGTGGGGTTGGTCCAATCCATTTTGATTTCCCTAGTTTCATCAATATTCCATAACTATTTAATTCTTGAAATACACTTCGAAGGAGTACCTATTCATTATTATTCTTTCTATTCATTGAATGAAATGATTCGCATCTTTCCAGAATTTCTATGAAAACACTGAAGGTATCAGCAGAACTGAAACCAATATAAAATCTATAGCATTCTATTGATCAATATCCTGAACTCATATTGTTCTTCGAAAGAATCATTATTTTGTCTATTCAAATTTTCATTCTTCTTCATCAAGTATTTTTCTTTCCTCCACAGATTTTTGACAATATTCAAATCAGCATGACCATAATTATGTTCTTATATTTGCCCAAATTGAAAAATACTATTAAGGTGCACTAGAATATTTTATCACAGGATAATTGCAAGAGATAAAATACCTTCTTTATGTAGTTTTCTCATGGTTTCAAGATTAATAAAATATACAAGATCAATGAATTCTTAGTTGCAACATAACATCAAAATGGAATGAAAACATCAAAATGGACTCTAATTCCCGCCAGATGACAGCTATCCGCCATTTAAAAAGTACATGACAGGACATAAAACACAAGAATAGGTGACAGCTGTCATTCAACTTTTCACCAAACTTTTTTCCGTGGGATTAGTCAATAGAGGAGTTCGGTCCAAGATGCCAACCTTATTTATTCGTGAAAACCTCTGACTCTTTTTTCGGCAATTTTTTTAGATTTAGATCATGCAATAATTGGTAAAAGCCAAACATTATTTCGAGTCCATTCGTTGTTATAAGGTTGAAAATAATAAAGTTTTATCAGCTGTTAATTTTCAGTTACTTTTACATTCCTCAGGTTAGGCACTAAATCTGATTTAGTGATTTATGAGAATAATCTGTTCTATGTGTATTATGCAGTCTTGGATCTATATTTGGTTCTGTGTCACAAAGTATAGGTGTCTGTGTCGTGTCAGTCAAAGCACGAATCACGGGAATCATGAGTCACGACATACTTTGTGACACAGAACCGAAGATAGATCAAGGATGTCACAAGCTTCAAAGCATAAAACATGCATAATACACATAGAACAGATTATTCTCATAAATCAGATTTAGGAATGTAAAAGTAACTAAAAATTAACAGCTGATGAAATTTTATTATTTTCAGCTGTACGAACAAAGAATGGACTTGAAAGAATGATTGGCATTTATTGATTATTGCATGATCTTTCCGAAAATCTGAAAAATTTTGCGAAAAAAGAGTCAGAGGTTATCACGAATAAATAAGGTTGGCAACTTGGACCGAACTCTTCAAGTCTTCCATGATGGCAGGCGGCAAATCAGGACAACACATCAGTCATCCTTCGCGTCAAACTCAGTCCGATTTTCTACTCACCATTCCATCCGAAGCACCCAGCACCGAGTCGAGCATGAAGTCCGGGACCGCAATGACGTCAATCAGGGAAACCGCGTCATCCTTCAGTTCCGCACACAGCCTCAAAATCGAATCTTGTATCAGAGTCGGCGCTGTTGGCCCTGTGGCGTACCCGCCCTGGTACAACGTTGCCAAGTGGTACTTCTCGATGGACCACAAGCCGAACAAAGAGCACAATTTAGTCAGGACGTTCGTCAGAGACGCGTCAGTCGATGTCGATATCGTCGCCAACATACGTTGCAACATGAAGTGCTGGAAAAATAAGGTTTCATTGTTTGACAGGTGTCAGATATTTTGCATATACACAGTTTCAAATCATATAACGACATCTCAGACGTAAAGGTACCAAAAACGCAGTAACGTTGTTGTTATATCTATACTGTACTGATTCCGGTGAAGATCAATTCATTGAGCTGTCTTCACATCAAGATAAAGTACATTGAACTTTTTTACACGGCCAATCCAGGTATAAAAAAATTCAGGAAAATATAATGGTTTCGAAAGATCGCGGTGGTTGTGCCGAAATACCGAAATGCCGAAATACAAGTCCAAGACGGTATTTTGTCGCACGCGTTGTTTGGAGTACGACGAGCCAAGCAAGGGAACAAGTGCGATAACGTCTTATAAAACGTGTGTCATATATATATATTTTTTTCTATTCTGCATTAATTTTAAGTTTTTTATTGAAATAAAAAAGATTTAATATCGATAAATATCAGAAACATCTTCGATTGGTAACAATGATGACATTGAAATATTCAAAATTTGACGCACCAGCCCAGTTTAATGTTGAACGATATTGATTTTTGCGATACCAGCGGTGAAAAAAGCAATGTTGTCATTGTTTTTATTGGTCAATTTGAATCAATTTGCACTCTGAATTAAATTTATCAATAAAAACGTTGAGTTTTTCACTGCTAGTATCACCAAATCCAAAATAGCTCAGAAATAAGCTGGGCCTAAATCTTCTGACTTGATAGTTCGATTGTACCAACCTACGAATAATAAAAAATGCATATCGAAATCGAGGCTATTTCGATACGCATTCGCGTTTTATAATGACTTCATTATAGAATTAAAATGGAAAAAATATTCAAACATTTTTGCTTAAACATTTTCAATACATATTTACATCGAACTCATTGTAAAACGGGTTCCATGGAATTGTTAGCAACAATTAAGGCGGATTTATGCACACGGCTTTTTCATTGATCTGTCATTTCTCAATCACTATAAGATGTTGGAACTCATGATCCACATTAACCATTTATGTACACAAATTCTTTTTTTTTTCTTAACCATCATTCCAAAGACAACTTTCTTTACACGACAAATAAAATAAACATGTGATTTGCGCAGGCGCGATTCTGTCAAAATGATACTCAAGGGAAGTGGAAATACTTAGTACCTGATGTATTTTTGTCATTATAAGAATGTAAGTTGATTTAAAAAAGGAATATATGACAAATCTCATAAGAGCTTAAAGTAAATGAAGGTCGTGCATAACTGTAAAGGAATTCTTAAAGGAAAATATGGTCTAATGACAGTGAAAGAAAGTGAAAGATTAATGAAAAAGCGTTGTACATGAATCCACCTTTACGGGTCATTAAGAACTGAATCTTCATGCTTTTGTATTGCTACCTTTTGACTGGAAACCATGCTAAATTTAGCAAGATTTATCTACGCGTTGTTACGTTCATCGAAGTAGTCAAAATAGAGTGATTTGGAAAGGATAGGAAGTGAATACACCAGTTGATATTCTATCGATCTCTTTTATCCATGTGAAGATACGGGGTTCTTAGGGGTTTGGATTGAAAAGCACAATTATGCACGCCAGGATTTATTAGATGGATTCCTCCGGCGATACCACAATGGTTGCGTGGTACAAAAACTCCCACTCGAAATACTAAAGAATACAGGGTGTCAAAGACAAACCGATACCGCGTTATTTGACTGACGAACAACCATATACAATAATTGTTATTATTCACACTCACTCGAAGAATACAGGCACGATTGATAATTCCAGGACACCTGAGAGTCAAATCTGGACCACTCGCATGCACAGATTTCTCGAAGAGAATTATTTGTATCGAAAGTTCGCCAGTACCATGGACGGTGAAATTTAGCATTGATGGCAGTATCATTTCTTAATTTACGAAAGCTAAAAGCCGTAGGGGAGGCGATCACAACAAAAACTGCGGTTCAGTAAAAACTAGCAGAGATAAATCTTCGCATAGTACGGGGTGAGCAAGAAAACCGCCTACATAAAATATTTTGAACAATAACTAAAACTACGCTTGTGGAAGGCAAAAGTGTTCCGCTACATCCACCTAATCTCATCATAATCCATCAGCGAATTTTACAGAAAAAAACAATAAACTTTAAAAAATTAAACAGATAACTACGTAAAATGGGGAATTTTCCTCAATTAGGTTTATTATAGCAACAGCAATTAAGAACTTATTGATTGTGAGTTTCATTCATGAATTTTTCGAATTCGTTGCGGAAAATTTCTAAATTAATTTTTCAAATATGTTGTTTCTACTTCACAAATTGGCAACAGCGCCTAGTAGGCTAGAAGAACAACAACACACATTTGGCCACACTATCATTATGTACACTTGATGTCAATGCATAATTCAGGCATCAAACTGCTAATGTGAAAAAATAATCAGTCAAAACATGAATTTCAGTCCAACAAAAACACCAATCCATCCACAAGTCAAGATATTCAATAAGAATTACTTCATTATCGTCCGTAGGAGAATTCCCCATTGAAGGATTTTGAAAATGTTAGAGCCTTGATACTTACTTGAACAAACGCAATACCCAAGCTTTTAGCGTAATAAACTTGAGTGTTATTTTTGGCAGTGAAAGCGTCCTTGCCACTTTTCATTTCATTCTCCAGTTTGTTGTGAGTGGCTCTTAGTAGATGACAAATCAGCCACTGGTAGGTATTTATCACAGCTGAAAAATGTTTACCAATCAAATAACAGGGTGTGTTTTCAAAATACCATATGAATAGTTTCTCAAATAACAACAAACTAGATGTGATCAAGTGCGATTTGTTTTTACCCACTAAGTATGTGTCTTGATTCAGAAATGAGGATCCAACGAATTGACCATTTTCTGAATCATCAAGAAAACTTCCTCAAAGAAATGTTGGTAAAATGTACCGGGTGATTCAATAAGGGTAACGAGGTACTGTATCTTAGTAATTAATAGTCGTAGAAGTTTGGGGAAAAAATCCTTCAGAGGAAATCGACCAAGAAAAATTGATGAAAATATTTTTCAAATTGATACGTCCACCGCTAGGAAATTGCCATATAAAAGTTCAAAAATGAATACTCTCACGTTGAAGCCAACATTATGGTCCACCTTTTTGAAACATCAAGTTTCATTGTAGGACGTAAAATAAAGGCGGTAGGGGATCCGTAACTTTCTGGACCGTAAATGTCTATAACTTAAGTTCGACTTGACTTGAATTCTGCTGAAGATATGGTTCATGAACGGAAGGTTCGGTGAATAGAATAAAAAACTATCCATGCCATTCTGGTTCTTGCCGCCCTCGCTAGAGGGCGTATTTTAATAAGCAAATCAGTTTTTCAATTTATCTCCGGAATCTCGAATGCATCGAAATAATTATCAGATTCAGAAAGAAGATCAAATTTGCAACATATGTTCGAATCACATGACGATATCGTATAATTCGTTGAAAAGTTATGACTTAATAGGTGATTGAGTTTTCATTTTTTTTTTCAATTTTCGTAGTCAAGCATGCCATAGAAAAATGAATAATTCAAAACTTCGTTCCCATTTTAATTTAATCATAAAATTTCTTCTCGCCATTATCAGATATTGTTTGTTTTGGTATATCATTATTGTTCTGATTGAATTGAAATCGAAACGAAGTTTTTTTTTATTTTCTCATGACATGCTCGTCTACGAAACTTCAAAAAAAAAATGAGAACTCAATTACCTATTTTGTTTCTTCGATAAATTTGTTAACAAAATATTTTTTAAGCCATTACTTTTCAACAAATGAAGATATCTTCATGCGGTTGGAACATATTATGTTGCAAATTTTATCTTCTTATCGAATCTGATGAGATACCGATTCATTTGAGATTCCGGAGAAAAATTGAAAAAGATTAACTTCACAAAATACGCCCTCTAGCAAGGGCGGTAAAAACCAGAATGGCATGGATAGTTTTTTATTCTATTCATCGAACCTTCCTTTCTTCAAGCATATCTTGTTAGCAGAATTGCTTCAAGTCAAACTCAAGTTATAGACATTTGCGGTCCAGAAAGTTACGGAATCCCCTACCGCCTTTATTATATGCCCTACAATGAAATTTTAGTTTTCAAAAAGGTGGACCATTATGTTGGCATTAACGTGAGAGTATTCATTTCTGAACTTATACAAGAAAATTTCCGAAAAAAATCAATTTTTTATACGAAGCGGTGGACGTATCAATTTAAAAATATTTCCAGCAATTTTTCTTGGTCGATTTCCTCTGAAGGATTTTTTCTCCAAACTTCAACGACTGTTAACCATATTAAATCACCCGGTACATATTTTGTTACATCAGTTTGGTTATTGAAATGAATGATTTGACAAGGATGCTGCTAACATTATTGAGATCTCAACTAGATCCAGATGGATTCAACGATATTAATTTTAAACGCCAATAGTTCCAATAGGAGAGATCACAAACGCGTAAAATCTACCAATGAGGAAGCTTCTGCTGATTCTCATTATTGTTATAACTAGTATTGTATTTCTATACATTTTCAAAAACTATAACGTGGATTATAAATCTTGATTTCGGAAACTTCGCCATTAAACGAAACATTCAGATATGGCCGCTTCTTGTGACGTTACAAGTCCTCTAATAGGAATATTCCTTTGTTGATAATTCCACTTATTTTTCGGAGCTTCTGAAAAATTTTTATTCAATTTCATCCCACGAATAAAACAGATTGCTTCAGCATTATTGTTTTTCAGCTTACTCATATTATAAATAATTATATTAACCTCACACCTCAGTGATAGTTCAGAACTTGTTATGTCACATCTTGGCACGGTTTCTACAGTGTTCAAACAGAAATTTTGCTTCGTGAATATAATGAAAAATCACTGTGAAAAAAACTACTAGTTATCTCGTTATTCTGGAAATTGTGTTATTTTTTCAGGCACTACGACCTCAATTTCAGACGCCATTCTTTTTGAGTCTCACCGTTTTGACGCTACGATCAAAATTTAAGATATCACTAGTTGATATATTGACCGATTTGGCGCTAAGATCTCAATTTTAAACTCCGATAGTTTCCCATTTTCACCGTTTTGGTTTACCAACTTACTTTCCGGACGTGCCATTTCGTCGACGCTGCGAGCAACAAATCGACTCTTCTCGAGGATTTCCAAACCGTTCGAAAGGAAATCGATGGACTTGAGTGGACTGGACAAGGGTTTCTTCTGCAGTATAGCGGGCCACAGTTTCAGCAGCCAGTTGCTGGTCTGCTGGATGAGGACGTGGTTTTCGCCTTCGTATGTCAGATTGGCGTCGTGCTCGTTCCTTATGTCGCCCAGACCGGCCGCTATGGAAGACAATTAATTGATTTAATTATTCAGAGTGATTAATCAGGAATGATCAATCTGTGAACTACAGATTAGCCCAACATTTATCTCAAAAATGTTGCTGGTTCAAGAAATACATGGTGTACAAATGGTGAATTTTATTTTTGTTTTGACAGCATTATGAGCGATAAAATAGGTTGTTTATGGACAATTGAACATTATTTCAGGTTGCTTCTACAAATTCTTATTTCTATTCACATTTCATATCATGTCAGGTGTCCAAAACTAAATAGCTTCAAGTGTTCAAGTGTAGTGAGTTGGGTCATTTCAAAAGGGAGTGTCCACTAGTCCAAAGTCAAACAGGAAGATTACAAAGCAGATAACGAGGATATAATAGAGCACAGGGTCATAGAGGAAACAGGAAATTTCAGAACACAAAGAGGATTTGAAAAATCAACTTCATCTCCTAGGCACTAAAAGTGTTGCATAGCAACGTACATATTAATCACTTCGTTATGTCAGTATGAGAAACATTAACTTCTAAAAAAAGGAGTTTTCATCTTGCGCAATGACATTCAATTACAACTCATACGAGATGAAAGCCCCCGGCCGCTCACCTTTGAGGTAGCCGTGGCCGGCACATGCCTCCCTCGACTCCTGGATGGCATCCCTCATCATCCAGCCGGCCATTGGCTTCGACGCCGACGAGACGCCGTGGATCTCGATGCCCATGTCGGCGGCGTCGGGACGCGCGTTGCCTGTCAACGTCTCGATGGTGAACTGGTGGAACACATCCGTGAACCACGTGTTGAAGTTCCTGAGCACGTAGGCAGCCGCCAGGTGTGGGATCAGCCGCAGTTGCTGCAAGAATAGGGAGCTTTTTTCGGCAACCGTCCGGTAAGTGGGTACTTGCCGGACGGTTTTTCTTTGAGAAAGTAGCTATTATTCGGTCTAAACTGAAAATAACATTTTCGTCAATCGAAAGCCTATATTTTGTATCATTACTATAAACATTTCCGAAAATTTTCACAGAAGCTTCCGATCAAGAATATAAACCCCATAATAAAAAAAGTCTCGAACCTATATTTTTTTCAAAAAGTTTGTCAAATTCGATGATCTCTATTCACACTTATGAATGTGATTGAAATTTCACTTACATTGTCATTGGCAAATATGTTAGTTTGACCAAAACAATGATATTGAGTGCCAACATTAAATTTCACAATGAGTTTCACCAGGAAAATCTCTAACTAGAGTTATTTTCTAATTTCCATTCATTATATTCCATATTTGGATAACCAAATGATGTGCAATGTCAAGTGTAAACATAAAAGGGAGCAATCGGAAGCAAGTTATGAAAATTTCACAGATTCTACCATTCTTTCAATGTCATTTTTGTATACATTATGTTCCTTCTTCAAAAATGTACCATATAGTTATCTATGCCCTCATTTATAAGTATGTTCAGGTCATTAGTCTCCTTAAATAAATATACCGCTCGTTCACGTTTCTTTTTAACAAACTTTCCTTCTTCAAAATTTTACTGAAAATAGTGATCTAGGCCCTCACAGGTCAGTAGTCTCATTAAATAAATACAATGCGTTGAAATTTCCTGCTCGGCAGACATCAGCCGATCATCCATGTCGTGACTAAAGTTCCTGGAGAATCTCGTCAGGAAATGAGTGGTGCATGAGAAATTCATAATGTGGCAACGTTGCTTTCTCCAGTGACGTGAAAATTGACATTGCGATTATTGCATCTCATGCTCGACTCTACATATTGAATTGGAAATTGTGAAAATAACCTTTTATGCAGTTGCCAAAGGTTATCGCATCTCTTAGAAGGAACGATGTTGGTTATGAAGCATGGGTTGGTTATGAAGCATGGGAATCTTATTGAATATATCTTCCTTAAAATCTTAACTTTCACTTGTATTTTCATTCTCTCTCTCTCTCTCTCTCTCTCTCTCTCTCTCTCTCTCAGCTGTTGACGTGGTGAAATCCAGAATCAGCCTGTACAAGAAATTACTTTGTGAAGGACGCAGTGAGGCAAAGGAACAGATTAAGACCAGCATAATTGAAATCCATTAAAAATATCATTAAAGAATTCTTATGTTTCCGTTTATTGTGAAATATATAATCTGACTTCATGAGGTCATTTTGTAACAAGTAATGACAATATGATGAGAGAAATTTTTTATGAATGCAATTTTTCAAAATAAAGATGGTAGGTAAAGGCGAAGTCTTCAGATCCGGAACCTAGTTGCGGTTTCATATTAATTTTTAAAATTATTGATTCAAATTTGTTCTTTTTCCATTAAGTTCGTGTCTCACGGTCAAACTATTTGATCAAATTTGTTTGACGTTACGTCATTCTGTCTATTTGATTCAAAAATATTTGAAATGTGCAGAAATCCTGTTCACACGATTTGAAGGAGTTTGTTCAAATATTTCAAAAATTCATTGATCATAACGAAAGAGAAATCTGAATTCATGATCCAAACGCGTTTTTTCAACAATATATGAATAGAAATCAAAAATCTCTACAAATTTATTTCATGGTATGTTGTACACCCTTTTAGAGATTAGTGGAGAAGAAACGAAAAATATGGACAAGGCAATGGCTCCAAAGAAGAAATATTGGTAGAGGAGTCCTACCAATGATTTTTCAAGAAATCATATTGATAGATCCAAATACCTCAGTTCCCTATTGAACTGTGTTTTCAAAACATTGAACATTGGCTTAACTCCTGATTCTATGGAATATATAATATGTAGGTACTTATTATCAATTAAAAGGATGACGAGTGATTAGAACTCCTACCAGTTATTTGGCCGTGTGAATTACTAGCAATATCATTCAATGCATCTGACATCTTATCTCTCTTATGGTAATCTTTTTGTCTGATGTTATACAAAAGTTATTTGCTTCTATAGAGATCTATTAGGAACGTTACTTGCTCCTCGGTCCAATTTCAAGCAGCAGACATTTCCAACAGTCCAAAACTCAAGTCTAAACAAGTAAAATTAGAAACATGTTCTAATTTCAGCTGCTGTTTGATGTGACGTCATTATTGACATCACACTTCCATAGTTTGATCAAATAGTTTGACCGTGAGACACGGACTTTTACTGTTAAAGAATTGCCCTGCTCCGGGATCGAATCCTAGTTGGCAGCTTGGAAATACGCGCTTTGGACCCTTCGGCTATTGGGGCTACTTGAAAAGTTATGTCTTTCCCACAGTTATGACACGTTATGATCCAAAAATGTATAGCCAAACTTATTTTTGCTTTATATTCAACGGACCGGGTGTTTTTTGAGAAATGCAAGTTCGGGATACTATATATTTTGATATCTTTAGCATTCAAGCATTTCATGGCACCATGTCATGAATCTATATCATATTATAACTAAAACTTTTCCTCGATTTCTCTGGCAGGAGGTACTAATTCACAATGTTCGCACTTTCTGCTACATCAGGAGATGTGTTAGATAATTCACTGTCACTATTATTTTCCATCATGCAACAGAATAATGAGTTCGTTTTTAACAATGATGGATGCGAGAGAAAATGATGTCACTTGATGTCATCATTTCCGCGCACGATCGGCAATACTGTCACTTGATGACATTCCTCGGAAAACGTCAACTTTGTGTTGAGATTCGAAAGCGTCAAAGGCTACTTGGTTAACCGTTCATGAAAAATATTATCACTCATAATGCCACTAGAGCTTCAATTATTACTGGAAATTTTTTCGACAACACGAATATTTTGAAAATTATCCCGAGTCGAAGACATGGGAGAATTTTCTACAAAATATTCGTGTTGGAGAAAACATTTACTGTTTTTAATTGAAGCTAGGGTGGTATTCGTTGTGCGTTGAAGAAATAGGAAAGGTTCGACCTCGTTTCTCATTGGTCTAGACGCCAGGCAAACATACATGTGGTTAGTTGACCGTACGGCTGTGCATAAATAGTAAAATAAATTACAACTTTCATGAGATTTACTGTTTAAGGCCAATTTCTATTATATTTACCGTGAATTCCGTTAATCAAGATGTGCAATTTCAATAATCGTAGGACACGAATTTGATTCTCATCAACACTTGACAGTTTTCATAGTCAGCCGCTACCGGCCAACTAGCCACCAAATCCGTATCGGCTATTTTGAAATATCATCTTAAATTGTGAATCAACAATTCAGTTCATCATTATTTACCGATTCCGTTTGGGTACATTTAATAATCATGACAGAAAACTCTGAATCACTGAGGTAAAGTTGGTAGAAATATATTTACACTGAGTGCGCACCAGTATCGCCAATGGAAATCACCATTAGTATATGAAGTTAGGTAAATGTGAATGTCATTTAACCTATAAACGTCAAAAAATTACCAGTGTCAAATCTGGTTCATGCTCATACGAATATCGGAAAAATTTTGCGAATGAAATGGCCGCTGAGAAGAAATATCGCAATCGAGTTGAAATATTTAAACTTTTTTTCGGATTTTTCATGTTATCATGATGTGATACTACAGCATGCACAAATCAATAGTGTTTTAGAGTAGAAATAATATCAATGTAATATTTGTTTCCGATTCGCATTAATTTTGTGAAATTCGTATAAGCATGAACCAGGCTTAATACCGTGCTCCTTCCCAAACGAAGAGACAATTTTCCGGAAATCGTTCTAGTTGCTATGGTACCGATACAAAATATAGGCTTATGATTGGTCGAAAATGTTAGGTGAGAAATTTTCGTATGTAATCTCCCAAGAGCTTGAATAATTTCCGAAATGTTTTTCGGCTGCGCCTCGTGAAATTTTCAAAAAATTCGCAACTGAGAAAAATTTACGGAGATTGATTCAAGGTCGCGGGGGATTGGGTGAGAAAATTTTTCAACAAAATTATTTATAATTTTTTTCATATCCTTCTACTCACTAACTCATTAGTTAAGGTCCGGATCACTATTTTCGGTATATAATTGATAAAGGAATAATTAATTGATGATTGAAAAAATAAAAAAAGGAAGATCTTGTGACCGCAAAAATTTCCGAATAATTTAGGTTTTCGTCATAGCAACTTGTCGAAATCAAAGCATATGATTGGTTTAATACAATAAGCAAAAATGTTTCACTATATTCACTTCCAACTCACGTGCGACTGGTACTCGAGTATGGGCAACTCGCCTGCCCCCTCCGGCCCGAACTGCTTGCGCACGGCGGCGTAGCGCACGGAGATGGTGAGCGCCTTGACGCCCAGCGTCTCGCAGATGCACGCGATGTTGACGCGGCCGGCAGAGAGCGATCCGAGCGCGGCGCCGTGCCGCTTGTTGGGATCCTTGATGGGGCTGACGTAGCGGCCGTCCTCCGTCACATCGGCCACCTTGTTGAGTAGATTCTCGCGCGGGATGGCGTACTGGTCGAACTGGAGGAACCTGCGGGACAAGAAGGAGGGGGTGAGCAATGATGAACACCTAGTAGACGGTATAACATTGTCTGTTCACTGGAAGAATTAACGTAACTTTTCCTGTAAGGCCACTGTCGATCGAAATAAACATCTATTAGACGGTATAATATTATCTGTTCACTGGAAGATTTCCTGTAAGGCCATTGTCGATATAAATGAACAAAGTAGACAGTATAATATTATTTGTTCACTGAAAGAATTAACGTAACTTTTTCTGTAAGGCCATTGTAGATTAAAATGAACACCTAGTAGACGGTACAATATTGTCTGTTAACTGGAAGAATTAATGTAACTTTTCCTATAAGGCCATTGTCGATCTAAATGCACACCTAGTAGACGGTATAATATTGTCTGTTCACTGGAAGAATTGACGTAAATTTTTCTGCAAGGCCACTGTCGATCGAAATAAACATCTATTAGACGGTATAATATTATCTGTTCACTGGAAGATTTCCTGTAAGGCCATTGTCGATATAAATGAACAAAGTAGACAGTATAATATTATTTGTTCACTGAAAGAATTAACGTAACTTTTTCTGTAAGGCCATTGTAGATTAAAATGAACACCTAGTAGACGGTACAATATTGTCTGTTAACTGGAAGAATTAATGTAACTTTTCCTATAAGGCCATTGTCGATCTAAATGCACGCCTAGTAGACGGTATAATATTGTCTGTTCACTGGAAGAATTGACGTAAATTTTTCTGCAAGGCCACTGTCGATCGAAATAAACATCTATTAGACGGTATAATATTATCTGTTCACTGGAAGATTTCCTTTAAGGCCATTGTCGATATAATTGAACAAAGTAGACAGTATAATATTATTTGTTCACTGAAAGAATTAACGTAACTTTTTCTGTAAGGCCATTGTAGATTAAAATGAACACCTAGTAGACGGTACAATATTGTCTGTTAACTGGAAGAATTAATGTAACTTTTCCTATAAGGCCATTGTCGATCTAAATGCACACCTAGTAGACGGTATAATATTGTCTGTTCACTGGAAGAATTGACGTAAATTTTTCTGCAAGGCCACTGTCGATCGAAATAAACATCTATTAGACGGTATAATATTATCTGTTCACTGGAAGATTTCCTGTAAGGCCATTGTCGATCTAAATGAACAAAGTAGACAGTATAATATTATTTGTTCACTGGAAGAATTAACGTAACTTTTTCTGTAAGGCCATTGTCGATTAAAATGAACACCTAGTAGACGGTACAATATTGTCTGTTAACTGGAAGAATTAATGTAACTTTTCCTATAAGGCCATTGTCGATCTAAATGCACACCTAGTAGACGGTATAATATTGTCTGTTCACTGGAAGAATTGACGTAAATTTTTCTGCAAGGCCACTATCGATCTAAATGCACACCTAGTAGACGGTATAACATTGTATGTTAATTTGAAGAATTAACGTAACTTTTCCTGTAAGGCTATTGTCGATCTAAATGATAACCTAGTAGACGGTGCAATATTGTCTGTTCACTGGAAGAATTGATGTAACTTTTCCTATAAGGCCATTGTCGATCTAAATGAACAAAGTAGACGGTATATTATTTGTTCACTGGAAGAATTAACGTAACTTTTTCTGCAAGGCCACTGTCGATCTAAATAAACATCTAGTAGACGGTATAATATTGTCTGTTCACTGGAAGAATTGATGTAACTTTTCCTGTAGGGCCATTGTCTATTTTGAACAAGAAGTCTCATACTGGGCATGACCTAAAGTTTTCATTTATATTTTGACCTCAGGAATCCGAATTTGATAATGGAATCATGAACATACCTTTACTTTTCGAGATAATCCATGCCAAAGTTCGAAATTTCACCTCCTTTTACTGATAACCAACTTTCTTTTTGACATGTATTGAAAAGAGAAAAGACATATCCTCCTCCTTCTCCTGTTGCTATACGACATATAAATCCTTTATTCGCTCAAGATTCGCACAGAAGTTTTCAATATGGCCGTTGTTTTTGTTTACGTAATTAGAAAAGAGAAAAGACATATCCTCCTCCTTCTCCTGTTGCTATACGACATATAAATCCTTTATTCGCTCAAGATTCGCACAGAAGTTTTCAATATGGCCGTTGTTTTTGTTTACGTAATTAGCCTAGTCGGTGTAATAATAAAAAAATGATGGGAACATGTTATATCAATAATGTTTTTCTCAAACAAATATCATAATTAATCATGGTATATGCATGTAATATGTCCTGGGATCTAAAGAGATACGAAATACTTGCCTAAAACTTGTCAGATAAAGAAGGGGATATTTCGAACTTTGCTATGGGTTATCTCGAAAAGTAGAGGTATGTTCACGATTTCACTATTGTTGTTTTCAGCAATCACTTCGTGACAGTGTCAAGTTGACAAATCAAAGTCTCGTTTTTTGCTAACATTTCGAAGCACGATTAATTGTTTGAAAAAAATTTGTTTTCGCTTAAAAATGTATGATATACCATCTCACCCGTTGTCTATGCCGTTCAGGCCGATCTTCTCGCCCATATCGCCGACCGTCACGCCCGGATAGGGCAGCAGCGTCTTCGGATTGCGCAGCGGCACGACGAACGCGTGCAGGCCGAGTTTTGCACCGTCGACGACGAGCTGCGCGTACACCGTCGCCACCATCGCGGTCTGCCCGAGTCCGCCCGCCCAGCACTTGGCGGCCGCGAAGTCGGGCGAGTGCAGCACGAACACGCGTCGCTGACGGTCGTAGGTGGCGGTGGTGCGCATGCCCCGGGCGTTGCTGCCGTGGCCGATCTCGGTGAGGCAGTAGGCGCCGAATAACTGCGCCAAAGTGGGTGTATTGGATGTTTGTAATATGGAGACTATACAAAAACGCTAATAGGTCATGTCCTAGTCAAAGAGAGTGATCAAAATCATATTGTGCAAACCAGAGAATGTTCATTTTCAGATCATAGATTACTGGTGATTAATGTGAAAGATAATGTTGAGATTTATAAACCTAAAGTGTATAAAATATTGCTTCACCTCAATGAGAATAAGTTCATTAAAAAATTTAGAGAATTAACCAGTGGTGATATTCTTGCTTCATTTGATGAATTAATAAACAAAATCCAAAAACAAAACTTTTTGCTACGAATGTCAAAAGCACAATGATTGGATGACATATGATTTTCTAGAATTAGTTAAAAGAAGGAACAAACTTCATTAAGAGATGAGAAAATCACCCTATGATGAAATTAAGACATCTGAATTTACACATATGAAAAATACTGTTACAATAAAAGGAATCAGTTGAAAAGAGCTCATTTTAAAAATAGTTGAAATGCTGCTGGGAACAATACTAAAAAACAAAGGTTGTTTATAAATACACAATTGGAAAATAAGGGGTGGATGAAAAAATTCAAAGTTTAGATATTGAAAACCATACAGTCACGGATTGTGGTAATAGTAGAAAAATACAACAATTACTTTTCGAAAATTGGACAAAACATTGTAGAGATTATAAAGGAAGAAGCAAATAGTATGAACATTATCAATTTTGAAGAATTATTTTGACCATAAAGTATTATTAGAAAAACTAACTAAGATGGAAATAAGAGGAATAATGTTTTTACTACTCGAAAGTTACTTATCCAACAGAAGTCAATATGTTAACATTGACATAATAACAGTGAACTGTGGTGTTTCCCAAGGCTCGGTGCTTAGACCTTTATTGTCCTCCCTGCAAATTTTAAGTCTGAAAATTGCGGTCGCTACTTTACATTCGCAGATGATACAATATTGGTCTACACTGGTAGGGAAAGCCATTTTCTTGAAAATTCCATAATGATTTGCAAAAGTACAACCATTGGTTATTACACAATAAACTTAAAATCAACCCTTCTAAAACAGTTTATATGGTATTCAAACAGAAAAACACGCTGTATCAGTTGGTCATAACTCTCTTAATTGAGTCGAAAGTACAAAATACTTAATATTGATAATAGACGATAAACTAAATTGGCACAATCATATTGAACTCTTGAAATCACACTTTACAGATGGAGAGATTACCTGGATAAGCGAAACTACTACCTTGTTTACTTCTTGTCTCACTCATAACTATCTGGGGAACATGAATTTAAAAAAAATGCAAACCCTGCAGAATAAGATAATTAAAATAATGTTTATTATTCACTATAGAACTCCTACAGAAGAAGTTTATGGCAAAACGAAAATTGACCAATTTAAAAATATACTTATTCTAGAACAATGTAAATATGTATACAAAATCACAAGAAATCAACAGAAATGTAACGTTCATCTAGACCATGTTAAACAAATTCACTCGCATAACACACGAAGCAAGAATATCATTTATCTGGAAACATCTCGAACGGAACTAGGACTCAATAATCCATTGTACAAATGTAAAGAAACTTTCAACTCTTTACCCTCTAGATTGAGGAATATAGATACTTTCAATGTATGTCACAAAGACTTGAAGAGATACTTGAAAATGTGAATTACAATCATATATAGACATAACGATCTCACCTAATTATAATATTTGGCCTTTTTATTACATAATTAATTGTTATTATCCAGGATATATTGATTTAGGTTAACTATTTATAGTTTATATAATTATTATTTTTTATTCACATTATTTATTTTCTCTGCATAATGCTAGATTTACCATGCTAGTTTTGGATTATGTATTCCGATACCAGCAATTCCGTTTGCTGTTTAGGAATTTCAGCTGTCATCATCAATAAGTATGGATAATTCCAAATATTTCTATAGGTAGAGTGAAATATTTATCAGTATTGCTATTTTTGTATATTTATAACTACATTCTATATTGTATTGGAGGATTTGTTATAAAAAATAGCCAAATATGCAGTTGCATTAAAAAAATAAATCATCTATAAATACTACTCTTACTATGTGGTGTGCACTGTGCAATGAATATAATTATGAAGTTTTCATTCAAAAAGCCATACATGTTGATTGTTTATTGAATTCCTTATTACATTTGAATAAATATATCTATTTTTGTATATGCTCAAACTATCCAAGAACAGTATACTTATTTTCACAAAAAAAAATTGTTTAATTATCGATAGGTGCATTGACTTCGTAAGTGGTACGATTGGTTAATTTGGTCATAAAATTATTGTTTATATGAATAGGCAGGTGAATGCACTTATTATAGTTGGTAGGAAATTTATATTTGAAGACGGGAAAAGTGTAATTTAGGAATTCATAAAATAAACCTGTCCAGAAGCTGAGTTTTGTCCTTCCGTTAATTCCTGAACATGATCTTCAAGAAGGGGACATTACATGGGTGTTGAGAATTTCGATCACATTCATTGATGGTGGCCATAATTTGAGCTTGGGCATGGGGATCTCGGTTGTCTTGAGAGAATGATGAAAATAAGAACTGGTGGCATTACTCTTTATTTGATCTACTTTCCGAATCTAATAAAATAACCATACTATTCCATTTACAATGAAAAATTAATAAAACGGTCAACTTTATAAAACACAGCCCCAAGCGAGGGCGGTGAGAACCAGAATGGCATGGATGGTTTTTTATTCTATTCACCATACGTATCTTGAACCATATCTTGTCAGGAAAATTCCGTTAGGTTATAGACATTTACAGTCCAAACTCCAAAAAGTTTATGTTCCTCTCCCGCCTTTATTTTACGTCTTACAATAAAATTTTATTTTTCAAAAAGATGGACCATCATGTTGGCATTGAAACATAGGAGTATGATTTTTTGAACTTATATGAGAAAATTTTCGAAAAAAATCCATTTTATACGGATTTTAAATATTTCATTTATCGAATTTAAATCAATAAATTTCATAAAAGACTTCAAATTAATGCAGAATAGAAAAAATTGTATATGACACACGTTTTGTAAGACACGTTGTCTCAATGAAACTCGTATCATAATATACTATTTTTGACCGCGAAATCTTATCAAGACTTGTATGAGTAAGGAAGACGGGGACCTTTGTTTTGTCGAGTGTCATCCGAAGCACTACTCTGCTGGTTACCGTGGAGAGTCCGAAGGATTGATATCAAAAATGTTTGGTTGGTCACCTATCGCCTCCTGCTAAATGATATGCTACAGAAATTAAAATTTCCAATAGCCGGACCCTTTGGGGCCATATGCCAGCGCCTCAACGTACTCGGCCACCAACCCAGTTCCTGAGACACAGTATCTCGTTACCCAATCTATGTTGTCTCAAAATAAATAAAGTGATTTGATTTCGATTTGAACGAACGAACTAACTGCCCCTCACCTTCCCGTCATCGATATCGTCGATGTACTTCTGGTGCCGGCTCGTGCCCATATTCATGACGGAGCTCTTGAAGAGGGTGTCGCCGACGGTGAACTTGATGGCGGCGCCTGCGTGAAACGAAAACAGCATCCTGGTGACCGCCGTCGGCCGCTTCAGGTCCATGATCTGGCTGTTGATCGAGAAGAGGTCCATGCCCTTCTGGGCCATGCATTGCTTGAAGGCGATGCGCCTCTGCTCGTCGAGAGGTTTCGAGGAGTAGTTGGCTACGCTGAAGTCCGGGTGGTTCCGCAGCACCTCGTAGCCCTCGTTCTGTAACAGTGGTTGTATAGTAGAAACATAATAATAATAAGTTCCATGAGAAGTTCCTACATTTCAATTACCATATATCTCCTAACTTAACAACCAATCGGTGGATTTCAAATTTTGAAATTCAGCCAATAGAATCGGAATGACAGTGAAAATATTCGACATAGAAAATAACACGTAGCACTATCTCATGGTAACAACTCGAACTTCTCGAAGTGGTATCGTTTTTGTTATGTTTTCATATTTTTGATATTTGTGTCATTGTGACAGTTGTCTTTGCCACCAAACAATAACTGAAACGAGAAAAACGATAAGATTTTACATGTATTTCACCAGAACATCTCTCGAAAAAGATCAGAAGCGAACATAAACAGAACAGAGGTTAAGTTTGTCTGTGGGTTATCCCCCAGAGAGTTCAGTGGTTTCCCACTTCGAGTAGTTCACGAGTCACCGTTAGGTAGCGTATCGCTTAGCACCTATCGCGAATAGCTTGTCGCTGTATTTTCACGTCAAATTTCTGGGTGTTGACTAGTTATCTTTATATACCAATATGAGAGCGATCGTATGGGACAAATGTCCATTGGTATAATTGATGATTCAGTGGAAGAGAGTATCCCTAATTTTTCTTTTAAGTGTTCATGTTGTTTGTTTTTGTTTCTGTAAATTACCTCAAATTGAAACGGTGACACGATTTTACTTTATTTCAAATCGATATACAGGGTGCCCGTTTCTCGAGCTTAACCATGGGGATATTAGTTATTATAAGAGTTACGAGGTCGGTTGAATTAGGGCAAAGTTGCGCTTTTTTATGCTTAACAATTATCTGAAAAGAAATTTGATGTATCATTTTTAGTTTCTGAGTTATTGGGAAAAAACGGAAATTTGTAGTTTTCATTTTCATGTTTTCAAGCGAAAACAAAGAGAACTAGAAATTTTTAATTGGAACGTTCTTCAGGGACTTTTTCACAAGGAATCTAAATCTATCATCACAAATCAGTTTTGTGTTAACGAGAAAGCATTATTGAGAAAAAATTAACACACTATCAAGAAGCTTCAACTGTGGAACAGGCTTGTTCAAACAAACCAGAAAATGAAGCAGAAAAGGCGTCTCATTTGCTATCATCACAAAGCACCTATAATAGGCATTGTGACCAAAATAATTTTGGTTTGTTGAAGGGTGCAACTAATTGTAAAAGTCGAATCATTCGATGAAAAGCATTTATAGGAAGGCAAATTAGAGATAATCACCCTAACCGTGGTTTTTGTTTTGTCTGCACAAGATAAGCATACAGAGTAGTCTCAAATTGGGAATAAAACAAATGAAAATATAAACCAAAACCTACAAAAATATCTGGAAAACCAATAACGTATTTCGGCAACTAAGTTGCCATCTTCATTCGATATGTGAAGTTTCATTGGTGTTTCCATTGAAAGTGGCAACTTAGTTACCGAAGCTGATATGTCGGTTCTGTTAAAAACTGAGTCCAAAACTCATTTATTGTTTCTTAGTTACAGAATGTTGAAATTCAATTATTTTTTCGTTTCTTTCTCATGCCATCCGAGGCTCCTGCAGTTTTTAGGATATTCAGCTCAAATTTGGAATACTGCAGGGGGATACTTTTTTTACAGGGGCCATATTGCCTTTTTTCACCTTGAATTGTTTTGTGGTATGCTGGTGGCAGATTCTAGAATACAAAATGCAGCTTATGGTTCTTTTAGAGAATTGATGTTCTCTCGTAGTGTTTCCATATCTACGACTGTTGAGTATTAACAAAAAAATAAAAAATGATTTTCTGTAATTCGTGTTTTTGATATTTGGCTACGCTTGAAAGGGCAAAATATAAAAAAGTGTCCATAGACATATTATATCAAAGTTTCATTGGTTTCGAATAACATATTTCACTAAACAGCTATACCATACTTGGACTAGAACTGCAGAAGCTATAAAGAACCATAAACAATCTCGAAAGAAAAGAAAGAATTTTGAACATTATGTTTATAGGAACAATCAACATTTTCTTGACACTCTATCACCCCTAGAAGTGCGTTCAACATATTATGAAACACCCTGTATACCTTGAGTGTAATGAAGAGTGTACATACTAAAATGTTAGCAAATCATATTGATACCTACCTAAAATCCCCCCTATATGTGTGCCTATAATTCTTTGTATTTTTCTTTCATTCATCAGAAATATGAGTTCATCATTTTTTTTCAAGTAGGTACATATTCAATATCTAATCTATGACAATATCACTTATCTACTATTATCACTTGAAATCTTAAGGTACTTGATTATTTTTCAAATCAACATCTGTCTTGAATCAATTTTCAAAGTATAGCAATTATAGCATACAGTAACAGCATGTTTCGACCCCCAGAATCATCACATTCCCCTTATATGAGTGGTCCATATTTCACTATAAGATGTACATCCTGCTCAAGTTATATTTTTTTGGGAAAAACAATTCCAATGCACAATGTAAGCATTGAACAATTTTTCCGTGTGTATATTGTGGTGTTCATAAGGAGGAATTTTGAATGGATTCACTTATTACTTACATTTCATTTCTCACCAATACATTATTCAAATACTATTTTATGTAGGATATGAATATGGTAAAGAGAAAAAAGAAACGTTAAAAGTTAAAATCCACTAATATCAATTTGAAAAACATTCGAATTTTCCATAAAAAAGTGTTTGATTAGAGTATTGGTGATAGTAAACGTTAAAAAATAAAAATGAAAATTATAAATTTTCGTTTTTTGCGATATTTTCAAAATTGTTGACGTTATTCCAAATTTATTTTCAGTTCATTTTTCGGCACGGATATTTATTGAATTTATTTTCCAGAATAAGCTGTTACCTACTGCTTTGAAATTGTTTACTGACTCACCCCTGTAACTCTTTTGTTTCTACAGATAAAAAAGTGAAAATCGATGTGTAGGTATATAAACTACATACAGTGTGAGTCAAGCTGAATGCATCGGACTTATATGACCGTATGGTGACTTTTTTGAGGATTCTCTTTAGCCACGGCCTTCTTTATGAACTTTAGCTTCATTATATAGGGTATCTCAAAAAAGCGTGGCATAGCAAAGTTATGATGTTTTCAATGGAACAACCCGTATTTTATTTAGGTTTGTCCTGAGAGGCTGAATTCATATATTGATCACAGTTGGGGTCTATCTGGAAAAATTACATAGATATAAGGTGTAAAAAATCTAGATTTTTTAACATTAGATTTTTTTGTGTGGAAACCTCAGTGGTAACTATTCATTGTTGGTCAAAACCACTATATCACTTTGTCCAACAGTTTGACTTCATTATTGCATCATTGTTATGATGATGGATATTATTTGGTTGATTCAATCAAAGTCAGCTATTGGAAAAGAATATTCTTCTATGCACTATGACGGAAAACTACACTTTTTCCGACTTTTTCCAATTGTAGTTCATAAAGTGTCAAGTTGATTTTGAAAAGTATCAATTGTTTTTCAAATTAGTCAATGCAATTCCAAAAACTATCAAATGAATTTCAAAATTATCATTTCAATTCTAAAATACGTCAATTGTATTTCAAATCAGTCATTTTAATTTGAAAAAGTATCACATTTATTTCATAATTATCAATTCAATTTCAAAATGCGTCAATTGTATTTCAACTCAATCAATTTGATTTCAGAAACTCCATTTCAATTTCAAATCTGATCATTTTCATTTATGTGATATATGATAGGAAACCAGGAGTGTTCTAATAACAGGGTGAATGAAAAATCACCCAACACCCATCCAACCTTTGCCTGTGCTTTTTCAGTTTTGAAATTCAAATGATGCATTGTGAAATACATTTGATATTTTTGGAAATACAAATGACTATTTTGGGATTTGAAGTGTTACTTTTTGAAATTGAATTGATTATTTTCAAATACAATTGATGCTTTTTGAATTTCAAATGACTAATTTGAAATACAATTGATACTTTTTGAAATCCAAATTACTATTTGGAAATAGAATTGACCATTTTTGAACTAAAATTGGAAAAGGTGTAGATTATCTTCCATTTGGTTGATTCAATTCTTATTTTATTAGGAGTATATGTTTCTGTGATATGTCAAAGTGTGTGGTACTAGGTGTGGTATCATATTATTGTTCGTAATTTATATTTCAAGTTAGGCTCATGTTAGGTAGATTTTCTTTTTAGATATGATTGTGTAAAGTTCAAATGGACCTATGAAACCTCATATGAAACAAATGAAAAGTAGAACTCATCAAAAATATTTTTTCTATTTTGGTTGTATAATGAAGTCATTTTGCAACGCAAATACGTGTCGAAATAGTCTATATTTCGATGCGCATTTTTTATTATTCGGAGATTGGTAAAATCGAACTGTCATAGGAAATCCAGGAGAGTTAGGCCCAGTTTACTTCTGAGCGATTTGGAGATATTAGCAGTGAAAAACTCAATGTTTTAATTGGTGAATTCCAATTCAGAGTGTAATTTGATTTAAATTGACTAATAAAAACAATAACAACATTGAATTTTTCACCGCTGGTATTGCAATAATCGAAATCGCTCAACTGTAAACTAGGCTTTACGCTAGTGCATTAGATTTTAATTATTTCAATGCCATCATTGTTACCAATGGAAGATGTTTCTGTTATTTATCAATATTAAACCCATTTTTTTTCTTCAAAATAGAACGTTTTATAAGACACGTTGTCGCACTTGTTCACTTCACAAACAACGCGTCAAAATAGCGTCTTATAAAACTTGTATCATAATATACTATTTCCAACTTCAATTATTCAAAACTGACTGTTGTAACTCGTTCCTAGTACTGCAGATTGAAAATTTCAGGATGATGAATGCCAGAAAGTAATAAATTGGGTGTAATTGCACTCAAATTGTGAAATAATAGGTATAAGGTGTCCCATTCAAATTCATCAAAAAATACATATTTCAATTCAACTAGTTTATCTGAAGGAACAAGAAAGTTATCCATCACCAAAGGTGGATATATATATCTATATCCACCTTGAGATCACCTATATTTAATGGTATCAGTAGGTTGTCATTGTCTTTGGGGATGTCCAGATACTACAATCTACTTAGTATTAGTTTATTTTAAATACCTGATATTTTACTATATCCTCTGTGTCCAGAAATATTCTCAATTTTTTCCAATCAAAGGAAGCACTTTTTCTATAAACATCCAATGGACCTGGTTTAAAATCTTCAAGTAGATGCGACATCTTGCTGTATGTACTAGCACGCTCAAAACAAATATTTTTATAGGGAGTGAAAGCAAAAGCTCTTTTCATTAGTTGTTATCAGTTTTGGGTCTAGTGATTAGAAGGTGCAGATAACAGCAATAATTTACTGATAAAAGGTTATGATGAGCTTGTCACCAACTGAGAATATTCACAGTGCCTCACTCATTAGATGATAATGAACTTTAGTCTTTGGTCACCTTTGGTCTTTACGAAACACTATTAATGAGCATTTACGTTTTAACCTATGGCCAGTTTTCTTTTAGATATCGATAAAAGGATAAAAATTGAATCAAAATTATCAGAACTGATAAGAGATCTTAGTATGATAAAATCACGGACATCATTGAACCAGCGAAACCTTATATTATAATAGAAAGTGGAAGATGAGAAAATTCTTGTTTTTTATTATTATTCATTATTTACTTGTTTACAGGTTTCCCTTTCCCTTTCCTGTCATTAAAAATTTAAAAAATGTGGAATTGTCATGTCACATGTCATTAGTGATGTCGATGTCACCACAGTTTTGCCAATATAAGTCGCGTTCCGATATTGCTGAATTTACTGATGACAGTCAGCAATTTCGGAACGAATTCAGGTTTAGTAAGCTACTACCAGTATAATTCAGTAATTTTAGAACGATCTGAGCACTGAACAGTACTGGTTGGAAATTTTGGAACTCAGTCATAATAATCGTCGTATGTCTCTTGTCGTTTGGGATCAGACTGATCGGAGCATTTCGGAGCACATTTTTTGTCATAGTCCTTTTCCAAGCGCAATTTCCCATAGTTTTGCTTTCAACGTTTCTTGAATGGTGAAGCAAATCGAATGGAAAATACCCGTGCATTTATTTAATAGCAATTTCCATTGGACAAACGACTAGTTCGCACTCACTGCGCATACCTTCCTCTTTTTATTACATTTCTGAAAGAGAGACAGAAATATATTGAGTCATCAATCAACGATTGAGTGCATTGAAACTCGACTAGTTTAAAGGTCTGTTCGCTGTTTATGCATGAAATTTATATTGTACACTACATTTTCTTACACCCACTGGTCGTTGTAGATGAGTGTAGTGAAGTGGAGTGTAATTAGTTCAACATCTGTTCGGTGCTTCATCTATTCTGCTTTATGCTAATCCTAGGATTTTGATTTGGAGGTTATATGCTTATAATTATTTTGTATTTATTTGTTGCTTGTGAATCTTTTTAATGTATCAAAAATGCACGGTGATGATGTAATAATAGAGAATATCATTGCGAATTCGAACGATGAATTGTTGACAAGTTCATCTGACGATCAATCAATAGCATTGATGTCAATTCTTTTGATGCTTTCGTAAATGGGGACAAAATATTCCCGGGTAACAAATATAACCATTACGTACTTTGTTGAAGTTTTCAAAATATATCATTATAGACATCTAACCTCATATTATCCAATATCCATTTGCACTACACTTATCACACCTCCTCAAAATCGATTGTAACAACTGGTTTTTTCGTGCTACAACATTTTAACAACGAACATAGTGTAAGTGTACACGGGAAATCACCGAACGGTATCAGTGTTACACAATCTACTATTCTGTACAATAGTGTAGTTAATGGAGACACAGCGAACAGACCTTAAATAAAACAGGCATTATATACCATGGATAATATAAACAGCTTGCTGTATATATTATCTATGTTATATACACTATCGAGAGTTCAGTGTGAGGTGGTGTGAGTTCAGTCATACAGCGAGTTGCGAGTTTTGAGTCAGTTTGATTCCAGATTCTGCTTCACCTATCACATCAGTCATCCCCTATCAGAAAGTGGCGAAGACGAAACTATAAAAAACGAATCGCAGGTGCCAAAGGTTTTTACTTTCCAGATTAGCCGCGGTACCGGGACATGA
Source organism: Chrysomela aeneicollis (assembly GCA_029955515.1). Taxonomy (NCBI): domain Eukaryota; kingdom Metazoa; phylum Arthropoda; class Insecta; order Coleoptera; family Chrysomelidae; genus Chrysomela; species Chrysomela aeneicollis. Next base: position 1,355,425 of record JARUHQ010000022.1, read on the forward strand.
CGTCAGTTACTGCCCATTGTCGATGTTGAGTTTGATGTGTTTGTTTTTATTTTTCATATGCTTCAATACCATTTTATTATATAATTCCTTTTTTACACGCTTTTATATTAGCTTGAGGTGCCGCCCCGAAGAGAGCGGGGCCTATTTAGATTGGCGATTTTTCTAACCCGGTATCCTTCCAGACGAACATCAGACGAACATCAGCCCTCGATGGAGATGCAAGTCACGAGGTTCATCGACTACGCAACCATAGTGTTCCCAGCAAACACAGTTACATCACAGAGATATCGCATCGATGTAACAATGTGACCTGCGATATCGCATTCTATGTCGCACAGACGTCGCTGCGATATTGCAGGGATATTATTTTGTCACACTCAAGTTTCCTTCATGCGATGTCGCTGCGATATATTATTATGATGGAATAGCGATGTGTTTTCGCGATGAAACTGCGATGTGTTTTTGGGATGAAACTGCGATGTGATTCGATTTTGACAGCAGGGATATGTGAACTTATGACATCGCAGGGATGTAAATATATGATATCACAGAGATGTGAATATCTGACATCACAGCGATGTGCATATGTAATGCAGAGGTAAGGTGATATATAGGAAAAAATGTCAGTGCATGAAAAAAACAAAATATATTATAAACATTTATTTCCAACAATGAACAAATACCAACACAAAAACAAAATTATTATTCCATTCCAATAAATAAAAGGAAATTCTCTTTAGCAAAAAATATAGGTAATTATTATTTCTGAACATTCTTTGTTTTGAATGAATATTATTGTTTTCTTCGGAGAAGGCTGATGGAATGGAAATATTAGCTTTAGTTGAATTTCTCGCATCAATATTCAATCTGCAGAAACTTACTCATGAACACATTCTGAGAAAGTTTCCATCAGCTCCCATACGTCTTCCGATGCGATGAATCCGTAAATGATCATCTCTATCCACCTTGGGTGACATCATAATCTGCTGATTCAAAAAGAATAAATTAATAGTTTGGACTACCATAATCTATAATGTTCCAAAACCATCAGATGTCGTCTTCTGAGTATGAAGAACGGCTATGGCATGCTTTCAAGTGAAAACTTATTCTCACCATTACTTAAACAAAACCTATGCTCACGTTTCGTGTACCCCCACAGAGCTGTCATAACTTTTTTGATTGTACAGGAACTTGTAGAACTAGCACAAAGACCACAACTTAAGTGGACTGGTGAAACTGATTCAATCAATGGTTGTTCAACTGATTGGATTGGAACTCTGGACTCTGGAGCGGTTGAGAAAGTTGTAACTGGTGATGATGAATCATCATTGTCAACTTTCTAGTGCAGGTGTCCACAGACCACGGAAAGTATATTTGCGCGCGGGAAATTCAAATAGTGGCTATTAATGTAACGAGATTATTATGCGATTTTTATAATATTAGTGGAGGACATTGCTTGGTAACGAGGCGGTAGTTGAGTCAACCGCAATGTCCGAGATGGTTTTAACTCGCTAATAAATAAATATTCTATATTTGCGTATCTAATGTATTATGCTTGCATTTAACGTATTATGCTTTCGTAACTGACGTAAATTATGGTAACTATAATGTATTATGAGTAACTAAAATTTTGGTACGTTTATGATGTTGATAATTATCAATGGAGATTTCATATGTATAATAATGTCTAAATCTTCAATGATACGATAAATTATAATAAATTGTACCAAAAGACGGAACATTCGGTTTTTGTGTAATACAAATACGATACAATAAACAACTGCACAATTTGTGCCATATATATCGCAGGTTTGTTTGCTTTTGTACATCGCAGCGATGCGACATTTGTGATCACTGGGTACCTAAGTGATATATCGCAGTTTGATCTCATCGCGACTTCTCAGAGATGTCATGCTGCAGATGTGTTTACTTTTTTACATCGCAGCGATGCAACGATCGTGATATCACTGTGTGATCTCATCGCGACATCTCAGAGATGTTTGGTCGCAGATGTGCTCACTTTTTACATCGCAGCGATGCAACGTTTGTGATATCGCAGTTTGATCTCTTTGCGACATCTCGGAGATGTTATGTCGCAAATATGCTTACTTTTTCACATCGCATCGATGCAACGTTGGTGATATCGCAATGTTACCTAATTGCGACATCTCAGAGATGTCATGTCACAGATGTGTTGGCTGGGTTGAATAGGAGACACGTCACGGGAGCTGTTTTTCTAGACGTTGCCGAAGCTTTCGACCGAGTCTGGCGTTTACCATTCTTGGGCACGACGGACTTATACAAGAAGGCCCTACTAGAATACCCCTATAACCAATGGTAAGATTAATCAATTCTTATATTCGCAAGAGAACTTTTAGCACCAAAAGAGGTACAGACAGATCGGAAGTGAAATCCATGAAAGCAGAAAGTACCTCGCATCAAGGAGCAGTTAATTGCTGAGTCCATACCCTACCACATCATTTACAATCGGATACACCAAACAACAATAGACATTGCACCCTGTCATTGTATGCAGACGATGCAGCCCTAGCAGCTAGATCCTCTCTAGCGCCGAACTCGTCACCGCAGGTACCTGCAATAATAAAGGTTCCATCGACGAGCTCGAGCAATATGGTGTATCAACTGGAAAATCCAGATCAACCCGGATAAGAGCCAAGCCATTCTCATAACGAGAACCAATTAAAAGGCTCCCAGTCGGACATGTATCGCTTGGAGGCCATATAATATCCCATGGAAAGACTCAGCCAAATACCTTGGAGTAATATATATATATTATATATATGTATATAACCATCGACAATAACAATAAGCTAACCTTTAAGGCTCACGTGGATGTTATGACACCCTGCTTTATTCAAGTTGGCCTATATACAGGGTGGTAATATTATTTCTTCAACTGGGTTCGGGAATATTTAAGCAGAAGAAAGAATAGTGCGGGTGTAGACATAAATACACTCATCTCAGAGTATACAAATATCTAGCATTCGAATCAATTAGACAGGCAAAGTCGGTAATATAAATAGGATTTCTCACATATGTTTGGTGGTTGATCACAATCATAGTAACTTTCAAGATGTCTTGAACTGAATACCGGCACAACAAGATGACTATTATATTTACTGGACGAAAACCGAACTGTTCTGCAAATTCACGTTCACTTTTGTATCACATTTCACGAGGGCGGCAGTGAGATTACGAACTGAGGAACATTATCTGGAGTTGAGATCTTGGAACTTCTCTACTTTCGGAGAATTTATAGGGACTTTTTATGAGAAAATTGTAGGAACCTCCCATCCCTGCTTACAGTGCCGGATAAGCCACGTAGCAAGAGTAGCAAATGCTACGGGCCCCGCGAATTTGGGGCCCCGCGCTCCAACGCCTGTCTGACCGTAATAAAAATTATTCTGATAGGAGCGCAAAATATCTTGCATGAGAACTCCCCAGCAAACACAGTTACATCACAGAGATATCGCAGCGATGTAACAATGTGACCTGCGATATCGCATTCTATGTCGCACAGACGTCGCTGCGATATGGCAGGGATATTATTTTGTCACACTCAAGTTTCCTCCATGCGATGTCGCTGCGATATATTTTTATGATGGAATAGCGATGCGTTTTTGCGATGAAACTGCGATGTGTTTTTGGGATGAAACTGCGATGTGATTCGATTTTGACAGCAGGGATGTGTGAACTTATGACATCGCAGGGATGTAAATATATGATATCACAGATATGTGAATATATGACATCACAGCAATGTACAAATGTAATGCAGAAGTAAGGTGATATATAGGGAAAAATGTCAGTGAAAAAAAAAATCAACATACCTATATTATAAATATTTATTTCCACAATGAACAAATACCAACAAAAAAACAAAATTATTATTCCATTCCAATAAATGAAAGGTAATTCTCTTTAGCAAAAAATATAGGTTATTATTATTTCTGGACATTCTTTGTTTTGAATGAATATTGTTTTCTTCGGAGAAGGCTGATGGAATGGAAATATCAGCTTCAGTTGAATTTCTTGCATCAATATTCAATTTGCAGAAACTTCCTCATAATCACATTCTGAGAAAGTTTCCAGCATCAGCTCCCATACGTCTTCCGAAGCGATGAATCCGTAAATGATCATCTCTATCCACCTTGGGTGACATCATAATTTGCTGATTCAAATACAATAAATTAATAGTTTGGACTACCATAATTTATCATGTTCCAAAACCATCAGATGTCGTCTTTTGAGTATGATGAAAAGAACGGCTTTGGCATGCTTTCAAGTGAAAACTTATTCTCACCATAACTTAAACAAAACCTATACTCACGTTTCGTGTACCCCCACAAAGCTGTTATAACTTTTTGATTGTACAAGAACTTGAAAAACTAGCACATAGACCACAACTTAAGTGAACTGGTAAAACTGATTCCATCAATGGTTGTTCAACTGATTGAAACTCTGAACTCTGGAGTGGTTGAGAAAGTTATAACTGGTCACTGGTGAGGTGATGATGAATCATCATTGTCAACTGTCTAGTGCAGGCAAAGATTAGTGGTGCACGTGTCCACAGACCACGGAAAGTATATTCGCGCGCGGGAAATTCAAATAGTGGCTATTAATGTAACGAGATTATTATGCGATTTGTATTGTAATATTAGTGGAGGACATTGCTTGGTAACGAGGCGGTAGCTGAGTCAACCGCAATGTCCGAGACGGTGTTGACTCGCTAATAATCGAGTTGCATTCAAAGCTTTATCGTATCATGGACAACGGTGTATTATGCTTATATTTAACGTATTATGCTTTCGTAACTGACGTAAATTATGGTAACTATAATGTACTATGAGTAACTGTAATGTACTATGAGTAACTAAGGTTTTGGTACGTTTATGATGTTAATAATTATCAATATAGATTTCATATGATAATGTCTAAATCTTCAATGATACGTTAAATTTTAATAAATAGTACCAAAAAACGGAACATTCGGTTTTTGTGTAATACAAATACAATACAATAAACAATTGCACAATTTGTGCTATATATATAGTACACATCAGAGGTGTTATATCGAAGGTTTGTTTGCTTTTGTACATCGCAGCGATGCGACGTTTGTGATAAATCGCAGTTTGATCTCATCGCGACTTCTCAGAGATGTCATGCTGCAGATGTGTTTGCTTTTTTACATCGCAGCGATGCAACGTTTGCGATATCGCAGTTTGATTTCATCGAGAGATCTCTGAGATATCATGTTGCGGATGTGTTTGCTTTTGTACATCGCAGCGATGCAACGTTCGTGATATCACTGTGTGATCTCATCGCGTCATCTCAGATATGTAAGGTCGCAGATGTGCTCACTTTTAACATCGCAGCGATGCAACGTTTGTGATATCGCAGTTTGATCTCTTTGCGACATCTCAGAGATGTTATGTCGCAAATATGCTTACTTTTTCACATCGCATCGATGCAACGTTCGTGATATCGCAATGTTACCTAATTGCGACATCTCAGAGATGTCATGTCGCAGATGTGTTGGCTGGGTCGTCACGTTAAATCGTAAAAATATGTAGGTATTTTACGAACTTTGATAACGTTAATGCTCTGATGTTTAATTGAAATTGACAATCGGACTAGTTTCAACGATGAATAAGTTAGAAACGGGAATAATGACAATTATGTGGAATGGAATCATAGAACGCTTGCAAGTGACTAGTGCTTCACTGCAGTCGTCTGATCAATACCTTAATACTGGGCTGGTGGACGAGTGCGTGTATCGCTGGCTTAGTCAAGGGGTTCCGGGTTTGAATCCCGGCGGGGCTATTAGTAATTTTATTTATTTCTGTAGCATCGTTTAGCGGGAGGAGATAGGTGACCAACCGAACATTCTTGGTACCTAGATTTCAATCCTTCGGATTCTCAACGATAACCAGGCGAGTAGTGCTTCGGATGACACTTAAAAAGCTAAGGTCCCCGTCTTTCCTACTCATACAAGTCTCAATGAGACTTCGAGGGTTGCTTTGCAACTAAGTTGGCGGTCTAAAAACACTTTTCAAAAAAAACACCTTTCAATACAGGATACGCACTTTATGAATCATTATATGGCTACGTCCAAGCATTGCGATCCACATTTTCTGATATTCAGGCAAGAGCCAAAGATCTGACCAACTGTGAAGAATACCAGCAACGTACATACATCAAGACGAATCAAGCAAAATACAAAATACGACCATTTCAGCGGCTTTCCTACACTCGACGATTTCAGTTCAGTTCAGGTGTTTATTGTTATTGTGGATAACGTACTGTCTTTTTTAACTAAACGTATGAAAGTATATCATAAGATTAGTAGTGTTTTTTTAAATCGAAAGCTAAAATCTCTCTCAGAATAGTTCCTCCAGTATGGTCAGTGCTTACGAAGACGATTTGGAGAATTAGTGTAGTTCGCAGAGCTGCTGAAAACAGATATGGCTACTGTTATTGACAGCAAGAAACAGGAGCCTCTGGAACAGCAATTTCATAAACTTTTATTAAATAATTCTTTAGAATCGTGTTTCCCAAACTTAGATATTGTCTTGCGCATCTGCTTGTCTCTCATGATCACTAACTGCGTTGGCGAACGTTCTTTTTCAACATAAAAACGTATTAAAAATTAATTAAGAAACACAATGGGCCAAATTTGCTTGAAGAAGTCGATATTGAAAGTGTTATCTCTAAATTTGCCCACATATTAAATCCAGAAAAGTTCAGTTGTAACAGTTTTGTTTTATTCAATACCGTACACTTGAGAACCTAAAGCAAACCAAGGGCCCCATGACAGAATTTGCTACAGGCCCCGCGCTGGCTTGATCCGGCACTGCCTGCTTATTACTCTAAGTAGTGGTTCATGATGTCGATTTTGCCAAATGTAAATCATTCTATAAAAGTATGATCATGAAGAGCATTTAATATAAACTATTTCAGATATAAATCTCATATTTTTGCACTTTTTCCATTGCTCTTCGATCAAGTTGATATAAATATAATTTAATAGTTGAAGGTTACTGGGATAATTAGTTTTTACGGCTGCAGATCACATGCCCATGAATTATACACGAGCTAATTTGAAGTGTAAACAAAACTAACGTTCCTGTTGGTTCCCTGAATAATCCTCTCCCTTAAATTATACTATAGTCATCGTATTGTGTGCCTCGTATTCACAAAATCTATATATCCTATATGACCTATATATATATATATATATATATATATCATACTTCATTCTCATCGTTATAATATAATATATGATTGTTCTTAATAATCTCGTAGATGAAATTGCCATCCCAAATGCATCCAATTCGAATCTTCTATCAGAAAATATTATAACAAATACTCACTCACTCATTCATCCTTAAGTCTAAATATAGTTTGGCACCTATAAAGGAAATATTGGCCGGAGAACATTAAATTTGTTTATATTTCGAGCCGAGACGACCTAGCGACCCATATATATATATATAAATATTAAAAACAGGTGGCCACTTAAATAAATGTTTGCTGGTACCTGATGTCGAACTCATTCATTAGTTTTTCTGGACGATAAAATATATTGTCAAAATTGGGCATCATTACATGGACACCCATTTGAAAGCAGCCATGCAAAAGCCAGAAGGCAACTGTACTGACACTCACTATCATTGGACGCAGAAATCCGATGAGAGTCGATCTGAAACTCTTCATGAGGACAAATACTCATCCCAATCCTAACCTACGCAGTACCAGCCTGGGGACGCTTCGCAAAAAGCCACCTCAAACGACGAGAATCGATGCGTGATGCGCATGATCGTCAACGCTTCATGGTTTGTCAGAACCAATAACTCTATCTTCCGAGACCTGAAACACCCACCCGTCCTAACGACCCGAGATTTTGTAAGCCAAGCACACTACGCTCCGGAATAGTAGCCTTTTCCTAAGGCCGAAAAAGTGCTATCAATTCCAAAAAACACTGCTTAAGTTCCCGACTAACACCCAAGCCCCGCCTATACGCCATGATATCCCAATAACAAGTCAGATTCCAAGACATCAGTATCCCTGATGCGGATTGTTTTGCACCTTTGACATCACCCCAAAAACGCCAGACTCTTATTAAAGTCCTATAGCCACTAGAGGGCTTTAATAATGTATGAGGACGTCGAGTTCGAGTTGTTCAAAGGTATAAAGTGCCCTGAGATTATTGCTGGAAACGGGAATCTGGTGCAACGTAACTTCCCAAAAGCTGTAAATTGCAATCTACGACAATATAATGAAGAAAAAAAATTGTTTCACTATATCGCGAACTGAAATATGAAGAATAGCACATCGAACTGAAAAATTTGAAAATAATCCTCAATTTATAAGCAGAAGAAAGCGTGGATTGCTCGATATACGAGAAAAATATGACACAGAGCGCCCCACGCTTGTTTATTCTGCTTAATTATATTAAGGATTATTTTTCACTTTTTGGTTTGATGTGCTTTAAAAGCGTGTTTTCCAGTTTTTTCATCTATATTTATTAGAAAAGAATATATATGTTCAGCTTTCCTCTGTATATTCAGAAATATTCGGATACACAAGTTTGTGTGTAAAAACGGTCTTGGAGTTTTCGTTGATATAAGAATTTTGTCATGAATTGTGATCGATATATAATTGTTACGATATTTCTACTTGAGTTCGTGAATTTAAAACACTCAGTACAAAACTGAACAATTTATTTCACTAAACACTCGAAATACAACTCAATAAATACTTAATTAAATCACAACGATATTCGCTTTACAAATCTCAATATTCACATTACATATATAAGCTTTCTTTCTAAACTGGCTGACGTGCCGATCCGTTCCTTTTATATAGGCACAAGTTATCCATTCTCGTAAAATCACCCAATCTCTAGAGATAACTGGAAATACCTAGAACTACATCGATGAATCATCCGCTCTAATTGATACGTCGGTGACCGACTCAATTAAATTGTCACCTCTAAATGAATAATATATCTGAGTGTCATCAGCATAAAAATGGTAGTCGCAATAACGTATCGACTTTTGGAAATTGGAGGTGTACATGGTATATATATAATAAAGGCCCTAGAATACTCCCTTGAGAAACACTTCAATTGCGGAAGAAATATTGCCTTCAATCATGACTTGTTGAAACAAGTAGTGGATGAACTTCCATATGGGATTACAGCATAAGGACATTAATTTGTATTTATTGTCCTTAAAATGCACAAAATAGCGCAATCTTTTTGCGCCTTATTGGCAACACTGCTCTGCTAACAGCCGAGTTTAAAAAAAACGCTCCTATGTGTGGCCCTTCAGCGCTTCCGTAGAATTAGAACCCTTTGCCGCGCTCCTAAATACCGACAGATCTTGGCTCGCCCCGTGGCATATGTTCGAGCGCGACCAGAGTTCGACTTAGCTCCACTGAACAGTGCTTGGCTCGCGAGTCAACCCGCGGTATCCATTATGCGCGGCTGCTGCGCGAGCCAATGTTCAATGTTTGCCGCGCGTAATGGATACGCGCCTTAAGAGATTTGTAGGAAGGGCCAGTCTATATATGTATTTTATTTATCCTTATTTTACTCATGCATTAAAACTTGTAAAGGCTGTTGTATTCACCCTAACATATTCAATTTCGCGATTAAAGTAAGCTTGAACTTGAGCTCGCTTTCAAACATACAATTTTTGCATTGTTGAGCAAGCTCAAGTCATAAGCTTAGCTCAATATATCCCTCAAGGTAGAGCAGTGGGTAACTTATCGATCTATGGGGCAGAGCGACAATTTATATTTAAGGGGCGTCTTTTAGTCAGCGATTGTACCAAAACCTTCATAAGAGCTCAACTATCTTGTTGAAATGAGTTTCTTTCACATTTCTATATCGCTGCTCCACGAAAGCTGGAGGGCCAATGCGAAAAAAAAATGTCGAAATTTCGCGTCTTGGCATAGATAAAGTTCGAATTTTCCTGAAATTTAGAATTCTTACTAATCAAAATTTTCCCATGTTGCATTTGCCAAATTTTTATTATGTCGAAATTCGAGATAAGTCAAAATTTCGATAAGTAGTAATATTTCTTGAAGTTTCCATCAGAGGTGGCGCACAACCTCTTTTAATATCAAACCTTGAGAAGTGTTGTAAACTTTTTGTGAATATAAAAACAACTAAAAAACAATAATGAGAAGTAATTTATAATTCATTCTTGATATTTTTTGAATGTAATATATCAGTACACAAATCATGGATATTGATAAAAAAGTCTTCACCATCATCAGGTTCAGAGATAATTCTATTATTTCCTGCTAGAATCTTGTAGTTTTTTATCAGTGTAATCAGTATTTCATCACTAAAATGACTATTACATTGTTTTGCCAGTGTTTTCATTGATACAAGACATTTTTCTACAGAATCATGGTCACTGGGTTCAGTAGCAAGTATTGAAACAATAAGTTCATTCAAATAGCTACACCAATTGTTTTCCAATAATGATTTTTCCAAATTTACCAGTTTGTACTGGTCCACTAGCTTCTTTTTGATGAGATTGTCCTCCACAGCATGGACATTTTCCAACAACAAATCATTCATGAGAGTAATTAGTTTTGTTTGAATTTTTATGGGACCATTCTTTAACAACTTAACCACTACCGAGAGTCCACCATTTTCAATAAATTGGAGTTGTGATAAGGGAAATCTGCGAAGTAGACAGCTTAGTGCAAATATTGCACTAGATTTGACTTGATTATCTGTTTCCAGGTTCAATATACGCAAGATAATTGGAATGCTTCCTGTTTCCAATGCATGTATTTGCACTTTACCATTATTTTGAACTAGTGATCCAAAAAGTTTCAAAGCATTTTTCTTTATATCTCCATTGCTTGAATTGAAATTTTTATACAAAATTTTGTTGAAACCATTCAGTCTAACAAATTCTAGGCCATTATCAAACTGATGTGCAAGGAAATCTAAATCCTCTAGTAACCTAGCTATAGTTCCAATATCTACTTCCTTTTTGGATATTTCTTTTTCATGCTGTGTAAAAAGTTCATTCAAGATTTCTGCATCAACCTTAGCAGTCAAATTCAAACTATTCATTTCATCTTTGAGTTGTTCATAAGTCCGAAATTTATCATTATTTCTGCTAGGTTCTTTGCTTGCCATCTCATCACTTTTGATTTTCTTCAGAGCTTCTTTAACCACATCTGTTTCTTGCAGTTTATATGATTCTTTATCTGGTGGATTCTCTGTTAGGGACAAATCAGTTATTTTAGAAGGTTTTTCGTCGAGCAGCTTTGCTTCTGTTTTTCCTGTTTCTAGATTTATCCGAACATGAAGACCTTTCGGAATCGCTTGTCCTATAAATAATTAACTCTTGCCATGATTGAAAATAATATGGAACTAACCTAAGTACTACCTTTTGGCACTATTTGCCACTGATGGGTTGGAACAAATTCACGTTTTTCTTGCAATTTCTCGTCGGTACAGCTATTATAGTCGACAAAGGAAATGGTAAAATAAATCAGGAAAATCAGTGATTTAGGGCTTGATGTGACCCTATCGATTCTCCACATACCTTTACAAATGATGAAAATAATGAAAATTCAAATCCCTTTGGGTTAGGGAAAGGTTAGGGTTAGGGCAAGACTTCTTCTTCATATCATTATCATACTCAACTCAGTTACTCAAAACTCAAACTTTGAGTCACATGGCAATGTTGCCAGTAAGGATACACATATATATTATATAATAAATATATATACTATATGATATGTGTTCTCTAATCTGTTTCACTCAAATTTCCTCTGCATTTTTGAAAAAGGTAAATGATACATTATTTAGAATTCGAATACCAGCTTGTGTTCTGGGATTACTCGAATACGCTCTCGTTTGAGGTACAAAACAGAAGAGTATGGTGTCAAAGAGGTGCCAAAATTAGTCAAAGAAACCTAACCTAATAAAATAAATTTGTGTAAGTTCTGAGTTGTGTTATGATTTTTTGTGAAACATACTGAAATCACCTGAAATAGTGAAAATTTAATTTCACCGCTTTACTCTATTTTACTAGAAAGCATTTGAATAATGACGTTCACTGATAAGACCGTTAATGCATTGGTGAAGTAGATCATTGAATCTGTTGATGATTTTTCTGTTAGTTTACTGATTAGTTAAGGCAGTTTAGGTAGTGATCTCAGATAAGTATATCTGAATACCTATTAATGATACAATGCATTTCTTCACTGATTATCATGGTGTCCAACGTCTTCAAGATGTTTCAGTTACTCCCCATTCAATTTCAGAGTGAGTAACAAAACAATATTCATATAAAAAAAAAGTTGAAATTAGAGTTTTTGGTGGATTTCCGAATTACCACTAACCCTTTTTGGAATCTTCATATTTTTCTGGATATATTTACCAAATTTATAAATACTACAATTTTTTAAATCTATGTACCTGGAAGTAATCTTGATTCAGGTTTCTTATTTGAATTTTGAGTAGATATTTTTTGTTGTATTCAATTCTCATTCATGTTTCAATTATGAGTTTGAAAATACCTTTTATTTATTTAAATTCATAGAATCTTTACTTATATTCAATTTATTGAATGTTTTATCTATGAACAACCTAGAAATGAATAAAAATATCCTATTTTGCCAAAAGACATAAAATATGTTTGAAATACATCAAAAATTGCTTATACCAGTTGATCAGGAACCAATTCATCCCCTAACATTGTCATTTCTCTTACAGATGTGAATTTGAGAGGCTGAAAAATGTTTTCAAATTTTCCAATAATATCAGTAGTGCTGAAGGTCTAGTTTATTTGAAGTACCTACATGATATAATTAGAAAACAAGTATCTGCCAAAATAACAGATGAAATTCCTGTAGATTATGTAGTATGTGATGTGCTAACTGGAGTTGTGAAAAAATTCAAGGAGCAACATGAAATTGATAAAAAAGTCTTTTCTGGGTTGCCACAAAGTCATATAAAGAAGATAGAACAGGTAAAGAAATCCTTTGCAAAATAGAAATTATTTGAGTTTATAGACTAGACTGTAGACTAGATTTTAGAGTACATTGTAGAGTAGATTGTAGAGTATATTGTAGAGTATATTGTAGAGTATATTGTAGAGTATATTGTAGAGTATATTGTAGAGTATATTGTAGAGTATATTGTAGAGTATATTGTAGAGTATATTGTAGAGTATATTCGAGACTAGACTGTAGACTAGACTGTAGACTAGACTGTAGACTAGACTGTAGACTAGACTGTAGACTAGACTGTAGACTAGACTGTAGACTAGACTGTAGACTAGACTGTAGACTAGACTGTAGACTAGACTGTAGACTAGACTGTAGACTAGACTGTAGACTAGACTGTAGACTAGACTGTAGACTAGACTGTAGACTAGACTGTAGACTAGACTGTAGACTAGACTGTAGACTAGACTGTAGACTAGACTGTAGACTAGACTGTAGACTAGACTGTAGACTAGACTGTAGACTAGACTGTAGATTAGACTGTAGATTAGACTGTAGATTAGACTGTAGACTAGACTGTAGACTAGACTGTAGACTAGACTGTAGACTAGACTGTAGACTAGACTGTAGACTAGACTGTAGACTAGACTGTAGACTAGACTGTAGACTAGACTGTAGACTAGACTGTAGACTAGACTGTAGACTAGACTGTAGACTAGACTGTAGACTAGACTGTAGACTAGACTGTAGACTAGACTGTAGACTAGACTGTAGACTAGACTGTAGACTAGACTGTAGACTAGACTGTAGACTAGACTGTAGACTAGACTGTAGACTAGACTGTAGACTAGACTGTAGACTAGACTGTAGACTAGACTGTAGACTAGACTGTAGACTAGACTGTAGACTAGACTGTAGACTAGACTGTAGACTAGACTGTAGACTAGACTGTAGACTAGACTGTAGACTAGACTGTAGATTAGACTGTAGACTAGACTGTAGACTAGACTGTAGACTAGACTGTAGACTAGACTGTAGACTAGACTGTAGACTAGACTGTAGACTAGACTGTAGACTAGACTGCAGACTAGACTGTAGACTAGATTGTATACCATAGAAAATTTTTGATGGCAGCCTCCTAATTATAATTATAAATATCTGAGATAGTGAATTTATTTCATTCAGCTGATAAAATCTTAATATATTTTTTTTCATTTTCGTGAGTGATTGTCTAGTGCCTAAATTATTTCAGGTACTGGAGAATTTGGCAGACAGGATACCAACGTATTTCTATAAAATTCCTCACGATCACAACTATTCCAAATATTCAAAACATGACCCTCGCGAAGGTTTCACAGAAATCGATCCAATGTTTTACATTCCGATGAGAGACGACTTTCCCGAAATCGTCGAGACCGAAAGATCGAAAAAAGACGACTTTTCGCTACTGTATGTCGACCAGAAAAGTTTTCATTCAGCAGCGAAAGCAGAATCGACTGCATATCCTCTAGATACGATGTTCGAATGCTACAGAGAGTCAATTCCCAGCTATAACTATAGAGAATTCAAAGCTATCGTCAATACTGAACTGAATTCGAACAAGAGCAATGAAGAAGTGATGGAATATTTCGTGGAAACTTTTGGCTATGGTGCTATGGATTTTTTGACAGAGATAATAAGGCATCGTGATAAAAGGATCGATTATAGCTCGCCAGTGTATGGTAAATATTTATAGAGTCGAATTTTTTACAGAAATTACAAAATGCTTTCAATTATCTGATTCTTGGGTGTTCAATACTTTCGCTGATCACTTTCATACACAGGATTGCCAAAAATTATTCGAGGAGTTTCCATAAGTCTTGGATCGAACGGCTATAGAGTTAATTGATAATGTAAATTTTTTTTTTACAATTTTCAAATTGAAGAAATGTTTTGAATCAGAATAATGAAGACAATAAATGTCAATACTCTTTTAAATGTAGATTTTTGAGAAATAATCCTTATTTTGAAAAGGTAACATGGTATTTTTTTCATTATTCTATTATATACATATATATACAGGTATACAGTGTGCTCAAAAAAAGGATGAACAGCATGGGTATCGCGGTAACCGTAAGAGTTACACAGTAGGTCAAATGTGCAAAAAGTTGCGCAATCATGGAGTTAATGAAAACACGTTGAGAAATCCCAAAATTGTTATTTACTTCCGGAGATATTCGAAAAAAAGACATTTATTGGCAGTTTGGTTTTTATTTTTTTTTCTGAAGTTATTTGAAAAGTTCCAAAAAAAACGGCACTTTCTCATTGCATTTTCTTTAGCTCTACAAAATGGCGTTCACAGAATCTCCGTACAACGTTTAGTTTTGAAGAAACCATCATCAACTTTGTTCTTTTATGTGGCACGAAATAAAGTACAACCTGTATGACATAGCATATTTCATTTCTACGTCATTCAGGGTGTACTTGTTTTTCGTAACATATAAATAAATAAAGTTTCCTTGAAACGAAACGTTGTACGGAGATTTTGTGAATGCCATTTTGTAGAGCTAAAAAAGTGGCGATGAGGAAGTGCCTCTGATTTTTTAAAAGTTCTCGAATAACTTCAGAAAAAAATAAAAACCAAACTGCCAAATTTCGTTTTTTTTTAAATCTCTCGAAGTAAACTTCGGGATTCTCAACATCTATTTATTGGCACCTGAATTGCGCAATTTTTTTCTATTTTCTGTACTGTGTAACTCCCCATGCTGTTCATTCTTATCTTGGACACACTGTATATTATATCAAGCTTCGGGTGGAGATCTCAGGGTCTCTACCCGGTGACTACCGGCTCAGCAAGAGCATTGTCGTGTGTTGGGAAGGAAAAACATTTGAATCCTGTTTTCACTTAGCAAATCGGTGCATAGACCGCAAGTAGATATAATTAAATGTTCTGCATGACATTTGCCAGGAAAGTAATTGTTTTTTGCTCACTCTCTACAGTATACCTTTTCAAACATCTCAGGATGTTTATTGGTGAGAATTTATTTTCACTTTTACTTCTTACAAGTCGTGGATTTCCGTTTGTATCAATTTGATTGAAGATTCATCTATGAAAACTTCGAATGGAAAGTGACAACTATGAAAAATTAAATTCCTCTTTTCAGATGGTGGAAACAAACAGAACCCCAGTGGAATTGTTGCTGGTCAGGTGACAGTTCAGTCAGAAAAAGAGAGCATCCTATCAAAAAAACTAAGAAAAATGGAAAAGAAAGACAAGAGTAAATTTACATCCACAGATATCAGGCAGTAAGACCTTTCAATAGTAGTAGAACTTCGAGTTCGACAGGGCTCCCGGTCGCTTTCGTTGATTATACAGGGTGTTTCAGTTTGTTTTGCCTGACAAAAAAGAAAGTCCTATAAAAATGGGTCCGCGAACTCTTGGTTCTGCTATACAGGGTGTTGGGGTTTCAAAAAATTCAATATATCTAAGATCAAAGTACCAATTAAAACTTAGTAGAGTTTCGTATTTAGGAACTGAAGGAGATCATTTTAAACAATTGTCATGAAATAATTTCAACGAACATTTATGATTGAAGACGTTTTGTTACTGAACTGGTAGTCTTGAATCATTTTAATTTTTCATCACACATATTTCAGGATCATACAGACGAGCAATATTTTTTTAGAATACAAGGCGAGATATATCAAAAACTCAAGAGTTGAAAAATTTCTGTTCTGATTGCAGAACTTCCGTGACGCCACTGGACAGTAACACGAATAAGGCTGAATTCCCGTTATACGATATACGACGTACGACTAAATCGGACGAATATTTATATATATGATAATAATATACTGATACAATTTCCATAGATCCGAATCCATCCGATATATTATTATGATCAATCAGTTTGACATATATATGGAATTTCATTGTATAATTTGTACATGCACTAGTTGAGTCACTGTCGATCTGAATGGAACTTTAATAACCGTCTACTAGGTGTTCATTTAGATCGACAATGGTTCAGTTTATATGCACTCAATGTGTATCTAATATCCTTTTTGATATGCATTTAAAAGAGAAACGAACACTGAGTGTGTACCAGTTTTTCGATATTATTTTTTGACATTCTAAGATAATTGAAGGTATTTCCTCTATTACCGAATTGCATTTCTTCAATAAGATTATCAAATACACCTTAATTCATTCCTATTTAGAAAAATATTATGCACCTCCGATTTGTGGCAACATCTTTTTAAATTCACTAGAAAATAAGTGTTCAAAAAGTAAACATTACTTTGATAACTCTGTCGTTCTTCAAAATTCATTGATATTTTATTATTGCTTCGATCACATTTTAAAAAAGAATTTCAACACATGATGAAATATTAGAATATAAAGTACCGATTTCCAAAAAATTCAACCAATAGCAGAATTTTCGGATCATAATATCGGAGATCAGAAAAAGGATAAAGCTATTATACGGAAAGTTCCTGCCAAATTCCCGCCCAAGTGTCTTCAAATTTTCAACAAATAGGAACATTAACCGATCATAATATCGGACGTCGGCTATCGGATCTATGGGGATCCAGCCTTACTCTATCGAGAAATTGCAATTTTGATCTTTATATTCTTTAATTCATTCATATTTTGAAGTTTCATAACAGCATAGCCGAAACTAAGTGTATGCGGACAAATGTTTATAGGACTAGTAGTCCAGGAAATGGGTAGGTTATGACTTACAAAAGGTCAAGGAAAGTTCTAATTTGGCAGAATTGTAAAGTTCGGTGTCCTAATTAATATTCCGAGTTTGCGACCTTGAGCGATCGCCGCTCGCGCCGCCACATTGGAAAAATGGTACTTATAATCATTTTTTCGTGAATATCTTCTCTCCAGTGCCACCTACGTCAAAAATAGTTATTAGAAAAATCCTAGAGCATACAATTTCCTGCAACTTTTGTATGAAATCAGATGAATAGTTCATGAGTCACAGCGGAGTCAAACTCAGCACAATTCTACAATTCGCAAAATCGCTTAATTTTGTCTCGAACTTTCAGTAAATACCGGTACTATCGTTTTTTACTCATTTCCGCACCACCATGAGGTAGAGTGAGTGACGCGTTTTTTTTAATGTGGTATCCCCAATAGGCCTAATCCACGATTCATTATTATTACTCATGTGTTTTCATTCGTTTCGATGCCCTTTATATGGTTCAGGCTCGCTCATATTATCAATAGCTTCTTGCAAATTTATTCCCTCCTCTTCCGAGTTTTCATATTCGTTGTCTTCTCTGACTTCCTGTGCCAATAATTTCGCAACGTTCATGTCTCCATTCTCGTCGTCGACGTTGTCTTCTTTTTCTTCTTCTCCTGAGCCCGCAAAAATATCTGCGCTGTTTTCACACGCGTCTCCGTGACAGCATATGCAGATTACAGAACATTTCAAGCCCGTTTTTTGCGAAATTTTGATAGCACAGGGAGCCCAAAGTAATGGTGTTTTCATTGGAAACGCCGTGAAGAGCAATAAAAAAGCTTTCTCCCGCAGCAGCAATGACTTCGGGATCTGCGTTTCACTTTTTGGAAGCTTGTATAGTTTGGCTTTAATATTCGTTATTTTCGAGTGTTTTTATAACCTCATTTTTCCTACGTCGCAAACAGAAGAAGTAGTGTTGCACCCGCTGAACGCATGCAAGAACAATATGTTTTCCGCCACTATTTCTCCGTACTGTAGACTTCGAGGAGAGTAAATTTTTTCAACAGTTTTTCCTCTGCCTGGTTTGCGAAAGTAAACGATTGGATGAGATATCGCCAGTGCTGTTAGCAGGACGAGAAGATCGATATCTTCTCCTACTATGAATATGGAATCAAACGATGCGGACATACTGATCGCCGTGTTAACGATCAATGTGTCAGCATCTTCTGTAGCCTGTTTTGTATCTGTAATGTAATCTAAAAGTTTTGTAAATACCGTCAATTTGTTTGAAATGAATTTAACAACGATAGTACGTATTAAGTAATCGGTGTTTACTGAAATTTCACAAAAGTTGCAGGTTCTTTGATTTTTCTAATAACTATTTTTGACCTAGGTGGCACTGGAGAGAAGATATTATCGAAAAACTGGTTTTTGGTACCATTTTTCCAATATGGTGATGCGAGCGGCGGTCGCCCAAGGTCGCAAACTCGGAATATCAATTAGAACACCAAACTGAACAAACCTACCAAATTACAACTTTCCTTGACCTCTTGTAGTGAAAGCCCCCTTTTATGTCTCCAGTGACTGGATTATAGGCCCCATTGAAGTTAGGCAGTAACAAACTGAAACACTCTTGCATACCTAAATAATGACAAAGCCCCGCAGTGACACCTGTAGCGGCCAACCCTCTAATGTTTGCACCCTTTGCAGGACCGAAATCGAATATGAGGTAGCCAAATCCACCCCCATCTTCAAGAAGGCCGCCCCTCAGAGGCTCGATCCACGGGAGTACCCGCACGTTCATGACCAACTCCGGGACCACATGGTCACCAGTAAGTGAAATTGTTTGAAAAGTGTTTTTAACCGCCAACTTAGTTGCTGAGGAACCCTCGTAAGTCTAGGACTTGTATGAGTTGGGAGGACGGGGACCTTAGATTTTTAAGTGTCATCCGAAGCACTACTCGGCTGGCTGCTGTGGAGAGTCCGAAGTATTGATATCTAGGTACCAAGAATGTTCGGTTGGTCGCCTATCTCCTCCCGCTAAATGATACAATAGAAATAAATAAATATTTCCAATAGTCGCCGCGGGATTTGAACCCGGGCTCTCTGGGCCATAGACCAGCTCCTCAGCGCACTCGACCACCAACCCAGCTAAACAATAACTTTATTGCACTTTATACATTAGTTGTACAAGCCAGTCACATAATAACGAGAAATATTAATTTCTTGATGGAAAAAATTCATCAATTCTATATGGCTGTAGTTAAAACATTCCTTTTGATTTTACCAAAGTCCTCATTGAATTTCAGATGCTTAGTAAGGGGATTGTCGATCTAACTAAATGAACACCTAGTAGACGCTATAATGTCTGTTTACTGGAAAAAATTACGTAACTTTTTCTATAAGTCAGAGACAATCTGATGATAAGCACAGAATTTCTCGATCTCACAAAGTAGAAAGAACGTTTTCAAAATTGAGAAACTAAAATTTGAGGCATATAAGAACATAAAAATTGGCTCTTCCAACGAAAACAACACACAGAATAAAATTGTATACTTGAAAATATTCGCCATTCGAAACAGTCAACAAAACCCAACGAGAACCGAGGAACTTTGTGATAGTGTCAAGTTGACAGATCAATGTCTCGTGTTTTCGAAAAACGATACATTTTTCTGAAAATATTATTCTTCTCGCTAAAATGTGTTGAAAATAAGTAAATGTAATCGTGTATGGTGTTTGAATTTAATGATTATAGCTGCGTTTCGACTTCGAATTTTGATGAAATGAGCATCGAACGACTTCTATAATGTGGTAGCGAACTCAACTTGGAAGACGTTTGGGACTTGGGTGAACAGACAAATAATATAGTTCCAGCCTACTAGGTTTCCATTTAGAAAGAAAATGATTCAACGGACTGCTGTTTTTTTGAGAAATACGACAAGTTCAGGATACTAACTTCAATATCTTTAGCATTCAAGCATTTCATGGCACCATGTCATGAATCTATCATATCATAATTAATACTTTTCCTCGATTTCTCTGGTAGGAGGTTCAAATTCACAATGTTCGCACTTTCTGCTACATCAGGAGATGTATTAGATGATTCACTGTCACTATTATTTTCCATAATATAACAGAATGATGAGTTCGTTTTTAACAATGACGGATGGGAGCGCAAATATGCTGTCACTTAATGACATTATTTCCACGCGCGAGCGGCAATGTCGTCACTCTATGACATTCCTCGGAAAACGTCAACTTTGTGTCGAGATTTGAAATCGTCAATGGCTATTTTGTAAACCGTTTGTAGAAAAAGGTATTTTGACGAGTCAATTTTGGGCTGGAACATTGTGTATTCGCCCCTTCCTCGGCAAGGCTGTCTGCTTCCCCGTTGCCTCTAACTCCCTTGTGACCCGCAGCCAAGTACGACGGTGTGTCGATCTGCCAGCCGGAGAACGCCCTGAAGAGGGTCACGGCCGACTACGCGGAGTTCACCATTCCGGGCGGCAAGCGCGGCGAGGTCGATGACCTTGAGCTGGTGAAAGTGTCGTCGCTGGACGCTACGGGCCAGCTGGTCTTCAGAGACATCAAGAAGTTCAACAGGATCCAGTCGGAGGTGTGTAAAAAACTGGCAGCAAAAGATATATGGAATTGAAGTTCATCTTGTTATCTTGTTAAGAATATTATCTAGCCCATACATGCACAGACCGCGGCCCGCCAGCCAATTTCTAATTGAAATTTATTACGAGTTAGTGCCTCATTATAAATTTTGGCTAGGTATGTCGTACTTCAGATTGAAAATCAAATGCACAATTCGCGGTAGGCCGGTAGGTGCTAAGCGATACGCTACCTAGCGGTGACACGTAAAAAAACTCGAAGTAGGATAACCACTGAACAAATTTAACCTCTGTTCTGTTTACATTCGGTTCTGATGTGAGAGGTTTTTTCAACAGTTTTTCGAAAGTTCTTCTGGTGAAATCCATGTGAAATCTTATATGTAATGTCACAAATACGAAAACAAAACAAAACCGATACCATTTCGAGAAGTTCCAGTTGTCACCATCAGGTATGTACCTATATATCCATTAATTCCTCAATTGAAATAACCATAACATTCTGTTTGTGCATATTACTTACTATGTTTAATTTTGCATATTTCGTTTCAGTTTCAGTACAAAATGCCTGGGTGTGCAGCTGTAGGCTGTTTCAATTCGGCAAAGAAAGGTTTTCTGATGAAAAAATTCCTAAAAGACCCAAATCGCAGGAAAGAATGGACAATCAAAACAAAACATGACAAGTGGATCCCTACATATTCATCAAGATTTGAATTTCTTGATTCCTCAGTGGCTTAGATGAAGCAATGGATCTCATTAGGATTCGATCTTGTGGAAAAACATATGTGATGGAGACATCTTATGAAACATAGATTTATAATAGGAGTGTCCAGTGATGTTTGAAAATGATGTAAATATTATAATAATGTAATGTAATTAGAAAGAATACCTAGTATACATATCTGTCATGCATCAGGAAAATAATAAACAAAGGAATACAATAAAAGTATATAAACAAAAAAGCACATTGAAGTAACAACAGAAAATGAACAATAAAATAATCACTTCCCTTTTGCTAGCTTAGTATTTGCTATATTTTCAATCTGAAAGTAACATGAGGACATCTTATCCTTCAAATCATGACAACTTATTGATGTGAATAATTTCAATGTTTTGAGGAGACGATATCATAATATTGCCTGAAATACTCTCCATGTTAATAAAAAAATACATTACATGTTCTCTACAGAAAAATAATGTTTTCTGTCTCTAACATTCCAAAACTGACAATTTATACCATTTCAATAGGATTTTCATTTCCTAAGAAGCTAATAAAATCTTCACAGGTCTTAGATGTTTTTTCAATGCTTGAAATTATATATCTACCCTACAATATTAGGAAGTGAATTCATTTCAATATAATTCAAATGAAACAGGGTTAATATATAGTTTCTGGAAACTCAGCAGGTTCATGAAAAAGTAGTAGTGGTTCTTTTTGCTCTTTATTTAATATGGGGTTTGCAAACGAAAATAAAGTTATTGGTGCAACATCAGCTCTCAGTCTGCAGCTTTGATCTTCTCAGAAACATAGTAATATGCACAAACAGAATGTTAGGTTATTTCAATAGAGGAATTTATGGATATATAGGTACATACCAGTCAAATTTTTTGCTAAACCACTGCCTATTGATATTGTACGTGTATTGTAGTGATCAAACTACGAAATTTTTGGGAAATATTACTGCACAAGAAGAATTAGTCACTAAACGCCATATAAACCAATGTAAACAAGCAGAAAATTTGCCTCCTAATGACGTCATCAATCAAAACGCTAACGCCTATTGTCGCCACTGTCTTGTATAGAGTCACTCTAGTATAAACCTATGTGTAGATGTGATCTTTTTATAAATATAAAATTCTAATTTATTTTATCGTTCCTGATAGCGAGGATATCCAGGAAAGGTAATTTACCATTGTTTTCTTTTTCGATGGTGAATTTAATCGAATTAAATCGTGAATTTAGATAACTCAAGAAATCGTCTAGATTGCCGTTGTTGGTATCAAAAATTGCAAATATATCGTCTACATAACGTAACCATACTCTTGGGAAATATTGAACTTCTTTTTCTATGTCTTTCGCAAACCTGCTCATGAATAAGTTAGCTACAAACGGTGATAGGTTGTTACCCATTGCAGTACCTTCATGTTATTCGAAAAACTTTCCGTTTATATGAAAACAATTCTGGTTCATGCAAAGTTTTGTTAGCATAACATATTCATCTATTTTACATTTCTCAATATTATTCTTGTCTAATAAATCTTCTAGGTATGTCATTGTTTAAGGAATTGGAACACTGGGATATAATGACGTAACATCAAATGAAACTAAAATTTCATCTTTCCCAAGTTTGATGTCTTTCAATTTTGTTATGAATTCAAGAAATTTTTTTATTGCGAAACTTTCTTGTGGGATCGATAAACTATTGAACTCGTTTGTGAGCCATTTTGATAACTGGTGAGTCGGTGAATTTATTCCTGATACTATTGATCTCACCGACTTACCTGGCTTGTTGGGTTCGAACCGAGTGGTTATTTATTTAGTATAAGTAAAATATGTACTGGGAGTTTGTTTGAGCCAACATTTATTATTGTTCGATTTATATGAATAAACGTCTAAAGAACAGAACCAACTATGAGATATAAATTTAATGTGACAATAATGAGATGTCTCTCTCGGAGTCAAATATTTAGTCTGTGACTGATTGATGTATCTTCGAAATAGAGGTGGATAGATAGACTGGTGAAATCACTTCCTATCCTGTGACTGGTCCCAAATCTCTTGATTTCGCCTACTTAGATAAAACGTGTATAACGTGACATGGCGTGGGTGAATCTCGCTAAGTGAAGCCGCGATTTCAACCAAATTTACAGGTTACTGCAGGTGTCAACACGAAAGTATGAATATCTGATTCTGAATGACTTCTAATCGTTTTTAACAATTTCATGAAGCCATTTTCCAATTAGTTTGATGCGAATATGTATCGAACATGATTGAAAGAAAATTCTTCAAAAATCTTTTGACAGTATCGCCATCTATTGTTGTACATGAGAACCCCACGTAATGAGCTGAAATTCAATTGTTCCAAATCAAGGATTTGTCTGCTGAAACAATTGAGGAGTAGCGCCACCAGGTCTTATTTCCATCATTTTCGAAATCGATAATAGTTTTTTAAGTCACTCGTATTGAATGGTGAATTTAATCGAATTAAATCGTGAATTTAGATAACTCAAGAATTCGTCTAGATTGTCGTCCCAAATTTCAAGAGTTCATATAGTTTGTAATGCTTCCGTTGAATTTTCGATACAAAATTTCTTCTCCAGCAGAAATGAAATTGAATAAACAAAATCGAATACAGGGTGATTCTATTACAGGTTTTTCCGGTGGCTTACCACTCCAATGAGAACATGCTGGTTTGTGCACCGACTGGAGCAGGAAAGACCAACATCGCGCTGCTGGCGATCGTGCACCAGATCAGGGGGCACATGGAGGGCAGCCTCATCAGGAAGAACGATTTCAAGGTGCGTTTGCGTTATTCGTGGGTAGAAGTGAACGATGATCGAGAGTGTTTACTTAGTCAGCGACTGGCTCGTCAGTACACTCACAACGTCGTCAGAACCTTAGATCATGTACACTTACGCTAGATACGGTATCTAGGTTATTTGTTTGGTAGGTGCGGGCGGGGGTTAAAATTACAAAGCCATTGATTGGTTGATTCAAAATTTTCACCATACATATGTGTTGTACCACGTGATATCATAGTACTTTCTTGCACAAATATAGCTCGTCAAGTTCGTCCATCTTTGCTGGCAAGCAGAAACGTACTTATAACACTGACATTACTGTCAATTAGACATAGTCATCAAATCGAAATTTCGTCAGAACCTGTATCCGTAGTAACCTTAGATCAGGTGGCCCTGTCCCTGTCCCTGTTTATATATCGAGTTTGGTTTATTCTATAACCTTCGAGAACTGTCATTCTTATGTCATCTCTCTGCATCCGATAGCTTCCAGGTTATTCCATCCCTTTCTGTTATAGATTCTTGAACGTTATAGAGTTATCTAGAATTTCTTATACATATATTATAATCTGGCCAGTTCGGCGATACTTCTTCTTGACTTTGCCGAATTCCATTACAATACAGCGAGGACCAAAAGTCAGTAGCCCTCCTGTTACTTCTTTATTTTACATGCAACAAAATTTGTAGGGTTCCATTCTATTGCACCAATGGCTTAAGTGTTATTTATACAGGGTGTCTAAAAAAACTTGAGTGACTCGGTAATTTTTTTTTCGGAAGTCATTGCAATATTTAGTTTGTCTGACAGTCTATATTGAATACATTATTATATAAATAAAGTTGTCTTCTTTGACAAATTCCCTGAATATTATAATGAAGACTCGAGAACATTCTGTTCAGTCTTCACTGAATTGTTAATAGTGTAAATTATCGTTCAGATAGTCTACGTGTGCCCTATGAAAGCCCTCGCCACCGAAATGGTTAGCAATTTTTCCAAAAAACTTGCTCCTATTGGCATCACCGTGAAAGAATGGACTGGCGATATGCAACTGGGAAAAAAAGAAGTCGCCGAAACACAGATGTTGGTTACCACTCCTGAAAAATGGGATGTTATCACTAGGAAGGGAGCAGGTAATAATATCTAATATTAACAAAATGTAAAGCACCATTTTTGCTAATTCATTACAGCTACAAAGTCACTCAAAAAAACTAGTAATATTTTATCCACTTATTATCTTATCCACTGAAATATCATATCATATTTTTTTGAATGGGTAGAAAGCATTTCTCCTTAATAAACAATTATGAATTAATATCAGGAAGAAATCCATGGCATCTCAAAGTGGAGTGATAGATTTGAAAGCTGGAATTGAGCTCAAAGTCATCTCTACAACGATCCTAAATGTTGTGGAGATGACTTTGAGCTTTATTCCGGCTTTGAAATTATGCATTATGTAAACATCATTCACTCCTGAATTTTGGGTTCCGCCATTCTGTAATGGGTGAAATTTGATAATAATCTCATATCAGAGTAGGCAGGAGGTGTCAAATATCAATGAAATTATGAGTGCAAACAAGAACTAAAAGTTCTCTGAAATTGTTTGAAACATTGATAACGAATCGATACGACTCATAGATTATAGAAATTTAAAAGGTCATTCAAGATACTTAATGGAAATCACTACAATAATATAGAATTGGTGAAAAAAATCAAATATTTGGGAGTAATAGTTGATAAATCATGCAAATTATATCATCAAAACAATATCATTTAAAATCAGTTATTCGAAATATATCAACCAATGATCACTAGTCATCTTGTACAATAGTTTAATTTTACCTCATTAAAGCTATTGTGCTACTATTTTATTCTTACAATCAAAATGAAAACTTCAAACATAGCAATGGGAATTATCCTTTCTTGTTATATGAGAACACATAATCGAAATGTTGAACCAAATGAAATGGTTTTTAGTTGAAAATTACTTCTTATATTTGACATTAATAAATAAAATAGCACCTTATTTGCTTGAAAAAAAATATCACATGACTACAATACAAGAATTCAATAAAATTTTCATATTCGTCATGTTATAAATAGGGATTCAAAACTCAGTTTTCATCAGGGGGTTGCAAGCCTTCAATGAATTACCAATGCTCAAAAGTGCCACCACATTGAATGTGTTCATATGACAATTCAGTTCATTAGGATATGATTATCCTCTTGATCGTCTTTTAAGTGTAAAAATATTGAATTGTGTGATATTTTTATCAATGTTAAATGTAAATGTTTGTTTAATGTAACTCTATTGTGTATTATTTTGTATGACTCCTGTAGACAAATTTATATTGTACCTTTTCAATATGATATAAGCCAGTGATTCCCAAACATTGTTCCGTCATGGCCCTGTAATGTTCAAACTGCCCTTTCGTGACCCACTTAATACTTTTAAACCCAAGCTGGTTCAATTAGGTCAAATATAACACATTCATTAATAGTAAAACTGTTTGGTAATTTTTCCGTAGGGTGGCGATGTCAGATTTTTTAAAAAATTTTGGCTTTACTCACGTACTTTGGCCTCCTGAACTCGAATGCGAAATCAAAACGCAGGAACTCGAGTAATTTCGGAGATATGGGCCCATTTTGTTTCGAAACTATATCATTTGACTGACTTGACACCTCAAATTTTTGCTATTCAAAACACAAAATTCACATTTCTTTGAACAAATACACCACACACTCTTCATCAATACTTTTTTCCAACAATTGTCAGCGGAAGAAACTAATATTTTTCAAAAAATGCACCCTTATTTCAAACGTAAACACAACTCCAGACCAGAGTCCAGACATAAACTTAACACCACAGCCTACTTGATTGTCTGGTCTCTCGGCGGATTTTGTTCACGTTTGGAAGAAGGATGATTTTGCTAAAAATTGTTGAAACAGTTGAGTGTAAGCGTGTGCAGTATTTTAGTTAAAATAAGGACGAATTTTGTGTTTCGAATAGCGCAGAAATTTTAAGTATCAAATCGTGTCACATATGATGTAATGAATGAAATAAAATGGGCCAATATCACGAAAATCCTTGAGTCCGCTGCGTTTTGACTTCGGATTCGAGTTCAGAACCAAATACGTAGAATTTTGGAAAAATTTGAAATCGCCACCTAACGGAAAAATTACTAAATGTTTTATTAATAGTACATATTTTGGTATCGCCTATTTATTTCAATTTTAATGCGGAGTATGGATTTGCTGCTAATTTTCAACCAAATAATCGATTATTTTTTAAACAAGGCGGGAATTTTGCGACCCGGTATTTTATTTTGATGGCCCGGTACCAGGTCGCGACCCGGCTATTGGGACGCTGATATAAGCAATGCTAAATAAATGAAATATATAATTTATAAATTAGCGGCCCTTTAGTTTTTAAGCGGTTTCTAGTTAAACCACCTTCTAGGTCTGTTCGTTGTGTCTCCATTAACTACACTATTGTACAGAATAGTAGATTGTGTAACACTGATACCGTTCGGTGATTTCCCGTGTACACTTACACTATGTTCGTTGTTAAATTGTTGTAGCACGAAAAAACCAGTTGTTACAATCGATTTAGAGGATAGAGGATATTGGATAATATGAGGTTAGATGTATTTTGAAAACTTCTTCAACAAAGTACGTAATGGTTATATTTGTTACCCGGGAATCTTTTGTCCCCATTTACGAAAGCATCAAAAGATTTGACATCAATGCCATTGATTGATCGTCAGATGAACTTGTCAACAATTCATCGTCCGAATTCGCAATGATATTCTCTATTATTTCATTACCACTTCGCATGTTTGATACATTCAAAATATTGTCAAGCAACAAATAAATACAAAATAATTATAAGCATAACCTCCAAATCAAAGTCCTAGGATTAGCATAAAGCAGAATAAAAGCACCGAACAGATGTTGAACTAATTACACTACACTCATCTACAACGACCAGTGGGTGTAAGAAAATGTAGTGTACAATATAAATTTCATGCATAAACAGCGAACAGACCTTAAATCATAAGTCGGTGGTGCAAACGGCTGTAACAGAAAACAAATTCCCCAGTGGACACCGAGGTGGTCGGCCTGGTAAAACTCCTCATCATCGACGAGGTGCACCTGCTGAACGGCAGCCGCGGCCCCGTCATCGAGGCCCTCGTGGCCCGAACGCTGCGCCAGGTGGTCAGCAGCCAGAGCATGATCCGCATCGTGGCGCTGTCGGCGACGCTGCCCGGCTACCTTGACGTCGCGACCTTCCTCAAGGTCAGCCCCGCGACGGGCCTCTTCTTCTTCGACAACCGCTTCCGCTCGGTGCCGCTCACCACCACCTTCGTGGGGGTGAAGAGGAAGAACGAGAGTGAGACCATGGACGCGGTGTGCTATGAGAAGATCGTCGGGTTCATAAGGGAGGG
Source organism: Chrysomela aeneicollis (assembly GCA_029955515.1). NCBI lineage: Eukaryota > Metazoa > Arthropoda > Insecta > Coleoptera > Chrysomelidae > Chrysomela > Chrysomela aeneicollis. Next base: position 1,384,688 of record JARUHQ010000022.1, read on the forward strand.
GCATCAGGTGAGTCAGTTCGTTACCTTCGAGACCCGGTGACACCCACAGAAGTAATAGCCATTATCACCAAGACAACATCTAAGCCATGTGCTGGTATAGATGATATAAATGGGAAAATTCTCAAATCAGTCAGTACTCTTGTAGCAGATATTATATCATATTTATTATTTAATTAATGAATCTTTTACATCAGGAATATTTCCAGATGTGAAGGAATCAAAATGTATTCCCGTATTCAAACACAAAGGTTCTGTGAGCGACATACATAACTATCGAGCTATATACGTGCAAAGTCATATTGCGAAACTTTTTGAAGTATCTTATTGTGTGAGATTGACCATGTACTTGGAATACTTTGAACTTCTCCCAGCAAATCAGAATGGCTTTCGCAAAAACAAATCAACCAGCTCGGCGATCTCTGATTGCTTAGAGTTCATCTATAAAGTGTAGAAACAATGTTCTAGGACTGTTTTATGACTTTAGTCATGCTTTTGATACTATCGATCATCATTTACTACTCATGAAATTAGAAGGGCTGGGTGTTCGAGGTGTTTCACTTCAATGATCTCTATAACTCTCTATAACTTTCTGGAAAAAATAAATTCAAATATATCAAACAAGATAGATAACGTCAATTTCGAACTAAAAACTCTCTCGATTTCTGTGAAAAATGAAATCACCCAGCTAGAAGAGAAAGTACAATCGCTAGAAAAAGAAAATTGCAAGCTCAGGCAAACTTTGGACCACGTTGAAAGGAAATTTAAAGCAGATAATCTGATATTCTACGGTATAGCGGAAACAGATGAAGAAAAAGTATCTGATATTATCTTGTCAGTTAAAACTATAATAAAAGATGTATTAGAAATAGCAATTGAAGAATACGATATCACCAATATCCACAGAATAGGAAAGAGAAGAACAACTAAGCGTCCAATTCTAATAACATTCAACTCAAAATTGAAAAGAAGAGAAATACTGTCAAAGTGTTTCAAATTGAAGAATTCCAGTATATCAATTTCTGAAGACCTTACACCAAAAGATCTGGAAGAAAGAAAATTTCTGCTGTACCATCTGAAACTAGCGAAGAACGACAAAAAAAATGCGAAATTGAAAGGAAATTTGCTAATAGTAGATGGAGTTGAATATACGGCTGACGACATAAGAAAAGATATACAGGAGGACCGCGAAGTGTTTTCACCACCGCCGGAAAGAAAAATCATCAGTGCACCATCTACCCCAACTGTCGATAACCCACCACCAATTCTACAGAAGGAAAGTATCAAAACATCAAATATCACCAAGAACATCATCAAAAAGAAAGTAGAATCTGCGAATAAGGAAGAAGCGGTTGTACTGGAAATAAATAAGGAAAAACAACAAAAGCGTTACACGACTAGAGCCTTAACGCAACCAGAAACTACTCTCCAATCAATCGCCCATCATCGACCAAAATCTCAAAAATAAAACCACTTGCACCGCTAGTTTTGAAATCAATAATTTCATTATTGTTATTATTAATCAGGTTTCATATAAATATATAGATCAGACTTTCTCCAAACAACCCATCGTCGATTGACATAATTTTTAACCATTTTTATGCCCACATTATAATTAAAATCAAATTCGAATAATTTTCACTTTGATTATCGATCAACATAGAAAAAATGAACAATTATATAAAAAAATTTCAAATTGAGACAGTAGATACAGAATCGTTCGATACCATAACAGATATTAACGAAATGCTTGATGCTGAAAGTAAAAAGAGAGTTTGCAATGTTTTACACGGAAATATTAGAAGCATTAACAAAAACTTAGATGAGTTCAAGATTCTAATCAGTCAAATTGACACCGAATTAGACTTCATAGTATTATCAGAAACATGGCAAATTGATGATTCATCTTTATATCAAATCGAAGGTTATAACTATGTATACAGTGAAGGAAGCATTAATCAAAATGATGGTACGGTAGTGTATATAAAAAAGGGAATTAATTACCTTTACTCTATTATCAATTTTGGTGAGTTGAAGGTAATTGAAATAAATTCAAAGATTACTGATAGAAATATTTTAATAACAGCTGTTTACAGGCCCCCATCTACATGCGTAAATAATTTTAACAGGCAACTGCAAAATTATCTGAATAATACGAGGTCCGATTTTCACGTATTCGTTGGGGACATGAATATCAATATCCTAGGCCATGAAGAGCACACAGAAGATTACCTGAATATACTAGGAGAAAATGCATTCATTTCAGCAATCAATAAACACACCAGAGTTAAAGGTGAGTCAAACTCATGCATTGATCACATTTTCATCAAGAAACCAATAACATCAATACACAATATTCAATCGGCCATTCTGCAGTCTGATATCACTGATCATTACATGATAGTTGCCCAAGTAAGTTGTCCAGATGTAGAGATTAAAATGAAAGATGTAGCTATCACTAAACGGTATTTGAATAAAGATAGATTAATGCTTGTACTACGTGAGGAAAATTGGGAAGAAGTTTATATGACTGAAGATCTCGACACATGCACGAATAATTTCATAAAAAAATTTAAAAATCACATTGAAAATTGTACAATCACGAAGAAAATAAAATCATGCAAAACAAAAAAGAAGGCTTGGATAACAGCTGCGTTAGTCAATTCAATAAATAACAAAAACATTCTCTATAAAATAATGAAAAGAAATCCAAATGATGAAAACATATCAAATTATAAAAAATTCAGAAACAGATTGAATATTCTAATTGATGAAGCTAAAAGGCTTTACTACCAAAATGAAATCGATCGAAACAAATCAAACTCATCTGGACTATGGAAATGTATTAACGACATCACCAAGAATAAATCGGAAAAGAAAGATATATCCGAAATCAGAGCAGAAAATGGAGATATACTAAATACTGATTATGATATTGCGAGCGAATTTAATACATACTTTTCGAACATTGGCAAAAAATTGGCTGACGAGATAAAAATCAAGGCTGATGTAGAACCACATGTAGAAGCAGCAACCCTAAAATCATTCTTCCTCGCTGAGACCAATGAAATAGAAATATTGGAAACGATTTCAAATCTGAAAAACAAAAAGGCTCCAGGAATAGACGGACTCACATCAGAAACATTAAAATTAGTATCCCAAAGTATTGCCAAACCACTTGCTTTTATAATAAACCAATGCTTCAACTCAGGTAAAGTCCCTGCAGCCTTCAAGAATGCAATAATCAAACCTATCCACAAAAAAGGAGACAAACTCAACATCAGCAACTATCGACCAATATCACTATTATCCAATTTGGCAAAGATATTCGAGAGAATCCTGAAATCTCGTATGACCAGCTATTTACATAAATACAACATATTGTCAAACAAACAATTCGGTTTCAGACAGAATAAATCGACAGAAGATGCTATAGCCTATGTCATATCTAAAGTAAGCAAGAAAATCGATCAAAAATGTCCAACATTATGCATGTTTATCGATTTAACTAAAGCGTTCGATACAGTTTGTCACCAACAACTACTAACAATTCTAGAAAACATTGGATTCAGAGGAACACCCTATCGACTGCTTGAAAGTTATTTATCGAACAGAAAACAAATGGTACAGATAAATGATATTCTTAGCTCTACCGAAGACGTTGTCTATGGTGTCCCTCAAGGCACCGTATTAGGACCCATTTTATTTAATATCTATATCAACGATCTATTTCAGCTTGATATCGAGGGTGATGCTGTTAGCTTTGCAGATGATACGGCAGTAATCTACAGCGCTGACGATTGGAGAACCCTCAAGAATACAGCTGAAGCAGATCTCATAAAACTAACCAACTGGTTCAACAATCGCCTGCTTACTGTGAACTTCCATAAAACGAATTACATTCCCTTTACTTCTTATCCTCGATACTTGCCAGAATATGAAACACTGACCATTCGTAATAACGGTATTCTCACGACAATCAACAAAGCGTCTAACACGAAGTACCTTGGTATTTACATAGACAGTCACTTGAAATGGGACGTTCAAATAAATTATGTAATTAAAAAATTGAGATTTATGTTATCAAAATTCAAATATTTGAAAAAAATCCTCACTTCAGACCAAATGAGAATAATTTACTATAGCTTAGCTGAAAGTCATATCAGGTATGCTATAGTAGCATGGGGAGCAGCTGCCAATTCCTTTATAAAGAATTTGGAGAAAATTCAAAAATGGTTGATCAAAATAGTATATAATAAGCCTATGACTTACCCATCAGATCAATTATATAAAGAAACCAAACTGCTAGATGTCAGACAAATATTTTTTCTCATGGTAGTCTCAAGACAACATAAATATAAAAATGAATTGGACTACGTCCAACATAACTATAACACGAGAAATAAACCCAATCAAATCCGAATCCCGAGACCTGAAAAAAATACACTGCTAAGATCATATTTGTACTTGGCACCAAAACTGTATACTGTTATACCCGACGAATATAGGACTATTTCCTCAATATACACGTTCAAAACGAAAATAAATTGGTGGATATTACAGAATCCACGGTTTCAAATTCATCAGTATGTGGATGTTTCTAATATATATCATTATTGAAGAACAGCTTCCTTATATTTTCTTTCTTTAAGTTCTCAATACTCTTATCTACTAATAATTATCATTATATTTTACTTTTGTTAATTATTTATCAATTTATGTTTTCAACTTATACCTAAATGTGTACTCCACCTTTGTGGATTATCATTAGTTAAATAAATATTATTAATGAAGTTCACATTTATATCGCTTTCAAGAATGTTCTTTAGCGATTAACTGTGTTTATTCAACTTAGATTTAGATTTATATTATACTCTTTAGCTATATGTAATGATCTCTGAATAAACATTGATTGATTGATTGATTGATTGAATGTGCAACATCATATCTAACAATCTAATAATGTGAAATCAGAGTCAAGAGAAATAAATAAAGGGGTTCCGCAAGGGTCTATCTTGGGACCACTGCTCTTTATAGTCTTTCTGAGTGACATTGATGAAACCTGTACTTCCGCAAGTCAAAAGATCATTTATGCTGACGATACTAATATTCTAATCACATAACGATATTGACCAGCTAACAAAATTGAGTAACGATGCATGTCAAGAAATGGAAAAATATAGCGCAGAAAACGGTCTCATCCTAAATGTAAACAAGACCAATTATGTTCGTTTCCTGCCAAAGAACATAACTCCAAACTATGACCTATACTTGAAACTATCCGAAAAATCGATACAATCTGTGGAAACTATCAAGTTTCTAGGTGTTACTCTGGATAGTAAAATGACATGGGAATCTCACATAAACACTGTATGTTCAAAACTGAGTACCACATGCTATGTAATAAAAAATCTGCGTGATACTGTATCACCTAACATTCTGAAATTACTTTATTTTGGACTGGTCCAGTAAACTCTACATTATGGCTTGATCTTTTGGGGGTCCTCATGTTACTTTGAAAGGGCATTTGTTTCTCAAAAAAGAATAATAAGGACGATCTGTAAGGCTCACCCAACGACAACATGTAAACCGCTCTTCAAGAAAATTAAAATACTAACCCTACCATGTTTGTACATCCTTGAGCTTATTATGTATATCAAAATGAATCAAGATGAACTCATGAGAAACGATGATGTGCATATGTATAATACTAGGAATAAAGAAAAATTTCGACAACCGTATTCAAGATTATCAGTTTGTGAAAATTCACCAACACATTGGTATCAAATGCTTCAATAAAATACGAGATATATTAGATGTAGACGTGAACAATGTTTTATTATATTGAAGAACTTTTTGCTCGAAAATGTATTTTATAGTGTTGAGGAATTTTATAATTGTTGATTTATCTAACATATTGTGTGTAAATATTTTGTTTTCATAACTTTACATTATTTTAACAATTTATTTGTGAACATTTTTTCCTCTTTGACTAGTCTGATAAGTTTTATACATTTGTGTACGTTCCATACCTTTGTATTGACTTTGATTGGCGAATAAATTCTATTCTATTCTACTATAAGGCCTGAACGCTCTGATATCACCACCCCCGTGACGTGACATGTGAGGTCCGAGGATCGATGATATCGATCAGTATTCATTGTGCAGTCGTGTGCTTGTGTTTGTTTACTCGACGCGTGATAGATTCTTCAAAATATACACTATTTCTTGAATATTTTGTGTTGTGTTAGGCGAAATAACAATGCCTCATAAGTGTTGTGTACCAGAGTGCCAAGGGAATTATGAGAATGGTCCAAAAGTTCATGTTTTTAGATTCCCCTCGGATACTGATCTATCTACAAAATGGATTGCGGCCGTTCATCGTGAGAATTTCACTCCAACCAAGTACAGTAGAGTCTGTGAATTACATTTTTACAAAGATGATATAATTCCTACTCGATTTCCTAACTGTCCATCTTATTTATCAAAATATGTAAAATAACGTCCAAGTCGTGATGAAAAATCAGAGATACGGGAGACTAAACATTACATTATTACATTATTTTTTATCTATAATTACTAGAATAAAATATTTGTTTTCGCCGGATTCCTTTCATAAAAAATAACTGGTTTGGTGGCCGAGTGCGTTGAGTCGCTGGCCTTTGGACCCAGAGGGTCCGGGTTCGAATCCCGGAGCGACTCTTGGAAATTTTAATTTCTGTAGCATATCGTTTAGCGGGAGGAGATAGGTGACCAACCGAACATTCTTGGTATTTAGATATGAATCCTCAACGATAACCAGTCGAGTAGTGCTTCGGATGACACTTGAAAAGCTTAGGTCCCCGTCTTCCTAACTCATACAAGTCCTAGACTTACGAGGGTTGCTTTGCAACTAAGTTGGCGGTTAAAAACTTTTCAAACACACCTTGGGAAAATAAATTTGAACAAATATATAAGTTTTCTTATTTTTGTATATTTGCTTCAATGATCAATATATATTTAATTTCCTCCTACTTGAAAGTGGCTCACTTGTAAAATTATTGAGTAGGCAACTTATCGTCCAAATCATAAGGTATTGATGAATGTAGTAATGTTGATTTTAACTTTTAGTATCACTCTTTTGACATGTATTCTTACTTCTGAAAAAAATATATTGTTATAAAAACTATATGACTTATCAATTCAATAAACAAAATTCATCAAAATTAGAAAAGTATTGTAATATAATTAGTCCCAGAGGAAATTTCCAGTATTTGTTTACTTTTTCAAACATTCACCTAAATATAGAGAAAACTAGTGATCTGGCCAAAGATTACTTGATTTCTATATATCAAATTGACTTCTTCAACTTACTTGCAACATCTCTTGTTCTCTGTTCCCTCTCATGGTCCAACTGCATTGAACAACATTCCCAAGAAGGAGGTGTCAAGTGCTCTGATTAGATCTGATTCTGATTTACTACAATATTCAAATACATCGATATATAGATTTTTTCTCAGGCCTAGCTGAATATATCCATTGTGAAATTTCCGAAAATTTCTTGCTTGAGGCTTTAGAATGAGCATATGCATGAGTGCACATTTTATAAATATTGCCAATTATACAGGGATTTCTAATGAAGCGGTGCATCATAAAATTGGATTTTTGGATCAATAATGTTCGGTTGATCACTTTTCTCCTCCCGCTCAACGATACTACAGAAATAAATAGAGATAATAGGCTCTTATTTGTTCGAAAATAAAGTTGGAAACACGAGAATATGTGTATGAAATCGATTGAAATCGATAACTACAGGAATGAGACGACAGTACTCTTTCAAGAATATAATGCCACTTACCACACAACAGTATTTCATTAGTAGAAATCGCCATTTGACCACCCGTTCTCCGGACATAGAGAAAATGTAGCGCCGTATGATGAACTGCTTTGTGCAGCGAGGCTTAAAGAATATGAACAACATAATCGACCCTTACCCATTTTTCCGTTCTATTTGAGTGGATTGTGTTTTGATCAAAAGATTTTTGAAAATATGATTTTTTTGCTGCTTCATAATGTATCTTCCTGTTTCATTGGCGCATCATTAATAAGATACAAATTTGGAATTTTCGTTAACGGTTGTTGAATTTTTTACAGGCTATGGTTTTTGTGACTGCGAGGAACGCAACAGCTACTGTTGCAAAAAAACTCATTGAAATTGCGCAAGTTAAAGGGACCCTTCCCCTATTTGAACCCGAGAAAACGGTCAGGATTAGCAGGACTGGTTTCAAAAATGGCGATTTAGGCTTCCTTGTTCCTCAAGGTTTTGGAATTCATCATGCAGGTGAGATTTCAGTAACATGAACTGAAGCATGATACATTATTTTTATTTTGAATCATAATAAATGCGGACTTGTAAGACTTATGAAGTGAAAAATCCTACTAATATAGGAATTGAGTTTTATAACAATCTACCGATAACTATGAAAAATGAAAACAATGTTAATATAAGAAAACTGATGATGTTTCTTGTTGAAGGTTGTTTCTATGATCTAGCTAGATGAATATATGTCTCGATAATAACCCCAAGTGATCTGAATGTCCACTCCTTTATGTCTTCTGTACCCCTTTCTTGTATTATATCACTATTGTTATCCTAAAGATGAATAAATCATTTATTCATCTATTTTATTTATTTAGTTATTATGTATCGTAAATTCATCCCGTCACAACTTATGTAACTGGCTCACTATTGCCAATAATTTAATTTCCTATCTGTTGATCATTGGATGATATAATCAGCAATATTATCATTGTTCCTTTATTTCTTTATAATCAAACGAATGACGAATTACATCCGTTGCACTAATATAAATGATCGAATATGCTGCTGATATCACAAATATTGTGAGAATCCAGGGTGTACTTTTTGGTTGCTTCTGGAAACATTGGTTTCCTTACCTAAAAGGACCGCAGTGTCGCGAACAGTTAATTTTCGAGCAAAGCTGACGATAAATTGTTCAGTTTTATAACAATCTTAACAATATATTGGCATCCCTCTTGGAGTCACAAGATGATAAATTTCGCGTTACTTCTCCAGCTAATGGTTTGGGAGATGGGGTTCAGACTTCGAAATATGATCTATCATGTTCCTTACTTGCTTTTTTCTAGGCCAAATGACAGTAGTTATTTCCTTGCTTCGAGATAATTGTTTTATTATAAAGTGGATACCTAAGAGGACACAGAATGAGAATCATCGCATGTAAAAAGTCGGCACTTTTACATTTCTTTCTTCAATATTTTCAAGGTATGGTGAGGTCAGATCGATTAGAAGTGGAGAGATTATTTCGTGTCGGTGAACTGAAAGTAATAGTATGCACAACCACTCTGGCTTGGGGAGTAAACCTACCTGCTCATGCTGTCATTATCAGGGTAAGTTCATTATCAAAACTATATCTTCTCGATCCATAAAAACTTTATATACACTATCTCATATCTAATTCCAAATAGCTCATTTTGATTTTAAATGGTATATTCTATGTCTTAATATTTATTTTTACGCACGACCAGGCCTAAAGTGTTACTTTAGCGCCTGCCGGGCAATAAAGCAGAAAGGTGCTGAAGTGAATCAAGATTCCACTCTCATGTCGATAGGAATTTATATTCTGATGGTAATTGATGAAAAATGATATGACAAAACATATGTCCTGAATTATACAGGATGATGGTGGAAGATGGATTCTCGATTCTCAATGCACCTATTGTGTAAATTACTCGTACTGCATGTAATTCATTCCGAATTCACTAAATTATCTGTGATAACATATCGCTACTAACCTATTCATACATATTTCGAAAAACTGACTGAATTGTCAGTAGTAATATCACAAGTGATCGAATTTTCACGATAAGTCTGTTGATTTATTCCATACGAAACTGAAGTTGCATGGAGACACCACGAGTCCGCACTGGTAGACAAGTGGTGTTTCTTTCGAGCAACTTGACAGTAGAGTTATGAAATAAAAAACAGATTAACGATATAAATCCAATCACGAGTGGAATTTTATTAAACTATTTCACAAACAAATTGAATGGTTGAAATTGCTTAATTCGATGGAATTCATCCCAAATAGCTCATTTTGAAATGCGTACACAACGTGATTATTTTTATTTGACGTTTAATTGTCACATATACATACCTGCAAACATCGAACTTGACAGGCCAATCACAGTAAAGTTTGTGTTATCGATAATCCGAACTTGACTAGTGCTTGAAATAGTCATAGTAACGTTGATTCTATCCCTTCTGAATTGATCGTGTTTCCGCTATAATCTCAATATAGAGCCTCACTGTAACCGTAATGTAATTCAATCGTGCTTGAGATGTAAAGAGGTATTAACAATGGAATATCAAATATACCGGTCGTGCTTAAAATGTTGTATTTCGGGCGTGGGTGTTAGTAATATTAATTATACGCTACGGTTCATAAAAGACTATTTTACGCCTTTGATACAGAAATAACTTTTTATTTCAAAATGATTTTTTCATTGTTTACTACAGTAATTTTATGTAATGAAAAATTAAAGTGAAATTTTGCATACTGAAGTAGGAAATGAGGAAGTTTCCTTCGAACAGATTCTCCTGAATTATAGTTAAGTATTATATTGCTGCTGTCTAGAATGACTACTGAAATTGTCCAAATAATTCCAAATAATACCACCTAGGTTTTTTATTTGTTAATTATAAGTTTCTGAATTCAGTTTGGTTGAGCCTACAGATCGAAAAAAGAAGAAGTAGAAATCTGTTGCTTACAGATTGAAGTCACTAATTTTTTGGAAAAATTGAAATATTCATTAGTGGCATAATCAAATTCAAAGATGAATTGCCAGTGTAAAAATTATTTTGTACCTGGTCATAATTTCATGATCAAAAATTACTCTATTCCAATATTTATGTCTCGTCCATTGTGCACCGCAATTCAAATTTCCTACTCAAATTTGATCGCACGAGAAAAATTCCACAAACTTCCTTATCATGCCGGATCCAATGACGAGTTCTGCATTGCTGCCAAGTTTCCTATGAACCTGTTATTAAAGGAGAATTGTTTGTTGACCCTATATTTCATTACATCTTCTAAATCGGCATGAAATTCTAAATATTTTTGTTTACAGCAAAAAAACTGTAATGACATTGTTGTTCAATTGATTTTTTTCCTCTAATAACAGGAAAAAGGTAACTTTGCTAGCAATTCGGAACTCACCATGGGGTCCGCCATAATTTCATCCTTGAGTATACAAAACGTCATTAAATTCGGGTATGCTGCATGAGATGGTTCCGGCACACAATACTATAATTCTGTGTCACTCAGCTCTCAGGTAGTTGTGGGCTCTCATGTGGATAAATCCTTAATGAAATACCGCGAATGCTATATAACTTTATTCACTTCTCAATACAAACAGACTAAAATGGATAAAGTACAGAGAAATAGCAACCCGAAACTTCGACTCGCGTCTTTTCTCTTTCGCGGTCGGCTCACGAGTCCCCTCACTTCACCGCCAATTACTCCCACTACCTATACTCATATCCGCCATCTATGGCGGCCAATATGAACCACTACATGCATCTGAAATATGTATCCGTTGTAACGAAGTTACTATTATTTTGTATATGAGACATACGGTATAGTATCGGTTTGAAAAGTAATTCGGTTTTGAGTTCATGTTTTCTTCTTGTTAATATCATGGTCAGTCAAATAGTGATGATATGGTCGTATGCAAGTGTTTATTTCGATAACCGGAAATAATGCGGAACGCACTGTATATGAGAGTTCTGGTCGACACATTGCTGCGATACACAGAGCGTGTCCGCGCACACGTTTTGTGCATGCGCGCCCCACTCTTTGAGAAGAGTGGTGGAACCGAGAATCGAGGTAGTCGAGAACAGCAGACTGAAAATTCAGTAGCTGCACAGCGAGGGACCAGCCAACCAGCAGGACCAGGAGGACCGGCAGAACCAGCAGACCAGCCAAGCAGAGGAGAGAGGAGAGGAACTAGGACCGACCGTCAGCGAAGCGGGCCGAGCCGTACCGACAGGCAGCTACGCTGGGAAGCCGACCGACCGTAGAGGAGCAGAGGACGAGTGTAGAAAAGTGTAAGGGTATTGACTAACCTCGTTTTCAGGATAGTATGCGCTGGAACTCAGAGTGATAAAACACCTGTTCCATCGTAGGATATTTGCTAGGTTGAAAGTATTGGCGTGGAAACCCGTTCAGTAAGAGTGATATATCACCTGTGAACGGGAAACCGTTGCCACCGATTAGAAGGCACAATTGATAAGTGCATCTTACGTGCGAACTAAGAGTGATATAGCACCCTGTTCCGCACTACCGTATTGTTTGTTGCTTTGAGTACTTAAGGGAAACCGTCCAGTCTTGTCAACACCGCCTCCGACACTTAGAGAGATATAACTCCGGTGTTTGAGGAAGTCGTTGGAAAGATACTTAGAGTGATATAGCACCTGAGGACGGGGAACCTTCTTAGTTTGCACTAATATATGCTTGGAAGCTTTTGCGAGTGTAGTTTTGGTTGTGAGCTTGATAGGTGGCACTGCTTTCTGCACGAGCTTTAGGTGTGATTAATGGCACGGTTTTGTTTTTGAGTCATTTAGTTCGAACCGAGATGATTACCGCGTAGAAACCGTATGTCTCAGAGAGGGTACTGATCTAGCGACTCGAAGAATAAGTACAGTGTAAATAGGGTATATATTATACATTTAATAAATTAGTTTGTTGTATATATTGTTTTATTTCTAAGTAGAGATTAGGTAAAGGCACTAGAGCAACGAAAACACCAGGGTAGCACCAACCGTCGTACACCTGTCACTTTGACAGTTCACTTTAGAGACCCCTGGAATTAACTTTCTCCACTGATAGTTGCCCGGTGCAAGTGGACCTACCACTATAAGATAGGTGGCGCCCGAGATTGTATATAGAAACCCCCGAGCTAAAGCGCCAAATTACGTCTTGTAAGCAAATAGCCTTACACCGTTTCCTTACTTTTTTTTACACTTTTCCCACAGGGCACCCTCCATTACGATGCCGCCAAATCTTCCTTCGTCGACATGGACATGTTGGATGTGCAGCAAATATTTGGTAGAGCGGGAAGGCCGCAATATGACACCTCCGGTCACGGCATCATTATAACAAACATGCCTAACATGTCCAAATACATGGGGCTGATGCTGTCGCAGATGCCTATAGAGAGTCAGTTCCTAAACTGCGTTCCCGACAATTTGAATGCAGAGGTAATACTTTGGATATTGTGAAATTTGTGTACAAGGTGCATACACGTAACTGATCAATCAAAATAATATACTTCGTATTGATCCTTATTTATTATCGAATCGCAAACCGCTTTTGGTTTTTAAACCATCATCAGTGCTATACTCGTAGAGGGTATTCAAAAAAGTTCGATTAGATGTATCACAGATGAAAACAAATGGTATTTATACAAACGTTAATTTGACAGCGAATTTCATTTGACATTTCTATCTGGATGAATTAATCATTTTAGCTGAATGTGTAATGAAGTGCAATATTGGGGGCCAGGTACCGTAGTGGTTAGAGCGTCAATCTCTCAATCACTGCCCTGCCCGTCGTGAGTTCGATTCTCATCGACGGCGGAATTTTTCCGATGGTCCATGAAAGTGGTATGGTAAGATACAAAAGGCCTCTCGGCTTAAGTGTCGTCGCAAGGTCCTGTATTCTCGGCAGGGGCGAGCCATACCACGCGAGGTGGAGTGTTTAGTGGGTATGTCTGAGGATATTCAGTTCAGGACTCAGAAGACTCCCACACTACCCTATGAGAATAGGGTGCCCATAAAGGGTTTCAACCACCTCGTTAACCAATAAAAAAAAAGTGCAATATTGTTACGATATTCCTACTTGGATTCGTTACTTCAAACTCTCAGTACAAAACTGAACAATTAATTTCACTAAACACTCGAATTCAATTCAATAAACCCTTATTTAAGAATCAATTCGTTTTCGCTTTGATTGCTATACAAGTCAAGTTCACAGTTCTTTCTAAAACTGACTGTCCGCGACACTGCGGTCTTTTATATAGGTACAAAACATTCATTCTAGCAATATCACTTATTCTCCAGAAATGACAGGAAGCAACTAGAACTACCATTGTTTTTCGACGGCAATAAGTCATCCGCTAATCAGGTACGTCGGCGACTGATGTTATCTCAAAGCCATAAATCCATAGATCTTATTGCTTACGCTAGATCCGGTATCCAGGTTATTTGTTTTGTAGGTCCGGGAGGTTGAAAGTACTAAGCCATTGATTGGTCCTTTTAGTTGTTGACCATACAAATGTGTTGTCCCACGTGACCATAGTACCTACTTTCTTGCAGACCCCTCTAGACCAAAAAATTACTACAGGATGCCGGATCTAGCGTAAGCAATAAGATCCATGCATAAATCACAGCCAGTCGCGCGCCGTCGAGAAAACGGTTCCTGGTAACTATATTTTAACGTTTAGCAAATGAAATAACAATATATCTTTTCAACATCAAACTGGGATAAGATGAAATGAATTAGTTTTGATTATTGTCAACAATGTTGAAGAACTGAGGTATTTAGTAAGTTATTTAATAAGAGCACGCATGTTTCTCTTATGCAAACTTTACTGGCATCAACCTCCTACAAACATATTCAAATGTAAGTATCCTAAATTGGATTGGATTCGCTTGCTTATATTGTGTCATATATGTCATAGATCAAATAAATTATGTTTCTTATTTTTTTTCAAAAAAATATACGATCACATAAGGGAGCAATATTCGAAATAGTTGCTCTTTAATATAATATAATTACTCGAACATCATAAAAATAAAAAGTTGATTAGGTGAAATCTAAGGTGTACGTCTCTTATACTTTTTTCTCAGAGAGGGTCATAATAATTCTGTTTTCGACAAGTACGTTCGATCGTTCACAAAAACTCGTAACTCTCTATCTCCAAAGATAACTGAGATATCGTGCAAAAGTATCGAAAATTGGACTCACTGTACAGCAACCATCAATTTCTTTCTTTGGCATTATTTGGGCAGTTTGGCATACAACAAGTACCATTCCTTCTTGCGGCAAGTCAAATAATTTCACTACGATGTCACTATCATTTATAAAAACTGATCCGCGTATAGCAAATTGACGTTTTTTTTCAGATTGTTCTTGGGACGGTATCGAATACCAAAGAAGCGATGGAATGGCTGGCGAATACATTTTTGTTCGTCCGTATAAAGAAGAATCCTTTGGTTTATGGCCTAACCTACAATGAAATTTGGGTAAATATATTCATTGTATATATTTGACTTTTCCTTATTTGAAAACGCTAAACTAAAATGTTACACTGGGAATAATCATTGGTGTGAGTGACAATTGATCGATATTATAGGAAGATTTCAACATTGCAATAAAAATCGAATTCTGTTTGCATGTTTTCCACAAAAAATTCTTTTGAGGAAATGTCTCGAATATTGTGGAGATGTGCCGAAGTAAATTCGAATTTCAGGAACCAAAACGGTTATGACATTCGACAGTTCACATACAACGAAAACCGGTGATTTCCTTTGCAGGATTCGAACCAATTCAACCAGTTCCTACAGTTTCAACTCGACACGGCAGCGAAAACCTTGGAAAAGTCCCAAATGATCAGGTTCGATACAACTCTAGGTGAATTGCGGCCTACGAATTTTGGCAGGATTGCCAGTTTTTATTACATTTCCTATAAAACGATGGAGCTGTTTTACGAAAAATTCCACAGGCACAATTCCGAGTCTGAACTCATTCAACTCCTTTGCGAGGCATCGGAATTCGCCCAGATCCAGGTACGAACGCGTGATGACTGATTGATTGTTGATAAGGAAAGAAAATGTAGTTCGTGTGAAAAAAACATTCTAGAAAAATTATTATTTTTTTTAATTTGCACGTGTACACAGCTTTAACCCAAATCACCTGATTGATTGTTCTCTGATCTCACTCGCATGTCTCTTGTAGGTGAGGAAAGAAGAATTACAGGAGTTGGACAGGCTGAGGGAATACAACGAATACGACATCAATCTCGATTTCACCTCTCACGTCAGCAAAGTAATTATATTGTTGCAAGCGAACATCAGTCGCGCGCAAATAAGGGTGACGTCTTTGGTGTCCGATACGATATTCATCATGCAGGTAAGCACCACGAAGAAGATATACTGCAGAAAAAACCGGCCAGCAAGAAATTTAGCCATATTAATTGGCCTGTAATTCTTGTCCGATTTTGGTGAAATGTTCGCACGAATTTTAGTTGCCAAGAAAAGGAGAAAAAGAAAAGTTTCTTTTCTACCCTAAACTACTTTATAATTGTTCAGAATAAAAATGCACAACTTGCCCCGAAAACCTTACGGATAAGACATTCCGCCCATTTTGTTTGATGTACCGGCATCCGTTTTCATCGGACCTTTAAATTTAGTCGTTGTCACCGCTGGAACTACTGATGTGCAATGTTGCCATTTTAGCAATGCTTAATCAACACCAATATAAAAGGTCACCTACTTTTGAGTGATTTATTATGAACAAGTTTTCATCATAAATTAGTTTCTATCAGGAATAAGATTTATTCTGAATGTAGCCCATACATTGTCATCAGGAAAAATAAAACACGAAATGTGATATAGCAGTATAGGTATAGAAAAAATGGTTATATTCTCATCAAATGGAAAAGTATGACTGAAGTCAATAATATCACTCGAGAAATAAGTACTCACAGTTTTTCGTCCTTTGGAAAACAATGTAATTTGATATTCTCCGATTTATTTGAAGATGATTTGCAATCTTTAAATACACAGTGATGATTGCCAATAAACATATTATTGTACCTGATTCACATTCCAGATATGATCACAGGTTGCTTCATCTGTGCTGCGATTATCCCCAAAACCTTTATTACTTTACCTTTTGAATTATAGTTTATGGAAAATATGTTATACATTGTAAAAACATAAACCCATCCGAAATACTGGATTGTGAATCGTGTAAAACGTAAACATTTGTAACATAACCAACAAAATGATGACAACGATGTAAACAATCAGTATTTCAGCGCCTGCGCATATCTATGACTGGACATTTAAATATTGCGCTTTCGACATCTCTCTCTAATTTTATTCGCTCTGACCGTCTCATCTGTACGGTTTTCTAATCTGCACTGCTCACAGACGGTGACTCGGCTGGCGCGTGCGCTCTTCGAGATAGCCAAGGACAAGGACTACGCGCTGCAGTTCTCGCGCACGCTCGCGATGGCGCAGATGGTGGAGCAGCAGATGTGGCCCGACGTGCACCCGCTGGTGCAGTTCAAGGAGCTGGCGCCGCACCTGAACTCCCACCGCGCCGCCGAGGTGCTCAACATGCCCGTGTGGGAGCTCAAGGAGATGTCCGAGCGCGAGCTCGAGTCACTCTTCAGGAGCCGGCACGTCGGTAACAGGTATGTTTTTTTCTATTGGCTGCAAGAAAAGGAGACCTTTGGTGTTCGTGGAACGTGTGCGCGACAGCCTTTCGATAACGGCAAGATACTTTGTGCTCATATGAATACACACAATTTTTTTTTACAAACGCAGTTCCTACTTCATTTAATTAACTTACATTTTATAATATGCTTCATAATCATTCAATTATTAATTTTATTTAATATTCATTATATTGAAATTAAATCCTATTTATACATCTAACAGATTGAACAAGAAATGCCCTGCTCCGAACCCGGGCTGGCAGCTTTAGAAGACACTCTTTGAACCCGTCAACTATTGAGGCTACTTGACGAATTAATATCTCAGTTATTGTATGCACCAAAAACATATAGTCAAATTCATTTCTGCCTTAAATTCAATGGATTGATTTTTTTTAGAAATGCGACAAGTTCAAGATACTCATTTTGATATCTTTAGCATTCAATCATTTCATGGCACCATGTCATGAATCTATCATATCATAATTCAGTTAAAATTTTTGCTCTTGCTGCTACAGGAGCAGGTGTCTTAGATAATTCACTTCACAGTTACTATTTTCAACCATGCAAGAGAATGTGAGTTAATTTTCAACAATATACCTAAGGTAGAGTCGAGCGTTTTTTCAACACACCGCTCACGAGCGCCAATGCTGCCACTTAATGACATTTTCCTCGGAAAACTTAAATATTGAGTTGAGATCTGAAACCGTCAAAGGCTACTTTGTTAACTGGTAGTGGAAAAATAGATATTCAACGTCCACCACGACCAAGGTGGATATAGAAAGGTTTTGAAAAGTGTTTTTTAACCGCAAACTTATTTGCAAAGCAACCCTCGAAGTCTCATTGAGACTTGTGTGAGTAAGGAAGACGGGGGCCTTAGCTTCTTAAGTGTCATCCGAAGCTCTACTCGGCTGGTTATCGTTGAGGATCCGAAGGATTGAAATCTAGGCACCAAGAATGTTCGATTGGTCACCTCTCTCCTCCCGCTAAACGATGCTACAGAAATAAATAAAATTTCTAATAGCCCCGCCGGGATTCGAACCCGGAACCTCTAGACTATAAGTCAGCGATACACGCACTCGACCACCAGCCCAGTGAAACAGCTTCCTATTAAAAAGCACTATAAAAAACTATATAAATATTTCTTAAGGTTTCTGGCAGATGGCGCTAAAAACCGTTTCTAAAGTCCTTGTCTCACGGTCAAACTATCTGATCAAACTATGGAAGTGTGATGTCATCAATGACTTCACATCAAACAGCAGCTGAAATTAGAAAATGTTCTAAATATTTCACTTGTTTGTTGATAAAGTACGGTAAGGGGTGTTTGTTGACACCGAAAATCTAAACGTCAGAATACTTAGACTTGAGTTTTGGACTGTTGGAAATGTCTGCAGCTTGAAATTGGACCGAGAAGCAAGTAACGTGCCTGATAGATCTCTATAGAAGCAAATAACTTTTGTATAACATCAGACAAAAAGATTACCATAAGAGGGATAAGATGTCAGATGCATTAAATGATATTGCTAGTAATTCTCACGGCCAAATATCTGGTAGGTCTTCTGAATCACTCGTTATCCTTTTAATTGATAATGAGTACCTACATAATATATTCCATAGAATCAGTAAGGCATCGTTCAATGTTTTGCAAACACAGTTCAATAGGGAGCTGAGGTAGTTTCGATTAGTTGGATCTACCAATCTGATTTCTTGAAAAACCATTGGTAGGACTCCTCTAACAATATTTCTTCTTTGGAGCCATTGCCTTGTCCATATTTTTCGTTTCTTCACCAATCTCTGAAACCATGAAATAAATATTTAGAGATTTTTGTATATCATTTCTATTCATTTATTGTTGAATTTCGATCTTGAATGCAGATTTATCTTCCGTTATGATCAATCAATTTTTGAAATATTTGAACAAACTTCTTCAAATTGTGTGAACAGGATTTCTGTACATTTCAAATATTTGAATCAAATAGAAAGAAATGACGTCACGTCAAACAAATTTGATCAAATAGTTTGACCGTGAGACGGGGGACTCAACACTTGATACACAGGGGTAATCCTACTATCTAGTCCTCATACAATACTACAAACCCCGTACCTCAATTTCCAGGGTGCGCCACTACTGCCAAATCTTCCCGCAAGTGGAGGTCGACTTCGTCGTGAAACCCATCACGGAGGGCGTCATCAGAGTGACGCTGTTTATTTCGGCGCACTTCAAGTGGGACCAGGGCGTGCACGGCTCGGTCCAGCACTACTACGCGTGGGTAGAGGACCCACAGCACGACAGCGTCTACGACGTCGAGAGGTTCGTCCTCACCAAGAAGATGTGCGCCAAGGGGGAGCCGGTGGAGTTGACGCTGACGGTGCCGCTGACGCAGCCGCTGTCGCTAGAGTATTTCGTCAGGGTGGTCAATAGTCAGTTTATGCGTGAGTACGGTATTGGCTAATCTAACCTTGGGTCTGTTCGCTGTGTCTCCATTAACTACAATATTGTATAAAAGAGTAGATCGTGTAACACTGATATCGTTCGGTGATTTCCCGTGTACACTTACACTATGTTCGTAAGTGTACACTATGTTCGTATCAGTGCCTTCAGACTGAGCCTGACAAAAAACTCAAATCAGGAAATCAGATTGGACACTTGAAGATTTTGGAAAATATTTCTCTAGAATCCATGTCTAAACCAACTGATATCATGCCAGTTAGGTACGACTTCGAAATGCAGTTTGAAGTGGTCATGAACAACCACCAAATTTGCACAGAGAAGGGACCTCAACTGGGAAGGGATGCATCAGTATGGTATGGGAGTGGGAGTTACAGGACCAAATTTCAGGCTCTCAAAATCCCTTGGTAACACCCCAACCATCTTTCAAGCAGAAGTACATGCTGTAGAGATATGTGCCCGGGAGTGCCTCGAAAGGGACACTCGAAGGGCAAAAATATATATTCTATCAGATAGCCAAGAAGCACTAAAAGCTCTGAAGTCACACATTTGTGAGTCTAAGCTGACTTGTGACTGTAAACAATCCCTAAGACAACTGGCAGCGAACAACCAGGTCACTTTGATATGGGTGCCAGGTCTTAATGGAGTTGAAGGCAACGAGGAAGCACTGCCTTGCCAAAGAAGGGGCAAATACACAATTTCTCGGCCCAGAACCCTTCTGTGGACTTTCCAAAGCCCACTTGAGAGAAGAGTTCCGACGCTTGGAAGCGGATGAAATGAAATCTCACTGGAATAAAGTGCCAGGACAAAGACAAGCGAAAAGACTAGTGAGCCTCTCGCCAAGGAAAGCTAAATAGCTTCTCGAGTTGGACAAGAAATACTTGAAACTTGTAACGGGACTCCTCACTGGATACTGCCCTCTGAGGTATCACCTCTAAAAGATGGGTAAAACAGAGAGTGATAGTTGCCGCTACTGCGAGAACTTCTCTGAAACTGCAGAACATTTGCTTTGCGAATGCCCAGCACTCTTCTGCAAGAGGCTCAAGTTCCTGGAAGGGGCCTTTTTGGAGCTCTCCGATATCAGGAACCTAGCTCCCAGGAAACTGATAAACTTCACACGAAGCATCGGAATCCCGGGCCCCGAATAGATTAAGGGTTATGCACAAAATATCTAATAGGTCGAGGTGCTTGAGAGGCTGCACAGCCTTAACGACCCCTCCTACAATCTACACTATGTTCGTTGTTGAAATGTTGTAGCACAACAAAACCAGGTGTTACACTGGATTTAGAGGAGGTTTGATAAGTGTAGTACAAATGGATATTGCATAATGAGGTAAGGTGTATATTTTGTACAAAAAAACACAACTTCGTCGACAAAACTTGTAATGGTTACCCGTGAATATTTTGATCGTGACAATTGACGAAACCACCAATAGAATTGACTCCATTGATTTATAGTCGTCCGATGAACTTGTCATCGTCCGAAATTCTCTATGATTTCATCAATTTACTGTCCATTTTTAATTTATTCGAAAGAGATTCACAAGCAACAAATAAATACAAAATTAACCTCCAAATCAAAATCCTATCAGAAAGCAGAATAAAAGCATCAAACAGATACTAAGTTCTCTCCACTACACTACACTCATCTTCAACGAACAGTAAGTGTTGAAAAAAGTAGTGTACAATATAAATTTCATGCATAAACAGCGAACATACCTTTTGATTGTTGCTAATTTAATAGGAAGTGACTAGGGATCGGTTCGACCGCTATGCAATTTTTTCTTCTGGACCAGTCCGACCGTTCCACAAGGTTCTACAAGTCGAGAACGGTCCAATCTTGAAGCTCATAGTCTGCTCTAATTATTTTATTCAAGTTGTTCGTGTTAGCGTACTAGCTCGACACGCAGGCGTCCAAGGTTCGAATTTTCTCTTCAATATAATTTTCCTTCCTAAAAAAATAGTGACCCTTGCCATCACTAATAGAAAAGTGAGTTCAGGTCAGATAGTCTCATTAAATAAAAAACTTGTCTTGTTTTTCTTTTCTCACTGATAGGGTTTATCTATGCTAATAGGTTAGTAAGTTCAAGTCAGATAGTCTCATTAAATAAAAATTTTGTCTTGTTTTTCTTTTTCAATAAAATTGTCCTTCCTAAAAAAATAAATAGTGATCCTTGCCCTCACTAATAGGTTGTTTTTCTATGCTATTAGGTTAGCATTAGCTTAGTTGAGCTATCAGCCACTACCATGTTCTATAATATGGGAGATCTGTATCTGGAGTGTTTCTTCTGCCGCATGGTGTCGCCACTTCCTACTGTCTCTTGGTACGCGGCTCAGTGCGGTTAAATAGACGCGACGAAGATGCATTGGAAAATGCAACGCTTCGAGTGGAGATCTCAGGGTCTCTACTTGGTTAACTACCCTACACTGATGAGGGCCAATAAGCCCGAAACTGGTCTGTAGGTTGTTGAGCGTGCCTGTCTCGATGTGAACTTTGTCACGTCTTAGGAAGAACATTTGCTATCTGCATTCACATTGTGAATCGTTGCTGTACTATGAATAGATATAATTCAATGTTCTGCGGGGTATTTGCCAGGAAAGTAGTTATTTTCTGCTCTTAGTCTACCTGACATTCAACTTGAAAGTATGTTTGATATTTTTAATTGAATAAACTATTTTTCCTTTCACGTTTATCGTAGTTGGCGAAATCAAGAGATTTGGAACCAGGCCCAGGATAGGAAATTAATTATATATAGTTATATTATAATATAGTTTGTCTGCTCAAGTTCGCACCATATGGACAACTTTTTTATTATTTATTTTACGAAAAATTTTATTCTTTAAAACAGGTTCTGCTTGTTCTCAAGCCCAAAATACTGTTCTGGAAAATTACGTTCTCTTATTCTACACTTTGCGAGGGCGGCACTGAGAATAAGAACTGAGTCGAGCGATTCATTCATTGCTGCACTGCTGACTGACCGACTGCTCGATTCTCTCGAATCACTAACTGTTTCATTCTGAACTTTGATTCTGGTTTCGAAGTTAAAATAAGAAATTTTCGTGAGAAAATTGTTGAAACCTCCTATCCCCTCTGATTACTATCATTAGTGGCTCATGTCGATTTTGCCAAATGTGAACATTCTAAATGCGTTGTCATGTTGAATACTTAATATAATCAATTTCAGAAATAAATCTCATACTTTCGCGCTTCTTTAATTACTCCCTGTTCAAGATAAGATAAATATAAGTTGGTAGAAGGCTGCTGGGGTAATTCGTTTTTACGATTGCAAATCTCATGCCCATAAATTAGACTCGAGCGGATTTGAAGTATATACAAAACTAAACGTTGCTATTGGTTCCCTAATTCCTCTCCTCGAATGATCTGCCCTTCAACGATTTCGAGTGACTTTATTCAGACTATTCCTCAGTTCCGATTTTTCGCCCACCTGGATAGTTTAGTCTATAGTCATCGTGCTATGCTTTGTATTTATAAATGTACTCATATCATTAATTTCATTCTCGTAATAATATATGCTTAATTTCCCGTTCATTTAAAGATGTCCAGAATGAATTGATCAACAATCATCAGGACAGCAGGACTGCGTAATGAAAATTAGAACCTGAGAATATATAATTCCGTAACTGTGATATTCGAAAATCCGAACCAATGTGTTGATATCCAAGAAATGAGTGCTTCCTACAAAAGTTAATATTTTTGACATTCATGAGCTGACGATCAGCTCCCCAAAAAGTGAGGTTGACTCATGCATAGTCGATCTAAATGAACACTTAGTAGACGGTATAATATTGTCTGTTCACTGGAAACGATAACGTCACCTTCTCCGTAAGGCTTAATAACCGTGATCTATATTTTGAACTTGAAATGTCATACTGGGCATAACCTAACGTTTTTATTCACATTTTGAATAACCCGCTCCTTTTAGCACAGCGAAACTTCTGTTTCAAGCACAGAATTATTCAGGAAAGAGAAAAAACATCGTCAGTCTGTGATATGACTGTGAAAAATGTGTAGTCACAAAATATAAAGAACGTTTTCAAAATTGAGAAACTAAAATGCGAGGCAAGTGGAAGTAATGGCATATCAAATGTACGACAGTTGAACAAATTTTAATCACTTACGTTGAGTTGTATATTGACCAAATAAATTCGTGAGTACCTCCAAAAATTTTTCTTCTTCTTGGAATGCGTTATTATTGTTCCTAAAAACTCGAATTGCACCTATTTCAAATATGTAGAAAGGTAAGAATAATCTGATAAATACATAATTTGTGCTAAAGTAAGTAAGAAAACCTGAAATTGGTTCGCTGACAGAGAAGAAACTGAAACAAATGAGCATCGAACGACTTCCATAAAGTAGCGACCTCATCTTGGCAGACGTCTGGGACTTGAGTGAACAGACAATTATAGTTCCAGTCTACTAGGTTTCCATTCAGAACGACAATGACTCATGGAACATTCTATGAGACGATACTGTCAAGTGCGACTATTCCTATTATATCCTCGTTTCCTATCCTGTAGGCTAAAAATGTTTCAGACTCGGAAACCATACAGGCGATAAACCTCCAGGACCTCAAGCTTTTCACCAGCGACTCGTTCCAAACAAAGATCCTGGACCTGCAGCCGCTGCCGAAAAGCGTGCTGCAGGAGAAGGCGTTCGAGGACCTCTATCCATTCACGCACTTCAATGCGGTCCAGAGCCAAGTGTTTCACTCTTGCTACCACACCGACACGCCCATCATCCTGGGGGCCCCCACGGGCTCCGGCAAGACCATCGTCGCGGAATTGTGCATCTTGCGGCTGTTCCTCCACAACCCAAACCTCAAGGTGAGTGAGTCGACAAAGTCGAATTTTAGCATATTTTCCGATGAGGATGTGAATGTGGCACACCAACACTTTTCAAGAGGATCCTTTCGTGTTTGAATAGTCCCTGATGACACTGTCATTTAGACATAAGAACTGTACAAAATTTCCTTATGTTTTGTGACAGTCGTGTGAAAAACTTAACAAGAAAATTGGCTGATTAGCCTTCAAGACAAAAGTCACTCCTGCAGAATGTCAGAAGTACGACATGGCATATTGTCGCTTTGGTCTGAAATCATGAATCTGACGTGAATGAAAAATGGATACGTATGTCACGGCACAATACATGGTTTTGCGTGTGATTACGAGTTAATGTGTACAGCGCAATCAAGAAGTTTCCTGCGATTTTGGTGATTTGAAATACTTGGTGATTTGAAATACCTACAATTTCAATAATGCTTTAAGAAAATTCACGAATCTCTGAAGAGAAAACAAAACTCGTGACATGATTTTTTTTGTAGGATATGCCTATTGCAGCTTTCTGTCAGTACTGGTCAGAAAAATATCACATTCTTTAATGATTCCTTTTGGTGTTGTCAAAAATTAAAAATTAATTCATATTTCAAAAACAGTGAGAGATATGCTTCAGCGAATATGCTTTGATTTTCTATTGAAATAAGTAAAAATATACCGGGTGTCCCATTTGTAATAAGAAAGTGAAGGTCATTTCCAAGCAAACCTGTTTTTCTGTAAAAACAATTATGAAATATATACAGTTCCTAAATTTCGAGATCAGTAAACAATTTAGAATTTGATTTTGAATGATTTTCGTCATTTATATTCACTATAAATCAATGAGCCAAAGTCGTTGTTCCTTCTCTGCAGGTAAACATATTATTATAGCCTTCCACGTCAGAATCAGAAAAATGTTGAAAACATCGGTAATCTGATACGATCAACATTATTTACCAACCATAACATTGCAGCCTTATTTGCCTGAACTGACACCATGTGACTTTATATGTTCACCAAAGTCAGATCTATACTAAGATGATCGAGAACAAAGACCGTTGAAACCGCCAATTAAAAAATGACACGTGTCATGAACGAGCTCTTCCAGAAGAAGGAAATATTCTCCTTGAACAATGTAAAATGCGTATGTTCCTTCATCTACTTATTTTGTAGCTATTCACCAGATGTACATTGTAGATTTTAGAGGGGATCGTGAAGGCTATGCAGCCTCTCAAGCATTTGGACATATCATATCTTTTGTGCATAACCTTCAATCTATTCGAAAACCTAACCTAACCTTTGATGTAGGCCCAGGATTCCGAGATTTGGTACAAAGTTTACCGAAAGAAGGCCCCTTCCTGTTTCTCTGTTTTACCCATCTCTTTGAGGTGACACCTCAGAGGTCAGTGTTCAGTGAGGAGTCACGTCACCAAGAAGCTGTTTAGCTCTTGTTGGCGAAAGGCATTTTCGCTCGTCCTTTACTTGGCACTTTATTCCATTGAGATCTCGTTTCCTCTGTATCCCAGCGTTGAACTTTTTCTTTCAAACGAGCCTTGGAAAGTCCACAAAACAGTTATAGGCCAGAAAAATGTGTATTTGCCTCTTCTTTGGCAAGGCAATCTACTTCCTCGTTGCCTCTGACTCAATTGTGACCTGGAACCCACATCAAAGTGACCGTGTTGTTTGCTGCTAGTTGTCTCAGGGATTGTTTACAGTCCCAAGTCAACTTAGACTCACAAGTGTATGACTCCATAGTTTTTAGTGCTGTGTGGCTATATATAGAATATAGGTTTCTTCCCTTCGAGTATCCTTGATGACACTGATGCATCCCTTTCCGTTGAGGTCCGTTCTCTGTCCAAATTTGGTGGTTGTTAATGACCACTTAAGACTGCATTTCATCCAACTCGCATGATAGCTGTCGACTTAGCATGGGATTCTAGCGGAATATTTTCAAAAGTCTTCAATTGTCCAATCCGATCTCCTGCTCTGATATTTACTGTCTGGCTCACATGTAAGTCAAGTTTCTTAATTTTTCCACAGTATTCTCAAATTCTAAAAGTAATCTAAAGTGCAGGCGTTTTCGGAAGGCGAAGTTGACAATGAAACATTGTGGTGGCCCTACATAAGTTTAATTCAAGGAACGCATCTAGGGGCGTATCTGGTCGTACCTCGAGTACATCACAAACGAGTTGAAGGGTGTATGTATATGTCGAGTCTCGCCAACGTTTGATTGCCTTCTCCGCCAGAACTCTACGTATGCATTCTCCGCAGGTCGTCTACATAGCCCCCATGAAGGCCCTGGTGCGCGAACGCGTCCTCGACTGGTCCAACAAGTTCGCGAAGCTCAACAAGAAGGTCGTCGAGGTGACAGGTGACATAACGCCGCGCTCCGAGCTGATCCGCTCGTCGCACATCATCATCACTACGCCCGAGAAGTGGGACGCGATGAGCAGGAACTGGATGGAGAAGGGGTTCGTGAAGGAGGTGGGGCTGATGGTCATCGACGAGATCCATCTGCTGGGCGAGGACAGGGGGCCCGTCTTGGAGGTCATCGTCTCCCGGATGAACTGCATCAACGTGAAGACGAAGAAGTCGGTGAGGGTGGTGGGGCTGTCGACGGCGATGGCCAATCCGGGAGATTTGGCGTACTGGTTGAACACCGATAAGGTACACATTGGGGGATTTTGTTTTTTAGTCGCTCAACAACAAAGTAGAGTTTGACTCATTCTAATCCATAAAAAAAAAGTTGACGTTTTCCGAGGAATGTTCGTCACAGAGTTTGCGCTCGTAAGCGGAAATGTTGAAAAAAACGCTTGTATCTGTACCGTGGGTTTGTTCTTGAAAACGAACTCTATCCCGCATGATGGGATATATGTAGTGGCAGTGAACATTGTAACTTTTAACCTCCTACCAGAGAAATCGAGGAAAAATATCAATTACAACATGTATGGAAAAAATTACCGGCATATATAATTTCCATTTAGTGTACCAGCACAACAGATATACGCAATGAATGATCAATTGTTCCACTGGACCACTGCAGACGAAATCAATGTATTGTGGTTCAGTAGAATATTTTATTCTTCATCGCATATCTTGTGCTAGTCAACTTCACATTAGAAACCCTATATGCTGGGTTTTTTCACATACGGAAATAATTGAACGTTGAAAATAATATCAATAACTATATTTGACTTGTATATATCAAGAAAAAGAAAGCGAAATATATATATATATAGGATACACCTCTTTTGGCCCACTAACTCAACAATTTGTAGCTACCAATCGAGTAAAGCCGACGTAGTGTAACGCAGACATGTTTTTCGACAAGCGATGGGAAGTGCAAGTAATTTTAGGAAGTGCTAGTAATTCTGCAAGTCAGTTCGAGTCACCGTACACACTACTTTCTCCTTGACAAGTACTACTCATATAAAGGAAAAGCCATGAAGTTACGCAAAAAAACAAATTGAAATATTAAATCTCGAACGTCAACAATTCTACAAAAAAACTAAGATGTTTGAAAACAACTCTTGCGTTAGGTACTTATTGCAATTCGTGGCTTTTCCTTTGTATCCTATTCGTGCGTACATCAAAATGGACTGTATTGATTGATTCAGAAAATAGAATTATTGATCGAGAGCATTGCAATGGATTTTACCTTTCCATTGATTACTTCAATTGTCTGCTAACGGTCCAAGAACCACACATCACATACATGATAAACATATACTTGGTGCTTCTGAGTAAAAGTGAGCTCTCTGTTCCCTTGAACGGATCATCCACAAATATAACTAATAACGCTCATTTCGTGATAAAAACTATGTATAGCGAGCTGGAAAAAGCATTGTTGCCATATTTGCCAAACATTCAAATTAAAATTCCGTGTTTCACAAACAATATTGCTTTGTAAAGCATCAGCCACTCCTATGTCTCATAACTTGGGAGCCTTGTTTCTGGAGTGTTTTTTTTCGCCGCATAGGGTCGCTAGTTCCAAATCTGAAATGCAGCTCAGTGCGATGAAATATGCGATGCGGAGATTGCATTGGGACAGGCAACGCTTTGAATGGAGATCTCAGGTTGACTACCATGCACTGATGAGGGCCAATAAGCCCGAAACCAGTCTGTAGCTTGTCAGGTGTGCCTGTATCAATATAATCATAACCGCGTGTTAGGAAGAAAGAAACACTTGCGTACTGTATTAACATAGTTGATCGGTGCATAAACTACGAGTATATATAATTCAATGTTCTGCGTGGTATTTACTAGGAAAGTAGTTGCTATCTGTTCGTAGTCTACCTTTTCAAACATATTAGGTTTTTTTGGTGAATTGTTGACGTTCGAGATTTGAAACCTCAATTTGTTTTTTTGAAGTACTACTCACCCGCGTAGTGAGGAGCCGGCATATGGTAGTTTGAGAAGTATTATATATTTTCCTTGGTTCAATAACGTATAACACTTAGTACAAAACTGAAAAATTTAAGTCTCAAAATATATGAACACTTAGTTTAATCACTTCGATATTCGCTTAACAAATCTCAATGTTCACAATACTAGCTTTCTTTCTAAACTGACTGTCCGCGACACTGCGGTCCAAGACATCCATTCTAGTAAAATCTGCCAATCCCCAGGAAATCATTAGAACTACAGCAATGAATCATCCGCTAATTATAGAGGTACGTCGGCGACCGATGTTATCGCGAGACCATAAATCACAGCCAGTCGCGCGCCGCCGGAATAAAGATATCCGGTATTCTCGGAACACAGCACAGTCCCTAACAATATTGTGTGATAGTCATAGCACAGATTAGAAATCCTTACAAATGAGACAGTCATACAGAGCGAATCAAATTAGAGAGAGATGTCGAAAGCGCAAATTTTAAAGGTCGAGTCATATATACGCGCAGGCGCTAAAATATTGATCGAGTTTTGTTTACATCATTTTGTTGGTTATGTTACAAATGTTTTAGTTTTACATGATTCACGAGCCAGTATTTCGGATGGGTTTATGTTCTTACCTTCATTATCTGGAATGTGAATCAGGTACATTAATATGTTTATTGGCAATCATTACTGTGTATATAAAGATTGCAAATCATCTTCAAATAAATTGGAGAATATAAAAGTACATTGTTTCAAAGGACGAAAAACTGTGAGTACTTATATTGACTCATATTATTGACTTCAATCAAACTTTTCAATTTGATGAGATTGTCACCATTTTTGCTATACCTATACCTTTTGCTATATCACATCTCAAGTTGAGGTATTCAGAGTCTGATCATTTTTTATCATGAATGGGTTACATTCGAAATATTCGAATTTCATTGTAGAATTCATTTAAAATACATCTTATTGAAAAGTGTCTGCAAAGTGATGAAATGGCAACCTTACACTTCAGTAGTTTCAGCGGTGACAAAGACTATCCGGCATCTGAGATGCGCAAAATTTAAAGGTCAGAGGTCAATGAAAACGGATGTCGGTACATCAAACAAAATGGGCGGAGTGTCTCATCTGTGAGGTTTTCTAATCTGTGGTCATAGCTATGTAGGTAGCCGTAATTATTAAATGATTTTCAATATTTTGAAATGTTAACACTACTAATAGATGATGATTGAATAAAGTTACGAGGTCATTCGTCTGCATTTGTAGAAGAAATCTGCGAACGCAAAATGTCGATCTAGAAAGATTACCGCAAACAGCTATTCCACTTACAAAAAGTGAAAAAGAAACACGCGCTTTTCAGAGAGGTATTTTCAACTTCAGCTCGGCAGTGAGACCAGTGCCCTTGGAGATCCACCTGCAAGGCTTCGACGTGAAGCATTACTGCCCCCGCATGGCCGCCATGAACAAATCGGTGTACCAGGCGATCTCCCAGTACGCGTCCGAGAGTTCGGCGTTGATATTCGTGTCCTCGCGAAAACAGACTAGGATCACCGGCTACGAGCTGATGAAGTTCCTGCTGTCCGAGAGCAATCCGCAGAAATGGTTGCATTGTAGTCCTTCCGAGTTGGAAGATATAAAGTGCAGGTGAGGGCATCATTTATTCGATTATCCTCGGTGTTAACGGCTGATATTTCACTTCTTCTTTTTTTATTCGAAGATCTTGTCCTTGTACTTTTTTGCGTTAGCTCGTTGTTGAACATTTTACTTATCTTCAATAATGAAGGTGGGGGAAGTTTTGAAAATAACATACTTCAATCAACTCTAAAACGAATAGAGATATCGAATTACAGTTCATGCCTAAATGTAGCTCTTCAAGATAATCAGAAACAATCTAACCTTGTGTGAAAAGCGCCCTTTAGAAGACGCGGTAAGAAGTAGCGACAATAATCAAAGTAGGCATTCGAATGAGTGTGAAATCATCTTTTAAAAGAGCCTAAATTGATCAAATTTAAATAAACAATATGGAAGATACAAAAATTTGAAATATTTTTTGCAACTTGCCAATTATTGGACTACTGACGCCAAAAATTACAAACTTTTTATTTCCGTTATAGAAACGGAAAGTGAATGCGCCGTCTAGCGGTCATTTTAGAAACTACTATTTGATCATTGTCATTGCTGGAACTATAACTGTCTGTTCATTCAAGTCCCAAACGTCTGCAAAGATGAGGTCGCTACTTTATAGAAGTCGTTCGATGCGCATTTTTTCAGTTTTTTCTCTGTCAGCGACTCAATATTAGGTTGAAGTTATGTTCTTCTTCTTGCCTAACTTCAACACATATGCGGGTCGATTCTATTTTCAAATAGCAATATGTTTAAAGAGAACATCTAACACAGCAAAGATTTGATAAATTAAGGTTATAATAACCGACTCCGAATTATATAACCTATCAATTTCGATGATATATTGTTATTTCATATCTTCCTAAATATTTTAACATGACAATATGGTTATTATATCAAGATTCAAACAAAATTGACCCGTTTATGTATATATCATAATATGACATATTTGTACTTTTATACGTATTTTAATAGGTCCAATACATGATTTGGACTCCTGAACAAGAATCCGGAGTCGAAACGTTTGTTTCGTAAATACACAATTCGACATCTTGAAATTCTGTTACTAAAAACACAAAATTTGCGCATCTTTCAACTAAAACACCACATAGGAGAAATTTAACATTTTTCAACTTGACACTGTCACAAAGTTCAGCTCCCGT
Organism: Chrysomela aeneicollis; assembly: GCA_029955515.1. Taxonomy (NCBI): domain Eukaryota; kingdom Metazoa; phylum Arthropoda; class Insecta; order Coleoptera; family Chrysomelidae; genus Chrysomela; species Chrysomela aeneicollis. Next base: position 1,416,659 of record JARUHQ010000022.1, read on the forward strand.
CATGTTCTCGAGGGTTTTATTAAATATTTTGAAGGACAAATTTTCTCAATTACTTTCTGTTAGAATTTGTTGAAAACAAATAAATCTATGTGTGTGTGGTGTGTGATGTTAGTTGAAAGAAGGACTAACTTTGTGTGATTTCTTCAGTGGGTATGAAATATATGTCGAGCAAATATACAACTCAACGTGAGCGATTAACATGCTTCGCATTTCAGTCTCTCAATTTTGAACACGTTCTTTCCACTTTGTGATATTACACAATTTTCACAACCACATCACTGACACTGTCTGAAGATGCTTCTTTCTATTTCCTGACTCCATGATCAATGAATGAATGATATCATACTGTGCTGAAAGGAGCGCGTATTTCAAAATGTAAATAAAAACGATAGATTATGCCCAATATGACAATTCAGTTTCAGAATTATCACGATTATCTTCAAAAGATTACCAGTTGTCTCTGTCTTACAGAAAAAGTTGAGTCATTTTTTCAGGAACAGACAATATTATATCGTCTACTAGGTGTTTATATTTTATATCGACAATGATATGAACACTCCAACTATGAGACCTGTCCCCAATCTAACCCCAATCCCCGTTCCAGCATTGTAGGTTGTAGATTCTAGGGCAGTCGTAAAGGCTCTCGTGCAGCCTCTCAAGGACCTCGACCTATTAGATCTTTTGTGCATAACCCTTATTCGAGACCCGGGATTCCGGGACTTTGTGCTAAGTTTATCAGTTCCCTGGGAGCTAGGTTCCTGACATCGGAGGGCTCTAAGAAGGCCCCTTCCAGGAATTTGAGCCTCTCAGTTTCAGCGAACTTATCTGCTTTACCATCTTTTTGGGGTGATACATCAGAGGGCAGTGTCCAGTGAGGAGTCCCGTTAGCAGTTTCAATTATTTTTTGTCCAACTCGAGAAGCTATTCAGCTTTCCATGGCAAAAGGCTCACTAGTATTTTCGCTTGTCTTTGTCCTCGCACTTTATTTCATGAGATTTCGCGTCGCGCGTCATGCACTCTGATTGGTGAATTCAGATAATATTGAAGTGAAAAAGTCCAATATTTTCAACTTTCTTGCGTCGCTGATCGCTGCTGGCATTGGTTAGGTTATTTATTCCATTGAAATGGAGGAACAAGAGCATGAGGATATCTTGAGGGTGAGTAAAATGATTGCTGTTATCCTGAATCATATTATTGAGGTTTTCAAATAATTGCAGTATTATTGTGGATAAGGCAGCATGTAACCCAGCATGAACGTATTTTACCCTATCTTCTACGTTTTCCTAGGAAATAAACTAATTATTTTTTTCGCTTTATTATGACCTCATCATTTCATTCATTCAACCGCACTCAATTCTTTCATTGAGAACAATCAGAATAAACAAAAAGCAGCACAGCAATTTTGAATTCCGCTTCACCAATCAGAGTGCATGACGCGCGACACGAGAAGCAAAAACGCTGCTTCGGGAACTCACGTTCAATTTCATTCGCTTCCCAACGTCGAACCTCTTCCAGCATAGTCGACCCGGACCTATCACAGCTGCTGACCTTCGGCATCGGTATGCACCACGCGGCGCTGGCCGATTCGGACCGAGCGGCTGTCGAGCGTTTGTACGTCGGCCAGAAGATCCAAGTGCTGATCGCCACCGCGACGCTCGCGTGGGGCGTCAACTTCCCCGCGCGACTGGTCGTCGTCAAGGGCACCGAGTACTTTGACGGGGCGACCAAAAGGTACGTCGACATGCCCATCACCGACGTCATCCAGATGGTGGGCAGGGCGGGCAGGCCGCAGTTCGACACGAGTGGGGTGGCGTGCGTTATGGTACAGGAGAGCAAGAAGAACTTCTATAGGTGATTATAGAATAGAATTTATTGATATCACAATATCAAATAATGACACAAGACAGGTCAAATATAAACAAATTGAAATTGAAAAGTCTACCTAAAATTATAACATGTACCTTGAAATATACAAAAAATACTATGAAAAAATTTTAAACATGGGTAGGCACGTCGAAAATTGAGATAAAACAAAGTATAGACATATGTTAATGATGGAAATAAGACCTGGTGGCGCTACTCTTCAATTGTTTCAGCAGACAAATCCTTGATTTGGAACAATTGAATTTCAGATCATTACGTGGGGTTCTCATGTACAACAATAGATGGCGATACTGTCGAAAGATATTTGAATAATTTTCTTTCAATCATGTTCTATTCATATTCGCATCAAACTCATTGGAAAATGGCTCCATGAAATTGTTAAAATCGATTAGAAGTCATTCAGAATCTAATATTCATATTTTCGTATTGACACCTGCAGTAACCTGTAAATTTGGTTGAAATCGCGGCTTCACTTAGCGAGATTCACCCACGCCATGTCACGTTATACACGTTTTATCTAAGTAGGCGAAATCAAGAAATTTGGGACCAGTCACAGGATAGGAATTGATTTCACCAGTCTATCTATCCACCCCTGATATGTTGCAGTTTAGACAAACATCAATTCAACGAGTATTTTCGAAATATTCTTCAACGGAATATGGACACATGTCAATGAGATAATTTTCAGTTTCCCCCTTAAATTTATGCCATATCTTTAAAACATTGTAAGATACTAAACTACGCAAAACTAATTACGTGACACCCCGATATTTTGCACATGTTAAAATTCGAATAACTTTTTTCTGCTTTGAACGATTTGAATTCTGTTTACACTGTTCGCTATCTCAGTCCTTCAGCTATAAACTCGTACTTATTCGATACATGAGATTTTCTCCATAAAATTGCTACATCATGTCACTTGAAACTGCAAAATTTCGGAATTTTCAAAAGGATCCCAAATGAGTTATAACTTTTTTCCTGTTCAGCCGATTTTCAAAATCTCATTTTGAAGCTGAAATCTTATATGAGAAGATTTGAAGATCAGAATTAACTCAAGATTAACATTCAAGATCGAGGGTTTCCTCAAAGGTGACCCAAATCTGAAACACCCTGGGAATCTCGACTGGGAGGAGAATTAAATGAAAATCAACTTGTTTTTGGAAGGATCTTTCATTCTGGATACGTCCAGATCTTTGAAACGTCATGTTCTCGATAAAAGATCAGCCCAAGAAAAATGCATGGCTCGTAACCAACGTATTAAGAATCATAATGAGTGACTGACAAGACAGATTGAAAATTACGTTTTCGTGAAAATAAAGATCGGGAATCTGAAGATATAATAATTCATAAAAAAATCAAAATAAAAAAATTCAGAATACAACAAAATTTCAGGGTTACCTTCTCACAAAGTCTTTCATCATTGTTGGATTTTTCAAACAATTTAAGTTTTTAGACCCCCAAAAAAAATTTATACGTACGCATATGAACAAATTTTTTCTATCTCTTCGATCAACTTTTTCCGCTAAACACAGCTATGGGAACCGCTTTTCTCGATTCTGAAAAAGAACTTTTTTTTCGCCCTGTACATCAAACTATGATACTTGGAGTACTCGAGTTTGGGCGATTCTTAGTATAATAGAGTGCCAGTCGAATCGTATCGTTCACCCCGTGGGAAATCGGAGGTAAAAAGCTATGACATGTCCAGAAATGTCACCTACCATCTCTCGAACAAGAATCCACCTGTCGTCAAAAAATCGTCCTGTGCGTTTGGGGGGCTTCAAGTTTCTACTTATTAGAAATAGCTTTTTAAAAAAGCACGTTTTATTTCGTGATACAATTTATTAGGAAAAAACAGTAAAATATGAATAATCAAATGCGACCTTCTTTGTTCAGGGCTATGTCGAATCTGCCGGTCCGTTGGCTCGGTTCAAAAGGCGTCTTGTTCTTTCCATGGAATCGTCAGATTTCGCTGATGCTGGAATCAGCAGTTTCTCACGGGAATCGGGGAAGTGATTCACAAAACTGGGGTAGGGAGTGGTTTTGAAAAAAATGTATGTTTTTTTTATTCGCCCAAAATACTCATCCAATTCAATCGTTTCACTGTATATGATTTTGATTCGATCTGATGTTTCTGAACAATCATATGAATTTTTGAAATCCGACAATACCATTACGATATAAGGGCAAATCAAATTTCAAACGGCTATAACTCGAAACTTGAAAATTTTTATTAAAATGGTTTTTAAATACATCGGATTATCTCAGAAAGGGCTACGTAAATCAAAAAAATTCCTTCTATAAAGTCGATGCGCTGAAGTTTCTATAAGCGAATGGTTATTTGAAATTCAATGTATTAATAAGGGTGATATAGAGGAAAACATACTTGACTGCAGGCCGCACGGGCGAATGCGTTTCGCCATGGTTTCGCCGGTTTCGTACCTCGATACCCTCCGCGACAACCGCGGCCGTCATGGTTTCAATCAGTTCACTTGATAACAATGGAATGAAAAATTCGGCAACGCCCAATTAATGCAGTCGCTAACTGAACTAGCTGAATAGACACCTACTCCATCATAAACATCTTGAAACTTTATAGTGTGTTTGGTATTAGCTAATATATAATCCTGAAATGAATTCAATAATATAAAACTTGATAACCTCAACCTTGCTCAGTTTTGAATTTTTTTTATTTCTTTCGCAACTTTCAATTCATTCATTTCAACCATTCGTTTACTGTTCATGACCAGACGAGTCGCTGATTACGGTTGAAAATTGTCCATTAAGACTCCCACCTTTCTACTACCGCCTAAGTTTTAAATCAAGGTATTTCGCCAGTAATCCATCCTTATTCATAAAATCATTTATGTCAATTACGAAATTTTGTTGAAAAAGTTACAAAAATACGATATAAGATGGAATCCATATCAATATTGATATTGAGTTATTTGTCTTTAAAGCCCATATGACATTATGAAATTTCTTGTGCAAGATTTTCTACAAAATCCTGTTAAATTTCTTCTAAATTTCTTCTATAGTATGATCTACACTGATGTAATATCTTATAAGTACTAATGTGTATACGCATGCGCTTTGTGCAGGTTTGATTTTTGTGGGAATGAAGAAGTATTCGCGAAAATCACGAACCAACAGATGGCGCTCGAGAAATGTCAAAAATTTGACATGAGGGTGATCAACAAATATTTGGTATATGTTTTCAATGGTAATATGTCAATTTTCAATTCGAATTTTAGGGAAGAAATAAATAATCCTGAGTATCCAAAAGGGGCACTATTGATAGATTATCGTTTATAGAATTCAAAACAGGTATTTTATGTGAGTTCCGTGGATTTATTATGTTTTTATAGGCTTTTCAAACCACCTCTGCAAAATCAATGGGGCCACTAAGGTATTGGTATTTCAATGATTTCTCTTTATTTAAAGAATGGCCAAGATTGAAATAAGTATCTAGAGTATATTGGGGATAAGAAGAAACCCTTATTCTTTGAGAGAAGTAAGTATAGGGGTGCTTATATTGAGATACGTACCTATTTTAAATGGGCAACACAAGTTATTATTTTCATGTTAACAATAAGATGATAATTCATATAATAAAATTAATTATGTAATATAGATGAGTAGGTAGGTATGTATACTTGAGTAATCCAGTTCTATAGGAAGTGCTAACTACAAACGTAAATGTTTGTGGTGATAAGTTTTCCTATTTTCAACGTGATCATCCATTTTTCACACTACCCTGAAAGGAAATTCAGGATTTTGTGCCAAAGGAACGATGTCTGCACGGTAGAAGGAACGCTGAAATACTGAACAAATCTTTGTCGATTTCGTCTTTACGACCTTTTGAACATGCTGCATGTTTCAATAATATTAGTAACTAGCTGATAAGCACGAAACAAGTCCGAAAACTATTCAAAACAATTCAATTTCATTAAAAATAATACGGAAGCCTATGCTATACAATGCTAAATTGCTTTGTTGATCACCCTCGGAAGTCTTAGAAAATTTGACACCAGAGGCCGCCCACTCCGTGATTTTCGCGAATTGGCAGGAGGTTTGTATGTTGTGTATTCCAGACTATTTCTGGATGGCCTTGGTATGGAATGGTCCAAAATGAACAGCATCATTTCTTAGTACCAGAGACTTGGTTTCATTACCTGGATATTTCAAGATAGCACATTATTCTTTGAAAATAAGGAATATGTGAACTCACATCATCCCTTCCCGATCCAAAACGACAAGCATTCATATATTACCTGTGTTCAGATAAAAATGTTGTTCTTAGTGAATTGAATTTAGTCTTCAAATCACTCAACGACGTATTATGCCTAACAATATTTCTTTATATTTTCCAGTGCAGCCATTCTAGCGTGTTTGTTTCTGTATTCTTTGTTTTTGTACGCATATAAGCAAGGATATTTATAATATTCTTCTATTTAAACGTTCACTTGATCTTTTGTCCAAGACATTGTAAATAATGAGTTTCGCAAATTTAAACTTTATAGAAAAACACTGTTGTATTTTGTATTTGAGGTTATGTTCATTGAACAACACGAAACATTTTTTTTGCATCGCACCAAACAAAATCGTATGCAACATTTATGTTTGACACTTGACAATAAATTATTGTGCAGATTCTTGCGATATAATTTGTACAAGAAATTTTATAACGTCATCGGGCTTAAGACAACAGTATTTTGTTATAAATAGGACAGCTTCCTTTCGCTCGGAAGTTAATATATGTGTTCCGCAGGGCTCAGTATTGGAACCTGTTCTTTTTATATTATAGATTATCGATCTGGACAAATTCCCAATACAAGGTTTTCTCACAATATATGCAGATGATACTTAAATTATTATCATATCTGATAAATGCAATGAAATACTACCCGCCAAATCCAATCAAGCTTCGCAACTAGTAAGTGACTGGACTAGAGCAACTAGATTTTTACTGAACATCGAAAAAACCAATGATATCAGATTTCATAATCGTCAAAAAATATGTGATGGTGTATTTATTTATTTTATTTATGTTATGTTAGTTTTTATAATCTGTTCGTTTTGTACTCCACCCACATATACACTCTGCAGTTGTTTCACAAATATAAGAATTGGCTTGGTTGTGGATTTAATGTACCATGGACAGATGTAGGTCATGACAAAAATTATACAAATAAATGCCGGTCAGATATTATATCACGATCCAACGCGAGATACAGGATGATGGTTCTTAACATGTACAAATTTATTACAAATTAATCGTCACGAACCTACAAAGAAATGCAGGCACAGGTCCCAATATTTCCGTTCTACTGATTATTTTCAACCCTAGAGCCAAAAGCAACGCTTTGGTAGCAAATAAGATTGCCAATGCTCGCAAACTCCCGGTTCCGAAATCAGAAAAAACCAGTTCTTGAGAATTAATAAGTTTTTACCGAAAGATGTTTTTTACTATCCCCCACGGTTTATAGAGAGACGGTTGTCTGGTAACTGCTGCAGGGTAGGGGGAAATACATCATCAGATACGTAACAAGAATGCTGTTAATGGCATTCTACCATTTCTACCATAGTGTTTTTGTTTACTTTTGCAATATTTTATATGATTTTGACTGCTTTGAGGGCTGATTTTGTATTGTTTTGTATACTATCATGGCATGGATATTATTCAAGGCATTCTGATTTTTGATCCTCTCCGGCTCTGTGACAGGTAAATAGTAAACAAATAGGATAGGAGTATAATGTAAACAACATATTGTTTAATATTCTAGATGACTGGAACTATACAAAGTGTTGTTACAAAGAGAATAAGGGTTGTTATTTGCAGAAGGAATCGGGTAAAGGAAAGTAGGGCAGAAATGATTTTCCCAAAAATGATATAATAAGAGAATATTAGGTTAGGTTTCCGAAACAACTGGTGAGTTCCCTTTATAATAAGAATCTTTCTACTTTTTTTTCTTTTAGCTGTTCTCATATTATATTCACCTCGATTTTTAACAATGGAACCTGACAAATCAACAACTGCAAGAAGTTTGAAGAACAAAAGTGGAAGGATCTTATAGGTACAAATTTGATATTTTATCACTCAAGGAATATTTATGAGCAACTATAACATACCTCAAGGATTACCAGGGCACAGACCCTTTTCAACTTTTTTCGTATTATTATATGAAATGTTGTTACATATATTCTTATGTTCATATACCTTAGTACCTATCAAATTCAGATGTACCATATACTTTATTATTAACTATTAAATAAATATTGTGGAGATGACAAATACTTATTTTCCTTTATAATTGATGCAGAAAATGTTGCCACAATCCGATAGGTAGGTAAATCGAGTTGTACTTTGATTATTTTCATTCCACTGTTCAAATATTAATTTTCCATAATGTTTCATTCCATCTGCCCAAATGAAGGCATACCTAAAATTTTTTGAATATATTCATCATATTTGATGATATCTCTCTTGTATAAACGATTTGTTTATAACACATGTTCTTATTGAAGAGTTAGCACACTTGAAGCCTTTCTAACAGATAACTGAATGTATTAGATGGGAATTGATCTTGTATAATTCAATGCAAATAAGCTTGTAGACAATTCTTTGTCACTGGACATGATGATTTTCATCTGAAAACAAACCTAAGACCGAAAAAATATAAATAATTGTAAAAGCGCGCTATTTTAGTATGTCGTGCTCTTTCTTAATAACGCTATGAACAATTCATTTATCCTTGTCAGTAGCATGGACTAAAGTCTCATATATGCCAGCATTCTTGTGACGTAATCAGCTGCTCAGCGCTCATTGGCCAAGAGTTACCAGACAACCGTCTCTCTATAAACCGTGACTATCCCCATCCATGTCTAATCCGCTTTGGCGATTACCTGATGATCTATGCAACCTTAGATACACGCATACGTTTCACGGGTGGCCTATACATGAATCCACAAACAAACCAAAAATATTTAAACCATATCAAATAAGACGTGATGGTTCTGGGCCCTTATTTTTGAATTCTAGGGAGTAGAAAAACTGATAGAAAAGTGAGGAGGAAATATATCATTCATCTGTCAAGAAGTGAGATAGTTGTCCTAATTTCTACTCCCTAGAATTCAAGAATAGGGGCCCTGTTCTGTCACATCTCGTCCCTCCCCAAAATTGGGTAAATGGGATCACCTCACACTATGAGGATTTGACTATTCCTATACAATTTTGATTTTGTCTACTGCAAATGTAAACGGTGTATTTATTTGCATCATAAAATTGAGTTCCTCAATGTTTACCTTTGGAGTGAGTCATTAAAATCATGTTTTCTCTAGGAAATTCCTATTCGAACCATTCCCGGTGGAATCTAATCTGCTGGAATTGCTTCCTGTCCACGTCAATGCCGAAATCGCCAACGGAAACATCGCCACCAGAGGGCAGCTCATCGAATTCATCGAATCGACGTTCTTCTACAGGAGGTTGCTGGCCAACCCGTCCTATTATCAGATGGAACAAAACCAAAGCCCCGACGATTATGTCAGCGACCTCGCAGATTCTGTCGTAGCGACCCTCCAAGAACACGATTGTGTCGCCATTCAAGAAGAAGTGAGTTGTTTTTCTGCTTGTATCTATTACCCGGGATCATACCGGGTGTTCCTTCGTAATAAATAGTGCGACTCAAGTTTGATTAAGTTTTGGCTTGTCTGCCATTTTTATTGTGGAACAAATAAAAAATGAGAGCTGCCTGCACTAATCAATTATATGTCAAACCAGACCAATATCATTAACATCTATCGATAAATAAAATCCATGGCGATATGAAAATAAAATCTTTTTACGGGTTTTCACACAACGAGCGTTGCTTGGATGTTTCTGGTGAAAGAGGCAAAAGATCAATTCGCTTATGAGGATGCTCCGCCAATGAAATAGTATCTTAGAAGCGTAGATTTTTCTGATTAGATCATTGGTCGACTGATGGTATCTTACTACTACTAAGAAGTAGTTTCGAGATAATATTTCAGGAACGTTTTTTTTTTAGGAGATGAAGCTGTTATACGAACCAACCTTCCTGGGAATGTTGGCGGCACAGTATTACTTACATTATAAAACGATTCACTTTCTCAGCGAGAACATGCAATCAGACAGTTCCATCGAAGACCTCTTGGATTTAGTCTGCCAAGTCGAAGAATACAAACTCTTGCCCGTCAGACACAACGAAGACAACATCAACAGGTATTGTTAGAGGTATAATAGGTATTTGCTTGAGGTAGATAGTTACGTCATCATTTAAAAATGATTCTTACTGAACTATTGGAAGTGAAGAATCTATGTGGTTGGCAATGAGAGATAATGAATTTTCTATTATCAATAAAAAGTGAGCCTTTATACAAAAACGGATGATGAAGAACTGAACATTCTCCTGCAGAATGAAAATGTCTATCTTGTGATGAAGCATAATGAGCTTTCAATAAACTCATCATTTGTTTAAATATAAAGTTAAGTAGTTTTCACTAGAACATTGATTCTATTCTGTAGAGTAGTATCTGTTTCACCTGACTTTTTCCTAAGGTTCATGTAAAGTGACAAATTTCTAGTTTCTGATCTGTAAGATGGCGCTGGCACGCTTTGTATTCTGAAATCTATGCAACCATAGTTACATCCATTCGACTGAGATATTGCAGCTTTCTGCTGCAATATTTCTCATAATTACAGTTTTCGATGGCAATATCAATGGTTCCATTGCCAGATATATGGAATGTTGCCATATTTCAACAACTGTTTAATACTGCGAAATAGGTCATGTGAGCACAATGATTATTGCAATCAACAATTCATCCAGTATATTCGATTTGTTGAAGAGATCTTCATTACTATCCTAGTATTCATGCATTCATGAGTGAAATAAAACATTGATCATAATGTTGAATATTTTGTTTTCCCTCTATAACAAATAACCTAGCAAGGGTTGACACGTCAGTTTCCACAATACTTTTACATTGTAAATTTTAAATTAGAAATTAACGGAACCTTTTCTTCACTGTTTACAGTCCTTACTGGCTCCTCCAGGAATAGATTTCAAGATGCAGGTTACTTCTTTCCACAAAACCGTGCATCTGTTCGCGCGCGTACACAAAATCCACCAAAACTTCTTTTTGGTTAGCACTCAGTTATTCTAATTCAGATTCCATATTTTTTCTGAAAAATCGAATCCATGTCCCGCATGTCCGAATCCAACGGCTTTTCAAATACGAATTAAATTTGACAAACGCGGGCTTTCTGTCAAAATTTCTATAACAAATTCATTGGTTGAAAAAACCGACAACGCTATTCCCCGATTTTATTTTCTCCATGGTACTCCACAGAGCGTTCGATATTTCAAGAATACGTTATTTTTTTATCGGGAAGACTCCCGGGAATCGCATTCTTGCTTTCAAGAATGAGGGTCCAGATGTCGGGAAATTAACGAATGACACTTCTTATCCGTTTGATATGCTGACAAACATGATTACAACATATTAACTTATCCCCCACCTCTTCCAGGTAGCTAGTGGCAAATTAGAGTGTTGTTGATATTTGTGAGTTTGTGATTCTTATATTGTTACGATTTTCATAACTGATTTAGGCCTAACAACTATTTATTTTCGAGGTTAAGTTATGAACGATGTTCATGTAACGCAACTTCGTATGCGACTGACTTCTGCCATTAGCTGGCTTTTTCGATGGTACAGAGCGTTCGAGGATATTTCATGACGAAGTATTTTGAAATCATTCTTAAAAATAAAAATAATGCAATTTCAGTAAACTAGTATGAATTGTTCCTAGATGTTCATTCTTACAAATTTCATTTTGAGAAGCGATTATTCTCGATTGAAGTTGTTTTTATAATGATTTTTTCAGATTTTTTCAAAAGTGTCGACAAACTGTACGTTCAAAAATTACTGAAAAAAAATTATGATCGTCTCTTATTACAGCATTGAAATACCTTGAAAGTTTGAATGAAAAGTCGAATAGTTATCGAGAAAACTTGAAAAATACCCTAAAAATGACGTTTTATTTTTTTTTTCAAAAACTGTTCGACAGATTTTCTCCAAAATCTCAAGAATCATTATATTTGAACGCTCAAATAACTCTGATTTTTTTTCGGAATATTTGAACGTGCCGTTAATTTTCTCATGGGTTTATATGAACCTTATATGTTTGTGTTATGTTGTTCTTTTGTCCCTTCTCATGATGTGATATTGAACCTTTTAATTCATTTTATTCCAATATTTCATTTTATTATTTTAAATATAAAAAATGTGGACATGTCAATGTCCACTTGAATCATCTGACGACAATAAATATTATAATTACCATTATAAGTCAACAAAACACATCGATTTAACGAAAACTTGACAATTATGATATATCCAGAAAATAATTGGATGCATAAAATATAGAAAATAGATTAAATTGAAACTGAATAAGGAATTCAATCGAGAATCACTCAATGAACTATTGAGAACGATATAAAATTATTACTACTTACATGAATGAATAATAATGTGATAATTTCTTAAATTAATGAACAATGAGGTGCCGTTCAGTATTATCAACTACCTTTCAAAATCACTCCTATTTAATTCGTGATAATTAAGGGTTGCCGTTGTTTTTCCTGGTATCTATCACAAAGATCGGCCGATAGCTAACCATTTCTCATTTGTCACCTGATGGAAGTGAATCAGATTTATAAGTAAAGAAAATGGTAGTTATATCAATCATTCTCTTCCATTTCGAAATGTACTCGTATGAGTAAATTTTTTGTTGTTTCGATGTTCATAGTTTTTGATTTACGTTATCTTGATACACAATTCATCGAAAAAATATAAAAATGCACCTTTTTTGTGAAATAAAGGTTAGTTTCCAGTGCGCATTATTAGCGCTAGCGGCATAATATGTAAACATGATTGGTTTGATAATAATTGAATTGCCATCTATTGTCTGGTTCTATTTTAAGCTTGTTGAAACTGGTTAGGTATCTGGTATGCATAAAAAAAGTCGGAATTTTGATTGAAATATCTATAAATTTTGTATTCTTATGTTTTAATACATATGTATGGTAAATAATAGTATTTTTCATATTGCAATTTTGACAAGAATAATTACTCAACAACAATGACATTCTTATATACCTTAAGCGAAGCACCTATAAACACCGTGCGTTCGTATACGTATATTCGCCAACGCTTCTCTTTTTCAGGGACTTAGTCAGGGAGCTGGGCCTAAAAACCGCGTTCGCCTACGATTCGCCTTGCTTGAAGGCGTTGGTGATGTTGAAGTGTTACCTGATGGACATCAATTTGCCCAACCAGGAGTACGTTCTCGATTTGAAGTCGGTCTTGGATCAAATAATTAGGATAATACATGTGAGTTTCTAGAAGTACAAACAACATTCCGCTCTATCTAGAATCTGTCAGATGCAAACTACACTTGTGGAAAAATCAAATTTGTACCGAAAATATATAATTGTTCCATCAAAGCTACGCTTAAAACTTTCCTTGAGTATGCTCCAGAAAAGAAACTGTATTTATCGAAAACAAAATAATCGGCATGCAGTTCAGAATTCAGATTTTATTTCTATTAAATGTCAATGAATAGTGAATAAAAAGTTGAAATTGGAACATGCAAGCCGTTTTGCACTAATTAAACTCTTTTACTATTTTCGAAATATAGTCTTTTTGGTGCCGTATAACTTTTATGTTAGATTTTTTTCACATATATCAGCTTTATTGATATATGGAGCAAACGCGCACTGTTGGGCCACCTTGTATAACAATAAATTATTTCTTTCTATGCAACAAGTTCAGTATTCGCGATAGATGCTAAGCGATACGCTACCTAGCATCAGTTCGTAAAAACACTCGAAGTAGGATAACCACTGAACTTTCTTTAGATAACCCACTGACAAATTTAACCTCTGTCCTGTTTACGTTCGATTCTGATATGAGAGGTGTATTTCCAGCAGTTTTTCTAGAGTTCTTCTGGTGATATCAATGTGAAATCTTATTTATTGTCACAAATACGAAAACAAAAACGATACCACTTCGAGAAGTTCGAGTTGTTACCATCAGGTAGCACTACGTGTTACTTTCTATCGCAAATTGGTTGTTTCTGGAGATTTTGAGGTTTACCACAAGTCAACTGCTAGCAGTGTTATTGAGAATGCCGGAGACATCAGAAAATGAGAACGAAACCACAAAACCTACAAACCAAGCGAAAAATTCTAGGTTACCTTATTCTTGTCTTCTTCTTTTTACTTTGTAAATAGGACCTCCACAAAGCTGACATTTCTGAATTGAAGTTAACTTATATATTATCGGCCCTAATACATCACCTTTTTTCCAGGCCATGATGAACCTGGCAGCGGGCAGAAACTGGCCCAACTGCACCATCAAGCTGATATACCTCTGCCAGATGCTCATCCAGGGCTACACAGCCGACACCCCAAGCGCCATCATGCTGCCCTTCATCAACGCGGGCAACCTTGCAACCCTCGCTCGTGAGCTCTCCAAATCCTGCGGCGCGCAAGCCACGATCCCGCACATGCGCGCGCATCCCACCGCGGCTGTCACAGTCGCTCTAGGGCGGGCCCTGGGCAACGGGGCGGCTGCCGAGGCCATAAGGCGGTTGGAGGGTTTTCCGATGCTGACGGTGCGGGCGGCGCTTAAGGGCGGCGATGGCGATTGGAAGTGTCAGCCGGGTACGCGGTGTCTTCTTGAGGTTTGCCTCTCGCGAGAGGGAGGCAGGAGGATGGAGGTGTACAGCAAGAAGCTGAACAAGCAGAAGGAGGAGTTCTGGTTCCTGGTGTTCGTCGAGGAGGGCGGCATGAGTTTCAGGAAGTTCTCGTTTGGTAGGAGTGCGAAGAAGGTCGAGGTAGATTTTCAGGCGCCGAATGCGAGAGGTGAATATGAGAGTTATTATTGTGATTTGATGATTTTGGGGAAGTCTGATGGTTTTTATTGGGATGTGGTGGAGCGATTCTGGACGTACGGATGGGGAAGTTACCTTCGAACGCATTCTCATGAAATTATTGTTTATACAGTGTCCGCCATAAAGATGGCTACATATGGGAAAAAACTTTGTAATTTATATTTCTGAAAAACTCGAATGGCGGTTCGTTTCTGCATCTCTGACAACTTAAGAATCCGTTGAGACTTATCAGGCAGAGATTAGTTACCCGAACAAGATGCGCACGTCCCTGTTAAAAATTGGAAAGACTATGAGGTTTTGGAAGCAGAGATTAGATGGCGCTGCAATCTCTGCTTCCTTGTTCTGTGGCTGAGATGAGACTTCTGTGGTTATGTTGCTGATCACAGATCAAGCAATCTCTGCCTGCTGGAAATAAAATATTTGTTTGCTTTCCGTGTCAAATCTGTCATTATGTCAATCTGAACTGACATCAGTTTCTCGTTATTTTGTGGTGATCTGACTGATCTATGATCTGTTACCAACATACGAACACGATAGGAATTCTTCACAATCGTTAGTTTTAGTATTATTTCTCATAATTTTATTGACGTTCATAATGCAAAATCCTAAAACTATTTAATTTTATCATTATAGGTAGGTAGGTATACATATTTTATAAAAATCTACAGGTAATGATCTTGATCAAGTGATCGGTATTCTTCATTAGCACTAGCCTCCCGAAGCCCTGGGTTTATTAGCCAAATATCAGTTGGTTGAATATCCACATCCAGATTTCAAGTCCCTAAAATCAATTATTTGGATCAGTAAGATAGTATGAAACATTTAACATTTTGATGAAAATCTCGTTGAACTTCACAAAGCAAAATGATAGTCACATTTTGCAAAATACGGAATAAAATTTTGCTACAGACCTCAATATTTCATCCAACTTCCAACTATCATCAAATCAATAATAGCACAAAAGTCAAATACTGTCCATACTCATCAAAATCTTCAAGTACGACATGCTATCACCATCTATTCAGATAAACAAAAACTGGTCATGTGACTATCTTTCCAAAGTGCCTATTAGATGTGCACATCTTGTTCGTATGACTAATCTCTATATCAGGTGACCTCAGATTTGTCGGGAATTTGAAAAAGTTATGTGATGCCAAAAAATATCAAATTTAGCAAGGATAAATAATGCATAATTAAGATTTTATTACAAATATTAGTTGGTTTTATTCATATTTAGGGTTTGAGAATATTGAATAAGATCATGTGCATCAAAATACAGGGTATGACTACACCTGGTGACAATAAATCGTGTTTTCATAATTAACCTCCCGCAAAATGTATATTCCACAAATATTTGATTATTTTTGACCAACTTTATGTGATTCAGATTATTGAAGCTGTTTTCAGGTAAAACAAAAATGTATGATGTTTCTCAGTAAGGGTAGAGGAATAAAAATTGTATTTTCGAATTTTTTTCAATCTGGTTCAAAATAATTGTTATATGGGGTCCTCGTTTGATTTCAAGCACATTTTTTCGATAATATTTTTCGATATCGTCAATTTGACCCATTTTTTGGCACCACTGAAAACTTTTTTCAAATTTCCGCCAAATCTGAGGTCACGTGATATAAGTCGTAACGGATTTTTCAGTTGTCAGACATGCAGAAACGAACCGCCATTAGAATTATTCAGAAATATCAGTAACAATTTTTCCCCATATGTAGCCAACTTTATGGCGGACACTGTATATATATTTTTCCTGGCTAGAGTGAATTACATAATTTCAATTTTCATAATACAGCATTTTTCAATTTTTATTGCGGAACACTATGAGGTACTACCTAGATTTGGTGACATTTGGGGATATTTGTTGATTATGAGTTTCTTCTGGACTCAATTCGGTTGAGCCAACGGACCGGAAATATAAGAAGAAGAAAGCTGTTTCTTGCACTGTTGCCAGATTGAAGTCACTAATTTCTTGGATGAATTGAAATATTCATTAAATCATGGAAAATTTGAGTAGCATAAAAAACTAAAATTGTTGATGTCAAAATTATTTAGTACCGTGCCATATTTTCATAAACAGAAATTTCTCTATTTCAATGTTTATATCTCGTCTATAATTAACATTCCTTTGGACACCGGAATGAAATTTCAAAATCTAATTCAGTTTGTACTCAAAATATCAGAATGTAAGAGTCGATTCATAAAAGGAATATATATTTGTATGACAAATCGCAGAAGAACCACTGAACTCTATACACCCTCGTGCATAAAAGTATCAAAATCCTTGAAGAAAAATATAGTCTAATGACAGTGAAAGAAAGCAACTAATTAATGCAAAAGGGTTGTGCATAAATCTGTCTTAAAAGATGAGAGTTGGTTATCTTTGAAAGAATAATCAATGAAAGATAATAGTTAATTTATGTGCATAAATGGTGAAAAGTAAATACTGAGTTCCAAAATCTCTAGTGAAAACGATAGTGATCGAGAAATGACAGATAAATGAAAAAGCGGTTTGCATAAATCCGCCTTAACACTTAGAAAAGCATTAGTCATTCTTAAGGCAGATATATTTGGAAGTAGTTGGCGGATGTATGTAGGCACAAAATATTTGGAAAAATCAGTAGGGAAATATTATATAGAAATAATTTATCCCTCAGTCGAGTAGTGAACAAGTGGATAAAAAATAAAATTGTAAATTGTTGCGTTTTTTAATTTTACCAGTTATTCAAGTGAAATTTCTTCAAAATCAATATATCTTGGTATATACCAGGTGTTTCACAGTGTATGGAACATTAGAAGTCTCTGGAGAACAGAAAGACAGATCATTTCGAAAATTTGTGGGTGTGGATAATCAAACTTACTCTATCCATCTAAAACATTTTCATCAATACAGTGTTGCCGCTTCTATCGAAAAGTAGCAACAACTTTGTTATTTCAAATAAAACACCCTGTATTTTATTTCATTTTTAGATCCTTCCTGAAGAGCTGATTTCGTCGATATATTATACTTGGGGATAGCGAGTGAAATTACAAAGATATAGGGTGTGAAAATCGAGATTTTTCAACTTTAGGAATTTTTTGTGTCGAAACCATTCATTTCTGCTCAAAACGATTCACATTCATGTTAACTTTTCATTTACTATCTACTGACATTTAATAGAAACAAATAGAGGGTGATGCAAAACTCAAAATTCTGAACCACTCGTATTCGTTTCAATTAAATATCAATCGATAGTAAATGGGAAGTTGAGATAAGGACATGTAAGCCGTTTTGAGCAAGAATGGATAGTTTCGGCACAAAAAATTCCTAAATTTAAAAATCTCGATTTTTCACACCCTATATCTCGTAATCTTTCTTGCCATACCTCAAGTATGATAGACCGACGAAATCAGCTCTTCAGGAAGAATCTAAAAATGAAGTAAAATACAGGGTGTTTTATTCGAAATAACAAAGTTGTTGCTACTTTTTGATAGAAGCGGCAACGCCGCAACGCTGAAAGTATTTTAGATCGATAGAACAAAACTGATTACCCAAGAAACCAAATCTTCATAATGATCCTAAGTCCTGTTCTCCAGAAACGTCTAACCTACCATCAACCGTGAGTCACCCTGTATACGTACCTTGAAAAAATAGGAATATCTGAACTGAATCGGATCATGAAAGATAATGTATCGAAACTGTTTTTCAGGTATTTTTTCCTACAAAGTGTACATCATGAGCGATTGCTACATCGGTTTAGACCAGCTGCTAACATACAGGGTGGAAGTTGGATAATAACGATTTGTGTGATATGAATAGGTAATGATTGATGACTGTTTTGTTGAATATTTAATATTTTATATAGGAACATACAATTTTCATTTAACAGCAGTTTCATTCAGCTCCCATATCATTTTGAATCCCTCTTTTCAATGATTATCCGGTGTACAAGTTTGGGCAAATATAAGAAGATGTACACTGCTCGAATGCTTATGACCTATTGAATGACTAGTCGCCCTGTATATTACGAACGACTCCGGTATAAATAGGGACTAAGAAAAGGAAACATGATCATTGAACATATTCTGAAATATGAAGATTTTTCAACATTTAAAAAAATCAATATTCGCAAAATAAAAGTCAATTTTTTATACATGTGTGTTTCAAGCCTGTATAGTCAAAATTCATACAGCACAAACTTGATAGGCTATGATAATGAGAACAAGATATTCCAATCGTCATGGCTATCGGATTGAAATATTTTCACAGCCATAAAAAATGGAAAAATTTCATTATTTGTTGAATAATCACGAATCTAATTGATTTTCACTTTTCAATAAAATAATCAGAAATTTAACTCAGAATCTGTAAATTAGCAGATTTACTAATGGAAGTATATGGAATTGAGAACAATAATTTTTTTATGTATGTGGGCGTCCATTAATAACGTGAGATGTTTTTGACGACAGGTTTAAAAGTAACCAAGATACGAGTACGGGAGGTGTTCGAAAAGTGGGAAATTTCAATGTCGCCCTGTATCTGAAAAACGGAGGGCTATGAGAGTTCTGTTTTCGACATTGTTCGTTTCACAAAAAAAGTAGGGCAATAATGTGAAAACTGCTGCTCTCTATCTCCAAAGATTAACTTAGACATCGTGAAAAAGCATCGAAAATTGGACACACTATACAGGGTGTCACAAATTCGCGGGCCAGCATGGGGAACTCGGTAAGGGCAAGAGATACATGGCCGGTTAAATAAGGCAAAATGTGTGTATTCATACAGAGAAGTGCATAAAAAACGGCCAGTGTTATATCTTCTGAATCTAGATAGCAATTATACTATATTGTTCATTTTCCTCCAAAAAGAAACTCGTTCTATCACTGCCGGTTAGACCGGACTTTTGATTTTCAAATAGGACCCCTTGTATATTTTTTGATTCAGGGTATCATTTTACATACACCTGCAGTTTTTCCTGATCATAATGTCAGAAATTTAATTTGTTTAACAGTGACCATTATTTAGTAATGATGGTCACTGTTGAAAAAAAACAATAAAATAAATTCCGCACGTCAATCTTCATTATTTTCAGTAGCATTCAAAAAGGGGTGAATGTCACTGTCATATTGAAATCAACCTACTAGGCTTCCTAGATCTTGATTACTATTAACAATTTATGGTCACTGTTAAAAGATAAAAACAAATGAAAAAAAAATCATCTGAAATTTCGTCCAAGAAAAACAGCTGTTGTACGTAAAATGACCTCTGAATCCAAAAATGGAAAAATATACTGGGGGTGCTGTTCAAAAATCAAGAGTTGGGGTCCCTTTCGGTTAGACCGGAAGTGATGGAACGATTTTTTTCATGACAAAATATGAACAATATGGTATACTTGCTACCCAAAAAAATTCATATTCCCATCCCGAATGATTCAGAAGTTACAGCACTGACCGTTTTTTGTGCACTCTGTATGAACAATGTGCCGCAAATAAATAATTGAACAGTTCTTCGGTTTTTGAAATATTTTTGTAATTATTGGCATTATTTTAATAGTTACCAAAAAAAAGGAAGACACTTTCTTGCAGCTGTTTTTCATGCTCTATAACTTGGGAGCGAAGCAATATATCATCGTATTCAGGTTCGCCAGGCGAGTAAAAAAATGAAAATAAGAATCCAGGTCCGTATTAAGAATGACTAAACATCGTATTACAAATTCTGTACTAGAGTTGTAGGTCAAAAAAAAAACAGCTGTGACAAAGCGTCTTCTTTTTTTTCGTAGATATCTATTGAAATAAAGCCAACAAAGAATAAAAATAAAAACCAAAGAACTTTTCAGTTATTTCTTTGCGGCATAATGTTGCGCAATCATATAAATTCACAACTTTTTCCGTTGCTCCCCCCTGGGATTACGCCATCAACGGATCAGCGCGAACCGATTCATTCGATCTGATCAGTGACATCTATTGATGGCATTTTTTATGGAAGTCAAAAGTATAGTACCTATTGAGAAGGGCCTGGAATGCCTGCTGAATGGATGCAACAGTATTTTTCCGAATATCAAAAATATTATTCAAATATTTTTTAAGTTTCCAACAACAACTTGCACCGTTGAGAGAAGTTTCAGTACCTACGTTGTGAAGGATAAAAACATGGCTTAGAGATACCATGAGTGATAATATTTTGTCAGATTTGTGCTGAATGGCTCAAAAATTGTTTTGGAGGACAAGAAGACATTCACATATCTTGTTGGTATAAAATGTTCAAAATGTTGTGAGAACAAGAGAAAGATTCAGTTTTTTTATTTCAACTTTTGTCCATAGTTTGTATGTTGTTTTTTATGGTTGTCGCTCTACAATAATATTAAATTTATCAACTACCTACTTTGAATAATTTTCATTCGCCCTCCATGGAAAAATTTTCTGTCTACGCCTATGGAATATTAGTTAAATATTTAAGCTAAAAGTCTGATAGGTATGCATCAATATACAGGATGATTTATTTAAAATAAAAAATCGTTGCCATGTTCAGCTGGAAGTGACAACAACGCAGTAGGTATCTATCAAAAATATTTTAAAAAATCTCGAATTCAAACCAAATAACTTGTATTAAATTTTTTTCTTCAATAGTAGGAGGTATATGGACCACTGCGACCATATAACATACACCTATTCGTTGTGAACTCTAAACCTGCAAAAATGAATTTGAGAAATGTATTTTCGATTTCGAGTGAACAAAAATTAAAAACCTGCTATATGATCGAAAAATAAAGATTTTTCTTGATGTCGATTGGATTTTAAGTTCCTTATTTTTCTTTCGAGACCAAGACTCTTAGTCTAAGATACGGCATAAGAAATATATACCCTCATCTGTTATTTGGTGATGCCATAGATTATATGTTAGATAATTTATGCATTGATTGATCGCACATGGGTTGCCTAACTTCCCCATCTGTTATTTATGAAAATCGAGCATGGGTCGATAGAATATCACACGAGGAATTGAAAAAAAAATTGGTTGCCTACTTTCCATTGGGGCAACTACTAGGTTGCCAGGTACAAAAAGGTGAACAGAAGATGATAATACCATCATCTGTTATTTGATTGATTTTTTTAATGAAATGAAAGTTTATTTTATTCCCTATCCAAGACTATGAGGTTGCCTTGTCAAAAGTGGGGCCAGGGTCGGAATGGGAGGCCAGGCGATCAGGCATCGCCCGATGGGCCGGTGCCTCATGGGGACGGTACATTCAGTAAAAGTTTTCAACAATCACGAAAGTAATGCATATAAAATATTGTGAAACAAATAGAATTGAAAAAATATTTTGTTGTTTCATGCTTCTTTTTACGCTGAGGCATGTTCAAGTTCTAAGAAAATTTAAACTGGTAGGTCCACTCCTAAAGCTCTCCATTTCACAAAATCTCTTTCTGAATTTAAATTTATCCTGAATAGGCTGAGGAATATTCTGAGCCAAAAACATTTGGAGGCTCTTATGTTGATGAGCTGCCAAAAATACATGTTGATGCTTTCATTAGAGGGCAATGATATTATCATTGACATCGTTGCAAAAATTCAAATTTATTAGGAAATTTCCATAATTCAATGTTTTGATTCCACAAAGATAATTCTGTTTGTTGCTATTTGTCTTGATATTATTCACTCAAGTTCATTGTTTTTTTTTTATTGAAATATTGTAAATTATTATTTTTTTACACATTCGATATTTCTGTCTATTAGGCCAGTGAGGTCATAATATCGCCCGGTCCGATTCAATGGTCCAGTCCGCCCCTGAGTGGGGCACAACCATGGTTGCCTCGATTTGAAAAAAGTAATTAAAAAAGTTTGAATAGCGCACAGGGAGAGTGACAGACAAGCGCTTTCAACTTTAGGAATTTTTTGTGTCGAAACTATTCATTTATTGGTCAAAACTGCTAACATGCACCTGACTTGACAATTACTATCGATTGATATTTGATTGAATCACAATAGTTTCGACACACAACATTATTTAAAACGTTGAAAAATCTCGAAATTTCACACCATATATCTCATATAATCGTTTCAGCTAGACCCATATACAGGGCTATTCAAATTCGAGTCTATGAATGGGGATTTCGATAACAGTAAGAGATAGAGGGTTGGTTGAATGGGGGCAAAGTAGCGTATTTCAGAGGTTAATTATATGGATGAAAAAATCTGACCTAGCTTCTTCAAATCTGGAGTTATACAGGAAAAATCGAAAATTTCGAAATTCTTCTTTTGCCTATATCTTTTTATTTTTTTAAATTTTGCCACTTTGCCATAGCAACTTTTTGTAGCCTTTCCAAATATCTGAATAAAATATATATACAGGGTATCGTATAAATTGGGCCACCCTCAACTTTTAATTTTCAAATACGGACCTGTATTTTTCATTGCATTTTTTTGAATGGCAAGAGTCATGTTTCATATTGACGTAGTTTTTAAATCTGAATTACAGAGTGTTTTGGAAATATTGAAATATTACCAGTAAAATTTCAATTTTTTTTTCAATTCCACCTGCAATTAAAAAATATATATCATAGAATAAGGTATAGCATGCATAGGATTTGGAAGAAATCGAAGATTGTCTTCTTCCAATTACAAAAATCAAGTTTGGTGTGGCATTCTGTTTGTGAGTGAACTTTAAAATTTGCCCACGAGGGTCATATTTCAAAGAGTCAAAAACGCATTTCGATATCTCGTCTCGTTCAGGAGTTATCGAAGATCGCGGTAACATTTGGACACACTGTATATTTTTGCCTAAATTTTGAGATAGGAGAATTTGATTGAAGAAGTAAAATACTGTTATATTATTACGATATTTCTACTTGGGTTCGGTAATTTGAAACACTCAGTACAAAACTGAACAATTTATTTCACTAAACACACTAAATACAACTCAATAAACACTTGATTAAATCACAACGATATTCGCTTTACAAATCTCAAAGTTTACAAAACTAGCTATCTTTCTAAACTGAACTATTTCCAAACTAAAACTGACTGTCCTTGCCGATCCGTTCCTTTTATATAGGCACAAGTTCATTCTCGTGAAATCTTGAATATTCAATAGAGTTATTGATAAATACCGTTTATTCTGGAGAAACTGCGACGGGTATGAGTCATCCGCTAATTGCTTCGACGGCGATCGCGGGGCTATAAATCACGACCAGTCCTGCCGCCGCGATGATGACTTCCTGTCTCGTGGAAGCACGGTTCGTAACAATACAATGAAACAGGGTTCGATCTGACTCGGGTCGCTAATTATCATCGTCGTCTATCAACGGTCTATCACACATTGAGGTGAGGGGCATATCTCCTTTTCTGTCACTCAGCAGTTGCCTGGCGCAAACCTGTCTCTCTTCATCCTTCATCCTTGTCTGTCGCATGTAGTGGCACGCGCACCGCTTGTCTGTCGCTCTCCCTGTGCGCTATTTAAACTTTTTTTTTTCTCAAATCTAGGCAACTATGGTTGTGCCCCACTTTTGAAAAGGCAACCTCATACTCTTGGATGGGGAATAAAATAAAATTTCATTTTATTAGAAAAAAAAAACAATCAAATAACAGATGAGGGTATATTATCCTCTTCTGCTCACCTGTTTGTACCTGGCAATCTCGTAGTTGCCCAAAAGAAAGTAGGCATATACAATTTTTTTCCATATGTGCGATTAATCAATGCACAAATTATCTAACATGTAAACTTTGTCATCACCAAATAACAGATGAGGGTATATATTTCAAATAGCGTATCTCGTACTATCTTGGTAGAGAGTCTTGGTATCGAAAGTCTCGGTCTTGATCTTGATACAGGAAGAAGACTATAGGGAAAAATCACGGAGTGGGCGACATCTATAATTGATCGCATGAACTACTCGAGAGGTGAACTACAAACTGTGTTTGTTCATATGGGTAAAATGTGAACTTTATTTATAAATTTCAGTGATTTAAGCATTGAAAGTGTTGTATTTTGATGATATTTTGTGAAGAATTGTTGTTAATAGACCACACAATCTGAAAATGAAAAAGATCAGAAGAGGTGATATGAAGATAAAATCGCGAAAAATATGCTTGTTCCACAATGCTCTACATACTCAAGGCTCTGCATAAATTTCCTTCAAATTCTAAAGCAGAAGATGGGCAGGATTTGGGGAAACCTAAATCCTAAGGCAACTAGCCTAGAAATGGAAGATGATCTTGAAGATAGAAAAAGATATCTCGGAATTAATGTTTGTAGCAAACACTCATGCTGATTTTTTCAGTGGTAAGTTCGATTTTTCATTATTGTTGTCACTATGCTACCACCTCTTCTCCACCTCATTTGGTTCATTTTAATCATTTCATAATTAATTACAGGCTCAGGCAAATATCAAATAATTATATAGGTATGCAGTTGGAGCAACATATGGAAATGAACAAGTAGGGGAAGATTTATAAAGAAGACATGATGAAAGATATCTACACTTGGATGATGATTAACATGATCATGTGATGGATCTTGGAGAGTTCCACTGTAAATACAAAACCAACAACAACCTATATATGACACACAACAATGTTCCTGATAATGATATGAAGTTTTGGGTAATTCTGGTAAATCAATATAACATGCTCAAGAATGTTTTATTATTGCATTTTTTTATGAGTTGTAGTGTTTCTCAGTCTGAAGGGAATCTATTCCACATTTCTATTTCATTCACCAATGATTGAAAGATTTGAATACTGATTTGTTATTATTGTGTTACATTTCCCAAATTATTCTATTAAGAAAAACATATGGCATGCTAGAGAAAGCCATTTACTCTTGTTTACCCAATAAAACTATGAATTTTTTAAATAATTTTTTGAACACTATCATTTCTTCAAAATGAGTTTATCAAATCTCCACAAAATGATGAATCTATATCAACTGTCACTTCCAGGTAGTTTTTGCACTTCACTTTGTTCTAATAGATATATCTATTTGAATACAATACCATATAATCTAGGTTCCTGAAAATAAAAACAAACCAACACAGAAAAAAAAACTGATGAGTCAAAAAGGTGGAGCTTATATGCTTCCAGTCGAAATGGCCAATAAATCTTTTCAAAATTGAATTATACAACATTATCAATAAATCTGCTTTACATATATCATCTAGTTTCATGGTGATTTCATGTGAGAATTGTGGAGGGATCTCATACACAAAACTTTTTATGATTTCTTCATTGAGGCCTTCAGTTCCAATTGTGTGATTGCTGAAACACATTCACCCCACATAACATCCGAAATGTTCGAAATTAATATTTCGACTTTCACACAGGCATTTTAAAAAGAATTTCAGGAACTAAGAACTGAAAAACTTCGAATAAAAACCGAAATTGATACCTGGACACACCTGGACACACCTGGACTGGTGGCATTTAACAAGAATCCAGTGACAATAAAACTGAAACGTCGACAACAAACCCTATATACAACTTCAATCCAATAGTCGAGTACGAAAAATCGACTTAAATCTCTGAGATAACTGAAATTCTCTTCAATAAAAACTTTGGTTTAACAGTGAGATCAAATGACAGATCATTTGTTGTTCACCCCTCGATCCGACATTTTGTCATTTACAGCGCCATCTGGCGTTTCGTGATTTTTCCCTATTCTCTTGGTCTCGCGAAGTCCTAGATGGACCCCTGTATATTTTTTAAAACATTAACAATAACTCTGAAAGAATCCTTCCGCCAAATCCGCCGCTGATCGTTGAGCTAGCAGCAAATAGATGCGATATGAGTGAGCGAGTGAGCAACTGGAACAAACGACGAACGGAGGTCACCCACTCTCGAACAAAGTACAAATCGATGCAGCGGGAACTCGAGAGCTCCGACCGGGCAAGGTCAAGGTCGATATCCTTTGCTTGCTCTCTCTCTATCGCGACCGTTCGTAGGTTTATTCGCGTGCGTTTTTCTCGAGGGCTACTGGATTTTCATTCATTTTTCCACTTCCGGGGCTGGAGCATGGCCCCTTGCAAGGTGGATATAGATATGGTGGAACGAGTCCCATTAAAAGACACTATGAATATTTGTAGACTTCTGCCTACTTGATGTTGTTGAATTTCAATCATTGTTTCAAACCATTGTCGATCTAAATGAACACCTAGTAGACGGTATAATATTGTCTGTTCACTGGAAACAATCCCTAATAGCACAAGATGTCCATTGGACATACGTTTTGTGTCCAAGGTGTCCATGGATATATTTTGGACATCCATAGAAGATATCCAATGGACGTCCAGACAAGGTAGTCCATTTGGTGTCCATTTAATGACCTCTTCCTCAAAATATCGATAGCCATTGTCCAATCGATGTCCACATGGAGATGTCCATTGAACATATATTTAAGGTAGTCCATATGGCTTAAAATTATAGACTATATGTTGTCCATTTCAGGTCCACATTGATACGTTCATTGGATATTCAGAACATATGGCGTACATTCAATGTCCCCACGTTCACATTTTGAATTTTTTCCACACACATACATACATACTATTGCATTCATAAAAAGTATTCAAAATTTACACCAAAAGAAACCCTCATGTTCAAGTAATATAAAACAATGGGAATTCTGTTAAATTACTTTACTCCTATAGAAGTGGTTCGGATTACAGTATCAGCTGTTGGTCTCGTTTCTCTCCACCATGCACGAATTTGGCTAATTGGGCTCTCACAACATAGAAGTAGAGATATCAAAATACCACAACATTGTCTACTCCATCATTGTACAATACCTACATTTTCTCTAAAATGAAAAATATGTCAAATTGACATCCAAGAATCAACACTAATGGAGTAATTTGAATCGTTTTCATTATTGACCAAATTTCATGGATTTAGTAATTTAAATAAGAAGACAGCAGCAGCAGCAGCCACCATGCAAGGTAGGATGAATCACAGAGGTAAAGCAACGATAAGCGAAGTCAGAGTTTGGATGGGTGACCGCGCTTGAATGGTAGTAGCTTTTTTCATTTATTCTTCATAAAATGGACATCCTATGGATATTCCATGGATGTCCAAAGCGGTGAAAAGTGGATGTTCAATGGCCTATATTTGTCCATACACGTTACCATATTGATGTCTATGATGGATACCGTATGGATAGTCAAAAAGTTGGAAATGCGACATCCTATGGATGTCCATACGTTATCCGGTGTACAAAAACTGGATGTCCAGTGAGATGTCCTGAGGAGGACATCCATTGAACATCCATTGGACTGACTTGTGCTATTAGGGATGACGTCACTTTCCCCGTAAGGCAGATACATCTTCTCATTACAGTGTCATACTGGTCATAACCTAACGTTTTGATTTAGATTTTGAATTACGCGCTTCTTTTAGCACAGCAAAGCTTCTGTTTCAAGCACATCCATTGTACGATAGTCACAATTTTGATAACTTACGTTGTTGTATATTTGCTCCACGCAAATATAATACCCACTGAAGAAAGCAAACAAAACTTAGTCCTTCAAACTAACACACCACACACACTCTTACTTTTACTTGTTTTCAACAATTTTTAACATAATGAACTAGTATATTATTTGAAAAAAATCGAAAAAATTCACCAAACTCATCGAGACAGATCAAAGTCTCGTGTTTTCGAAGAACGATACATGTTTTCAAAAATATTAAATTTTATCGCTAAAAAGTGTTTAAAATGAGTAAATGTAAGCGTGTGTGGTGTTTGAGTTGAAAGAAGGACGAATTTTGTGTTTTCAGTAGAAGAAATTCAAGATTTCAAATGGTGTGTTTACGAAACTAGCGTTTTCGACTTGTTGATGCTTGTTCTTGTGTCCAAATAAATACGTGAGTACCTCCAAAAATTTTCCTTGGAATGCCTCATTATTGTTCCTAAAAACTGATATTGTACCTATTTGTGTGAATATATGTAGAATGGTAAGAATATACAGGGCTATTCAAATTCGAGTCTATGCATGGGGATTTCGATAACGATAAGAGATAGAGGGTTGGTTAAATGAGGGCAAAGTAGCGTATTTCAGAGGTTAATTATATAGATGAAAAAATCTCACATAGCTTCTTCAGTTCTGGAGTTATACAGGAACTGGTAATAGTTCAATATTTCCAAAACACTATGTAATTCAGATGAAAATACTACGTCAATATGCAACATGACTCTTGGCATTCAAAAAATTGCAATAAAAAATACAGGTTCGTATTTGAAAATTGAATGTTGAGGGTGGCCCAATTCATACTATATCCTATATATAATTTTCATTCAGATATTTGGAAAGGCTACAAAAAGTTGCTACGCCAAAGTTGCAAAATTTTTAAAAAATCTTCGTAAAATAAGAATATATAGGCAAAAGAAGAATTTCGAAATTTTCGATTTTTCCTGTATAACTCCAAAACTGAAGAAGCTAGGTCAGATTTTTTTCATCCATATAATCAACCTCTGAAATATACTACTTAGTCCCCATTTAACTATATCTTACCGTTATCGAAATCCCCATGCATAGACTCGAATTTAAATAGCCCTGTATATGATAGATAATATTTGCTGAAGTTAGTAAGAAAAAAGAAGAACATCACTTCAACATAAAATTGGTTCGCTGACAGAGAAAAAACTGAAACAAATGATGAGCATCGAACGCTCGATCGAACGACTTCTATAAAGTAGCGACCTCAACTTGGCAGACGTTTGGGGCTTCAGTGAACAGACAATATTATAGTTCCAGCCAACTAGGTTTCCATTTAGAACGAAAATGTTCAAACACTAGTAATACTTCCACGACTTTATATGGATGGCACCACGTCTGCTCTGATTCCGCATGATTAATATCAATTTTAACAATTTCTCAGTCATTTTGATTTTGTGTGATTTTTTTCAATCAATATCATGATTGAACAATCGAACAATATTCATATTTCAAGTCAGCACCACAATTATGAATGATATGTAACTGTCACTTGCACACGAAACCATAGAATACGGATATTGATAGAGCATTGAATCATCGATATAGATATCAAATGCGATATTAACGGCATCTCCGAACGATTAGCGGTACTATGATCTTCGCTAAACCAGGTCTACAGGCTTTGACGAAAAGCAATTGAAGAGTCGTTTCACCATATCTATATCCACCTTTGCCCCTTGGGTGGATCCAAGCAACGCCTACCTCATGCAAGACCTTCATTCACTCTGAGCTGTTTTGCAATTTGTCATAAAAAACTATATTATTAGTTTACTAGTTTGTTAATTCAACTGAGAACACAATTCACACAATTTCATCAAAAAGCAATACATTTGCCGGGGCACTCTCTGTTCCTATCTTCGCACCGAAGTGACTCGCTTCTTCTTACATGATGATGACGCTTCATTCCAACGATGCTTAAGTTAAAGGTTTTCATCTCAATACGGGGTGTTCTTAGAAAACTGTCGCTAACACGGCCAGACTGACGGGTGCTACGGTCTCGGAGCACTTGGTTTGATCGCCGCCAAGAAGTGCTGTGTCGATGATTCTGGTATACGCATTTCCTGGCTACTGCATAAGTGGTGTCTCAGCATCTGAACATACATCGCCTTCGTCATCTATAACTATTGAGGAATCAACTGAATATCGAAACAAATCGCCAATCAAGTCACTGACGGAACATGATTGCAACAACACACCAATCAAGTCGCTAACGGAACATGATTTCAACAATTCACCAATCAAGTCGCTACGGAACATGATTGCAACAATTCACCAATCAAGTCGCTAACGGAACATGATTGCCACAATTCACCAATCAAGTCGCTACGGAACATGATTGCAACAAATAGTGCTTTCAGACAGTTAATGCCACCCGAGTCTCACTGCTCGGCAATTTATTAATTGCATTATATGGAACCTGTTACTACCGGAACCATTGATATTTGCAACTTCACATAACAAAGAAACAATAGTTTTCTCACAAAGAAATGTAGGATATGTATACGATCAATCAAGGGATGTTACGTGAAGAAGTTAGGCTGAGAGTCAGTTACCGTTTAGACGTAGTATTAGAAGGATGAGAGATTGAGAGAATAAAAGTGTGTATATAATTATTGTTTCGAAGTATGTATTTCTAACAAAGACAGCGGTGGGATATTGCATCCATCAGTTTCTTTAGTAGTAATAAGTTTAACAAGATTTTCGAAGCGAAAATGAGTAACCAAAGGATTGTCTTGAAGTTGAAATTGAATAAGGTAACTCATGGTGAAAGTCATCAGTTATAAGAAGCTTATTTCGGACCTGGAATGGACCTCGAGGACCTTTAAGGAAAGGCAGTATTGGTTTAAGGTGTCAGTTGGTAGTGGTCCTTGTGACCTGTGTGGCGAAGGTGGGGGATTCTTCTTCTCAAGCATATTGGTGAACGTCACCGGTATAAGAGCGAAAGTCGCTATGTAAGTGGGTGAAAGTCACCATGAAATAAGAGCGAAAGTCGCTATGTAAGTGGGTGAAAGTCACCATGAAATAAGAGCGAAAGTCGCTATGTAAGTGGGTGAAAGTCACCATGAAATAAGAGCGAAAGTCGCTATGTAAATGGATGAAAGTCACCATGAAATAAGAGCGAAAGTCGCTATGTAAATGGGTGGAAGTCACCATGAAATAAGAGCGAAAGCCCCACGTATCCGCATCATGTTATAAGGACGATATGGAGTCTGAGGACAGACTAACCCCAGGATGGTCGAATGTAGGATATGTATACGATGAATCAAGGGATGTTACGTGAAGAAGTTAGGCTGAGAGTCAGTTACCGTTTAGACGTAGTATTAGAAGGATGAGAGAATAAAAGTGTGTAAATGATTATTGTTTCGAAGTATGTATTTCTAACAGAAATGCTTCCGGAAAACCGGTCTTTTTTTATAAGGGCCAGTTCTCATATCACCATTGAACATCATTAGTAAGGTATTTTTCCACTCTCACCACTATACTTGTAGATCTAACCATTCATTCATTTTTTGTATTTGCCACAACCAATTCTCAGCAATATCCTTATCGCTTGGATTTGAAGGTTTTTCAAACCTGGACTAACAAATCTTCCACATTCTTACGTGATGATGACGCTTCATTCCAACTTCCAACGATGAATTCATCACCTCGTTAAAGGTTTTCATCTCAATACGGGGTGTTCTTAGAAAACTGTCGCTAACAATATATTCAATTTCTAAATCGACTCCTACATTCTAATATTGACGAAAATATAGTAGGTGCTTAGATATAATTTCCCAAAGTTTCTGCTAATAAACAAGAAGACATCCACTTTTAAATTATTTTTCAAGGTGGATTTATGCAGCACAAATTTACACTCAACTCCAACTCATATTTACACTTCAACTATGACTGAGAAGTTGAACATCTCGTTAGATAATGGTTGATTTATGCAGATAAATTGAAACTAAACTTGAACTAACAAGTTGGTCATCTTTCTAGTGTAAATGTAAATTTCAATAATGATGTAATTTTAAGGTTACTGTGCATTTTTTGGCGCACTTTTTCAAGATTGTCAGATGAAATAAATCAATATTAGAAACTGAACAATATTAGAAACAATTTTATCAACAATTGAAGTAGGAGCCGAACAGGATTAGGTTACTTTTTGTTAAGATGTAATATCACATGCCTAGTTTTTGTTAATTTTGAAGCATAAAATACAATCAAAACAAAGGATCAAATTCCGAGTAATTCAAGTTTAGTTCCAGTTGAAGATTTATGTTGTTGTGCTGCATAAACCTCTGAAGATGAGAGTTGATCATCTTTTAAATAATAGTTAATAAAAGATAAGATAAGTTTTAATTTGTGTGCATAAATGATGGAATGTAAAAACCTACTGATTTCCAACATCTCTAGTGAAAACGATAGTAGGTAGTTGATACATGATAGGTACAGATTAACGAAAAAGTAATGCGTGCATAAATCCGTCTGAACATTTTATCATGGTGGAAGGAATATGTCAATGAACTACTATGCAAAGCCATACCCAGACAGCACTATGTGATTCTGAGAATGTTTCCAGAATGTTCCAGCAGAACATTTTGAATATTCTCAGAATGTTCTCACAATAAAATTATCAGAACTTGAAAATGAAAGAAAAACTCACGTTTCAAGAACGTTCTCAGAATATTCTCAGCAGTATTATTCTAGTGTCATTCACAGAATATACTGGGACTGGGAATATCCTCGAAATATTCTATGAACATCATCAGAATTTGCTTAGGTAGGTATTTTGCGAATACCCTCAGGATATTCCCATATATCATTTGTCGTTCTGAATGGAAAGCAATACGTATTTTCGCCTCCCTATATAATAGGAATCCGAAGTCCAAATGCTTATATCGTGAATATACAGTATTTGACATCTCAGTTTTCTGCTATAGAAACACAAAATTCGTACTTCTTTTGATTAAAACACCATACACGCTTACATTTACTTGTTTTCAACACTTTTTAGAAAAAAAAATATTTTTCAAAAAACAACACGATACTTTAATCTGTCGACTTGACGCACTGTCACTATTGTTCAAGCTTCCGTTAGGCTCTGTTCCCGCTATAGTTTTTTGAATGTTTTGAAGGGCAAATTTTTCTAAATAGTATACCAATCTGCTAAAAATTGTTGAATACAAGTGAATGTAAGTGTGTGTGGTTTTTTATTGGGACTAATTTTTGTGTGTTCGATAGCAGACATTTGTGATATCAAATCGTATCGATTGGTAAATTTCCGAAAGTACTTGCCGAGTTTTGACTTCAGATTCGTGTACAGGAGGCCAACATACCTTTGGTACCACCTTGTCAACTGGATGGAGTGCGTTAACGAACATTTACTCAGCTTTGCTATGATTACAAACAAATTAAAAACTTATCAGATTATGCAACCATGTTTTAGAAATGTCTGAAATCAATTTTATCTGCCT
The DNA here is from genome assembly GCA_029955515.1 of Chrysomela aeneicollis. NCBI lineage: Eukaryota > Metazoa > Arthropoda > Insecta > Coleoptera > Chrysomelidae > Chrysomela > Chrysomela aeneicollis. Next base: position 1,450,445 of record JARUHQ010000022.1, read on the forward strand.
CATAATTATGGCTATTAATGTAACGAGATAATTATTCGATTTATAATAGTCGAGGATTTTGCTTGGTTACGAGGCGGTAGCCAAGTCAACCGCAATGTCCGAGACGGTGTTAAATCGCTAATAATCGAGTTGCATTCAAAGCTTTATCGTATCATTGACAACGGCGATGCAAAAATAAATAAAAATTATTTGGCATCTAACGTATTATGCTTGTAACGAACGTATTATGCTTTCGTAATTGACACAAATTATGGTAACTAATGTTTTGTGAGTAACTAAGGTTTTGGTACGTTGATGATGTAGATAATTAATAATAGAGATTTCTTATAATAATGCATGTCTCAATCTTCAATGATACGATGAAAATTATAAATCCAAGACCCCTCATCAGCGTTCATATTCAAGTCAAAATGAGCTCAGAAGAGTTGTGAGTTTTTTCATACCCACAAATGTTAATGACATGTTTAAATGTGAATAAAATATTCTTGTACCTATCAAGAATTAATGATAATTAAAAGGGTAGTTGAGCATAATCAATAATTGGTGATATACGGCGGCGTTTTTTATGAATCATTTATCGTGCTGTGGTTTACTACCGATACGTAATCAAAAACACCATCATTATTAAAGAGGAAATTAACATCCTCCTACGTAGGTGGTTAGGTCTCTCCCTCTCTAATCTCACCATCCGTTAAATAATTCTTGATTACCCTACTCCTGATCCTGACCAAAAGTTGGCGTTGGTTGGCGCGCGCAATCCATGACTAACTGCGATATAATTTCGTGCAGGTTTGGGCTGGATTCTGTTTTATAGAGTGCAGCGCGAGCTAAGGTCAAGGTTGCTTTGCCGCCAACAGGCATCTGCTTATGCCGGCAGCGTTGCCAGAATGATGAAAATAATACCTGGTGGCTCCACTTTTTTTTTTTCAGCAGACAAATCCTGGATCTTAAACTATTGAAATTCGGTTATTCTCATATTCAACGAAGAGGCGCTAGCGATAAATATTTGAAAATAATATACCTACCTATTACACAACCAAGGGCGTCGCTAGGTTTTTTTCTGGAAGAGGTAATCGAAAATTACATACGATATTTCATATAGCATAACAAAATATTTTTATATAGGTAATGACTGGGGGGAGTAGTAAAAATCTAGATAAAAACATATGTATTCTGAAACAAAGCAAGAAAATCCTATTTTTCTGGGAAGCAAATCTATTCAACACTGCGTCGTAACCTATTTCGAATTCACGATGTAATTGTAAAAGAGCTAAGCCTACCAGCTTTTCTTGACTAATGGTCAATCTTAAGTAGATTTTAGACGTTTCAATAAAGAAAATTCCGCAGATGCTACACTTACGGGCATGACCGATATTAAATGTAACAATACATGGATGTTTGGAAAAATGTATTTACCTCACATTTTCAATACATTCACCGAACTTTATTGAATTGGCCCTTCGGTTTTTCTTAGATTTTCTACCCACAGCTCAATTTCTAGCTGCAATTTAATGAAAATATATTCTTTACTTCAAGAAAGGCTGTAAATAGTGGCTCAAATTTTAATTTTTTTTTTCAATTTCGGCTCGATTTCTCTTGATTATGAGAGAAGATTCTCTGGCTTTGGGATACACTAGGATTCCTTTTGGAGTCCATGGGCAGCCCAAAGGTGCTTACGAATAGAGCAACAGAGCGGGTCGCAGGTGGCGGATAGCGATCTCAAGGACGGCAAGGCTGCCGTCCTTGAAGTTCTCCTGCCAAGGCAGGGGACCCGGACCATTACCCATACACACACACACACCCACACATAACACAATTACACACACCTACACGAAACATTATACACACCCCAGGTCAAGGTGTTTACCGTGCCGAGGACCACTGGCACTAGGGGTAGTTAGTGTCGCACACGGTTGATCCGAGAAACCAGGTCACCTCTCGGATTACACAAATGACCTTACACATGTATGGGGCTCTGCATGTGCGGACAGCTTTTTTTCCCCTTTACTCGTGGGATTCAGAATGAAATCCAAACATAAAACAAAAAAAAAAACACTAATAGACCTGAGGAAAACACCTCACCTAATGTTGCAGGAGGCTCCTCCACAGAGCCCTCTACAACTCCTACCACTCAGGAGGGAACCGACCTGGTGCCCTCCACTGATACCTCTCCGGGAATCACTTTGATGCCCGAAGAAATCCTTACCCCTTCAGGGGAGACCTTAACGGTAACCCCTGAAGGTAACCTATCCCCGAGAGATACATCTGTATCCCTCAATCCTACCCTTTCTGGGGGAACTGAATCAGTGCCCCCAACTGACCTCACTCACCCACCTCAGGCACTCAATGAAGACTCGAACGAGGAACACTCACAGCGGACCTCGATCGAGTTAGACCAGCTAACCGAGTCTTTCGACAAGGTTAAGATGAAAAAACCTAATGTCTGCGGTGCAGAAAGGAAACGCAGGAAGAAGGAGCGCCTAATGAGGGAACAGGGGGCCGCTGTTGGGAGTGCCGCTAACGCGATCTCCCAAGGGGCGACAACTGGACCCTCCATGGTACCCCCTTCCAAAAATGAAAAGGCTGAAGGCTCCCAAGGTGCCTCGGCCCCAGTAAAAGGATCCGTCAAAAGACAGCGGACTCCAGGATCTACCCCCACGGACCGCACGGCTAAGCGCCCGAGGACTGGAGCACCTGTTGTTCGCGGTCCCCGTGGCCCTGGCTACGCGCAAGTGGTATCGGAAGACAGGAGTCTGCAGCTGGTCATCAGCCGAGAAGGCCAAACTGAATTAGGTTTCAGTGATGAACAGCTGTTAGACTTCCTGGATTCCGTAGGGGAGACCATCGCCAGGCTACCAGCAGGGACGGTCGGTCCGCAGTTCAGATCAACCAGACTGTGGCGACGACAACTGCTGGTGACCGCGGCAGATGAATACTCGAGGGACTGGCTCCGCACCAATCTGTCTGATATCAGACCCTGGGGAGGAGTCACCCTCGTAGCCGTGGATCCCGCAAGGCTCAGGCTTCGCCGTGCCATGATCTGGTTCCCCGGCCGCAGACACCTGCCAAACCAGGACATCCTCGGATTACTGGAGAGGCAAAATAGAGGACTCTCTTGTGCTCATTGGCGCATCTGGGAGAGAAAGGAGGAGAACCAGGGCCTTCGCCTTGTTGTAGGGATGGACGAAGAGTCCCTTGCACTGTTACAGGGAATCGGGCTCCGACCCTGCTACAGCGCGACACAGGCCAAGGTCACCCTCCTGGATACCCGGAAGCGACCTGAAAAAGGTGCCACCGCCGCAGAAGGAACCCCAGAGGGTACCTCTTCGACGGAGGTACAAACAACGAACGAGAGCAGAGGAACCGTAGCTGGGACCTCTGGAATAACAACGGGGAGCGACAGTAGAGGAACTGACAATAGGACCTCGATGAATAATCCTCTGAATACGGAATCGCAGACCAGGGATCCCCTAAAGGAGCCCACTGCGATTCCTATGGAAGCTGGAGCGTCTGCATCAGAAGAGGAAGAAGATGCAGATGGGGTGAATGCGCTACTCGAGGATACCTTGCTGGGATCCTCGGATAGCGAATGATTGAGGAAGAAAAAAAAAAAAAAAAAAAAAATGAATTTCTTACAAGCAAACTTGCAACATGGAAAGGCTCCAACAGCCCTCCTCTGTCGACGGCTCCAGGAGCGGGACATTCAGATAGCCCTAATCCAAGAGCCGTGGGTTTACCAGGGAAATGTCAGGGGCCTAGGAATGGCTGGAGGAACAGCACATTACTGCACCTCTACTCCAATCCCCCGGGCGTGCATTTATGTTAGAGGTTTAGATGTCTTTCCGATGCCAAATTTCTACTCAAGAGACATGGTAGCGGTTAGAACAACTGTAACCGATGAAGACGATAGCTGGGAGTTGGTGATTTGTTCAGCCTACTTCCACAGCAATCGAGAAAACCCTCCAACAGAGGTAGAATCATTGGTCAAGCACTGCGAGGACTTGGGCATTCCTCTTCTCCTGGGATGTGATGCCAATTCCCATCATACATTATGGGGGAATCGTGGGGCCAGTCCGAGGGGAACAGCACTGCTTGAGTTCCTCAGCTTCAGCAACCTGGAGATCCTCAACAAAGGATCAGTGCCGACCTTCTTCACGCCCATAGCGAAAACAGTGATTGACCTAACGATATGTTCAAGAGAACTAATCCGCAAGGTTGATTCGTGGATGGTGTCAACGGAGGAATCTTTATCAGACCATCGACACATCTTCTTCAAGCTGAAAAGAAATTACGCAGCTGAAGAGAAGAGCTACAGGAACCCTAGAGCCACCAAATGGGACCTCTTCCGAGAGGAACTTCAAGGAAGGCTCATTGGGTTTCCTACAAGTTACGAAGGGAATGCTGAAATTGACACCGCAGTGATGCGACTAAACGAAGCCATTCTAGAATCATACGAAGCCAGTTGTCCTCTCAAGAAGAGGACAAACAGTGGCAGTACACCTTGGTGGAACTCGAAAATTCAGTTACACCGCAAAACGGTCAGAAGGCTCCTAAACAGAGCCAAACGCACACACCTGGCGTCCCACTGGGAAGAATATAAATCAGCCCAAAGGGATTACAAGAAAGCCATACGTGACTCTCAGAGGGACTCGTGGAGATCCCATTGCGAGGACATCAATACGATGTCCTCTGCGGCTAGGCTCTGTCGAGTACTATCAAAAGACCCGGGAATGAAGGCAGGACCAATGCATCTACCTGGAGGGGGCTATACGTCCTCACCCCAGGAGACTTTGGAGTTCCTGCTTTCGACCCACTTCCCGGGCTCTATACCAGCGAATGACTTACCGCAGATGCGGCCTGGCAGACCGAAGGCGGACTACAGGACGGCATCCAAGGTAGTCACTTTTGAGAAAGTTAGATGGTCTATACAGACCTTTTTACCATTCACCAGGAGAGGACGGGATTTACCCGGCCTTCCTACAAGAGGGCATTGATATGCTAGCCCTTCACCTTCTAAGAATATTCCGATCCTGTCTGGCTCTAGGATACATACCTGTTGCCTGGAGATCAGTCAGGATCGCGTTTATCCCTAAACCAGGTAGAAATGACTACACACAGGTGAAAGCATTCAGACCCATCAGTCTGACATCCTTTCTTTTGAAAGCACTGGAAAGACTGGTGGATCGACATGTGAGGGACGGGCCATTAATGGAATTTCCATTACATAACCTACAATATGCCTATCAGCCCGGAAAATCTACCGATTCGGCTCTCCACCATCTTGTATCAAAGATCGACGGGGTGCTGGAACGCAGACAATCCGCATTAGGAGTATTCATTGACATAGAAGGTGCGTTCGACAACACGTCCTTCGAGTCCATTTGTCAAGCAGCAGAGAGACACGGCATCGAGTCATCATTGATACGATGGATCAAGACAATGCTCTCCTGCCGACAGGTTAAAGCTGAACTGAGTGGTAGCGAGGCTAGCGCTCTGGTATCACGGGGATGTCCACAGGGGGGAGTGCTCTCCCCGCTCCTGTGGTGCCTAGTGGTAAACAGTATTATATCAGAGATGAACGAGTCTGGCATCTATGCTCAGGCGTATGCCGATGACATAGTCATCTTGGCCCAAGGTCCAAAACTGTGCCAATTGAGGGAATCTATGGAGGAAGCCCTTGAAATGGTAGAAAGTTGGTGTTTCACCGAAGGACTAAAAGTGAATCCACAAAAAGCTGAAATGGTGCTTTTCACCAGAAAGCGGAAACTGGGAGCTTTACCTGACATACATCTGTCTGGACAGGTTTTGCAATATAAAGGGTCAACAAAGTATCTAGGAATTATCTTGGACTCTAAATTGACCTGGAACGAGCAAATTGCGAAGTGCACAACGAAGGCTACCAACGCCTTTTGGGGCTGTAGGAGAGCCTTCGGGAGCACATGGGGAGTTACACCGAAAATCCTACTCTGGATCTATAAGGCAGTAATTCGCCCAATCATCACATACGGGGCCGTGGTATGGTGGCCAGGTGTGAATAAGTGCAAGTCCAAGCTCCTTCTCGACAAAATACAACGACTTGCATGCATAGGGATAACAGGGGCAATGAGGACATCGCCCTCCAGAGCTCTTGAGGTTCTGATAGGACTTTCGCCCCTACACCTTGTTATTGAACATGAAGCCATGAGAACAGCCCTAAGGCTTCATGGCTTAGGCCAATGGGCAAACGAGAATGACAACTACGGTCATTCTAGCATATGGAATCGAGCTGTAGAAGACTGCCCCATAATCTCCATGAGACGGGACGACTTTCTACCAATTCTGAATTTCAAAAAAGCTCCCGAAATCATGATTCCATCAAGGGAAGATTGGGTGAGTAAAGGTGAACGCCTGTTCCCGAATAATGCGACCGTCTGGTACACTGACGGATCCAAAGTCGGAAACAAAACAGGTGCAGGAGTCTATGGTGGCAGCAGGAGAGGAAACTACTCGTTCCCTCTCGGCACTTTCGCTACGGTGTTTCAGGCTGAAGTCTACGCGATTTTAGCCTGTACACAAGAGAACCTGAAAAGGGCCTACCAAGGAGGTCACGTCGTAATATGCTCGGACAGTAGGGCGGCACTATTGGCCATAGGGTCCAATAGAATCTCCTCGAAACTGGTGCTCGAGTGCCGCGAAGCTCTAGAGAAATTAGGGACTAAAAACCGCGTCAGCCTCGCGTGGGTCCCAGGTCACTCGGGAGTGCCCGGGAACGAAGAAGCTGACAAATTGGCCAAAGCAGGGTCAACATCAACCCCAATTGGACCTGAACCCATCCTAGGAATTTCACATAGGATGGCGATAACACATATGAAAGACCGTCTCAACAGACAGTCTTTTCACGCCTGGATGGAAACACCTGGCATGAGGCAAGCGAAGATTCACATGAATGGACCTTCACCCAGACTCACTAGAGAACTTCTTTCTCTGAAAAGGAAGGATCTTAAAGTAATTGTTGGACTCCTAACAGGGCACAATCAACTAAACAGACACCTTAATCTCATCGGAATAACAGAAGATCCCGACTGCAGATTCTGTCTGGAGGATGAGGAAACCTCGACGCATATCCTTACGGAATGCCCTGCATTGGCAAGCCTAAGAGAGACACACTTTGGGAGCTGTATACTGAACCCAGAGGAAATTAAAGGGATTCACCCTCGAAAAATAATGGCCTTCTCAAAGGCCATTGGTATTTCTGCTTGAATCCTAGTAAATGTGGGTGCACAATGGGCCCGATTAAGAGGCCTACGTGCAGGGGTTCTTAACCCGCCCACAGTAAGAAATAAGAAATAATAAGAGAGAAGATTAACAGGCCATTGATTTCCAAAGCAGAGGAAGAAATTGAACCAAATCGGAAATTGCGTTCCTGTAGTACATTATCGAGCGATGGGATGAATATGCTGATTCTGTAATATTCCTCAGGATCTTTGTTAACAAAAATTCGCCCTATTCATTTGTCTTGCATTGACTCTATCTCTATCTCTATTTATTAGAAATAAGATCTTACCCCTGGCATGTATTTTTATTCTAGAATCAGTGTGTCTTATACATAGAAAATGTCATAATGAAAATTCTAGAAGGACTCGTTACTATAATACAAGACAAACTATGGATTTAATTATGCCAATTCCATCTTCAACACAGGTCAAAAACTCATTCTTATACAATGGAAAAAAACTATTCAATCATTTACCTGACGAGATCAAGAATATTTCAGATTCCAAAAAATTCAAATGTGCTGTGAAAAAAAAATTATTACAGAAAGCATACTATTCAGTAGAGGAATTTTATTCAGACAACCTTTAACACACATGTACTAGAAATCTTATTTTACCTAAATACATAAAAAAATGTATGCAAAAATATGTGTTCCTAGTTTTATGTTTATGTTATTTTTATAATTGATGTACCTATTTATTTTATTACCAGAATGTTTGAAATTTCATGTGTTATCTGTTTTATAATAATTGTTTGTGTTTGTTACCAGAATGTTTTACAAATTCAGGTGATTTATGTTTTATTTTTCTTATTTACGATGACTTTGTCAATGAGAATATCATTTCTTCTGACAATAAAGTATTTTTGATTTGATTTGATTTGAGGTGTATCGAAATATCAAATTTTTCGTGGAGAACTTTTACTTTCTCGAAAATTGAATGGAAGCAAATATCGATATTATCCCTTTTATTTTTCAATGCCGAAATTATACTTTCAACAAATTTTTGTGCACCACTTTTTTCGACCGTTTTTGTCTGCAGAATTTCAACTTAAGTTTTCTGTTAAGCTCAGAAAATGATCCAATCAAAACAGAGATGTTATAAGAATTTTGTAACATTTACAGAAGTGGTTGGAAATTATTGATGGATGTAAAAATGAATAAAATATCGAAAAGAAGAAAAATGTAGAAGAAATTTTTGTGGATTTATATATTCCAATTTCTGTAGGTCAGTACTTTCCGGGGGGGGGGGTGTAATTACCTCCATTACCCCTCCCGTAGCGACGCACTTGTACACAACAAGTGTGGAAAGTGACATATTTCGCACGAGTAGTTCTTTAGAAAACATAAAGAATGCAGGAAATGCACTTCCCAACGGCTTTTGTACAGGGTGGTCAGATAAGAATACAAAGTGCAGTATCTCGGAAACTATTCGTTTAAGAGACTTGCGGTGAAAAATGTTATAACTAAAGTTACCAAAAGAAAATCCTGAAAATTATTTTCATGTTTCCAAGATGGCCGCCAGGGGGCGTAACCGCCATCTAAAACTTTTGAAATGAATGTTTGACGAAATACGCGTAGTAAACGTACCAATAAAATATATACCTTTTAAAGTTGAGCCTTCATTCGAGTAATTTTTGCTGACACTTTTTGACGTATCTATTAAAATTAAGTGGTGGGGGGTGGTAACTCCTGAACGACTGAACGGATTTCAACAAACTTGGTATCGTTGAAAAGAACATTCATTGGTCTATCAAATTCATCTTATTTGTAATGTGTCAGATTTTAAGTGATGCCACTAGAGCGCGTTTTTCGACATAATAACAAAAAATTGCAAAATTGTCTGAAAAATCAAATGCAATTATATGACTTTTTTCCATGAAAATGTAGTGGAATGATACCTTAATATATGCTAGTGAAAACCGTATCTCGATATATACATTTTAATAGGTAATCCACATTCTCTTATTATGAGATATTTTTACAATATTAGTTTAATAGTGATAACCTAGCCTAGAGGTATTATGCAACAAATATCTGATAGGTCGAGGTGCTTCAAAACCGAATATGCATACTTTTGTATTGTTACCTGCAATTACTTGCCACTAAATTTGGTTAGATGGTACCTGGCAAGATTTGAAAAAGTGTTTGGAAAGTGTTTTTAAACGCCAACATAGTTGCGAAGCAACCCTCGTAAGTCTATGACTTCCAAAGTGTATCACCAAGCTGGTAAGTCTACCCTATAGTCATCGTATTGTGCCTCGTATTTATTAAATGTTCATATTCTATTATACTTCATTCTCGTTATAATATAATTATGCTTGGTCTTGATAATCATCAAAACCCGCGTAGACGAAATTGCCATTCTAAATACATCTAATTCGAACCTTCTTTCACAAAATATTATTACAAATATAGCGTGGTACTTATAGGAAGGGAATATCTCCGGAGAACATAAAATTTGTTTATATTTTGAGCCGAGACGACCTAGCGACCCATATAAATATTAAAAACAAGTGGCCACTTAAACGGATATTTGTTGGTACCTTATATCGAACTGGTTACAGTTCATTCGTTAATTTTTCTGGACAATAAAATATATTGACAAAATTGGGCAACATCACGAATAGTAACAACCGAAAGAAGAATGTTGTTTTCAGTTTTTCCGCAAATTAAATCAAAAACCGACTTATCAATTAAACTCGATAAGTATAACAATGACCAGGTTGGTAATTTCACTATCACTTTCTACAGAAGTTAAATCTATTAGAGACACTCTCGTTACTTTTACTCTCTCTTGAGTAAAAGTAATTATAGAAATTGTGGTCTAATTCTTCCATACGCCGCAGTAGAAATTCCAATTTTTTGCATGAATCGACAAAAGCTAGAATATTCATGCTTCATCGAAGAATGCACAACGTTCTTATGACTCACTTGAAAAAATGTTACCTCAGGTACATGATTTTGATAATAAAATCGTGAACAAATCGATAAATTCACTTGAAATAACCCTCGTATTAGAAAGTGAGTTATAGGATGACCCAAAAATAGCATAATCAATATCAATTTATTTGTTCAAATTTTTATCTATACACTGTGAAAAAAAATTACACCAGCTAACACCGTCTGGTGTTCCCTAAGGTCCTGATTAGTGTCAGTAAACACCGGCATATTATTCACCACTGTTATGTGACCTTTTCCATAGGTGTTTTTAAGAATCAAACCCAGTTGTCAGAAACACAAGTGTTAGTGCTGAATTTAGCAGAATTAACACTATGGTGGTGTTCTTTATGGATTTCTGAAAGTGCGATTTGACACCGCAGTGGTGTGATGCACATTCTGTGATTTTCTTGATGCTGAATCCTACCTCCAAGAAATTCTCTTCGGTGCATTTAAACACTGAGCAGGTACATGCGAAGACTTTTCTGGTGTAAAGGAACACCATATCTTGAGTGTGTTCATGCGAATCAGTGCTTTTTTTCACCACCTCTGGTGTTTTTTTACTAGGTTGGATTACCTATTGAAAAATAATTCATATGATGATAAACTAGACTCGGAAAAATCTAGAGACAATTCGGAACTGTTTCGGCTCATTTATTTTGATCAGAGGCACTAGAGCCTAGACCAATAATTGATACTGATCTATATCGCGCCCTATCGTTATGAGGCCCCGGATAAGGACATTACTAATCACTGAAGGTGATCAGGAACAGCCCTACCCGTATCCACCAACCCCCGTAGCAGCGCTACGGTCCTCATATTTTTAAAGCCCTAGTGGCAGTGGGACTTTAAGAGTCTGGCGTTTTGGGGTGATGGAGAAAGGGGAGCAAAACAATCCGCAGGGACTGATGTTTTGAAAACTGACTTGTTAGTGGGATAGCATGGCGTATAGGCGGGGCTTGGGTGTTAGTCGGAAACGTAAGAATTTGCATTCGTTGAAATAGTTACTATTCCGGGCGCAGTGTTTTTTGGAATTGGCAACCCTTTTTAGGCTTAAAAAGGCTACTATTCCGGTGTGTAGTGTGTTTGGCTTACCTATGTGTTCCCTTACTCACCTAAGGGGCTTGTTGGTCCAAATGCTGGTGTTTTGGACGTTTATATCGCTCTCGGAATCTCGGGTCGTAATCCATCGCCTCTCTGTTGAGGGGGTTGTCGTGGCTCTCCATCTTGGTGTGGGTCTTTGCGGATAGAATTTTCATTCTGTCCAGGACGGGTGGGTGTTGCAGGTCTCTGAAGATGGAGTTGGTTCTGACGAACCATGGTGCGTTGACGAACATACGAACGCATCGATTTTCGTAACTCTGGATTCATTTGAGGTGAGTTTTGGCACAATGTCCCCAGGCTGCTACTGCGTAGGTCAGGATCGGGAGGAGTATCGTCTTCATGAGGAGGAGTTTCAGGTCGATCCTCATCGGATTTCTGCGTCCGATGAGTGGGTTCAGTTGTCCTCTGACTCGTATGGCGGTTCTGATCTATATCATAATCATCTAATATATATCATGCCCAATATTGAAATCAGGAACGGTAAGAAGGACGTCAGTGCCACCTATTGGCAAAAGTTCTAAGGTTCTAAGATCGAACATATGAGCGCATGAAATTCACACCATTCATATGCAATATTTTTATCAATTCATATCAGATCTGGTGCTCACAGGATGCAATACTTAACGAATGATTATTGCCACCAAGTATGAATCATCTCATACACCGCCTCGATTCCATCCTGATATGACACGATGTAACTTGGTGTTAATATTATATAATAGGATTTTTTTATGCGTTTACGTCAATGATAGCACCATTCAGAATATTAAATTTTAATCATTTGGTGTTTCTTATGATTTTATGTTTCAGAATCGTTCTACTTCACTACGTTCGTGTCATTTTTCACTACTAAGTTCGGAATTAACACCACTCAATTGTGAAATGTATAATTAAAAAGAACACAACTTCGATATTCAGGTGTTGTATTCGTCGGAGTTTGCTTTGGAAATCCATTTGATAGAAATTACACCCAAGTTTTTTTTACTGTGTAGTTGAGTCTCAATATGTCGATTCGCACTGGTGTATTTCTACCTACTGGCGATAATTTTCGTATTGGTGACATTCGGGGAGGCATGTGATTTTAAATATCAATGAAATTATTCGTACAAACGAAGAAGATTCAGTAATTCACATCTGATGGAATTGTCAAAAAGTTTTCATTTATTACCCAAAATATGGAAATATACAATAATATCGAATCGACACCAACTGAAATTATAGAGGCCCCTTAAGTTACATCTTTGAAAAGACTTCCAGTCAACTAAAAACAATTTTACGGTTGTAGAAAAAATGGTGTACAAACTCGTTGGAACATGCGAAATATGTCACTTTCCACATGAAATAAATATATTACCTGTGGATACATCTGAAACGTTATCTATTGTTCTTGACCGAGTTTGAATACTCAACTTATTGTTTAAATTTGTACTCCAGTCATTTGATGCTCAAAATAGGGGTTACTTGAAAATTGGTGATTTTATAGATTTCGTTGTGCTCTTTCCGAATTTCAACTTTGCCACCTCGTATCTTTGCCGCTCGTGCCGCCATATTGGAAAAATGGCTCCTAATAGCAGTTTTGTCACAATATCTCCTTTCAGACTCATTTTACGATAAATACATTCATATAAAAAATTAAGTAAAGGAAACTTACTACAATTTATGCATCAACATTATTTTTACTATAATCAATAGTTTTGCTGTTATAGCGCCGCAAAGTATACTTCAATATGCGTTTTGGCAGAATAACTCAATTCTACACCACCTTGATGACTAAGGTAGAATAAGAAGCGCCCCTGTTAGGCATAATACATAAATGCCTGATTTAGAAGGTTCCTGCAGCTGGGGGCTCGATTGTCGTAACTGATTTCAATTTGATTTCAAAAACCTCATTGAAACGTATCTATTGTACAGGGTGGCCAGATAAGAATGCAAAGTGCAGTATCTCGGAAACTATTCGTCTAAGAAGCTTGCGGTGAAAAATGTTATAACTAAAGTTACCAAAAGAAAATCCTGAAAATTCTTTTCATGTTTCCAAGATGGCCGCCAGGGGGCGTAACCGCCATCTATAACTTTTGAAATGAATTTTTGACGAAATACGCATAGTAAACGTACCAATAAAATATATACCTTTTAAAGTTGAGCTTCATTCGAGTAATTTTTGCTCGACACTTTTTGACGTGGTGGGGGGTGGTTCAATGTTTTTTCAAATAAACAGCTGTAACTCCTGAACGACTGAACAGACTTCAACAAACTTGGTATCGTTGGAAAGAGCATTCATTGGTCTATCAAATTCATCTTCTTTGTAATGTGTCTGATTTTAAGTGATGCCACTAGAGCGCGTTTTTTGACATAATAACAAAAAATTGCAAAATTGTCTGGAAAATCAAATGCAATAATGATATGACTTTTTTTTCCATGAAAATGTAGTGGAATGATACCTCAATAGGCTAGTGAAAACCGTATCTCGATACATACATTTTTCACCGCAAGTCTCTTAGACCAATAGTTTACGAGATACTGCACTTTGCATTCTTATCTGATGGCCACCCTGTACATGTACAAAGGGATGTTAGCAATCCTGCGGATGCAGAAAAGCTGGATTGAAATGCTTCGTCATATGCAAGAATTGTAATGTTGGTGTTTGTGATAAATTCCATTACATGATAGCGATGAATAGGAAGACACGGAGACTATTTTTGAGCAGGCGTTTGATGGAATCGAAAACAATAAAGAGGACTGTGATGAGTCTGATTATCCCATTGAAAATGATGCGGATGAAATTTCGGTCTGTGACGTCCCCATCAGGAACAACAAAGCGAAGAAGAATGCGCTGAATTTCGAAATTAAGCATTATATGTGGATTAGGCCTTCAAGATGGTGTGGAAATGAGTTTGTCCGCCAAAAAGCATATTGAAGTATACTTTGCGGCGCTATAACAGCAAAACTATTGATTATAGTAAACATAATGTTGATGCATACATTGTAGTAAATTTCCTTTACTTTAGTTTTTTAATATGAATGTATTTATCGTAAAATGAGTCTGAAAGGAGATATTGTGACAAAACTGCTATTAGGAGCAATTTTTACAATATGGCGGCACGAGCTGCGAAGATACGAGGTGGCAAAGTTGAAATTCGGAAAAAGCACATCGGAATCTATAAAATCACCAATATTCAAAACTGCCGGAAAACTTTCCAAGTAAAATTACAAAAAATAATATTCATTTATAATTTATGCATTACTCAATGTTGCTCATTTCATATAAACTACGCAACACTAATTACGTCGCCCGAAAATGTTGCCCCTGTTTAAATTTGAATAACTTTTTTCTTCTTTGAACAATTTGAATTCTGTTTGCACTGTTCGCTAGCTCAGTCCTTCAGCTATAATCTCGTGATCCTTCGATACATAAGATTATTTCCATAAAATTGCCAGAGGATGTTTTTTGAAACTGTGCAAAATTTCAGAATTTTCAAAATGATCCTAAAGGAAGAAAAACAATATATATTTTTTCGAATTCAACAGCAGATGCATTAAGATGATCTCATTACCTTGAGCCATCTCCAAAATTGTCTTCTTATCTCTTTTATTTACAGAGTGACCTCAAAAAATCATTTTTTTGGTTTTGCAGTCATAACTTTTTTCCTCTTTAACAAACTCCGGCTGGGAGAAGAATTAGGTAAAAATAAACTTGTTCATTCATTTTAGATACATCCAGATCTTTCTTCCTTTGAGTAGTCGAAAATTGTGCGTGAGAAAACCAAATTGAAATGCCATTTTTTCGCAAAAAAAATCAGCCCAAGAAAAATGCGTGATGGCCTGCAACCAACGTAACAAGAATCATAATGAGTGACTGACAAGACAGGTTGAAAATTTCGTTTCAGAGAAAATAAAGATCGTGACGCAAAAAATTATTCGTAAGTCTTTTTTTTTTTGGGGATATAAGACTTTCAGGAAACAAAAAAATCAGAATACAAAAAAAAATTCAGGATAACCTTCTCACCAACTATGCAAAGTCTTCCATCATGCTTTGGATTTTTTTCAAACAATTTGATTTTTCAAACCCCCAAAAAAAAATTATACGTACGCCTATTAAAATGTTTTGTCTATGGGTACCGTTTTTCTCGATTATGAAAAAGAACTTTGCTTCACCCTGTAATTTAGCCAGCAAAAATTTGACTTCCCAAAAAAATTTGGGAGGAGGAGAGAGTCAAATATTTGTTTACGGTCCTATAAGTGGTGATATCTTTGTTTCGATCAGACAACGTTTTGAATTTATTTATTTTTTTCAATCGGGATTTCGAGGGGATTTTAGATTTGGGTCACATTTGCAGAAACGCTTGATCATTATTGTTTATCTTGAGTCAATTTTGATCTTCATATCTCCACATCTAACGTTTCAACTTCAAAATGAGCCTGAGATTTCGAAAATCGGTTTAAGAGCAAAACGAAAAAGTAAATTTTTTGAGATCACTATGTAAATAAAAGAGATAAGAAGACAATTCTGGAGATGGCTCAAGGTTATGAGATCATCTTCATGCCTCTGTTGTTAAAGTTGAAAAAAACTGTTTTTCTTTATTTGGGATCCTTTGAAAAAGTCCGAAATTTTGCACAGTTTCAAATCAATTTTATGGAAATAACCTTATGTATCGAAGAAGTACGAGATTATAGATAAAGAACTGAGCTAGCGAACAGTGTAAACTACTGTAAACAGTATTCGAATTGTTCAAAGCAGAAGTCGAACCGAAAATTCTTCTTTTCGGTGATAATCATGTTCTTTATCTGGATTTATTTTCGAATCAGCTAGGTATTAGAAATTCGTCGTGTATTTTTGACCTGGCTAACAATTGCATTCATCGAATCGGGCCAATTACAACATTGCAACAACAAAAAATACCCGTCCTTGGCAACTTTATTTTCAGTAGTGTCCTGGAATGCTGCAATTGAGTATCACTGCTAAAATTGTCAGCTGAATGAGATCAAGAACACCGAAATTATGATTGTTATAGACATTGTAAAGGACATTTGGATGAAGCTTCTCCAAGGACCATGGTGGTAACTGTTAACCCCCTGAAGAAGGTGCTATTGTTCCTCAGCTCGCTCTGTTATGTTCATATTTTAGATTTTTTTAACAAACGCATTTCCTAGACAAGAAAAGTTGATACTTTATTACTACTACTATCACACATAAAAACAAATTCTCAAATGAAAATGATATATTCGTTCAACGGCCAATTCTTGTTTTGAGAAAGCGCATTCTTCTTCTGAAATAATTTAATTGAAATGAATTTATTGAATATGACAATTGTAGATAATTATTTCACTGGAATATACATTTGGTATGACAAAATGTTCTCAATTCAAGAAATTCAAAGTATCCAGAAAAAATAATGAAGTTCTTGAAAAATATATCACGGAATGTCTTCTTTCAAAATAACATATGTAGCATTTTCTTCAATAACGAGATTGACAAGACAATTAATCTCTGAATAAGTAAATCTCTGAGAAAGTTTCTTTGGATTGACCATAACATTTTCTTGAATATAATTGCCATCCCTTCGAGCCGAGAATGTTGCCAAACGGTGTGAGTGTGTTGTTTCGAAACTTTGTTTCGGTGCTCTTGTCGTGCATCCATCATTGTTCAACCAGTTCAACCTATTTTATTGGCATAGGAATAGTAACTTACCATGAAAGAAAAACTAGGGTCTTAGGAGATATCTGAGGATATAATTACCACTTTTAGAGGTAAGTTACATGCCTTTATCTTATCGACGTTCATTCTTGAGTAGGTATTATTGTGTATCCAATCAATTAACGTAGCTATATCATCTCTATAACTGATAATTCGTGAAAAACTTGAATAACCAGGATCGGCATAGTGAGTGAAAATGGGTACCTATGTGTGGATGAACGTTTAAATTTGTCCAAACACTGATTGAACAGTGGAAAAGAGCTTCTTGAACTTGTAGACATCTTAGGTATTTTTACATTTTTTTACCAAATTTCGATCCAAGAAAAATGAATTCAGTAGTAAGAATGTGAACCCAGATTTGAATAAATATAATAACCATGCATTGTGCTAAGTCAGATTATCTCTCACATTGTACCTACATGGAGTTGTGAATGATATATTTTATATTTTTCAGTCGTTTGAAACCAGAGGAATACAACTTTATTGCTAGGTAAACTGGTGGACAAGTTCAGAAATAATCTCTACGAATAGGGGGAAAGGTTGTCAAGAAGAAGGTCTGCAAGTGATGATGTGATTGATGAGAGCCCCAATAAGAGAACGAAAGGTGAGGATGATTCTCATTTCAAGAAATCGATGTAATTCCTCTAATTTGATAAAATGTTTGATACAAAACAATCTACAGCTAAAACTGAAAATCTGATTCTTTTTGTTCAAGAAAAATGCGAGTCATTGAGAGATTATGATTGTCTTGATTTGAATATATTGTGTTCTCAATCTGAAATATTGTATTATTCTCAAGAAGAACTCCATTCATTTACGATTCAAGAAATCTATAACATTGGTATGAGTGTATTCAGTTGGAAAAATAATAGTCTTGAATTGAGCAGACATTTATTCCAGTATATACAGGGCTATTCAAATTCGAGTCTATGCATGGGGATTTCGATAACGGTAAGAGATAGAGGTTTGGTTAAATTGGGGCAAAGTAGCGTATTTCAGAGGTTAATTATATGGATGAAAAAAATCTGACCTAGCTTCTTCAGTTCTGGAGTTATACAGGAAAAATCGAAAATTTCGAAATTCTTCTTTTGCCTATATCTTTTTAAATGAAAAGATGGATTAGTCATAAATTGGACAAAAAAATTTTTTGAAAGAGAAAAATAGTCTATCCAATTCAAAATATCAAACATAATTTGAAATGAATGTCTGGTAGACTACGAGCAGAAAACAACTACTTTCCTGGTAAATACCACGCAGAACATTGAATTATATCTGTTCGTAGTCCATGCAACGATTTACACTGTGAATGCAGATCGCAAATGTTTCTTTCTTCCTAAGACGTGACAAATTCACATCGAGACAGGCACGCCTAATAACCTACAGACCGGTTTCGGGCTTATTGGCCCTCATCAGTGCAGGGTAGTTATCCGAGTAGAAACCGTAAGATCTCCACTCGAAGCGTTGCCTGTCCCAATGCATTTTCGTCGCGTCTATTTGACCGCACAGAGCCGCGTGCAGATCGCAAATGTTTCTTTTTTCCTAAGACGTGACAAATTCACATTGAGACAGGCACCTGCATCTGCATCCGCATCTGCATTCACAGTGTGAATCGTTGCATGGACTACGAACAGATATAATTCAATGTTCTGCGTGGTATTTACCAGAAAGTAGTTGTTTTCTGCTCGTAGTCTACCAGACATTCATTTCAAACTATGTTTGATATTTCGAATTGGATAGACTATTTTTCTCTTTCAAAAATTTTTTTGTCCAATTTATGGCTAATCCATTTTTCCATTTATTAAGCTTAGTCGAGCTCTTAGCCACTTCCAAGTTCTGTAAAACTTGGGAGATTCGTTTCTGGAGTGTTTCTTTCTTCTGCCGCATGATGTCGCCACTTCCAATTGTCTGTTGGAACGCGGCTCTGTGCGGTCGAATAGACGCGACGAAAATGCATTGGGACAGGCAACGCTTCGAGTGGAGGTCTTAGGGTCTCTACTCGGATAACTACCCTGCACTGATGAGGGACAATAAGCCCGAAACCGGTCTGTAGGTTGTTAAGAGTGCCTGTCCCAATGCATTTTCGTCGCGTCTTAGGAAGAAAGAAACATTTGCGATCTGCATTCACAGTGGGAATCGTTGCATGGACTATGAGCAGATATAATTCAATGTTCTGCTTGGTATTTGCTAGGAAAGTAGTTGTTTTCTGCTCGTAGTCTACCAGACATTCATTTCAAACTATATTTGATATTTTAATTGGATAGACTATTTTCCTTTCAAAATTTTTGGCCAATTTATGGCTTTTCCATTTTTTATCATAGGAGAGGTTGCTATGAGATATCCAGAATAATAGTATATTATGAAACAAGTTTTATAAGACGCTATTTTGTCGCACGCGTCGTTTGGAGTACGACGAGCGAAGCGACAACGAAGGGAACAAGTGCGACAACGTGTCTTATAAAACATGTGTAATATACAATATTTTCTATTTTGCATTGATTTGAAGACTTTCATTGAAATAATTTGGTTTAATATCGATAAATATCAGAAACATCTCCGATTGGTAACAATGATGGCATTGAAATATTTGAAATCTGACTCACAAGCGTAAAGCCCAGTTTATTCTTGAAAAATGCAATGTTATTATTGTTTTTATTGGTCAATTTGAATCAAATCACATCTGAATTATAATTTTACCAATAAAAACATTGTTTTTTTTCACTGCTAGTATCACCAAATTCAAAATCGCTCAGAAGTAAACTGGGCCTAACTCATCTGACTTTCATTTGACAGTTCGATTGTACCAACCTCCGAATAATAAAAAATACGTTTCGAAACAGAGGCTATTTCGATACGCATTAGCGTTTCATAAAAATAGAAAAACTTTTTTGTTAAACCGTGATTAATGAGTTCTGATTTTTTATTTTTTGTCGATTCACAAACAGGATATCATTTGTTTGCAAAGCAGCCCTCGAAGTCTAGGACTTGTATGAGTTAGGAAGACTCTGAAAAAAATATCTATTGCCATAAAATATACATATTTGAGTAATTTGACCATTTCTGGTTCTCTGTGGTAAGTAAACGTAATGAACTACATCACTGGAGTCTATGAATATTTATATCTAAGGAGTTTAACATAATCTTTTAATGTGCACCGAACAGAGCAAGGTCGGCATATGGAAGGAATTCAATAAATTGTTAGCGTAGTTTATATGCACACTTTTTAACGTACGCGGAACTTGAACGAAGCATGCAAAGGTCAATAAACAAATTGGATAATCACTTGGCAATGCACCATTGAACCTGAAGCGGTCTTATTGTTACGAAACCAAAATGCCGCGTCTCTCGAGATCAAAGAGATGTTCGTGCCTTGTGGCTCACTCAAACCGTCTCAAACTTTGCTCGGGGTCAGAGGAGTTATGGAAACTTTGGTTATGGGTAACCTGATAGTACGGGAAAGGTATAGCGTTGAATTCGAAAGAGTCATTTTATACCGAATTTGAAAATCAGAACAATAATAGTTTTCCCGAACGAATCAGATGTTTGATCGTTTGTATCCAAAGGTGACAGATTGTCAGGGCCGGACGAAGTCACCATGCAGCTAATGCACAGCATGGGGGCGCACATGCCAAGGGGCGCCAAAAATGAGTTCAAAATATTTGAGTAAAAATTTTCGAAGCGCACACCCCGCGTAAACAATTAACAAACAGTCCATGCATCGAAGCAAAAAGTCAGCTAAATAGAAAAAAAATAAGTCTTTCATAGAATCGTTCTTGGATTGTAGTCAGAATTAGTGGTGAAATATCATATATTTATAGTTTTTTCTAGAAAATATTATTTAATGTTCGAATAAACGCCGCTCTAAATTCCTCCAAATTCAGCGATACATTCAAACAACAGCATATTATGGCCGCTTCTTGTGATGTCCTCTGATAGGCATATTCAGTGTTGCCAGTTTCACTATTCTCAGGAGCTTCTGAGAAAATGTTAACCAATTTCATCCCATGAATGAAAGAAATCGTTTCCAGCGTTTACCACATTAAAATGAAGACTTCGTGTTTGAAAGCTGTTTATTTAGTTAATCTTGAATCACATGTATGTATACCTACTATAAGTGCTATGACATCAGTTTTTCGGCCTACTATTCATATTACAAAAAATATTATGAATAACTTTCGACAACGCTGTAAAAGTGTAAAACATTTTTTTCTAACGTTTCTTTGGGAATTTATTTTGGAAAAACTACTGAAACCTCGACTGAAACTCATCTAATCTTCCTGGAAGTTGTGGTATTTCTCCAGAAATTAGTGATCTCTTATTTTACATTATTGAATAATCCATTGGACTTTTTGAATCAAAAATAAAGAAACCGCGAGGCGCGAATCATCACAATAAATAATCATTTTGTATCAGAACTGAATTTATTTTCTGAATATACTTGTTGTTTTGAACAATATTTTTCAGAATGAGTGTTATTTTTCCGGGATACAAACTTGGTTCTTTTAACAATGGGACCAATGATTGTTTTTTTTTTAGTTCGAAAATATATTGAAGTTTCATTTCATGAAAACAATGTGAATATTATGTATGTTTATAAATGAAAACTATAAGAATATCCGAAATTGTTATGATCATAACTATGCGAATAAATAAGTAACAAGGGCGCAAATGAAATCTTGCATGAGGACGCTTAGTACCCTAGAGCCGGCCCTGCAGATTGTAAATGGCCATTTTCATATCGTGTCAAAATTTGAATGTCAGAAAATTTCAACATTATAACAACTGTTAGGTTTTTTTAAAGAAGTACGATAGCCAGCCGAGTAGTGCTTCGGATGACACTCAAAAAGCTAAACCAGTTATCACACACCTATAGTTATGATGAGAATTGAATATTATTTCTGAAACATTTGAGAAGACAAATATAAAAATCAAGTCATAAAATAATCCATAGGTTTGTATTAAACGAAGTAATTTAACATAATCTACGATGAATATGAAGTTTCCGATTTTCGAGAATTTGCGATTTCTTTCAATGGAAATGCCAATACTATATCAATAAAATCTTTAGGTACGCACCTTAAGGGCTGTTTACATGCGACAAGACAACGTACCTATGTTTTTTTACAATACTAAACTAATTTTCTTTTCGATATCCACATAAGAATAAACTGAGCAACTCCTCACACAGGCACGTTGTTAGTCTGTACTCTCAGAATAACACATATACAGGGCATCCCACAAATTAGTTATTTGCCCATAACTGAATACATCGAATCTCGGTTTTCACCAAAATGTAGATAACTCTATGCTCTTCAAACAATATTCGGCATTCTGTTTTTTTTGGACGTTGATTTGAAAAAACTGAATCTTGGGTGAACGACGCCATCTAGTAGACGCGGTGTGAACTAGTCATCAACATTGAAAAGAGTGTGAAATCCTCTTTCAAAGGAGGTGATAGAATTCGGACCAGGGCCCATATTCTTGAATTCTAGGGAGTAGAAAACAGGACAACCATCTCACTTCTTGACAGATGAATGATATATTTCCTTCTCACTTTTCTATCAGTTTTTTTACTCCCTAGAAGTCAAGAATAGGGGCCCAGGGATGATTTTATGCAACTGCTTCCCCCACCTTGATTTTTCGAGATACGAAAAAAAGGTGCATGACGAATTTCCACAAATTTTGATGAATCTTTCATTTCCGACATGAAAACAGTTTCTGAGAAAAATTGACTATTCAGGTAGATCATAGTAATTGCGCCCCCTAGCGGCCATTTTAGGGACTTGAAAATGTTTTTTTTTTAATTTCTCTTGGCCGCTTTAGTCCTCAATCCATTATTCTCGGAGCCCTCAGGCTATTACTTATCTATATTATGATAGCCTAAAACGATCGGTATTTTTATCACTTCGACACGTGTTTCGCTACCCCTATATTAAGAGAAAATTGAAACTTACTTTTTTTAGAAAAACGAAAAAGTCATGAATTGAACGAATAATTGAAAGGAAAAATACCTAATCTATCCAATAGCAAATACCACGCAGAACATTGAATTATATCAGCTCGTATACGATTCACACTGTGAATGCAGATCGCAAAAGTTTCTTTCTTCCTATTGGCTCTTATCACTCAACGAACATTTTGAGTTTTATCATTAGCTACATCACAGCTCTAATAACATCATTAAAACAATGAAGTAACCTTCTTAAAACCAAAGGGGCTCACTCTTATGAAAGTTGTAACAGCTCTCTATAAAGCTTGTTATAAATCTACAAAGCATTCATTGAGTAAACCTTAAAACTATTATAAAACATATCATAAAATCCTTTCCTAAAGCCTCCCAGCACGCGATCAAACCTTCAAGCTTTGAGGCGACATTTCTTATATCATATCTCAGAATAATTTAGTCGATAACTTGTTTTATGGAAATCCTACATCAGGTATTTATATAACAACATGTCGAGAAGAATAATCCTGGTGAAAACCAAACGAGAAAAAGATATGGCGGTATGATTGATCATTCATAATAAATTTGTTTTTTTGTGAGTACCAAGGCTGTGAAATAAAATCGAAGGCACCTATACCTAATCACATAACCACATCACCCTACTCATTTGTTTGCCTCTATCGTCACTGTAAAAAATCAAACTGATCAAATTGATAAAGAAATAATTAGGTATCCTGAGAAGGTGGGTAACTTTGGTATAGGCAAAGTTTACAGAATATAGTATATTCTAGTAACTAGATCCGTTCAGGATATTATAAAACATTCGAACTATCATATGCTTTGATATAACCTCCTTGAAGTCAAATTGATGCTATTAGGCATTTAAAATGTTTCTTGGGCAGTGCAGACTGCAGGGTAGCCGAGTAGACACCCTGAGATCTCCGCTCGAAGCTGTTGCCTGTCCCAATCCGCCCTATAGTTATGAGGCCACGGATAAGGACATTAGCTCTAACCGTATCCACCTACGGTCCTCATATATTAAAGCCCTAGTGGTAGTGGGACTTTAAGAGTCTGGCGTTTTGGGGTGATGGAAAAAGGGGAGCAAAACAATCCGCAGGGACTGATGTTTTGAAAACTGACTTGTTAGTGGGATAGCATGGCGTATAGGCGGGGCTTGGGTGTTAGTCGGAAACGTAAGCATTTGCATTCGTTGAAATAGTTACTATTCCGGGCGCAGTGTTTTTTTGGAATTGGTAACCCTTTTTAGGCTTAAAAAGGCTACTATTCCGGTGTGTAGTGTGTTTGGCTTACCTGTGTGTTCCCTTACTCATCTAAGGGGCTTGTTGGTCCAAATGCTGGTGTTTTGGACGTTTATATCGCTCTCGGAATCTCGGATCGTAATCCATCGCCTCTCTGTTGGGGACGTTGTCATGGCTCTCCATTTTGGTATGGATCTTTGCGGATAGAATTTTCATTCTATCCAGGACGGGTGGGTGTTGCAGGTCTCTGAAGATGGAGTTGGTTCTGACGAACCATGGTGCGTTGAAGATCATACGTACGCATCGATCCTGGTAGTTCTGGATTCGTTGGAGGTGAGTTTTTGCACAGTGTCCCCAGGCTGCTACTGCATAGGTCATCAGGAACGGGAGGAGAATCGTTTTCATTAGGAGGAGTTTCAGGTCGACTCTCGTCGGATTTCTGCGTCCGATGAGTGGGTTCAGTTGCCCTCTGACTTGCATGGCTGCTTTCAAGCGGGAGTCCACGTGGGCCTTGAATATCAATTTATTGTCGATTGTCCCAATCCATTTTCATCGCGTCCATTTCACCGTACGGAGCCGCGTTCCAAGAAACACTTGGAACTAGCGACACCATGCGGCAGGACAAGAAACACTCCAGAAACGAATCTTCCATGTCACAGAACATGGGAGTGGGTGATAGCTCGACTAAGCTAATAAATGAAAATTGAAAAAGCCATGAATTGGACGAAGTATCATAATTGGGAGAAAAAGAGGCTTACCCAATTAAAAATATCAAACAGATCGGTTTGGATGTGAATCTCTGGTTGACCACGAGCAGAAAACAAGTACTAACCTGGCAAATACCACGCAGAACATTGAATTATATCTGCTCGTAGTCCATGCAACGATTGGGAGTATGTAATTTTCGATAATATAAAGTTTTCTTGCCCTCAGATCTATTTCAGATTCGTCCACACGTCGTATTAATGAGGATTCACCCTCATACCCAGTCAATACTACACTCAGAATAAAAAAGAATGATTCGCAATTCATGAACAAGAGATTGCATCAAAGTTAAAGTTAACTATTATAATAACAGCGTGATTTATCATTTATGGTAAGAACGCTTAACGGCTGCTTTCAAAAAACAATAAATTATTTTTAATACGAATAACAGCATATTTGTTCACATCACACGAAGACCTTGTACACTTCCTGAAAAATTCATCAACATGCCTCGGCGTTCACTATTTTTGCATCTCCGCGCGATTCAGATTTTATAACGATTAGCATCAGGTGATATATCCATTGTCTAATAGCATTTTCTCAATGCGAAGTTAGTTCCTTGATGAACTTGCTACAAATGAGCTTGCATTTTTGCCGTCATAAACAAGGTAGTCGGAAATTGTATATATAGACCATAACAAAATGAAGTTTTTTTTTCTTTCCGAATTCATAATGTACACAGTTTGAAATGAATGAGTGGTTGACCACGAGCAGAAAACAACTTCTTTCCTGGCAAATACCACGCAGAATATTGAATTATATCTGCTCGTAGTCCATGCAACGATTCACACTGTGAATGCATAATGCATATATAGCAAATGTTTCTTTCTTCCTAACACGTGAAAAATTTATATCGAGAAAGGCACGCTTTTTGGCCCTCATCAGTGCAAAGTAGTCAACCAAGTAGAGCAGCGTTGCCAACATTGTGAGGGTTTTACGTCAATGTGAGTAATTTGTGAGGTTCCATGCAAATGTGATGATTTTGTGAGTACTGAGACGTGCGTCGCAAGAAAACCACCGTTGCCTACATAGGAAAGTTGGTACTCTGGTAACTGTTTCACATGTATGATCTGTTTACGAAATGTCTGGCCTAGACATCTGACATCTGTGATCTGTGGTACATAATCCATGAATTTGAGTTCGAATCACAGTTTGACTTGACTATTGACAACTGACAAGCAAGTAGTAACGTTTCTGAAATGTTAAAATTGTCAAACATTTCAATAAATGAAACAAACAAACGAATCGAACGCAATTATTATGCACGAAAAACCTCAGGAAGAAGGAAAGAAGAGTTCTTGAGAAGTGAAGTGAGATTTGAATTTACAGATTCATTATTAAAAAATTAGGAATGAATCAATCAAAAGGAAATTATTATTTTTTATCTACTTGTTGAAGAATAGCTTAGGCTGCATATAGTTACATATTCTCATAGATTGCTTTCAATTAATGAATACCATTATTATAACTATTATTATATTGTTGTCAAAAGTTATAATCAATGAAACAATTATATTTTATTGATTTCTTGGTATTTTATAAATGTGAGGATTTTGTGAGGATTTTCAAATTTAGGCGGGAATAATGTGAGGATTACAGCTGCTCAATGTGAGTAAATTTCACATTTCATATTGGCAACACTATAGATAGATATATAGATAGATATTTATTTGACTACGTTATGTACAGTAAATACATTTGTAGCAGGTCTAAAATCTGATTTACAGCATATACTAAAAAAAAAAACACACAAAAAAAACAACAAAAAAGGAAGTTAAGATTACAAATACATATCAGATGAAGTCAAAAACAATATCAAATATATCCGATGAAATATGGAAATAATATTTCACATAATGAACATATTGAAGTGAACAAATGAGTATATGTAATATCTGTGAGTATATTCCATTACACTATGTCAGTATTCCAAAATTCTTCGACTGAATAGAAACAGTGATTCAAAAGTATGATTTTTATTCTATTTTTAAACCTGTTGAAATCAAGATTCCGTATATTTTCCGGTAATTTGTTGAAAAGTTTTACATTCACTGCATTTTTTGTAGATTGAACGAGGCGATGTCTTGGTTCTCTTATATTATTCCTTGATCTTGTGCTATAATTGTGGAAATCAGCGTTGACTGTATAGAGGTTTTTGTTTTTGTAAATGTGTAAGAGACTATGAAAAATGTATATAGAGTAGGAACGGGCATGATTCTGAATTCGACAAATAAAGGCCGGCAGTGATCCCTATATTTTGCATTTGTAATAAGTCTTAGAGCTCGTTTTTGTATGACAAACGCCTTCTTAGAGTAATTTGTGTTTCCCCAGAGCATTACACCGTAATTCAGATGAGATTGTATTAGAGCATGGAAGGCATTCAGCAGTGTGGCAATATTCGCGAATTCTTTCAGTTTCCGTAATACAAAAATATATCTTGAAATTTTCTTACACATTTCATCAACATGTGGAAACCAGTTGAGTCTATCATCCATGGTGATTCCAAGAAGATTAGCCGTGTCTCCATTGGCAAGCATATTATTCGAGAAGAAGGTCAATTTTTGAGTTTTGTTTTGATTCAAACTGAGTAGGTTGTTCTCGTACCAATGTTGCGCCATATTTTCCAGTTCCTTTTCTATGTTCTGTAGAGTTTGCAATTCTAAAGCTCCATTGATCAGTGTTGCATCATCTGCATACATAACTATTCTATTTGGAAAGAGGTAATAAAAGAGATCGTTTACGTAAATTATAAAGATGAGCGGTCCCAGGAATGACCCTTGGGGTACTCCATAGTTGATTCCTCGCATTTCGGATTGATTCTTATTATCAGACACACAGATATATCTGTTTGTCAGATAGGATTTTATTAGACTGAGTGGTAACCCTCTGACCCCATAATATTCCAGTTTATTGATGAGAAGATCATGGGATACGCAATCGAAGGCCTTGCTGAGGTCTACCAGGGTAATCGAAGTATAAATTCCTTCGTCAAGGCCGTCCACTATGTTTTTAACCACATTATAAATGGCATCAAGTGTGCTCAGGTGTTTCCTAAAACCGAATTGGCACTTGTGTATCAGGGAATAATTCTCGAAAAAATTCATTAAGCGATTTTTCATTATTATTTCTATTATTTTTCGATGATCGGTATCAAGGATATTGGCCTATAATTCTCCGGATTTTCTGGGTCATCTTTCTTAAAGATCGAGATAACTCTCGCAATTTTCAAAGGCTCAGGAAATATTCCTGTGCTAAAGCATTTATTGATGAGAGAGGTAAGAGGATTGATAATTATATTGGCTGTCTCTTTGATAATACGCGAGTTCATATCATAAATATCGAAACTGTTCGAGTTCTTCAGTGAGTTTATCGCCTGCCGAACATCATCAACAGTGACAGGTTCCATGAAAAACGTAGCATTTGCTGATGGTGCCTTTCTTAAAAACTCAAGAGGGTTTGCTTCACTCGTTGGAAATTTGTCAATGATGTTTCTGGCAACAGTTGCAAAATAATCCACAAATCTGTCACAAGATATGGGGCATTCAACTTTAGTGGGATTTGAATTTCGTTCATGATTAATTATTCTCCAAGAGTCTTTCGCTTTATTGGAAGAGTTCGCGATGTAAGAGTCATATGCTTTTTTTTTGTTTCAATAATTGCATTACGGTAGTTTTTCCTATATATTCTGTACGCTTCTTTATCACCTTCATTATTTGTTACAACCGATATTTGCTTGATGGTAGCCAGGTTTTTTCGCATTTCACGTAAGTTATTGTTGAAATATTGTAAAGGGACTTCTGTTGGCTGACATTTCTTCAACGGAAAATGTTTATTTATCAAATTCTGAAAAGTATTAACTAGATATGCTGACAGAAAAATGGGATCAGCCGCCGGACTGTCGAATATAGAATCCCAGTCAATTTCGGTACAGGATTTGGTGTGGTATCATTATCAGTATTGTTACTTATTGATATTACTTATCCGAGATGATCCGATAAATTGGGATCAATAACACGAGTTTCATACGAGTTTTCGTCTAAGTTGGTTAGAATGTTGTCGATGCAACCAGTTGGTCTGGTGAAATCAGATATGGTGATATCCAATTGAAAAGAAGAAACTAGACATATAAAATCAACCAAAACGTTCGAATTTTTCTCAAAATGTATATTAAAATCACCGCATAGTATTATAATCTTTTTATATTTCGTCGCCAAAAAGGTTAGAAGTTTTTCGAATTTCGTCATGAATATGGTTATGTCACCCAGACATGATCGGTAAACTGTTATAATGATAGTTTTCAAGAGGGAAAGCTCAATGCCACATAATTCTGCGTTAATTTCATCGCAATAACTACTCAACTTCAATGTCTTGAAGGATACCCCACTTCGCACAAAGATTGCAGTTCCACCGTGCTTATTCGCCTTCCTACAAAAGTGACTGGCTAAATTGAATGTTCGGATATACAGACTACATGAAAATCATTGTCGTTCAGAAAGAATGACAATTCATCTACTTTATTACTTAGGCACTGAATATTCAAATGGAATATACTCACAGGGTCACCAAGTGATATTCTATTTTAATCAAATTTCATTTGTTGGCCTCTGGCTGGCTCCGTCGGTGTAGGTGAAAAAATTCTCGAATATAGGCCCCCATAGGCCACTTCATAGGATCCATAGCCTCTTCAAAATGGTGGTTGTATATACTAACCTTGTATGAGGAGTACTGCTCAGGGAATTTTGACTTCAATGAAGTGCATTTTACCTCAGGAAAATGTGATTTCACATACTCTGTGATATTTTCTGGAGTCATTTTTGGGTCCACCCTGTACACATGAATGTCTTTATACATTGGAATGCCTTTCAGTTGTCAGAGATACTGAGATCTCCACTCGAAGCGGTACCTTTCCCAATGCATTTCTTCTATTAGGTACTCGTCTATTTCCACGCAGTGAGCCGTGTTCCAAGAAACACTTGGAATTAGCGACACTCTTGACACTACCCTGCACTGATGAGGGCCAATAAGCCCGAAACCGGTCTGTAGGTTGTTGAGCGTGCCTGTCTCGATGTGAATTTGTCAAGTCTTAGGAAGAAAGTAACATTTGCGATCTGCATTCACACAATTCACAGTGTGAATCGTTGCATGGACTACGAGCAGATATAATTCAATATTCTGCGTGGTATTAGCCAAGAAAGTAGTTGTTTTCTGCTCGTGGTCTACCAGTCATTCAAACTGTGTTTGATTATCAATTGGACAAGACGAAATATGTCTTTCTTTCAATTTTGTATTTTCTTTCCGAGAAATCATAATAAGGGAAATATGCCACTTTGATTGGGGTAAATAAATATGAGCTTTTCTCTATCTTCTGACTACCTTGAGATATCATATGTATACTTTGAACTGAGATTAGATCATCTGGACACCAATTAATATAAAACGACAATTATTAAACCCCTTAGAGGACAGGCAGCATCAGTATTTCGATATGAGGTTGAGTTTTTAATTAAAAAAAATTTTAACAGAAAATGATGATTGAAATTGAAGGGGCAAAAAAAGAAAAAAATTGATTCAGGAAAGAGGCAAGCTGTCCATAGAATGAGAAATATAGGGTTGAAGAAAATTAAAATTGTGTTGTGTATTCAAGAAATTTTTTATATATTTCGTTTTGTTTATCTTTATGTGGCATTGTGCGATCTTGACTTTGCGGAAATTGTTGCATTCTTGACAATTCTGCAATACACTATACTAAAGGTAATTTCTCATATACTAGATTTGATTGGAATACGGTCTCGTAAAGTGCAGCAATAAGGTGATAGATGAATGGATGCATTTCACTCTGTATGTTCATGTGAATCACCGTTCATTCAGACATATTATATACGTGGGTGAAAGCCAAGGTTCTGTGAACAATCTTGAATCGAACAATTCCATTGAATTCAATTTGTCTTCCTCGTTGCAGTTGTAGATAAGATTTACATATTGGAAGACAACGATAAATACAATAACAGACAAATTAATATATGATATATTAAGATGAATTGATCAATTGGTTTTAATTTTCTGACTCAATTTTACGAACATTTATTTTAATCGATAAACTGCTGAACTGCTAAAATTACTGATAGTTTTAGTTGCCCCCTGTATATTATTCCAAACACACAAAATTCAGTTTTTCGCAATGCCTTCAAATTAGTTATACAGGGTTATTCAAATTCGATACTCATTATGATCTCCAAAACCGTGAGAGAAGCGCAAATTGGGACAACGTTGCGAAGTTTCATTATGCTCAAAATATTTGGATACAACTCTTTCTTTTATTTACATCATTTTCTTGCTTTATTATTAAAGATAAAGCACTTCTGTATTGCCAATTTTTGCGATCTACGAAATGGCATTCTTAGATTTGGAATGCGACGTTTTGACTTCAACAACTTTTTTTTTTAAATGAGGAGAGGAACATTTTTTCATATTATTCACTATTATTTGACCACAAGAATATAACATTACTGATTGTGATACCATAACCATCCCTTTGGCCATTTAATCTCATCGTTGATTACGAATTAATGGAAATTCTACGAATATTAATTTTCCTGTATTGTTGAGCATAAAAAGAGTGCACGAATTTGGTTTCAGCATGATGTACCAACACCTCCAAAATGAATTTCCATTACAATGGATTGAGGATTGATGAAAAACATGATGGCGCGGTTGGATCTTGATCTCCTCGATAACTTTTTATGAGGAACATTCAAAAATTGCATTTTTAATTCACTTACATCGTTCAGAGGTGCATTTATTCAGGTATTCTCAAGCATCGTCATCTGTTATTTTTGTAGTGATTGGAATACAAGTGTTTTTTTAATTTTTTCAACTGCTTGATGTCGAGTTGGACGGTCATTAGTAATAATTATCTATGGCTTCGGAAAATTTTTACTCATGGTATATGTCTTTCTTTTCGTCGAATTCAAAATCTGAAAAATCAGAAGTGGCATGAAAAAGTGCTTTCAGTTTTGGTCGAGGTTTTGGTGTACACCGGGTGATCCGGAAGAAATTTACCTCCCTGTATTTTCGTTGTTATTTTATATGGGTGGATTGTATACAGTTTAAAAAATAATTCCAGACCTACAGAAAAAATGTAATATCATCACCAATTGAGATGAAGTTGAAGTTAACTGTGGTATTATCTTCTTGAAAAATAAATAGGAAGTTTTTAACTAACTTTAAAAATTCCTATGTTAGCATTTAATAGTATATTATACACCTAGGGACAAAAATGTTATTTTAAATTCCCAGACAAAAGTTTATATAATTTAAAAACACTTTAGTCCTGAGATTTATATACTATTTTATGCACTTCAGGATAGGTGAAACGTGGAAGATAATATGACAAAAAAAAAGATTTCAATTCCTATCGTACAAAATAAAACACCAACGACATTGTCGCTGCCACCGATGACGGCAACAGCTACAATTTTCCAAAACAGTTTAAGTAATAAAAACAACAGCTGCAATAATAATATTTTACCTCTTTTTCACTCAGCTAATTGCAGTGAGGTAAATATTGTAACATATCATACTGTATTCACATCCAGGCAACAAGTAGTCATTGTCAACATAATATTCAATAAAGAGCTGTCAAAAATATATTGACTATAGTTCTATATAATTATAGTTATTTCATACATAAATGTCAATATTAATAAAAATCAAGTTGTTTTTTATAGTTTATTATTGTTCTAAACACGTTATATATTTTGTTGCATCCATATCATGTTATATTTCAAATGAAATTATTGAAAATATATTTCTAAATTCAGCTTTCATTGCAGATAAATTTACTTTAATTCCCTAGGGATTTGAAGTACATTTCAAATCCCTATGGATTTAAAGTACCCTTTAAATCCCTGAAGTGCATAAAAGATGTGAACAATGGAGAAAAACTAAAATTGTAAACATAGTTACACTGCATAAAACTTATTGTGTAAATAGTTTTGCCATGAATTATTGTTACTCACATAATAAATATTGTTCATTCTTTCACAGCATACTTTCATGAAAATGTTCAGTTACGAGAGTAATACAAAGAAATGTAAAAATTGGATGTGCTTCCGGTCAAACCGGAAGTGTCATATTTGGTTTGAGTACCAAATTCAAAACATTTAAAACAAAGATAAAGGAGGATAAATTGGTTCCAGATCATTTGGTATGCAGTGATAAAGCAAGAAAAAGATGAAATGATGATCCAAAATTCCAAATATTCCAAAAACTTGAGCTATCGTGAATTTTCTTTCACTATAATGATAAGCTGCCATTACAAATCTCTGGCCCAATTTGAGTTTCTAATAATTAGCGCCGAATTTGAAGAGCCCTATAACCACAATAGAAAACACGTTGCTATTTTCGAGTTTTCATGTAATTTTTCTCTCTTTGGGGGGTGGCTCGAGCCCCTTTTTTCCCACAAGGGAGCGCCAGCGATAACCTGTCGGGTAAGCATGTGCCGTCCTTGTCGCTAAGCTATTTTTGCCCGATTATACTCCTTTCCTGGTTACCGATATATCTCTTCTATTTGAATTGGAAAGTGGAATCACCTTGCAAAAGTCAACCTTCCACCTACGACCTCCACTCTATAACTGCATTCGCTTTTACTTTTCGCTTCCTACTGCTCTTTACTGATATATTCTCAAAACGTGGAATGCCAATGAAACATAACTAATTATTGACTGATTGATATTACGTTCTTCAATACGGGGGGTAGTTATTTGACTTAAAAATCATATATCTCTTCAAATAATAATATGTCTGCATCCCCAATTATGTCATGCTTTCTAGACCTTTTCCAGTTGTATTTCAGAAACCATCAAATTTATTTCAGAAAGCATCAATTGAATCTCAGAAAGCGTCAATTGAATTTCAGAATAGTCACTTGTATTTCAGAAAGTATCAATTGTATCAGAATAGCGAGTTTAATTTCAGAAAGCATCAATTGTATTTCAGAATAGTCAGTTCAATATCAGAAAGCGTCAAATGTATTTCAGAATACTCAATTGAATTTCAGAATTCGTCATTTGTATACAAATGATATATTCTGAAATTCAAATGATGAATTCTGAAATTCAGTTCAATTTTCTGAAATACAATTGACGCTTTCTGATATTGAACTCACAATTCTGAAATACAATTGATGCTTTCTGAAATCGAACTCGCTATTCTGAAATACATTTGACGCTTTCTGAAATTCAACTCACTATTTTGAAATACAATTGATACTTTCTGAAATACAAGTGACTATTCTGAAATTCAATTGACGCTTTCTGAAATACAACTGGAAAAGGTGTAGATACAGCTCAGAAAAGACAAGATAAACACAGGTAGGTATATGGTAAGGATTTCTCAAAAACCAAGGAAGGTTGATCTTTTCCTGATGTTGATTTTCCACCAAGGGCTCAACTTCTTGATAATTAACTAGTGTGTGGTAGTTTTTATCTTTTAACTTAGAATGCAATGTTCATGATAATTAGACTTGAAAATATCGATTCAATAGTTCTTGGAGTTGAAACTTGAACTTCAATTGATACCAGAAATGTAAAGCCTGTATCTGGCATTCTGGCACCCTATTCATGATACCAACTTGGCCCATCATGCCTGCTATGGCGCCACATTTTTCGATATATTCAACTATAGTACATTCGATATCATTTGCGTATATGAACGTCAATAGGAATATCAAATAACAACCTTGTAATATTTCCTAGCGCTCGCCTTTTCGCACATAATACTATTTATAAATGTAAAAAGTGTTAAGTGACCCAAGTGTCAGGGACTTGTTAATATAATACCATAACCTGAAACAGAATAATTATTGTATGATAATAAAGAATCTCGGAAAAAAATAGCGCAAGGTTATTCGTGTCAAACGAAATACGCAGGCATTGTTTCTTTTAAAAAACGGATATCGTATTCGATTCGATACTGGGATCTTTAGAAGTTCAGCGGCGGGTCTAAAGAAGGGGTGCTAGGATTACTTGCCTCTTCTCTTGTAATTGAAATAAGATGAGCATCCAAAAATAATTTCAATAAAGAAATGAACGTGACAGTAATGCCCACAAAAATGAATAAAAAGAGTCATTTCATTCATATGAGCATGTGAAAGATCTATACTAACACCTGCCCTATATTGCTTAGACTCACTTCCAAACAAGGTCGCTCAGTTCAACCCTACGGCTCTGGAGTTGTTAGATTTTCAATTTCAAAAGACATTGAAAATACTTTTCCTGGGTTGGAATACCCCAGTTGTTTTGAGAGTGGTAGAAAGTGATCCCGTTTCAAAATGATCATTTATATAACTTATCCATGGAAGTGGCACAAGCACGGATCCTTGGGGTACTTCGTGGCCTGTCCAGTTCAGTTAATGGTCTAATTTTGACACACTGACATAATTGAAATACCTTTTCATGGATGAACATGTATGGCCCACATACGCATTATTATTATCATTATATCTATTGAAAAGATAATCTGAATTCTGATTAAAGAAATACCTGCTTATTTGCATTAAAATGTATAGTGTATACAAAGGTGTATATATGACGCGTAGCTCACCTTCATGTATTCTAATATACAGTATCTAGAAATCTGCTAAGAAATAGAAATATTTCGCACATAGTATCATAGACTTGATAACCCTGAAAGAGCAACAATGTCAATAATATTAATTGGAATAATAATATTCTTACGTGCAAGAAAAACTCCAATTCGTTTTGTTTTCCGTATTAACATGACTTGCGAAATATCTCATCACCAGTTGCATTCTTGCAGCATATGCAAATAAATGCACAGCCTCTGCAAGGTGTGTACACAGCCTTCTATAGAATGGTGCCATTACAGTTAGTTATATAATCATGAAAAGGAGGATATTAAACAGTGATGTTTCGCAGAAACGTATCTACTACAATAATATTACTGTTTTCTAATGAAGAAAGTGCCAATTTTTTGCTGGTCCTTATCCACAGAAATTTCAACTTTTTTCTCGAAATTTTGACTTTTATCTCTAAAACTCGAATTTTTTATCGAAATGTCGACTTTCACCTCGAAATATTATTATTTTTTAAATTTTAATCTCAGCTTCTATCTACAGTTTCTTTAGATTTATCTCGAAAATTCGAATTTTATTTCGAATAATATAAAACCTAATATTGATATTTTTTCTTACATCCTGAAATCTCAAATTTTGATTCAAAATTACGACTTTACTTCTCGAAATTTTGACTTTCAGTACCAAAACACAAATTTTGATGAAAAAAAGTATCTACGTTCCAGTGGCGGATCCAAGATTTTGGTTAGAGGAAATAATGAACATAATATCTAATCCTTTTTCACTCATTCTTGTCTGATAAATCTGATTATATTGTAAGTTATAACATTATCACAACATGATTAAAATATTCTTGGCATGTTCTATGCATATTCGGAATGGACGATTTTAAAGATTCTGCGATTATGTCTCGAATATACCTAGACTTCCTGAAGTGATTCTATGAATGTCTATAGAATATTCACTAATAATTCTCAGAATGTTGTGAGAACATTTGAAAACTGATGAATAAAGGAAAATCTGTCACTGCCATATCATCAGGAAAATGCCGTCACCCATTCAAACCCTAACTGCCCTTGATCTCAGTGAACCTTCTTCTCATTTATAATTCGAAGATTTTTGAAAAACCATGACCTCTGCGATTCATGTTATTTGAACAATAGTTTCTGGCTGTCAAGTTGGCATACTCTTCATCTTGCAAATTGAAATATTTTTGTCTGATAGTGGATTATAGGACAGTAGTTTTTTGTTATCTCTACTTCGGAATTGCGAACACTGAAATGGAATACAAAAAATAACAGGAAAATCTTCTCATACATCAGCCAAGCGTGAACTGAGTTACCAGTGGTACCACAGCATTTCGCAAGATATCTGGAAAAACGACAGTTCGACTCTGTATCGTACTAAAATTCATTCACACAACTGCGCTTAAGGTCATGACGGATCCTTTATATAATTTCAATATCCTGTTAATGCCACACATTTATATATAGAGGAATTCGAATTGCTCTCAGAATTGCCATAACAATCGTTACACGCTGTGGTAATGTCAAGGTCGGAATCATGGTCATTAATCATGTGCGTGTTTTCGGTAGTAACTATACTTACCTACTAGTAACTGTAACCTAATTTATCGCGTGATAATAATAGGGGAAGAAGGCGAAGAGCCTTTCACATGTTTTTTTTTGCGAAAATTGGTCTCATGTAGTATTTGAAATTGAAGAGGAAACAATAACAAACACAAAACAGTGTGCCACTGGCACGTAACAATTATTATTATTTCTCATTTTCTTTTGGAAAATAATTCGTCTGCGACTCTCTTCTCCGGTATACAGGGTGCCATTATTGATATTTGCTATTTCCTAAACGGAAAGGCATATAAAGAAAGACGATTGAATTAGAAAAAAAGTTGCGTAATTTGAGCTACTTTAATATGCCGTTTTGAAAATTGGAAAAAGTCAGTGCTTCCTGTGGGACATCCTAATAGAAAAGCTGAAAATTGACGATTTTGTTTTTTATTCAATTTCTTACTTGCCATTCGGAAAAAGTTGTTGAAATTTAGTAGAAACTACCTAGACAAATGACCAAGCTGAATGAGTGGGATTATCAGAAATATTCTAATTTTAATAACTTCAGAGATATGCCTTTCAACTTTCGATTTTCTCATGGACGCTATATTTGTTTTTTTTGTACAATTGAATAGAGCTGCACATCCGTGCACTGGAATAAGGTCGAAAAAACACTTTCTTCAAAATGTGTTAGGCATGAAACAAAATATTTCATCTCCATGACAACTAACAATAAGTCTTTGATATTCAAAATATCTCAGAAACCACTGCATTTTTCCATCAGCTTTCGAAACGGCTTACAACTGAATTGGTTCAAATGACGCAACTTTTTTCTCATTTATTTATCTTTCTATCTCTCACCATTTAGGTTAGGAAATAGCAAGCATGTTTTTGGCGCCCTGTATAGTGGCGCTAGTGTAATATGCATTAGAACCTTTATTGTGAAGTGAAATTATCCTTGATATAGGTTAATTGAAAAAGTAATGATAAAAATAAATTAAAAATACCTGGCCTAACAATAAAAGTAAAAGGAAAAACAAAATGAAAAAACACAACCGTCATGACAATTCACAACACGCGATCATAAAGCCTGGTTCATGCTTATACGAATATCGGAATATTGTCACAATTTGTGGTTAGGTTACATTAGATTAATTCTATTAATGCTGAAATTATCCAGAATTTGTGGAAAATGAAGTTGATACATTTTAATCGGAAAATAATATGACAGATTGCAAGTGGAAAGTCGTTGTTTAATGAAACTATCCTACTGCCTACGAATCTGAAAGCGAAATTCAGAAACGAAAACACAGCAAGTAGGTATCCAATAGCCAATCAGGAGCCGAAATACAAAATCTAAAACATGGTGTTATTGCTTATCAACCAATCAAAAACGTGTATTTTAGCATGAATGAAATCATCGCGACTATTTCACGCACTTGCCAAATGAACCAATCAGGAGCTCTAGTCAAGTTCAGATTATCGATAACACAAACTTGACTCTTGACTCTGATTAGCCTATTAAGTTCGGTGTTTTCAGCTTTGTCTATGTTGTATGTGACCGTTGAACGTCAAATAAGAATAATGACATTGGGCACACATTTCAAAATGAGGAGATTTGGGATAAATTCCATCGAATCAATCAATTTCAACCATTCACTTTGTTTGTGAAATAGTCTAATAAAATTCCACTCTTGGATTCATCTCATAAGTCTATTTTTTATTTCATAACTAAACTGAGTTGCTTGAAGAAAACACCACTCGTCCTGCAGACTCGTGATGTTTCCAAGCAACTCAGTTTCGTATGGAATAAATCAACAGACTTATCGTGTGTAATACAACAAGTGTATTGATGATTATCGAAACACCACACTCGCGCTGTGCGCTCGTGTAGTTTCCAAGCAACATGATTTGTTTCTCAAAATCGAAGGAATTTTCGATAATCATCAATAACACAAGTTGTATTTGTTCAGATTATTTCATGAATAAAATCAAAGCCATTTTGATGATTTCCTATTGATTAATATAAAACGTACAGTTTATGGAATTAGTTATTTTGATTATGCATTGTAGTTTGACACATCGTTATGCAACCAACAATACATTTATGCCATTGTATGATGTAGGCAAGATTACCTATGCACTAGGTACTACTGAGCTAAATTCATTTTGATTGTTGTCACAATTTGTGTGGTTAGGTTACATTAGATTAATTATTGCTGAAATTATGCATAATTTGTGAAAAATGAAGTGGATACATATTAATAGTGTGTGTTTATCATGGTTCAGACGAAAATTTGGTGTAGTGGCATTCATTTATTTACCAGGGAATCGGAAAATACTATGACAGATTGCAACTAGTAAGTCGTTGTTTAATTTAACTACCCTACTGCCTACGAATCAGAAAGCGAAATACAGAAACGAAAACACAGCATGTAGGTATCCAATAGCCAATCAGGAGCCGAAATACAAAATCGAAAACATGGTGTTATTGCTTATCAACACAATCATTTCAACCAATCAAAAATGTGTATTTCAGCATGAATGAAATAATCGCAAACATCCAATAACTTGTGGAATTACTACTGACTATTTCACGCATTTGCCAAATGAACCAATCAGGAGCTCTAGTCAAATTCGAAGTAAAACTGAGTTGCTTGGAAACACCACGAGTCCGCAGGACTCCTTCAAACAACTCAGTTGAGTTATGAAATAAAAAACAGACTTATGAGATAAATTAATGAAGAGGGAATTTTTTGTATTTAGTGTATCGTATATTAAAATTGCAAAGCGCTTTCGACTTGCGTCATCTTCAGTGCTTCAAGTCAGGTAACAGAATACACTAAATACAAAAAAATCCCTCTTCATTAATTCTACAAAGTGTATTCAGCTTTTCACATCAATTATGAGATAAATCCAATCACGAGTGGAATTTTAGTAGACTATTTCACAAAACAGAGTAAATGGTAAAAATCTGAAATTTGGTAGAATCAGCGTGATTATTATTTATATTTGACGTTTAACTGTCACATACACAAATCTGAAAACACCGAACTTGACAGGCCAATCAGAGTCAAGAGTCAAGTTTGTATTATCGATAATCCGAACTTGACTAGAGCTCCAGATTGGTTCATTTGGCAACTGCGTGAACTATTTTTTCGTTTGGAGATAATGTGGATTGCGAAAGAATACTAAAAATCCTTTAGCTCAAGACTGAGTAAGGAGCCTAATTCAAGAACTTGATGGACAAACACCCCTGACATCAATTCAAGCTTTCGAATATAGTTTTTGTCACCAAATTCTTGCATCAGACGAAAACGCATTAAAACCTACGACATATTATACCATCAAATTGAATCGATGAAATGACTGTATTTTATGACAGTTTTTGTATCATCGATTCTTGCACGATTCAATGTTTAGGCGAATCTTTGGCAATACGTGATGGATTCTTCGAGACATTCTCCCTTCCAGTCAGTCAGTACATGACTCAAATAGTGAACATCAAATTCACATAAATCTTAAAAATTGTTAAGTAGTGAAAGGAGGTTAATACTCCACATTGTAATGGGCTGTATAGTGCCTATCTAATTAAGTTTTTCGCAATAAGCAACAGGCAATTTAGGTTTGCGTTGTAAAATATGGGTCATTGAAGTGCGTCGATCAACTGCAAGAAAAATGTGAATCTGCGTAAAAATTTCACAAGGTGAGATGGAGTAAGAAACGTTATGGATGATAGGAATGAGAACTGAAATCTTGTGTTTAAGCTGTTTCGTCCTGCAACAGCTAAATTAATGATTAATTAATTTTCTAATGAGTATTATTATGAGTAAAATTGATGGCTGCAAATGCGATAAAGTGAATGTATATATATATTGGTTAATCAACTTGAAAATACAATGAATTATTGTAACATCGTAATGGTCGTTCAATTTTTCCTGATTATAGCCGTCCTCCACTAATATAATTTGAAACGATTTTATTTCCTACTTATTCGTGATAGTCGTTTTCTATTCTGTTCTGCAGGATGAATCCCAACCACTGATCAGGAATGTACTCATAGTTGAGCAAAAACAGAAAACAGAATGAATAATTTGTAAAAAAAACTACAAACTATTATTGATGACGTGCTGACTTCACTCAATTCCTCTTTTCCAACACGTTCTCCGGATTTGATTCCTTCGCATGTTTAATATCTGAAAGAGCTGCAATATTGGCAAGAGAAATGGACCAACCAGAAGAATTGGACACACTCACCTGACATCATCCTATTTACTGGTGGGACAATTCCGACCTTTATGTCACCAATGTGGTAACTTATTGACAGTTGATCACTTGCTTCTGCAGTGTGTGGCATATGGAAGGCAACATCATCAAGAACAAATTTCTAATGATATCCGTTTATGTTTTAATAACTCATCCCATATGCATGAAATAATGAAATTCCTGAAAAAAGTCGACACTTATCATAAAATTTGAAAAACAATCATATATTATGTCTGCGGCTAATAACCAAGCAGTTGGTGTCGCGAAAAAAAAAAGAACTAATATTTTACATTGTTGATGTTCAGGATCTCGAAGCC
Organism: Chrysomela aeneicollis; assembly: GCA_029955515.1. Classification (NCBI taxonomy): domain Eukaryota; kingdom Metazoa; phylum Arthropoda; class Insecta; order Coleoptera; family Chrysomelidae; genus Chrysomela; species Chrysomela aeneicollis. The sequence goes on from JARUHQ010000022.1 coordinate 1,492,143, forward strand.
CTTTGGTAACACCCCAACCATTATCTTTCAAGCAGAAATACATGCTATAGAGATATATGCCGAGGAGTGCCTCGAAAGGGACACTCGAAGGGCAGATATCTATATCAGATAGCCACTAGAAGCTATGAAGTCTAAGCTGGCTTGGGACTGTGAACAATCCTTGAGACAACTGGCAGCGAACAACCAGGTCACTTTGATGTGGGTGGCATGTCATATGGGAGCTGCCTTGCCAAAGAAGGAGTAAATACACAATTTTCCGGCCGAGAACCCTTCTTTGGGCCCACTTCAAAGAAGAGGCTCGACGCTGGGAAGCGGATGAAATCTCACTGGAATAAAGTGCCAGGACGAAGACAAGCGAGCCTGCGCGTAGAGGATACATGAGGCGAATGCATGCTCTGTGGCTTCAACTTCACCTAGAGCATACAGCCTTCTCGGCACAAAATTATGTAGCCCACCTACGCGTTAGGCAGCTCTCGGAACTCCAGAAAATTCCAGTTTGCCGGCAGAAGGCACACGTTTTGGCTTGGGCCATGCAGAAAGGAGTCATCATGGGATCATTGCGGCTGCTCAGGGCACACAATACTCGGTCCCAGTGATTACTCACCTCTTGGTATGAGGAGTGGTCACTGGTTTTCTTCAGCTCGACTGCGAGGTGTCGGAACCGTATAGTCGTGACTGGAATTGATTGAATTCAATCTAAAAATAATAATAATAGTAAAATCATCAGGAGTTCGGATCCCCTAATGATCAAGAGCCACGAAGATGCAGGAGTTGGAGCATTTCTCTTCAAGGCAGCACAACTAGCAGCCGATGGACTCTCACTGATTTTCGATTCCGAGCGGAGAACTCGTGACTCAGTCACTGAGTTAGACCACGCTCGGAGGAAAGCCCGCATCAAAGCTGTAGAAGTTGAAAATGTCTTAAGTTCAGTTCGAGTTAGTAGTACCTAAATAGTTTTATTATTACGTGGTCTGTTATGTATTAGCTGGAGTCGTCATGGCCGTGAATTACTTGACAAGTGTACCAAAACTATTAGGCAGAGAAAACTACGAAGAATGGTCATTTGCAGTAGAAAACGTGTTCGTGTTGGAGGGTCTCTCAAAATGTATGGATGGTACGGAGACGGATACCACTCTCAATGCAAAAGCAAAAGCCAAACTAATTTTAACTTTGGATCCATCTTTGTTCATGCACATCAAAGGTGCAGTGAATGCCAAAGAAGTGTGGACGAAGTTGAAAAAACTTTATGATGACAGTGGTTTTTCTAGGAAGATTGGGCTACTGCGTACCCTGATATCTTTAAGCATGGAAAATTGTTACTCCATGGAATCGTACGTAAACCAAGTCGTCGAAATCTCTCAAAAATTACGGAGAACAGGATTCGATATAAATGAGGAATGGATAGGTTCGCTACTTTTGGCAGGATTACCAGAAAGGTTCAGCCCTATGATAATGGCAGTGGAACATTCAGGAATTACCATCACCACAGATTCCATCAAAACTAAATTATTGGATATGCACACAGATGGCGCTGGGGATAATTCTAAAACTTCTGGAGGAGCACTTGCTGTCAAAGGTAAACAGTATACCAAATATCCAAGAGAGGGCAGTAGCAACAAAATGTCAATGTCAAGTCACAGTAGGAATCCAAATACTGGTGACAGAACTGACAGACGAAATGTTATTTGTTACAAATGTAAGCAACCCGGACATTTTATGTCAAAATGTCCGAACAAACAAGTTTTTGCCCTGAATGCAGTTTTTGCAAATGGTCGATTTGAGGACACAGACTGGTATATAGACAGTGGAGCGAGTTTTCATCTAACCACAAAGAAGGATTGGTTGATTAATCAAAGAAAACCAGACCTAACAGCTATCATGGTGGCAGACAAAACAAGAATTATTGTGGAATGTGCAGGTGATGCTGAAATTACCACAATGGTCTGTGGAAAACCAGTTAATATTATTTTGAAAGATGTGCAGTATGTTCCCAATTTAACCACTAACTTGTTATCATTGGGCCAGTTGATAGGCAATGGTAATAAAATCAACTTTGTTGAGAAAGGTTGTTACATTTATAATAAGAACAATCTTCTGATGGGAACAGCAGATTTGATAAATAATGTATACAAATTGAAGCTGTGTAAACAAGATGTTGGACTAGCTGCTCCAGTTTTGACAAGTGGTATGTGGCATAGACGCCTAGGGCATTTGAATGCAAATTATTTGAATAAAATGCAAGATCTAGTTGTTGGACTCAAGTTCAAAGGACAAACAAATATTCAAAAATTTGACTGTGAAACATGCTGTGAAGCCAAACAAACCCGCTTACCTTTTCCAGATAAAGGGAGTAGAGCTGGAGGATTGTTAGATGTTATTCACAGTGATGTTTGTGGCCCCATGGAGAAAATGTCTATAGGAGGATCAAAATACTTTCTGTCTGTGGTGTCTATTTATTGTGTCTCTCCTACACTCGATGTAGAGGTTTAAATGAAACAACTATTTCCTATTTGTCCACCCTCACTTTGTCACGGTCTGATATCAACTGCCACATTCATCAATGCTATCTTCAACGTGACTCAGTGAATGCGAATATCTTTATTCATTATATAATCCAATACACTACATCTCTCCCTTTTTTTATAAAGTATAATAATATAATATAACTAAATTTGAACATAGCCTAAATCATACATATATACTAATACTAAATTATGAATTTCTCAGACATAATTCATGGAATTGTATCATTAGATCTATCTTCAGAAAACGTTTCTAATTCATTTGGTTTATTTACTACTTTCCATTCTCCTTCCATTTTTTCCAAATGAACCACGTTTCGGCGATATTGCTGTCCAGTTTCATCATTCTCTACCTCTACATCACCGCCGTTTTTTCCGATCACCGTGTGTGGTATGGGGTTGAAATTCGATGTTAATTTATTTTGTTTGATCATATTCTTTATGTAAACTTTATCGCCTAAATCTAAAGAGCTTTGATGTGCTCTTCCTTTTCTATCGCTATATTCCTTTCCACTCGATTTCTTCTGCATGTCATAATCTCTGAATTCCTCATCAGTTATTTTGTTCTCTAAATCCCTTACTGTTGGGATTTTATCCCGAAACTGTCTACGAAAAAATAATTCGGCAGGTGTTTTACCGGTTGTGGAATGTGGCGTAGCTTTGTACATCATGATATAGTTCAGTAAATCTTGTTTACAATCGGTTTCAATTGACCGGCTGTTGTTAAGTCGCTTTACAATGTCCCTATTTTGACGCTCAACTTCTCCATTCTGCTGAGGCCAATAGGGGATAGTGTTGAACAACTTAATGCCCGATTCTTTACAAAAATCTTTCATTTCTGTACCACTGAACTGTTTACCGTTGTCAGCTGTAATAGATACTGGGTATCCCAACCGTGAAAATATTTCTTGGAGTGCTTTTATGGTGTTACTGGCAGTCGTTGTTGTCATAATTTTTATCTCTTTACATCGACTGAAATAGTCGATTACAACCAAGAGATGATGTCCACTTGGTAAGGGACCTAAAAAATCCATCGCTACATCTATCCAGGCTTCGGTTGGTAACTGACGTCGTTTCATTGGATGCGGCGGATTTGGTGCTGTGACCTTTGCAGCTTCGCACCAATTTTTCCGCGTCTGAGTCTATTTTGGGCCACCATACTTAAGTACGTAGCCTATTTTTCATCGCTACGATACCCAGATGACCTTCATGGCTGCTTGTAATACGTTCTGTCTGAGGGTTGTTGGAATCACAATTTTATTACTTCTCAGAAGGAAGACTTCATAAAAACATAACTCCGTTTCAAATGCTTGAAATTTGTTTATAGAGTCGTCCTTCTCGTTGTGCGACAGCCATTTTTTCACTTTCAATATTTCCAAATCAGTTTTTGAATGTTTCATAATGTCTGATAATGAAACAGCTACGGGTCGCGAATGTTCGACGATCTGTCGGATGTGTTCTTCCCCGTCGAAAGTGGCGCATTTGATATTACTGACACAAAGTCTTGATAGAGGGTCTGCTATATTAGTCTTGCCTGGCGATAGACAACTTTAAAATTATAGGACTGCAATCGCAGTACCCATCTTTCTATTCTGGCACATGGTTTCGACTTGGGGCCAAAGGTTACTTCCAGTGGCTTATGATCGGTAACTAGTTCAAATCCCACTTTGCCATATAAATAAATGTGAAAATGTTTCATCGCCCAGACAAGAGCTAAAGCTTCTTTTTCTGTCTGGCAATATCGCTTTTCGCAGTCTGACTTTTATTTCCATACGCTATTACTCGTGGACCTTCCGAGTCGTACTGTATTAAAACTGCTCCAAGCGCTACAGAGCTGGCGTCTGCTATGACCCGTGTTCTGTCTTGAGGGTCGTAGTAGCCTAGGGTTTCGATGCTGCTCAAAGATTCTTTCAATTTAAGAAATGCTTAATTTTAGTTTAGTAGCCAATGTTTTCCAATTTTTCCGTGTTTACCCAATTTGAGGCGTAACAACTGTCTTAGTGGTTCGGTTATGGTGGCTAGATTAGGAATCCACTTACCAATATAGTTGACCAACCCAAAGAAACTTTGTAGTTCCTCTATTGAATTTGGTGTTCGAAAAGATTTGATAACTGACATATATTTGTCCAATGGCTTCATGCCATTTTCTAGAAATGAAAGTTGTGATATATCGTGAATTCTTCAATTTGGTGAAAAGCATTTCTAATATCCAGTCTAGAGAATGAATTAGCTTTTCGGAATTCCTGTTGAAAGTTGGTCCATGGTCGGTAACGGATGATTTTCTCTTATAATTGCTTCATTTGCCCTTCTCATATCAATACAGATCCTTATTTACCCATTAGGTTTCAATACTGGAACCATAGGTGAAACTCATTTGGACGGCATATCCACCGGTTCAATTATATCGGAATCCACAAGTTCCTCAATTTTATTGTTTACTTTGCTTTCAAGTGGAATTGGGATTCTTCGATATGGTTGAACGATTGGTTTTACATTTTCATCGATGGGTATGTTCACCAACACATTTTTGAATTTAGGAAAATTGGATACGTGATTGATATGAAAATCTGTTCCAATACGTAGTACCCCTAAAGACTTCGCAGTGTTCCTACCCAGTAGATTTTTTGAGCCATTTTTCACCACATAGAATGTAGTGCTTATAGTTTTACCATTTATTTTGATTTCGGCGTCGAAACAACCTAAAATGTCTAATGGCTTTTTGCTAGCGTATGCCATGAACACTTTTTCAGGATTCTTGATTTGGTTGAATACCTTCACTTTTGAAGTCTTTAGTTGTTCCCACGTTTTGTCGCACAATATATTACAAGTACTACCTGAATCAACTACCATTTCAACAGGAATTCCAGCTATAGAGCACACCAGATCATAATCACGATCGACGTGAAATACATAGTCCACTCGATCATCATCTTTATCATCACGCTTCGGTTTTGAGTATCTTGATTTCTTGTCCGTCTGATGATGTTTTTGTATTGTCTTCCAGGATGATTTCCTCTTGCTCGCTCTAGTTTTGCATTGTTGATGAATGTGCCCAGCGAAACCACACTTGCTGCAAATGGAGTTTATTTCTGGACAATTTGAAGCCAAATGTTTGGTTGATCCGCAACGGTAGCAAGCTTTGACTTCTGTTTGATGGTATCTTCCTTCCTGTTTTTCATTTGGTTTTCGCTTTTTTGAAATTTCATTTATTTCTTCAGGACGACTTTCTCTTTCATTGAATTGCTGTAACTGTCTTTCAACCGCCTCGAGTGCAATTGCTTCTGCAACAATTGTATCTAAATTGATGGTATCGCCTATAGCGAGGATTTTCTTTTTCAACTCGGTAGACTGACATTTTTCGACTATCTGGTCGATGAGGTTCTCTTCTTGATTAGCAAATTTGCATTTCGTCGCTTGATTTCTCAATCGTTTAAGGAATTTTTCAAATTTTTCATCACTTTCCTGCTTTATCAGACGAAAAATATGTCGCTCGTATACTTTGCTATGTTTTGGAGAAAAATATTGATCGAGTTTTTCCAATGCTACCTTGAACACATCAATGGTGCCCTCTTCGGTACTCTCATTCTCAGATACGTGAGCTCCTGGCAAATTATAATAAATGTCTTGCAAGCCTAAACCTCCAGTGTGCAATAGGGTAGCTCTCTTCTGTGAAGAGTTTTGGATTTTGGCGGCTTCTAAGTAAACTTCTAGGCCTCTCTTCCATTTTTCCCATTTAATTCCAACGAACCCATTTTCACCATAACAGTTGAACGGTTCTAGTGATGTCATATTGGCCATTTCAGGATTCTGTAATTGAAAATCTATGTGTCAAATTCATAGATTCAATTCATTATAATAATGCTGCGATTGAGAATCTATGTGTCAAATTCATAGTTCATTTCCAAATTTTGTGGAAATCTATGTGTCAAATTCATAGATTCCATCTATCATAGCTACCTTTCTCATTCGTAGTATGAATTCGAATTTATGTGACTTTTTCATAAATTCTGTTTCCATATGCTTGTATTTTCCCATGTATCCTATTCATGGTCACAATGTTTCTATTTTGCCATGTATCGTATTCACGGACTCTATTTTGCCATGTATCGTATTCATGGACTCTATTTTGCCATGTATCGTATTCATGGACTCTATTTTGCCATGTATCGTATTCATGGACTCTATTTTGCCATGTATCGTATTCATGGACTCTGTTTTGCCATGTATCGTATTCATGGACTCTATTTTGCCATGTGTCGTATTCATGGACTCTATTTTGCCATGTATCCTATTCATGGTCTCTATTTTGCCATGTATCGTATTCATGGACTCTATTTTGCCATGTATCGTATTCATGGACTCTATTTTTCCTACCTTTAATCCTCGTCGCCATTATGTGGTGTCTATTTATTGTGTCTCTCCTACACTCGATGTAGAGGGTTAAATGAAACAACTATTTCCTATTTGTCCACCCTCACTTTGTCACGGTCTGATATCAACTGCCACATTCATCAATGCTATCTTCAACGTGACTCAGTGAATGCGAATATCTTTATTCATTATATAATCCAATACACTACACTGTCCTTCATTGATGATCACAGTAGGATGACCTTCATCTATTTTTTGACAACTAAAGATGAGGTTCTAGAAAAATTCAAAGAGTTCAAGTGCTCAGTTGAAAAACAAAAGAACAAACACATAAAAGTTCTTAGAACTGACAATGGGGGAGAATATTGTAGCAGAGAGTTTGAAACATTTCTCAGAGCCCATGGAATTGTTCATCAGAAAACCGATAGCCACACTCCTGAACAAAATGGAATGGCAGAAAGGTTGAATAGAACAATTGTGGAAAGAGCCAAATGTTTACTCTTTGATCAAAATCTAGATAAGATTTTTTGGGCAGAAGCTTGCAGTACCGCATGCTATCTTAAGAACCGTTCAAGTGCCTCAGGAATCTCAAAAACCCCATTTGAACTCTGGACAGGGCAGAAACCTGACATCAGTCACTTAAGAGTCTTTGGTAGCCCTACCATGGTACATGTTCCCAAAGTGAATAGGCAAAAATGGGACAGAAAAGCAGTGAAACATATTCTGGTTGGATACAATGAGAATATCAAAGGTTACAGGCTTTATAACCCTATCACCAAGAAGGTTATCAGTAGTAGAGATGTAACTGTGATGGAAAATTCCATTGTAAAAAATATCATTGTAGATGAAGAGATCACTGAATCTAAAAGTTCAGATTCAGTGGGGGATGAAACAATTTCCCCTTCTGAAGAACATAATACAGTTTCAATTCTTGAAGAATCAATGAGTGACAAAGAAGATGAAGACAGTGAGTACACTCCTGAAGTTGAACTGAATTTGCCTCAGGAACCTGTGAGAAGAACTCAAAGGCAACCAAAACAAACGGTAATTGAAGACTTTGTGTCTTACATGTGTGGAGAGGGTGTTTTAGAAGATGTTCCGAATAGTATCTCAGAAGCTCTATCAGGACCAGAAGCAGTTTTCTGGAAGAAGGCTGTAGAAGAGGAATTGGAATCATTCCATGAAAATGATGCTTGGCAGCTTGTAAAATTGGAAGAAAATGCCACAGTTGTAGGCAGTAAGTGGGTTTTCAAGAAAAAAGAAAATAGTGTTGGTGAAGTTAAATATCGGGCAAGGTTGGTGGCTAAAGGTTTTTCTCAAAAGTTTGGTATAGATTATACTGAAACTTTTTCACCTGTAGTACGTTATTCAACTCTTAGATTATTGTTTGCTTTGGCTTTAAAACTAAGTTTAGATATCAGACATCTTGATGTTAAAACAGCTTTCCTTAATGGTTTTCTAAAAGAAAAAGTGTTCATGAAACAGCCAGAAGGTTTCAATTGTCAAGATTCTGATAAGAACAAAGTTTTAAAGCTCAACAAAGCTATATATGGGTTGAAACAATCATCCAAGTGCTGGAATGATAGAGTGAACAGTGTTTTGTTACAATTAGGTTATAATAGATCCAAATATGAACCTTGTGTTTTCTCAAAAAGAAATAATGGACTGTATACAATAGTAACATTATATGTTGATGATTTTTTCGTTTTTTCTAATGATACTGAGGAGACTGGTTCTTTAAAACATGAATTGAGTACCAGATTCAAAATTAAAGATCTAGGGACAGTTAGAGAATGCTTAGGTATGAAAGTTGACTACAACAAAGAATTAGGTACTTTATCTCTGAATCAGAAAGCTTATATTGATGAGTTGTTGAAGAAATTCAATATGAATGAATGTCATGTGTCAAAAACTCCTATGGAAAGTAAACTGAATTTGAATTCTTGTGCTCAGAGCTCCATTGAAGAAGTACCCTATCAAAATTTGAAAGGAGTTTGATGTATTTGGCAGTACTTACTAGGCCTGATATTGCTTTCAGTGTAAGCTATCTGAGTCAATTTAACAAGTGTCATTCTAAAGAACATTGGAAACATGTAAAACGTATTTTAAGGTATTTAAAAGGTACTAGGGATTACTGTTTGAGTTTTTCCAGAGATAACAAGGAACTTGTTGGTTTTGTAGATGCTGATTGGGGGAACAATTTAATAGATAGAAAATCATATACAGGTTATGCATTTAAATATTGTGGTTCCTTGATTTCCTGGGAAAGCAACAAACAGAAGACTGTAGCGCTTTCCAGTATGGAAGCAGAATGCATGTCCATCTCTGAAGCTGCTAAGGAAGCTATACATTTAAAAAACTTGCTATATGAGCTAACAGGTATCAATCTTTTTAAGGACAATCAAAGTGCATTAAGTTTGTCAGCCAATCATACATGTCATAAAAGGTCTAAGCATATAGATGTAAGGCATCACTTTATAAGAGAAGATGTGGCCAATGAGCAAATTATTTTAAATTACATGCCTACGAATACAATGCCTGCTGATGTGTTGACTAAGGGTCTGACAGCCGAAAAACATTATAATTGTATGAATTTATTAGGTATTCACAGTAATGGGTAGATGAAAATATTTTTTTAAGTTTTGTAAGTGGGGGTGTTAAATATCAGATGAGTACAAGGAACTCAAAAACCTTTTGTTAACAATGCCATCTATGTGCAGTTCTGTGTTTGTCAAGATACAGTTCTGTGCATGTTTTATGTATTTCTGTTTTCTGAATAAAGTTAGTCTTGAGTTCCTACTCGTAGTGGTCGTTTCAAAAGAAAACAATTCGGCTTCACATGGATAAACCCCTACATTCTGTTTTCTTCAACAACATCGAAGACAGGGGTTTATCCAAACAACTGACTGCATTCCAAGGTCAGGCGGGCTCAAATCGGAAACAGAGGGGGTCATCATGGCATGCCAGGATGGAATTTTCAACGCGTTGCATTACCGAAGCCGAGTAATGGGTATAGAGGTCCCTGATGTAAGATGCAGGGCCTGCCGTAGGGCGCCAGAAACGCTGATGCACCTGCTTTCATCATGCACGGTGTATGCAGTGTCGGCCTATTTCCATAGACATAATGCGGTATTACGAGTGCTCTATTACCATCTGAGACACTCTTACGGTATTGATGAAGCTACAGTGCTCCGGGGGATATTGAGTCGGTTGTGGAGAATGAGAGGTGTCGAATTTATTGGAACTTCTCATTTCCCACCCTCAGGCAGATACAAGCTAATAAGCCTGACGTAGTCCTCCTAGACCATCAAATCAAAACGATGTTCGTGATTGAATTCTCGGCACCAGCCGAACCGAACATCGTTTTGAAAGAGGAGGAAACGCGGACAAAATATAGAGATCTCCTCTTCGAACTTCGCAGACTCTATTCAGTCCATTCTGTTGAACTAGTCATCCTGATAATAGGCTGCCTCAGTGGTACATGAGTTACATGGCAGACGCTGTTCTCAGAACTGCAGAAAATGCCAGTTTGCCGGCAGAAGGCACACGTTTTAGCTGGGGCAATGCAGAAGGCCGTCATTCTGGGATCATTACGTCTACTTAGGGCACACGATATTCGGTCCCAGTGATCACTTACCTCACGGCGTGGGGAGTGGTCACTGGTTGCTCTCCAACTCGACTCTGTGTGGTTTCGGAGGCCGCAGAATCGTGACTGGAATTAATTGAATTCAATCTAATAATTGATTTTATTGATAGTTATGCATACATTGAATGTACAGAGAGCAACATTATGTGAAAAACAAACCAAGCAAATACTATCAAATTGCTGGATTCAGTGCTCTCACCAAGTCGTAGACCAGGTTTGAGCTTGCTCTTTCATCTTATCAATATGATCATCAGAATTCTGAGATTCTTCAGCCAACTGCTGAAAAATGAAACATCTACTTCTACTATCATTGATAAAACATGAGAAAAGTGCACTAAAACTGTGGCAACTCAGCGGTAGCAAAAATATTATAAGATATATATCTCATAATAATGAGTTAGTTTCTCATTATTATGAGATAACTAATTCATTATTATAAAGCTAACTCATAAAAAATATCTAGTGTCTTTCATAGCTTTCGTACAGAGATGATGGCCGAATTGAGTGCCGCCACTGCCAGTCGGTTATAGTTAGTTATCTGAGCGTTGATTAAACGCGACCTTGACTATTTTGTGTTCCGTTAGTTTCGAGCAAGGTCATGTGTATTATGCTCACGTATTGTAATTGCCGCCTTCTGGCTGTTTATTACTGTGTCGACGCCGTATTTCTCTAATAATATCTAAACGCTCCAGAGGCGTCGAATCGTCAGATGCTGAAATCGGTTGTGGAACAAAAATGGTTGCCATGACAGCTGTTGTCATGGTGATGAGTGAACAAGACCACGCGGAGCATTCAATTGATGTTGCAGCAATGTTGTGTAATGTTGCCTCATTTTAATTGTTTGTTTTGCTGATATGTTATTGCTAAGGTGCAGAGTATAATCGGATGAAATCAGTTTTGCATTGAGAAACGCCTAATATCCCTAACTAATTGTTTAAGTTCTAATTCTCATTTCTCAATTCTCAATCATACATGAACATGTAAAACCTTGTTTTTGAGGTATTTAAAAATAAACAACTTATTGATTATTGATTTCAATTAGATACAAAAGAAAGGAAGTGGCTTCCTGCAGCTGTTTTTGCTTTATGACTTTTAGCAGTAGGTATAGAATTTGTTCATGATACCACATTTCAATACGGTCCTGGATTTCTTTAAATTTTTTTACTATCCTGGCGACAAAAAAACTTAGTGGTGGCTCTCGAATAAAGAAACGACGTATCGATTAAAATAAAGCCAAAACCTATATTAAAAATCGTATATATTTGATTTTTTTCAATATTTCGAAAACAAGAAAATATCAAAACTATTTCTTTGCGGCATATTCTTGAGCGAATAAATACACAACTTTTTCCTAATTTAACCAACCCAGTCTCTAACCGTTATCGGATTCCTCATGTTGGCCCGCGAATTTGGGACTCCCTGTACCTTCCATAACAACATTTTCTTCTCTATTTCCTTTAATTAAAATTAATATTGTTATGATATCATTTTGGATTGTGATATTATGTTGAGTTTATATGAATATTTGAATCAATATTGTCTTCGAGGGATAAGTGAATACTTTATTCTTATTCAACGAGGGGAAAACAGTCTTTCATCTGGACATATGGAAAAGTGTAATTGAACCTGGATGATAAAACAACACAATGAATGTGTATTTAGGAAGGAAAAGGAAACGATATTGTTTCTGAATTATTACGAAAAATTGAATATTTGAGTACATTATTTGATCGATTGAATGAATGTGGTCATCAACCTATTTACAATTAATGATTATAATCCGAGTTATAATCACTATGTTATGTTCGGTTTTTTCTATAAACGATTAAGAAACTAGCCTTTGACGCTATCAAATCTCAACACAAAAAGTTGACGTTTTCCGAGATGACAGCATTGCCGCTCGAGCGCAAAAATAATTTCGTAAAGTGACAGCATTGCCGCGATCGCATCTATGATTGTTGAAAACGAACTCATATCATTATGTTGCTAGATGGAAAATAATAGTGACAGTTAATTCTAACATATCTCCTGATGCAGAAAGTGCGAACATTGTAAATTTGAACCTCCGACCAGAGAAATCGAGGAAAAGTATGAATTATGATATGATAGATTCATGACATGGTGCCATGAAATGCTTGAACGCTAAAGATATCGATTGCGAAAAGATGCAACATAGCCCGGGTACAATCCCTGACAATTTTTTTAATCTATGAGTAATTTTCCTTCTTTTCTGTTGGAATTATTGGATTGAATTCCAATTTAATAGTGAAGAATTGATGAAATCAATGATTTAGATAAAGAATATTATGAAATGTAAGTTAATTGAATGATGAAGTATCGTTTTTTTTTAATTCCATTCCCCTTCTCCATAACAAAAATCTAGATGCGCTACTGAGCTGATGTCCACAGTTTTGGATAAATCAATGTTTTCTTAACAAATGGCGCACGATCTCATTCGTTTCTTCTCTCGAAATCAATTTGATCCCATCATTGTGGGTCACAAAGAGAAAACGTCTCGTCCGTAGCAACTAGCAAGGGCTCTCACCCACGCATAATAATTTCTATTTTACGAGGTCGATTCGAACTTTTCTTGCCTCGAAATCCCGTCAAGCTGCCAGGCGAATATAGGCGATCAGTGGTGTGCAATCGAATAAGTTTTTAGTATCTAAATTGAAGGAAATACATATCTCGTCTTAGTACAATAAAACTAGACCTAAACCCAAACATCGAAAAAAAAATTTGCTTCCTGCTCCAAATTGTTCAGTCTACTCCCCTTAGCACGTCGTGAAAAGAGACACTCCACCGAGCGTCGGGTTTGGGTGGGGGGAGGGTGGAAAGACGGAAAATTTAACTTTTTACCAGTTTTTTGCCTGTATATTGAAAACCATGAGGTTTAGCGCAAAGCTCACTCTATTCAAAAATTATCTATATTGAATTCTTAAGGAAAAAGTTTACCACAAATTTTCTGTCAACCGAATGGTTACGGAGGTATGGAGGGGGAAAATTTACATAATTACCCAGTTTGGCAAAAAGGCTGCAAAAATTTATGAAATCTTATTTCCTCATGCGTATTTGGAATAAACTGCACCTCTGAGTATAGGGTAGGAAAAAAAAATTAAAATTTTTAATATTTTCAATAACATTTTTTTATATAATTACAAGAAATATCACTTCACAGGTCTCCTTCCTAATATCAATGCGTCTTCCGGAAGAAGGGGCTCCCTGTTGATTCAACCAACTCCTGAGCAATTGCTGCACATATCAACAATTTTTTCGATAGTTGGAAATTGAGAACAGAATAGTAGTAGCTACATCTTTGAGTACTTAAATTTTCTCTTCTCATCATCTTCCCTATTCCTGTTGTCATACCAGTTGTCTGATAAAATAATAGACGCTGTCCTGGTAAAACAAAGCGCATCTCTTTTCCAGACGTTCTGCAAAATGCAAACTACTACCATAATGCTGAATCGGTTTCCTTTTCAAATGAATGTTACTGTAAGGCTCGAAGCTAGGATTCAGTTCATCTGCTTCTTTTTTGGGTTTTGACGTACCAGTACCAGTGATATTTCCCATTAGAACTGACTGAATCTATCACCTGAGATAGCCTCAAACGCATCATTGCCCCAGCTATAATTTCTGTTGTCTGCTGCAGCTCGAAATGTGTCAACAACATCAATTCTTGCCACTAAACTCCAATTTCCATGAGCCTGAGTCCTGCACTTAGATAGATCTACACACATGCGACCACACAGATAACATGAGGTTTTTAAATCGAATGTTACGCGAGGTATTTTTGCTGATGTGCCCGCTTCCTGTTGAGGTGCTTTTGGACGTAATATATACGATTGTCGACATTTACTATGCTCTAGAAGCGAAGCACTTCATCCATCCAAATTTCACTGTACTCAATGATTTCGTCAAAAATAATGAATAACTGTTTCCTTGCGCTAAACTTCATAGTTTTCAAGTTATAGGCGAAAAACTGCGAAAAAACGAAATGTTCTCTCTTTCCACCCTCCCTCTACCAAAATCCGACGCTCGGTGGGGTGTAACTTTTTACTACGTATTCGCGATAGAAAATAACACGTAAAACTATCTAATGGTAACAACTCGAACTTCTCGAAGTGGTATCGTTTTTGTTTTGTTATCATATTTTTAATATTTGTGTCATTGTGACATAGGTGTCTTTGCCACCAAACAATAACTGAAACGAGAAAAACGATAAGATTTTACATGTATTTCACCAGAAAATCTCTCGAAAAACTGCTGGAAGTACACCTTTCACATCAGAAGCTAACATAAACAGAACAGAGGTTAAGTTTTTCTGTGGGTTAACCCCCAGAGAATTCAGTGGTTATCCCACTTCCTAGTTCACGAGTCACCGCTAGGTAGCGTATCGCTTAGCACCTATCGCGAATTAAGGGGAATAGAAGGATCAATTTGGCGCCAAAATCAACTTTTTTTATCGGATGTTTGTGTTTGGGTAATTTCTGAACTGGTTTTATCGTCCAATCTTGTCCAATTGAAAATCAAGCAAACTTTTCTTTCTCCCTAAGACGTGACAACGTTCACATCAAGACAGGCACTCTTAACAACCTACAGACCGGTTTCGGGCTTATTGGCCCTCATCAGTGCAGGGTAGTTATCCGAGTAGAGACCGTGATATCTCCACTCGAAGCAGTACCTGTGAAACAAATCTTCCATGTCACAAAACATAGCTCGACTAAGCTGAATCAATGCAAAATGAAAAAGCCATTGAATTGGACGAAGTATCTAAATTGAAAGAAATACATGATATCTCGTATTGTCCAATTAAAAATCAAACACATTTTGAATGACTGGTAGACCACGGGCAGAAAACAACTACTTTCCTGCACTGCATGTCATTCTGATCAGTTGTCACAAGCTTTTTTATATCGGGGTAGACTCCTGGAAGGAAGCGAGGTAGATCGGATCGAACAGGGGTAGCTTTTGTCAAACTGTATTTTATTCATCAGTGTTATGGATGAACTATTTCGGAAATATTGTAGTAGTCTAATAAAACAGGAAGCACTATTCGAGAAAAATATTTAGTGGCATCTATTGAAACTTGAAACCGCTGAACTCAAACAACAAACATAAAACCATAGAACAATAACACACAATAACAATGACCTTGAAATGATATTTGCATATTACCAACCTGAAATTCGAATTTGAAATACTATGTATATTTCGAAGGGACAAATCGAAAATTATAAGAACAAAAGTTACATAATATATTTCAAAACAGCATGAATATATACTTACAATACAAAAAAAACACCATATATTTATTATATAAAAATAAACAAAACAGTACTTCTCATAAAAATAGATATAAAAAAGTAAACAAAACATCAATTATCATAAAAATAAAAAATATAAAAAAATAAACAAAACAGCCATATTCTCAAAAAATCACAAATATAAAAAATATATAGGAACTGAATGAGAATGAAACTGCATACCAAAAAAATATTCAATAATACCACAAATTCACTTACCTATCAATGTTTAAGTTAATGATTGAAGAACCAAAAAAATAATATATACGTTATTCGTATATAAAAAATACACACAACAATAACAAAACTACAAAATACTGACATTACTGAGTCATGTCATGATACATGACAATCATGACATAAGTGGAAGGTGAAATCATATATGTCAATGTCAATGCAATTGCACTGCACTGCCAGGAGCAGGAAGTACTAAAGATCCAGAAAACTGCACTCGAATTTGAAACACCTGCCCGTTCCTTAAATCCTTAATTTGTATGTCGAGGTAGATATTAAATTTCAAATTTTTTCGTCATTCGAGGATTATTCACACTTTACTGACTTTTTTGTAGCGGGGTAGATTTACTTGAGGGGAGCAAGCGGGGGAAATTATTCTGGAGAGGGGTAGAAATACCCCATTCGGGGTAGCTGTAGCAACCCTGAACTGAACACTATTTTCTGCTGTCAGGTCTAATACCTGACTGTCTAAGATCAACTGTCCTAAATTGAAAACTTCTATGAATAAAACCGCAATTCTTAAGAACAGTTCTCAACTTCGGTAATTTTTACGGACGATGTGTTATTTTACGAAAAAAAAATGATTCTACGAAACCCGTGTGAAGGAAATAATTAGAATGGATCCAAATGCGAAATTTCGAAAAATAATACCTACTTGATAATATACTTATCGAATAACGAGGCCATATAGTCTTCTACCTACGTCTTTCCCCATATTATTGCGTATTCAATCCCGATGTTATTGATAAATATAGTGGGATTGAAATCGATATACTACAACAGGCAGTTGTTATCTCAATACTCACACAGAGTGATTCACGGTCGATGGTATCTACCTCAGACTTTTAGGAAAAACATGACATTGGATTATTCAATGAAATTGTTTAACCAAGTAATTGCACATTATCTATCGATCTTAAATATTTCCTCAATTTTGTCTGATTCCTTCCTATCTATATTTATCCCTGACGGTTTCCGAGTTTATAATTATTTTTCACATTTCTTCTTCAAAACAAAGCGTGAATTGAATATTAATATTGCGGTATTTGGACTCATATTTTGACATTATCTAATCGTATTTGACAATAATTAGTACATTGATAATATATTGGCATATGTTTTCTAACTTTTTAAAGCTGTTAATGTAACGAGATTATTATGATACGATAAAATATATTTTATTGATATTTGATGTACATACCCACTTATTAGATTATTTTCAGTTTTGACCCACAATGAATGAAATTATTTATTAATCGTACTTTCTCTTATTTATTGTTCGTGAATCAGAGTACAGAAGCGTAAACATCAGAAAATAAATCAATTCTAGTAAACTGAAAATTTGTGTGCCAGATACATTATTGACAAAATATTTTGCTTCCTTTGTTTCTTGTCTCTTTTCTCATATACCGCCCTATACGAACTGGAAAAGTCTTACTACATTTTCAAATGATTTTAATTTAGGACCATTTTCAGGTTGAAGAACATAGTTTATATCAACTTATAAAATGCCTCTAGCGATATTCAGTTCAATGAATCAAGATCAACCAATTACATCATAATAAACAATAGGTATCTAGAGTGGCACAGAGGAAACCACGTTTGATAATGTATTTATTTCTGACAGTGACATTATAAGCTTATATCGTCATAGTTACGATATCTATAATGAGGGTCATAACTCCCTTGGGATATTAAGGTTCAAAAACTTCCTCTTACCTTTTACAGGTGAAAATGATACAAGAAATGCTTATAAACGTTTATATGTAATGAAAACTAAGACATATTTTCCTTATTCACGTCATTACAAATAATAAATGTACAATTTTCAAATGTTCCCTGAAAATTACTTCCGCCGCTGGAAACAATTTCTTCTTTTTTATGGGTGGTGCTGTTGCTGTTCACTACAGTCGAGGTGCCTGCCTCTTCTGATGGCAAAGTAGACAGCATACGCGCCGTTTTATTTCTCAATTCAATACTGTCCCCCAGATACCCCTCTGCCACCGTGGAACTTCTCCAACCTCCGTGTCTTTTTAAGTTTGTCATAGTTGCTCCTGCATTGGCTAGGGCAGTAGCAGAAGTGCGACGAAGGCAATGTCCCGTATAGGTTAGTGGGTTTGGCAATCCTAAATACATTGCGATTTTGCTGGGAATTTTGCCAAACATATTCTTTCCAATGGGCTGAGTTGTACATTTATTTTGTCGGAAGCTCAACAAAAATCGTTTTGTACCTTCAGGACGCAAGGACATATAAAGTCTCAATAAAGGCAAAGCAGATAACTCTTTTTCATCCACAGCTGTAAATTTCTTCGATACACCAGTTTTACTTTCCGGTACGTTCACTACCATAACAGTATCCAGGTCCTCTATATCTGCTATACTCATATTTAGAAGTTCCTGAGTTCTGCATCCTCCAAAATAACCCATATTTAGAACAACCTATAACAAATAAAACGAAATAAACAAACGAAAAAGAAAATTATGAGAAAAAAATTACCTTATGCAATAAATGAATTTCATTAGGGGCGTCCTTTAGAAATTTGATGACATCTTTAGGAGATAAGACAGCAGACTTTTTCGGCTTATACCCCTTACTTTTCCGTTTCAAAAAAGCCTCTAGTTCGTTAAACTTGGTGATATCTCTTTTCTCATATATGGTCACCATCGATTTGAGCATTGACCATTTAGTCCATAACGAATTTGGGCTAAACGTTTCTGACTGCAACGAATAAATACAATTATTACCAAATCTACCAGAAAATACTGAAAATACTTTACCAGTTCTTGAAAATATGCCAGAAAGACAGTTTCGTTGGCATCTTTTGACATAACATTTCTCTGTGTCAGCCACTTAAGTTGTATTCTTTTTGATATAGGGCTTCACTTTTCGATGGAAGTAATGATTGTCTTGCTTTTTCCGCTTTTTTTATAATATCCTCCATTATATCAGAAAAAGATCGTCGATTTGTGGTAAAAAATAAACACGTTTTTAACGGAAAAACATTGATTGATAAAGAAAGTTTGCTTATAAACATGTAACATAGCGACAACCTAGCAACAACCAACAATGCTACAATCAACGCTACCTAATTCAAATATACCAGAAAGGTTATGAATTTAAACATTTATTGCGTTCTAAATATGGACATATTGTTATGAAAATCGGTCAAAAATAAAATTATCTATGTATCACGGGAATTATAGAGCCTTAATAACCTCTGGCAATTGCTGTCCCTCGGGCCAGAGGCCCTCGGGACGCAAACTTTGCCATCGGTAATTAAGGCCCTCATAATTCCCTTAATACATAAATAACTATTCTGACGGCATATTATGAGCTCATATCGTCATTGTAGATTATACAGTACGATGCAAATGTATGGAATAAATTCATTATCTCTAACGTTTATGAATTTTAAGGAAAATCCCGAGACAGGTCGATTTTTATTTTCAAATTGACATCTCTTGATATACATATGGAGTTTGTGACGTCATCCGCGTAGTTGTGGTGACGTCATCGATTATTTTTTTAAATAGGAAGACACCCTGTTCAATTTTTTTTCTGGATGGTATATTCATTGTCTATCTGACCATATACTAATATCAGGTCAATAAAGTGATACAGAGTGTGAAAACATTATTTTATATTTACAACATCATTATGCTATCAATGTACGCAATTACCTTAATAGGTTTTTAGAGGGTCAATCGAATGGCCAACTATATCTCCTGATTCAACTCCTCTCGATTTTTTCTTCTGAGGTTATCTGTAGAGCAGTTTATGTAGGAAGCCGGAAAGATCAGATAATTTGAAAGAACGAATACGAGTGAATATTTCACAAATATATTCAGAAACGATAGCAAAGTTCAAGAATGATTTGTTTTCTGTCTATCACATTGTATTTTTGCAGAAGGTCACAAATTTGATTATTTATTATAACGGTTTCCGTTGTAAATATAAAATAATGAATAACTTTTTCTCACCCTATATTACTTTAAACTCCTAATATTAGTATACGGTCAGATCGACAATGAATATACCTTCCAGAAAAAAATTCCTATTTAAAAAAATAATCGATGACGTCACCACAACTACGCGGATGACGTCACAAACTCCGTATGTATATCAAGAGATGTCAATTTGAAAATAAAAATCGACCTGTTTCAGGATTTTCCTTAAAATTGATATACTTTAGAGATAATGAATTTATTCCATACATTTGCATCGTACTGTATATAGATTGTAGGGGGGTCGTTATTGCAAGTTCATCAGTTTTCTGAGAGCTAGTTTCCTGACATCGGAGGGCTCTAAGAAGGCTCCTTCCAGGAACTTGAGCCTCTTGCAGAAGAGTACTGGGCATTCGCAAAGCAGATGTTCTGCAGTTTCAGCCAAGTTCTCGCAGTAGCGGCAACTATCATTCTCTGTTTTACCCATCTTCTTGAGGTGATACCTCAGAGGGCAGTGTCCAGTGATGAGTCCCGTTACCAGTTTTAAGTCTTTTTTGTCCAACTCGAGAAGCAGTTTAGCTTTCATTGGCGATAGGCTCACTAGCCTTTCCGCTTGTCTTTGTCCTGGCACTTTATTCCAGTGAGATTTCATTTCATCTACATTCCAGCGTCGGAACTCTTCTGGCTTTGGAAAGTCCAAAAGAGGGTTCTGGGCCGAGAAATTGTGTATTTGCCCCTTCTTTGGCAAGGCAGTCTGCTTCCTCGTTGCCTTTAACTCCCTTATGACCTGGCACCCATATCAAAGTGACCTGGTTGTTCGCTGCCAGTTGTCTCAGGGATTGTTCACAGTCTCAAGTCAGTTTAAAATCACAAATGTATGACTTCAGAGCTTTCAGTGCTGCTATCTGATAGAACATATATTTTTGCCCTTCGAGTGTCCCTTTCGAGGCACTCCTGGTCACATATTTCTATAGCATGTACTTCTGCTTGAAAGATGGTTGGGGAGTTACCAAGAGGTTTTGAGAGCCTGAAATTTGGCCCTACACTCCCACTTCAGCCTTTTCATCCATCTTGGATCCATCCGTATACCACACTAATGCATCCCTTGCCAGTTGAGGTCCGTTCTCTGTGCAAATTTGGTGGTTGTTCATGACCACTTCAAACTGCATCTCGATGTCGTACCTAACTGGCATAATATCTGGAATGTATTCTAGGGAAATATTTTCCAAAATCTTCAAGTGTCCAATCCGATTTGTTGCCTTTATATTTATTATCTGGCTCAGTCTGAAGGCACTTATTGCTGCTTCTTTCATTGCACACAGGTGCAATGGTGGAAGGTTCAGCATTACCTCTAAGGCTGCAGTGGGGCACGTGAATATTGCCCCTGTGTATCATGTTGATAAAGCAATGCTTGAATTCGTCAGTGATGAATATAATTCGTTGATTTTTACTATAATTAAGAAAGATAAATAAATTTACTGAATTTGTACTTCTATAAAAACGTGACTCAACAAATAAATAACTAACAGGGAACAGGTGAGAAAAGGTTGTTTCAGCTCAACAAAATGATGATGGAGTTGGATGATGGAATAGTGAAAGTTAAATAATATACATCTTTGCTATAACGAATTTTATTGATGAATAAGAGCAAATGTGGATTTAATAATATTTATTATATAATGCTTTGATAAATTATATACTTTTGAAAAAAAAAACATTAAGGACTTCAAGACAAAAAATATAATTCTATAAAACTATTGATTCATTTGCAAAATCTTTATCAAGAAACAAATATCGGAAAATTGAACTATAATTATATAGATAAAATATAGGTTAAAATAAAATATATTCACCAAGACACATCATGAACAGTTGTTGAATGAAATGGCTTTCTGATGGGCTTCCCTATTGGTTTTCCTATGAATAAAATTTATTCCTATCGAGCTGTCATGGTCAATTCCACTATGTTGTTCCTTCCTGCAGTAGGTACTTCTTCATTCGTGGGCACGAAATATCCATGTCACTCGAGAATCGCAGCGCTACGTCTATCTGTGAAAAACAGTTGAATGTATTCTGAGTATCTGATGAAAACATCTGAAAAATACTCACTTTCATTTTCTTTCGATATGAGAACTATAAATCTTCTGATATAATTATATCATCCACATGATGTTTATCATTTGAAAGGGTCTGCATTTTCCAAACCTGCTATGATATACTGGTCTATCTGTAAGATAATGAAACTTCATGTTTCATTCAACACAGCAAGCGTTGAGATTTTTGTTGATGGTACTTACAAATATGATAAATGGAAAAGCCATAAATTGGACAAAAATATTAGAAAGAGAAAATAGTCTATCAAATTGACCCTTTCCAGAATAGAAAGTTATGATGGAGGATTTTGACGTTTGACAGATTCAGGGAAAAATCTAGGGAAAAATTTGACACTTGAGAGTTGAGAAAATAAGTGTTCGATGTCAAAATTGAATTGAAATGAAAACAAATCCAAATTCCAGAATATGGATATAGATATTTCTTAGAATTAAAAGGCACAAAGAAAAAGGATATTGTTCTGAAATTTGGATTTGTTCACATTTTGATTCAATTTTGACATGGAACCCTCATTTTGTCAACTGTCAAGTGTAAAATTTTTACCTAGATTTTTCCCTAAATCTATCAAGTGTCAAAAGCCGCCATGATAACTTTATATTCTGGGAAGGGTCAATTAAAATATCAAACATAGTTTGAAATAAATATCAGGTAGACTACGAGCAGAAAACAACTACTTTCCTAGTAAAAAAATGAAATTTGTAGTTTTTGTTTTTATTTTTTAAGTGAAAACGAAGAGAACTAGAGGTCTTTAACTAGGACGTTCTTGGCTAATTAAAAGAGTGTTTATAATCTTTGTTTTACAGAACCAGATGAGGAAACTAGATATGTTGGCGTCTAAAGAACCTGAAGCTTCTTCCCTCGTATTCATCGAATCGAATCAAGTCGACTGAAAGAGGCCACATTTCTTCGTGTAGGAAAAGCAAAACAATTGCTCTCACTTTTACTGATCGCTGATGTGTGTTTCTAGGTCGACAGATTCTCGCTTTACTTTCTCTTTCATAACATCTATCTAACTAACGAACCTCAGTCGGGCCGTGATATTTCCAGGAAATCTCTCAGTGAAGATTTGGAGGCCAACAGACCGTATATTTATGGCCTTTCGGCCGTCAAAAACTGACACAATTTTAGGGCGACCCCAATTCGAAATGTAAATGCCACCTTGACCCAGTTCTTGGCCTACTTTTCAGATGTATACCTTTATCTTTTGTCGAGGAGAAAATGATGATGATGTATCATTTGGACGTGCCTACTGGATGAACACGGAATAGTGAATGAGCGTTTTGTTCGATTAGATATTAAATTGATGAGAAGAAAATTATGTGACGAAGAAATGCAACCAAAATATCATTATCTCAGCATAGTGCGCACATCAAAGCATGGTATTAAATCATTTCTAGCACACAACCTTCGCTCTGCTTGTACATGATGTGCCTAGGAGCTGTTTTTTTCTCCTGAAATCCTGTACAACTGCAAGGTATGCTTCTGCAAGGTATACTTCTCTTCCTTAAAGAATCTGCAAGAGCTGTCAAACCGATTACTTACACAGTAAAAAAACGCGGGTGTAATGTCAATCAATTGGATTTCAGAGCAAACTACGACTAATAAAACACCTGAATATCAAAGTTGTGAACTCTTTACTATACATTTCACAATTGAGTGTCGAGTGGTTCCGATATCAGTGGTGAAAAATGACACGAATGTGATGAAGTAGAACGATTCTGAAACATAAAATCATAAGAAACACCAAGTGGTTGAGATTTAATATTCTCAATGGTGATATCATTGACGTTAACGCATAAAAAATACCTATTATATAAAATTAACAGCAAGTTACACCGTGTCATATCACGAGGAAATCGAGGAAATCGAGGAAATCTGATTTTGATGAAATTTTCGAAGTTCCTTTAAAAAATCATCAGACATCCACTGGACTAAAGAGATTTGATTAAGAATTTCCAGGAGCGTACCCAGCGAGCAAATTGTTTGTGTTTTTGTAGAGGAAAATATTGATCTGTACTGTATTTTTGCGATTTTTATCAATTATTCAGATGATATGAGAATACAAAAAAATTGTTTCTTGACTTTTATCAGTACCTCGCTTCTTTTTCAATGAAAAAATACCTCGCACGTCTCTGAATTTCATTAGAAAATATTATCGAAACATTTACCGCACTTATTTATCTATGAAAACAAAAAACATAAAATCAATTTGTCATTAATAAGTCACAGGTATCTACTTTTTCGTATTAACAACACCATCGAATATACCGGAATTCACCTATAAGACTCGGAAATGAAGCTTTTTCGAACCCATGATCATATATGAACTTTTTTCCATATTTTGCTGAGTGGATTCAACCCTAGACTTTTGACACTTAATCTCTGTGACAACCTGTATTTGTCATTCCCGCCGAGTTATTCAATGATTCTGGACAAACCTTGTTAATTCTGCAACTTCTGCATCTTTGTTTGGATACTATTTTGCACAACAACTCATCATCAAACTTATATCGCGGGTTATTCAACAGAATGCTGGACATTTCAGCGATTACTGATCACACCTGCAAACTGGGTTTTCGGTAAATCAGTTTGATTGCGACCTGATTCGGATGGGACGCTCTTTTTGTGACAAAATCGTTCGGATTGGTAGTCCATTTATTATTGCCTTTTCTGTTCAGGACGTATTTTGATTTATTTCGAATCGCGTTTTTTATGTGATTCGGCGTTTATTTATATGCCTCTGTTATCAAATAACATTTTCATTGTTTACGTATTGTCTGTTACATTTTGAGACTTGATAAATAAACCCTGCAAAACTATTGACCGATTTTCAATCAATCAGACAGGAAACCTTCCTTTCAGTGATAGAAATTACTATATTTGGGATTCGAATCGAATCTGTAAATTACATATTAAACATAATATCTGTGATTTAACTCAGTTGAACACTTGTATTCCAGTTTGTTGTTTCGACGCTCAATGTTTTGTATTTGTGAACTATTTGCCTCTGACATAAATAGATTTTATTTTCACAATTGACAGTAGTTAACAAAAACCTATTTTTTATATAAAACAAACGAATATATGATAAGAAACATGATCCTTCTACATGACCAATTCTTCTAACTCCAACATTTGTGTCTGGAGAATACAATTAAAACCTGTGTTTGCTTGATAAACCATACAGGACAAATATAGCATTGACCATTGGCCCCTGTCCTCGGCCTTTCTTGAATTCATTTCAGAAAGAAAGTGGTGCATACCACTTAAAAAAACTGGAGCTAGAGGCAACCGCTCTTACTTGAATAAATACCTGAGCCCTGAGGCACTTTGCAATACCGAAAAAATACCTCGAAAAAGACCCTTGCAAAATGTTTCTTAATAAATGGTCTCGTTTTTTTGTGAACCAACCAGAAGTATCGTTTAGCGGGAGGAGATAGGTGACCAACCGAACATTCTTGGTATTTAGATATGAATCCTCAACGATAACCAGCCTACTAGTGCTTCGGATGACACTTAAAAAAGCTGAGGTCCCCGTCTTCCTTACTCATACAAGTCTCAATGAGACTTCGAGGGTTGCTTTGCAACTAAGTTGGCGGTTAAAAAAAAAGTAAAATTGATGGATTACGTGACCACTTTCCAATTCTAAACCAATTTCACAAAAAATGTTTCATGGAGACATACAGATGAATATTCCTTCGTTGACAATCATATAGACAAGATGAACCAACAAGTGTATACCCCTGATGGATAAATAATACAGTAATACATTCCTCCCATGTTACTATTCAAAACTAATGAAAACGCTAAATTTCTTCAGTATGTTCGATATTTGTGGCATAATTTCATGAAACTAAAACGGTTACCAATGAGTAGAGAATTGAATATTTTCTTTCTTGAATTATTCTGGGATTGTAATCTTCGGTCTTCCACAACCTTCTACACCATTTGACATCTCAAATCTCTGCTATTGAAAACAGACAAAATCTGTCCTACTTTCAACTAAAACACCACAAATGCTTGCATTTACATGTTTTCAACACATTTTAGCAAGAACCAAGAACCTGACGGGAGAACTAGCACATAGGCAGAAAGTGATAATTTTATAGTCTCGTGATTTTGTTTAAATAATAGATGAGGTATTTTGTGTATAATAGCACAGATTTAAGATGACAAATGCATCCATATATCTCAGACAATACTTTACACAATGAAAAAACTGGGGTGTAATTTCAATCAAATGGATTTCAGAGCAAACTCCGTCGAATACAACCATTAATCTTATTGCTTACGCTAGATCCGGCATCCTGTAGTAATTCTTTGGTCTGGAGGGGTCTGCAAGAAAGTAGGTACTATGGTCACGTGGGACAACACATTTGTATGGTAAACAACTAAAACGACCAATCAATGGCTTACTACTTTCAACCCCCCGGACCTACAAAGCAAATAACCTGGATACCGGATCTATCGTAACCAATAAGATCTATGAATACAACACACAAGTTACACCGTGTCATATCACGATGGAATCATCATCATCTAATTTTTAGTGGCAATTATCATTCGTTGAGTATTGTATCCTGAAAACACCAGAGTTGATATAAATCAATAAAAATATTGTAAGTAAGCACGTGAATGGTATAAATTTCATGCGCTCATCTGTTCGATGTTAAAACCTTAGAACTTTTACCAACATCAGGTGGCACTGACGTCCTTCCTACTATACTTGATTTTAATATTGGGTATCATATATCAGATGATTCTGATATAGATTGGCCTATAGGCTACATTTTTAGGTGTATCGATGGATGAATGTCTGAACTGGAGGATTCACTGCTCGGGTCTTGTTACAAAGCTATCCTCCCTCACTAGTCTGTTCAGAAATATGAGATCCTTATTGAATAAACAACAGCTCCTGAACTTGTACTTTGCCCAAGTCGACTCTCGACTGCGATATGCTGTTTGTTTATGGTGAAATTCAATATCAGTAACTGATGTGTTGATAGCACAAAAGAGAATCCTACGATGTATTTTCAATATGCCCATGAGAACTTCCTGTAGACCGACTTTTAGATATCACAAAATTTTAACAGCTCCAAATGCTCCAAATTGCTCCAAATTGTTTGGCAATAAAACTTTTCAACAAGCTCCCTACGAATATGAAAAATATCAAAAATATAAATTATTTTAAAAGCCAACTCAGTGGGTTCTTGACATCTTCATGTCACTACTCACTTAGACAATTTTCAACTTATTGAATCTATGTTTTTTGTTGATTTTGTTCACTTGACTATTCCTATATGGTATTTGTTACTATCGAAAGAAAAATAAATTTATTTTATTCAACTGATCAGGATTAATGAGCCGAAACTGTTCGTCTTCCATCAAATTTTTTTCTAGATTCTTCATTTAAATTATATTTACATAAGTAATACAACCTAGTTAAACAAATACTGGAGGTGGTGAAGAAAATCAGATCGCTGGTTCGCATGTGAAAACTCTTTTGATGTGGTGTTCCTTCCCACCAAAAAAATATTCGCATCACAAGAGAATTTCGTTGAGGTATGATTCTGGTGTATTTTTTTTACTGTGTAGAGTGCCGCGTTTTGACTTATGATTCGTGTTCAGGAGATCAAAATACCTACTTCACCAACATTTTTTCCTCAACTTATTGGAGTGCGGTTAACAAATATTTACCCAAACTTGGATACATACTATACTGAAAAACACTCAGGGGGTGGTCATTCGAACATTCGAGGGGTGATAATTATTTCATTCCCAGCTTGAAAATTCGCTGATGCAGTTATTTTTTTTGCAGTTTGATTTTTGCTTTATGTGTAACAATAAACAGTGTATGAGGATAACAAGGCTTGAGAAAGGGAACCGTGCCACGTCCTCCCAGGCATATGTTTCGAATTCTAATTTCGACCCAATTATGCTCGATTTTTACCACAACGGCATTAATCGTAGGAGATGAAATCTCGATTTCGATGCATAGTAGGTACCTACCTACCTTTCTCCGAGCGCATGAAATTGTATTTTTTCCACTTGATACTTTCACTCAGGCTTGCATCGTTTATCGGGTTATTATAAAACTCTCATCTTTGAAGACAATCGAAAGTGAAATTAGATGACCTGGTGACCTACAGCACATTGACATTATCTATAACGTATTCTTGTTATTTTATAAAAGAATGACCAAGTTATAGGCACGGCAGCTCTGTTGTTTGGGAGCAGGTCGTGAATTCAAAAATTATATGAAGTGGTGGGGCTAATCGGGCGCCACTGAGTTTTTCCTGGTAGAAAACAAAGAAAAAATTAAACACTCTGTGACTGCACCAGAATTTAATCTCAATTGATTTGAGGGGTTAGTTTTGTGACAGATACAATATCACCTGTAGGTGTACTCGAGTATACAAGTTCTGAATGCTTCTTATAAGTAAAATAAATGCATAAACAGGACAAAAGGCAGATTGAATTCTCCAATCTAAAATACTTCCCCTTCCATATAGGCCTATATTTCTGGTTCACAGAAGTGTTTGGATGATGATTTGAATTTAAGAAAATTTATATATTAAAATTGGTACTAATTAAGAGTAGTTGGTAGATTTATTTGACACAGATAAATGTCACTGCATCACCGGAACAAAATGGTTGGATCTGACCTTAGTTTCCCAGGAGGTAGACAGGTGGACGACTCAGTAGAGAGGTGCTCTGGTTTTCTGGTGCAGCCAAAAAACTATGATGGTGCCATCAGGACATTACCGGAAGCAAATCCCAGCAACTAGCCCTTATAACCGGGTTTTGGAAAGTTGGTACCAGGAATGATCGCTTATCGCTTAGTTCTGGAGTTAAAAACAACTGGGTGCCCCAGCGGTGACCCTCAGGTTAAAATGGCGACGATGCTGCACCCAAATAGGAGGCCGTCTGATCTAATAAGAAAAAGCCCTATTGAACAACTGTCCATGTAAAATAAATCCTATTGGACTCTTACCTTCCCAAAGGAATGGCCAAGGGTTGAAGTCGGGACACGTCGATCCCACAAGATGGCCGAAACCAAAAAGGACAATTTGGCCCATAGTGCTCTCTTAGCAACTTTTTGGAGAAGACGGATATTACGAAATTTCGAGAAACATCCTGTGCAGCAGGAAAATAAACCGTTTATAAAAACTGGTTTTAAAGGGATAATCACCCACTGCGCAGCCCAATGTATGAAACTTAAATTTAGGGGAATCAAAATATTACTAACAGTAATATTCCCAGTCCACACTACTACAGTGGTACCAACCTTGCTCTCGGACCAATCATGTGATTCTGAAATGAGCTTATTAAGTGTCAAGATGTCTCTGACCCCGAACGCCGAAGGACTCAATAAGAATTTGCGTAAAATCAGAAGGAGAAATTAACCTCAAATTCAAATTTGGAAACTGACAGCTCAAAACAGATGTGATCAGAAGCATTATCGAAAATAAACACTTGTTGAATCCTATCCAGAAGAATTACAAGGAAATTACCTGTTCAACAAGTTAGTAAAAACTACAGATACCTCTGACCTCACCCCTTCTTGATGTATATCAAATTCTGATGTTTAGGTTACACAAAACCTTTATTATAGCTCTACCACCTGGAAAACCAGAACAACCTCTGTACTGAATAAACCTGAAAGTAATCATATCACACTGAAAAGAACATGGGAATTTCCGACCACATAAGGCATCCAGCCCTTACAGGCTCCACTCAACTATCACCTACCATAAACAGTATGTGATAATGTACTGTCACATTATCTCTTGGTCTGCTAAACATTCCAATACACTGAGTACTCCTTCCAGGCATCTTGTTGAAAATACCTATACTGAACATCTCAACAGTGAAACGCCAAACTGCATGTTACATTCACCCCCCTCCAACGAAAAAAATAGGCATGTAGAACATGACTATTTTAATTGAGGGACTCTTCACAGTCATTTTTTTTTTTTATGTATGGAAAGATGATATCGAGCTCGATTTGAATGATGAAAACTAACCTAATCCTAATGAATAGAAACTATGACTACTTATTCTACCCTTATTGGATAGATTCTCTAACTATCCTACCCTTATCAAATAGAAACTATTACTAGCTTAACTATATTTACAAATCTCTCCGAGAGATACCTCTTAGCGACAGTTACCTACTTTAGATCATTGGTCGTTTTGACCATTTTCCTCAGATTCATCATCAGTATCGATTAATGGAAAATCAGATCCATTGTAAGGTTTTAAATCCTGTATGTGCCAGACTCCTGCATTCGTACCGTCCTCATTCCTAAGAACATATACGAGTTTCGATTTTTTCTTTGTCACCGTACAAAGAACATATCGAGGTGCTAACTTTTTAGCAAAACTGTTTGCCGCATCCGACAAAACATGATTTCTTCTCCATACTTTATCTCCTACGAAGAACTGTACGTCTCTTCTGCGCAAATTATAATATTTAGCATTCCTTTGATATGCTAAATTTAATTTATTTTGAACATCTTTATAAATCTCAGATAAATTGCCCAAATTCTGAACCCATCTTTTTCTATCGCCCACATCAAATACATCCACATTACCATCTCCATAGTACTTTCCCGTGCATGGTACTTCACGTCCAAAATTAAGAAACGCCGGACTATATCCAGTTACCTCATGAACCGCAGTTCTCATTGAATAGGCTATTTTAGCAAGTTCTTTATCCCATGACTTATGGTTGCCATTTACATAACATCTAATAGCTGTGCAAATTGTGCGGTTGGACCTTTCTACATAATTTGCTTGGGGATGGTAATATGGAGTATATCTAAAATTTGACTGATAATCCCGAACAAGTTTTGTGATGGCTTTACTAACCAGCTGTTTGCCATTATCACAAACAATCTGTTGTGGTGTACCGTACACCAGAAATACTTCATTTTCTAAGAACTTTATAATACTGCTAGATGTAGCATTACGAAGTGGACATATCAATGGATACTTGGTGAACCAGTCTGAAACCACGAGAATATACTGGTAACCATTAGAACTCCTAGGTAGTGGACCCATTAGATCCATCGCAATGACCTTTTCCTGCCCGTTTTGGCACTGCGTTAGGACACAACCCAAACCGCTGTCCGAAGCGTCACATTGAATTATAAAAGGTAAATTAAAGTCAGGACTTGACAATACTGGTGCCGAGACTAAAGCTTGTTTCACTTCACGAAATGCCCTTTCCGCATCGTCATTCCAAATGATTTTCTGACCTTTTTTCTTGTTTTTCAACAGATTGTTGATTGGAGCCATCAATGAAGAAAATTGGGGTATAAACCTACGATACCAACTACATAGACCCGTGAACCTCTTTATTTCAGTGGTATTTTTAGGTTGCGGAAAATTGACCATCGCCATTACCTTAAATGGATCTGTTCGTAGTCCGAATTTATCTATGATAAATCCCAAGTATTTAAGGGATGAACGAAAGAACTCACATTTATCGAAATTAACCGTTAAATTGGCACTTTTTAGTCTACTTGCGACTTCCTTAAGTAAAGTGATGTGCTCCTCAAAACTTGAACTGATTATGATAGCGTCATCTAGATAAACAAAGACATTTGGTTCCATTTCGGGACCAAACAAAGCGTCCATCAATCTCTGTTGGCATTGAGCGGCGTTAGATAACCCAAAAGGCATTACGTTGAAGTGAAACAAACCTCTTCCCGGGACTGAGAAAGCAGTTTTCTCTTTTGATGATTGATCTAAAGGTATCTGCCAAAAGGCACTTCTCAGATCGATTGAAGAAATATAGTTGGCATTCCCTAAAAGTGACAGAATCCTATCTACTACTGGTAAAGGATAACTATCTTTCTTTGTAAGTGAGTTCAGTTTCCTTCCATCAAAGCAAAAACGAAAATCGCCATTAGCCTTTTTGACAAGTAGAACTGGTGACGACCAATCACTACTTGAGGGTTCAACGACATTAAGCTCGATCATTTTATCCAACTCTTTGTTTAAATGACTCAACATGTATGGTGACATTAAATATTGACGCTGTTTTACTGGTTGAGCATCTCCAGTTTCAATGTGATAGACCAATTTATCTGTTCTACCAAGTTCACCATCTTTAGACAAATCTCTGAACTTATCAACAATGTTCTCTACTAAAATTTTTTGACTTTCAGACATATCAGCCATAGTCTTAACTTGATCTGTATTGATAGCATAATCGTCGTTGATTAATCCGACCGAGGCAATGTCGACATTAGCCCTATCATTTACTTCCCAAGTATTATTTCTGAAATCTACCTTCAGCTGAAATTCAGCGCAAAAATCGCTTCCTAATATGAAAGAATAATCAATAGTAGGAACTACTAAAAATGAAATCACCCGGCAACTAGTCCCTACAGAGACTGGAATATCCACTGTCCCACTTACAAATTGTCTGACTCCGTCAGCCGTGGAAACAAATTTGTGCCTGGGTTTCTTGATTTTCAAATTCAACGATTTAATAAAATCCACCCCGTTTTTCCCTATTGTGCTGCTACTCGCACCTGAATCTAATAACGCCGTTATTTCCTTACCGAAAAGGGAGACTTTTACATAAGGTCTATTATCCAAACTTTGTTTAACGAAAATCGGAGCTGAAGAAACTTTCGACTTTCCAAAATGATCTTGGAAATACTTCCTAATAAATTTCAAACCTTCTATTTGCTCGGCTGTACGGTTATTTGAGATATATCTGGTCTCGAAATGAGGAGGCAAAACACGACCAGTAAAATTTCGCTTTACCTCCGGGACCCGTTTCCCAAACATTTAGAACATTCTTTTCGGGTAACTCCCTGATTCCCACAAGAATAGCAAAAAATACTTCGTTTTTTCAAACAGTGCTTGAAATGATGATTTTCCTGCCGGCAATTAAAGCAAATCATTGTTTTTTGCACTCTATTACTTCCCGTTCCACTCGTACTAGGTACTTCAGAGTTATTACTTATAGACGAAGCTTTATTACTATTATTTTTATTAGTGTTATTCCAAGATTTTTTTGAAAAATTCGAATTCTTTGCATCTAAACTGCAATTATTGAATTCATAATCTAAATCACATGCAATTGAATTTACTTGGGACTTTTTCAAGTTAGACTTACTATGAAGATCTTTAAAAACTTCTTCTAAAATTTTAACATCATGAATCAAGTCTTCAACTGAATTATATTTATTCAGGGCAAGTTTTTCAACAAATTCAGGCCTGAGATTTTTCTGAATCCACTTGACTTTAGTGACAACAGCTGGTGTATTGTTAAGTCGAGAAAAAAGTTGCTCCATAACGGCCACATAAATAACAATTGATTCATCTTCAAATTGTTTCCTGTGTTTGATAGATTCCCATAGTTCTTCATCGTAATCTTTACTTAAAAAATCCTGTTCAAGACGTTTTGCCAAAGTTTCCCAATCCTTCACAATTTTCATTTCCTTGACATGACGGAGCCATAGCAATCCTTTGCCAGAAAAAAGATCTACCGCGGATTCGTAGAGTTGCTGTTTTGAAACTTGTCTAGCTTCTGCTAGCTCATATACCCTTTCCAAAAATGATTTCACCCCAATTGACTTTTTTAAACCGTCAAATTTTAAATCCCACTTGTATAATGATACAGGTTTTGAGTTATTTGCAAAAAAACTTTGTTGAGCCGTAATTGGAGAAGAATGGACAGTTGGCTGTAGAATTGAAACATTGTCCTCTTTTATTCTCTCATCTAATTCTTCCTCCAAAGCTAAACAAGATGCATATGACTCATTTTTATACAAAAGTTGATTTGGATCATCTTCGATTTTTATTCTATCTATCCTCAAATTTACATGAGCTAACCTCGATCTCAAACGACAATACAAGGGGTCATTAACCGTACCTTCAAAATCAGGAATTAACTGTTTAATATTATCCAAAGTTAAATCAATTTGAGTTTTCTCGATTTCAAAATCATAGGTAGGGTCTACAAGTTGAGAAGCTAAAACACCACTTTTCTTTTCTCTCTTTATAGCAGCAGACAGGATTTTGCGCTTTTCGTTCATGTCTCGACTAGTAACTATGCCTCTAAGTCGAAGCTCATAATTAACCTCTTCAATAAGTAAGTGACGGGGTTTCATCTCAGATTCCATTATGATTCAGGTAGTAGGAAAGTTTTCAAAATTCAAATTTTTCTCAAATCTAACCAGAATGATTCAATTAATTATTTGAATCCTCAAAAGGAAGGTTCTCTCCCTTTTCAGGCCTCAAACAACAATTTCCAAAAATTTAACCTTCTTCAACAAGTGAAGTGGAAGAATCAACAGTACAATTAAGCTCAGCACAGGATAGAAGAAAATTTCTTATCTTTACCTAACCTATGGAATCATAAAAAACCGGAATATCAACCACAGTCCAATTAAAATTTTTTTTTTTTTTTTAATTGCTGAGTTATCAGTCTTGCCAAAACAATCCAAATTTCAAGAAATTACAAAAGAAAGACTCTAACCAGTTAAGGTTAACAAAAAATGGTTGATGAGAATCCCTGGAAAGTGAGCACAACCTGCAGTTCACCAATATCACCATCAAAATGTCAATACTGAGAAAGGAACACCCAGTACATCAAAAAATTCAACAATCCAGTCGCAAAATTGAATAGCTCCTGCAAACCCGGAATTACCTATTCAGCAATCGAAAAAACCCATGCTCACCTCAATATAACATAATCTGTTTCAAATGTCCTATATTTGATCCGCCCTGTATAATATATGGAATTAAAAAATGTGTTTATTAAAATTTTGTTTCAAAAGTCCTGATCCGCCCTGTATGTTTGATGAAATGAAATTTGAAATTCAAATTTAATGAAATATAAATTGTATGACTCCACAACTACTCGTAACTAGAAAAATTTGGCCCCACGTTCAAGGTGCTAATTATCTATAACGTATTCTTGTTATTTTATAAAAGAATGACCAAGTTATAGGCACGGCAGCTCTGTTGTTTGGGAGCAGGTCGTGAATTCAAAAATTATATGAAGTGGTGGGGCTAATCGGGCGCCACTGAGTTTTTCCTGGTAGAAAACAAAGAAAAAATTAAACACTCTGTGACTGCACCAGAATTTAATCTCAATTGATTTGAGGGGTTAGTTTTGTGACAGATACAATATCACCTGTAGGTGTACTCGAGTATACAAGTTCTGAATGCTTCTTATAAGTAAAATAAATGCATAAACAGGACAAAAGGCAGATTGAATTCTCCAATCTAAAATACTTCCCCTTCCATATAGGCCTATATTTCTGGTTCACAGAAGTGTTTGGATGATGATTTGAATTTAAGAAAATTTATATATTAAAATTGTAACTAATTAAGAGTAGTTGGTAGATTTATTTGACACAGATAAATGTCACTGCATCACCGGAACAAAATGGTTGGATCTGACCTTAGTTTCCCAGGAGGTAGACAGGTGGACGACTCAGTAGAGAGGTGCTCTGGTTTTCTGGTGCAGCCAAAAAACTATGATGGTGCCATCAGGACATTACCGGAAGCAAATCCCAGCAACTAGCCCTTATAACCGGGTTTTGGAAAGTTGGTACCAGGAATGATCGCTTATCGCTTAGTTCTGGAGTTAAAAACAACTGGGTGCCCCAGCGGTGACCCTCAGGTTAAAATGGCGACGATGCTGCACCCAAATAGGAGGCCGTCTGATCTAATAAGAAAAAGCCCTATTGAACAACTGTCCATGTAAAATAAATCCTATTGGACTCTTACCTTCCCAAAGGAATGGCCAAGGGTTGAAGTCGGGACACGTCGATCCCACAAGATGGCCGAAACCAAAAAGGACAATTTGGCCCATAGTGCTCTCTTAGCAACTTTTTGGAGAAGACGGATATTACGAAATTTCGAGAAACATCCTGTGCAGCAGGAAAATAAACCGTTTATAAAAACTGGTTTTAAAGGGATAATCACCCACTGCGCAGCCCAATGTATGAAACTTAAATTTAGGGGAATCAAAATATTACTAACAGTAATATTCCCAGTCCACACTACTACAGTGGTACCAACCTTGCTCTCGGACCAATCATGTGATTCTGAAATGAGCTTATTAAGTGTCAAGATGTCTCTGACCCCGAACGCCGAAGGACTCAATAAGAATTTGCGTAAAATCAGAAGGAGAAATTAACCTCAAATTCAAATTTGGAAACTGACAGCTCAAAACAGATGTGATCAGAAGCATTATCGAAAATAAACACTTGTTGAATCCTATCCAGAAGAATTACAAGGAAATTACCTGTTCAACAAGTTAGTAAAAACTACAGATACCTCTGACCTCACCCCTTCTTGATGTATATCAAATTCTGATGTTTAGGTTACACAAAACCTTTATTATAGCTCTACCACCTGGAAAACCAGAACAACCTCTGTACTGAATAAACCTGAAAGTAATCATATCACACTGAAAAGAACATGGGAATTTCCGACCACATAAGGCATCCAGCCCTTACAGGCTCCACTCAACTATCACCTACCATAAACAGTATGTGATAATGTACTGTCACATTATCTCTTGGTCTGCTAAACATTCCAATACACTGAGTACTCCTTCCAGGCATCTTGTTGAAAATACCTATACTGAACATCTCAACAGTGAAACGCCAAACTGCATGTTACACATTATTCCAAGGAGGAAATAATTCCCATATTGATTGCTCTGAATATGTCTTGGCGCCACCATCTTCAATGCACCAACAGACCTTTTTGGAATACTGTCAAATTAAGACCTTCTGTACCACAACAAACTACATAACCACACATATTTTTGCTACCATTCGAGTCCAAGTATTTTGTTTCAAATTGATTTTCTTTCTTTGAAGTATTGAAAATCTGTTCTTGAGACATTTTTTAATCCCATCCTATTGAATATTTCTAGAGGTATACTGCCTAGATTTCTCGAAATCTGAATGTTGAGATCGAAATATTTGGTTATAAACTGTCAAAGTAAACAATCTACGTTCCCAGCGACACTTTGAATAAAAAGTGCATCTCGATGAGAATGGCGGAAGTTTAGATAGTTGGCGCTGCAGTATCTGCCAAAGTTGTCAGTAGAATGGTCATTGGTCGTCGACAACCTGATAGTCAAGCTACATGATTGTGGTTTCACGTCTCAAGGTTACGCCGATGACATGGTCGTCACGATTAGGGGCAAACATGACGGGATTATTTCCAATCGCATGCAAGTGGCCCTAAACACAATCAGAAGCTGGTGCGCATAGAAAGGACTCAATGTCAATCCTAGCAAAACAGTGCTGGTTTCATTTACCAAGAGGCGAAAGTATGAACTGAAAGCCCCAACTATGAATGGAATCCAGCTCACTTTTTCAAAAATAAGTTAAATGTTTGGGCGTGATAATCGACCAAAACCTGACAAGGAACAGCCAACTCAACCACATTATTTCCAGAGCTATAGCGGCAAGTTGGAAGTGCCGCAGAGTCTTTGGCAAGACATGGGGTCTGAAACCAAAATTGATCTATTGGTCATACCAAACGATCATCAAACCCATGGTCACGTACGCTTCATTGATATGGTGGCCAAAAATGCAACAAATTTCGGCACAAGTCAAGCTGCATAAAGTGCAGCGGTTAGCTTGTCTGGGAATCACAGGGGCAATATTCACGTGCCCCACTGCATCCTAAGAGGTAATGCTGAACCTTCCACCATTGCACCTGTGTGTAATGAAAGAAGCAGCAATCAGTGCCTTCAGACCGAGTCAGACAATATATCTCAAATCAGGAAATCGGATTGGACACTTTGGAAAATATTTCCCTAGAATCCATTTCTAAACCGATAGATATTATGCCAGTTAGGTACGACATCGAAATGCAGTTAGAAGTGGTCATAAACAACAATCTGCACAGAGAACGGACCTCAACTGAGAAAGGGATGCATCAGTATGATATACTGATGGATCCAGGATGAATGAAAGGGCTGGAGTGGGAGTTACTGGGCCTAATTTCAGGCTCTCAAAACCCCTTGGTAACACCCCAACCATCTTTCAAGCAGAAGTATATGCTATAGAGATATGTGCCCAGGAGTGGCTCGAAAGGGACACTCGAAGGGCAAAAATATATATTCTATCAAGCATCACAAAAAGCTCTAAAGTCATACACTTGTGACTTGGGACTGTAAACAATCCCTAAGACAACTGGCAGCGAACAACCAGGTCAATTTGATGTGGGTGCCAGGTCGTAAGGGAGTTGAAGGCAACGAAGAAGCAGACTGCCTTACCAAAGAAGAGGCAAAGACACAATTTCTCGGTCCAGAACCCTTCTGTGGACTCTCCAAGTCCCACTTGAGAGAAGAGGTACGACGTTGGGAAGCGGATGAAATGAAATCTCACTGGAATAAAGTGCCAGGACAAAGACAAGCGAAAAGGCTAGTGAGCGAGCCTCTCGCCAAGGAAAGCTGAACAGCTTCTCGAGTTGGAGAAAAAATACTTGAAACTAGTAACGGGACTCCTCACTGGACACTGCCCTCTGAGGTATCACCTCAAGAAGATGGGTAAAACAGAGAGTGATAGTTGCCGTTACTGCGAGACCTTCGCTGAAACTGCAGAACATTTTTGCTTTGCGAATGCCCAGCACTCTTCTGCAAGAGGCTGCAGTTCCTGAAAGGGACTTTTTTAGAGCCCTCCGATATCAGGAACCTAGCTCCCAGGAAACTGATAAACTTTTCACGAAGTCTCGGAATCCCGGGCCTCGAATAGATTAAGGGTTATATTCACAAAAGATCTGATAGGTCGAGGTGCTCGAGAGGCTGCACAGCCTTAACGACCCCTCCTATAATCTACAATCTAGGGAATGAAGTGGTATTTTAAATCCCGAGACAAAATGTTTATATAGCCCGACGTCCAACGGGATGGCTATAATTTGTCGAAGAATTTAGAAACACTTTAGTCCTGAAGTGGATATACTACTTTATGCACTTAAGGATAGGTAAAAGGTTAAAGAAGAAATAACAAAAAAAAATAAATGCCACTAAACGGTAGGTACTCTATTTTCAATTTAAATCCCTATTTCCGGGGGAGAGAGTGGTACTTCAAATCCATTGGGATTTGAAATGTACTCTGAATCCCTAGATATTTGAAGTTTGTATCAAGAACTGAACGAATTCAGTTGTACGGCTCAAGCATGGGTTGAATAAATGACAAGCATAAAGGCAACATATATGAAGCAGAGCCTACAACTATAGTTTTATTCATCAAGATAAAGGAAGAATTGCAGAGAATATTTATTTACTACGAAAAATGAAGAAGTGTGTGAAACGAATTTCAAAAGCCTTGTGAATTGTAAGTTCTATATATTTCTAAACGGTCATCTCATGAATAATACATGATATTCATGGTGGATTTAGACTGTAATTTTCAGGCATAAGTTTAAGTCCTAAGTTTTTAGTATTAAGAATCAATACATATAAAGAAAAAAGAACATTTGCAGGAATTATTAAGGACTGTCATTACTTAGGGGTAACTTCTCCCATTGGTCAATTTCGCATTTCACGGTCAGTGGTCAGCTAGAGTTTAATCATTAACAGCTGTTATTATTTATTTATCTCTCCATTTTTAGAGATAGTTCGTTATTTAACTTGATACAACAGATGACTTCTCACATATGACACAAATCACAGAATTCAAACTTTAAACGCATACACAGTGAAAAAAAATTACACCAGCTCACGCCAGCTAACACTGTCTGGTGTCCCCTAAGGTCCTGATTAGTGCCAGTAAACACCGGCATATTATGTGACCTTTTCCATAGGTGTTTTTAAGAATCGAATCCGGTTTTCAGTAACACTAGTGTTAGTGCTGAATTTAGCAGAACACTTTGGTGGTGTTCTTTATGCATTTCCGAAAGTGCGATTTGACACCGCAGTGGTGTGATGCACATTCTGTGATTTTCTTGATGCTGAATCCTACCTCCACGAAATTCTCTTCGGTGCATTTAAACACTGAGCAGGTACATGCGAATACTTTTCTGGTGTAAAGGAACACCATATCTTGAGTGTGTTCATGCGAATCAGTGCTTTTCTTCACCACCTCCAATGTTTTGGAATTCCTATCGAATTCTAATTCATATGATGATAAACTAGACTCAGAAGAATCTAGGAACAATTCGGATGATGACGAACTGTTTCCGCTCATTTATCCTGATCAATGGCACTAGGGCCTAGGCCAATTGATACTGATCTATATCAAAATCATCCAATATATCATGCACAATATTGAAATCAGGTACGGTAGAAAGGACGTCAGTGCCACCTATTGGCAAAAAATCTAAGTTCCTAAAATCGAACAGAAGAGCGCATGAAATTCACACCATTCAGATGCTTACATGCAATATTTTTATTAATTTACATCAACTCTTGTGTTTTCAGGATGCAATGATTATTGCCACTAAATTAGATAATTCATACACCGCCTCGATTCCATCGTGATATGACACGGTGTAACTTGGTGTTTATATTATATAATAGGATTTTTTAATGCGTTTACGTCAATGATAGCACCATTGAGAATATTACATTTCAACCATTTGGTGTTTATCATGATTTTATGTTTCAGAATCGTTTTACTTTAGCATTTAGCACATCCGTGACCTTTTTTACTAGATCTAGTACTAAGATCAGAATTATCACCACCTAACACTCTTTTGCGGAATGTATAATAAAAAGGACACAACTTTGATATTCAGGTGTTGTATTCGTCGGAGTTTGCTCTGAAATACATTTGATTCAAATTACACCCAAGATTTTTTTTAGTGTGCGCAAATATGATCAGTTCCAAATTTTAGGCTATAAAAGATAAAAGTTGGCCAACTTTTTTACGACTTGAAATTTACGGCTTATTGCTACCTAAAACTTATGCCAAAGTTTTTAAAAGGAAACATTGAAAACCATCAATGATAGAACTGGGATGGTTCGATTGAATCTGAAGAACATGATTTATTTTTCTTGGTTATTGATGTTGATTTTTATAGAGGGTTTAGAAAATCATCAATATTTAGAAGGAATGTTTTTGAATATAATATGTTCCACCACTTGTTCCTCAGAAAGAAATCAATCACTGAATATAATAATAAACATCAACATATATTTTTAAAATCAGTGAAATCACATTTATAATCATGTCCGCTAGACACAGACATGTATAGTTAGTTGGTGATAGGTTGGTTTCCCAATTTTTCGGAAGTTCTACCATATCTTGCGTAATTTGGCATCTGTTGGGAATTTGTTTATGGATACATTTAATGGCACGGAGCATTACCTCTTTTGCTGGTCATTATTCGAAATTGAATGAGTTATTCTTAATACAACAACGAAATTTAAACCAAAGGAATTACTCAAATCATACGTATTATGATGGAGATATGATTCTTTGTTCCTCATTCTGGAAGTGTGGTCAAAAATATACTGAGAAAAAACACTGACAGAATTTTCTATTGAAAACGAAAAAAGTAATGGCTGAGTAAGATATCAACTTGCTCCGTATATAATGTAATACATTGAATTCAATTCATTATTTAGTGCCCCTTCAACGAAACGAAATCGAAAATCATAAGTATGTTATGATCCATTAGCAAATGTACTTTGTTTATACAAGTACAATTTGGACAATAATCATCTATGCCTCGCTTACAAACTCGCTCACTTCTCTGGAACACCGTAGAAAAGTTGTCGATTTGTATCTGTTTTATAGATATTTTCATGGGCGATGCTCTTCTGAAATATCAACAATCGTTCCTACATTAGCAGTGTCTTCGAGATTAACCCGTCAAGTTCGTCTTCACACCCCTTCGTGGTTACTTTAGAGACCGGCAGAACGTCCCTTTCCAAAGACTCGTTCATCCAACGAACATCGAGACTTTGGAACTCATTGCCTAGGGAGGTGTTCCCCGAGGCATACGATCTCCAGAAATTTAAGAAGAACACCAACTCCTACCTTATTTCCCTTGATTCTCACGATGTTCTCTGAACATTACAGGATATTCCTTTTCGTGAGAACCAGAACATAAAAAAAATCAATATTTTCGTATGTATTACGAACCAACTAAAAGATTGTTCCAAGATTGTTGCAAGATCCTCAATGACATGTGACGTATGAGAGAGAGAATGCCGGGATGAAACTCAATTTATTTCTGACAGTGACATTATAAGCTTATATCGTCATAGTTACGATATCTATAATGAGGGTCATAACTCCCTTCGGATATTAAGGTTCAAAAACTCCCTCTTACCTTTTACAGGTGAAAATGATACAAGAAATGCTTATAAACGTCTAAATGTAATGAAAACTAAGACATATTTTCCTTATTCACGTCATTACAAATAATAAATGTACAAATGTTCCCTGAAAATTACTTCCGCCGCTGGAAACAATTTCTTCTTTTTTATGGGTGGTGCTGTTGCTGTTCACTACAGTCGAGGTGCCTGCCTCTTCTGATGGCAAAGTAGACAGCATACGCGCCGTTTTATTTCTCAATTCAATACTGTCCTCCAGATACCCCTCTGCCACCGTGGAACTTCTCCAACCTCCGTGTCTTAAGTTTGTCATAGTTGCTCCTGCATTGGCTAGGGCAGTAGCAGAAGTGCGACGAAGGCAATGTCCCGTATAGGTTAGTGGGTTTGGCAATCCTAAATACATTGCGATTTTGCTGGAAATTTTGCCAAACATATTCTTTCCAATTGGCTGAGTTGTACATTTATTTTGTCGGAAGCTCAAAAAAAATCGTTTTGTACCTTCAGGACGCAAGGACATATAAAGTCTCAATAAAGGCAAAGCAGAGAACTCTTTTTCATCCACAACTGTAAATTTCTTCGATACACCAGTTTTACTTTCTGGTACGTTCCCTACCATAACAGTATCCCGGTCCTCTATATCTGCTATACTCATATTTAGAAGTTCCTGAGTTCTGCATCCTCCAAAATAACCCATAATTAGAACAACCTATAACAAATAAAACGAAATAAACAAACGAAAAATAAAATTATGAGAAAAAAATTACCTTATGCAATAAATGAATTTCATTAGGGGCGTCCTTTAGAAATTTGATGACATCTTTAGGAGATAAGACAGCAGACTTTTTCAGCTTATACCCCTTACTTTTCCGTTTCAAAAAAGCCTCTAGTTCGTTGAACTTGGTGATATCTCTTTTCTCATATATGGTCACCATCGATTTGAGCATTGACCATTTAGTCCATAACGAATTTGGGCTAAACGTTTCTGACTGCAACGAATAAATACAATTATTACCAAATCTACCAGAAAGTACTGAAAATACTTTACCAGTTCTTGAAAATATGCCAGAAAGACAGTTTCGTTGGCATCTTTTGACATAACATTTCTCTGTGTCAGCCACTTCAGATATAAGTTGTATTCTTTTTGATATAGGGCTTCACTTTTCGATGGAAGTAATGATTGTCTTGCTTTTTCCGCTTTTTTTATAATATCCTCCATTATATCAGAAAAAGATCGTCGATTTGTGGTAAAAAATAAACACGTTTTTAACGGAAAAACATTGATTGATAAAGAAAGTTTGCTTATAAACATGTAACATAGCGACAACCTAGCAACAACCAACAATGCTACAATCAACGCTACCTAATTCAAATATACCAGAAAGGTTATGAATTTAAACATTTATTGCGTTCTAAATATGGACATATTGTTATGAAAATCGGTCAAAAATAAAATTATCTATGTACCACGGGAATTATAGAGCCTTAATAATCTCTGGCAATTGCTGTCCCTCGGGCCAGAGGCCCTCGGGACGCAAACTTTGCCATCGGTAATTAAGGCCCTCATAATTCCCTTAATACATAAATAACTATTATTTCATTTGAATTTTTTCTTACCCTTTTAGTAACCCTCATAACTATTGACGT
The DNA here is from genome assembly GCA_029955515.1 of Chrysomela aeneicollis. Classification (NCBI taxonomy): domain Eukaryota; kingdom Metazoa; phylum Arthropoda; class Insecta; order Coleoptera; family Chrysomelidae; genus Chrysomela; species Chrysomela aeneicollis. Next base: position 1,536,210 of record JARUHQ010000022.1, read on the forward strand.
TAGAACCTAAAAAATATTTACTAATCCATGATATTGAGTTCGTCTCCTTTAACAAATCAACTTAATGGAAAATTTGTTTATGAGAATAGAAGCAATTTCGTGATGCGGAATATTTGGTCGTTTTACCTATTTCTGCTTATTTACTCCACTATTGCAACATAGATAAAGCGAATCAAATTGGAATAGGTATTTAGTTTCTTGGTAAACATCTCGCAAAACAGCACACAAACATGTTGATGAAAATGACAAAACCTTGAACAAAAATATCAAATGCAATAATCAACAGATAAAATGTGTAACAATTTCGGAGTAATGGTCGTGAAATTAAGCGTTTTCGATCATTTTGTAAGACATTTCTCCATCGATTTATCGCGTTTTATTCCAATAATTTCGTAAACAATAGGCACGTTGTGTCGTTCTGACCTTGGTCCTTGGCATTGAGCATACAAAAATAGCTCCACTTTATGATATTTGAACACACAAGTGAACATTTTCAGTGGCAGCGTGGGTCGAAAATCCATACCTACGTAACTTGTTGGAAAGGAGATGGATAGGTAATTTTAGAGTTCCTCAGAAACGAATCAATGTATTGATTACTTTCGTTTCGAGAATTATGGCAATGTCGATCTATAAGAGGACCCAGCTGGGTGTAATACTGTCGTCACTTTTTCTGTATTCAGTCTGTAGTCTGTAGCTAGACATATGACATATAGGTCGAGTTCCGAAATTCCCAACCAGTACTGTTCAGTACTTTAGATTGTTCCAAAATTACTGAATTATACTGGTAGTAGTTGACTGAACCTGCATTCGTTCCGAAAGAAAACTAAGTTTGTCATCGAACTATGTATGACAGCGTATTTTTTACGAAGATTGTTCTTGTGAAATTATAGCAACATAACATTAGCAAAAGCAGGAAAACTCAAAGTTCAAATTTCTTTCGAGTTTGTTAGGGTTATTGGTTTCGTGAAAATTCGTTAAATTGCTTGTTAGTGGAACTTCAAACTATGAATAGAATCAAAACGAGACGACCATCGTTTTATGCTACGTGCAGAAAATGCACCTATAGTTTCTGAAAATACGAATTATTAGTTTTAAAAAACAATAATAACTATTACCAAATGTTCTGAGCTGATCGTCCTACAATTTCTTCAGAGGCGATAAGAACTTCCCTTATTATAACAATATCACATACCAAGCCTGAATGAACTTGATAGCAATAATGCGAATTGTAAAAATTTACTTAGATTGATTCCGCTGTAACTCGTAAACTATTCATCCGATTCAAAAAACATTCTTATAAAACTTGCAGGAATGTTTACTCTCTATAATTTTTATGATAACTATTTTTCACCTGGAGAGAGTGTGCATTAATATCTCCATGTGTGTTTCGTATTGTGTAATATTATTCTTACTGTGATCGTACCACTATTGATGGCATCTAGAAAACATTAAATGATACAAAGTTGAATAAATAAGACAAAAGTTGCTTATTTTAGTGAACAATAAAATGGTATTTCCAAATCGGAATTATCACCGTGTTTTCAAGATATACTAGAAAATCCGTTTTTTTTCTCAATGCGATGTTTACTTTTTCGAGACCATCCTCAACCTATATTTTTTTCAAATACGGACCTGTATTTTTTAATGAATAAGTAGTCCTGGTGTTTTTCCAACATCTATGCCTATAGAAATTTAATCATCAAGGTCCGAACATCTTGAGATGTCAATAGTGGCACAAAACCGAAGAAACGTCGAATATAAATGTTCATCATCGAAATGGTGTATCTAAGATCCAACTACGTGGGTATGCAATATTTGAGAATTATCTTAGAAACCATTCATACAGGGTGTTTCAAAATATGTGAAACGCACTTCTAGGGGTAATAGAGCGTCCCAAGAGAATGATAAAAGTCACGATAAATATATGTCCAAAATTCTTCTGTTTTCTAATTTTGTTGTTGAAATTTCAAAATTCTTTTAGATGTTTGCTTATAGTTCCGCTCAAACTTAGAATACACGTTACGCTGTAGAGCTCACATCATTGGACGTACCAAATAATTTCGAGAATCTACAGGAAGATATTTTTTGTGGTACGCCGCTGGTGGATAACTTATGGTTATTTAAGAATCTTTTTGATCTCTTATAGTTTTTCCCTATCTGTAACTGTCATCATGTAGGAAAAAAAATCATGAATGATTTTTAAATTTTGGCTACACATGAAAGGAAAAAAATAAAAAGTCTCCATGAACATAAATCCAAATCTCATTGGTTTCGAGTAAAGTTTTTAACTAAACAAATAAACCGTATCAGGACTGCAGAAGATTCAAAGAAATAATTAAAACAACTTGAATTTTCAACACCCAGTATATCGGAAACGACAGAGTTTTGGACATATATTTATGGGAACATTTATCATTTTTTTGAGACCTCTATAACCCCTAGAAGTACGTCCCACATATTGTGAAAACCCAACACCCTGTATATCTGAAAGCTGCTAGCTAACTTTTTTCCATATTCGAATATGTTTTATTGGATATAGGCAGATTAGGAAATATATTGGAATTATAGTCTCTACACCTTACTGTATCCCTTATCTAATCTGATTTGACGTGCTCGCAGTCATTAGAAGACCTTGAATATTGCAATATTCTCTTTATTAGTAATACCCATCCAATCATTCTGCGCAATAAATAAATTCAGAAGCTTCGTCAGAGTGAGAACCACATAGTTTTCAACGGAGTCAGCTCACATAATATATCGGCCAAACAATAAACAACTGATAAGTCAGAATTCTTGAAAACGGTTTCAAAAATAGATAAACTGATGTAAGGGTGAGGCGTTTTCTTTAGACTAGACACATGCTTACGTGGTAACTTTCATGATCATTGTATGGTACATAGTTACTAGGTATGGAGCTCGTAGTTATTTTTATTATGAATGCATAATGCTTGACTGATTTGGCTAGGCCTAGTGTCGCTCTCATTTACGAAATTATAAAAAAAACAACACGCCACGTGGAAAAGATCTCGATTTAGTTCCAAAATGCTAATATGCCATGGAAGGAATATATACAGGGTAATGCAAATTTAATGGAAACGGTGAGAGAATTAGGTTAAATTATGAAAAAAATGCGAATCTCGAATATCGAAGGAAATCGAGGATATATTCAATATTTCCTGAAATATCTTGAAAAAAAACTGAAAATCGTCGATTCTGACTTTTTCAACAATTGCTGCTGAAGTTGTGAAATTTGGCGTACCTACTAAAGTTTGCATGCTAAATTCAACGGTGATTTGAATAAAATTCAATAGGTATACTAGATTCGAATATATCGAAGCCAAATTTGATATTTTAAATGGCAGCCATTGTGGATTTTCACACCTTCGGATAGATAATGAAATTGTCAATTCCTCGATGCATCACACCTTTATGTTCAATGAAGGAGAAGTCTAAATAACAGGAAAAATAGAAAATATTGTGATAAATTTATTATGAATATAATTATTGAATATTGTGCAACTATTACGGAAAATATCCAATTTCCGCACGAGTTGTACATGAGAAACATAGGTATGTCGGATTTCAATTTCGCATGACTGTATTACCTACTTGCAAAACATTTTTACAGGAAACCAATTCAATTGCCTGAAGAAGCATATAGGAAAAATTTATCTCACAAAGAGAACACATTTTATTGAACATTTAACACAAATATTTGGATACATTTTGGTCTGTACTTATGAAATATTGAAAAAATAATTATTGATGGTAATGTTTGAGCAATTGTTCAGTACTAACGGAATACTATTATTTTCTTTTATCAAACCTAAATTGCATACTTCTGGGGGAGTAGAATCTACCATTTCATCGTCGGATATGTCATTGTCACAGCTACCTATGAGTTAAAATCAAAGTATAGTTAACTATATTAGGTGATCGCACCAATCGCAGAGCGTAGAGATGAATATTTCATTTCGCAATAGTGCGAACTATTTTATTTTGTTTACTAGTTTACAGTGCGAAATGATATGAAATGAAAAAACATTTATGTCATAATATAACTATGCACTGAACAGAGGCCTACGTGTCTACGTAAATATATCTGCACATTAAATTCGCGAGCAGATGTATAATTCCGATTTTATTGTGTCAATTTTATCATCACCAGAGTCAAGGAGAATCAGAACTGTCAATCTCATAATCAGAACACTACTTATGGGGATATTCGATATTTGAAATATACAGCTTATTCAAGATCAATCAGTGACGCTGCAGATTTGCAATACAAAATTGTACAATCAATTCAATATATAGGAGGACACCCAACAGAGAGCAGCAATGGTTCTCATTTTGCAGTCAAGTTGCACTTCAGCACATTAGTTATTGAGTTTTACAATATTTTTGTCACAATCAGTGAAAATATCTGAAATTGTAAGCTTTGTTTTTTCGACTTCTTCTTCATTAAATATCCATGAAACATCCATGAATTAGCAATTTCATGATCTATACCATCGTGGTGCGGAAATCCAATTTTTTTCAGACCACCGTTGAATTCAGAATGCACACATTGGTAAGTATCAAAGGGAATAGCCAAAAACTCTTAAGTGGAGTGGTGGTGTAAAAAAGGAAAATAAATAACGCAAAGTCATCTCCACAACATTATTAGAATAATCCAACATAACAAGGTAGAAAACAAGCAGAAAACAACTTCGTTCCTGGCAAATGCCACGCAAAACATTGAATTATATCCACTCGTAGTCTATGCATCAATTCATATAAATGAATAAAAATGCAAATATTTCTTTCTTCGAACATGCGTTTATGCTTCCAACGAGACAGACACGCCTGACAACCTGTAGACCGGTTTCGGACTTATTGGCCCTCATCAGTACAGGGTAGTCAACCGAGTAGAGATCCTGAGATCTCTACACGAGGCGAGGCCTGAATCGATGGAAGCATCCACGCATATTTGATAGCAGTGAGCCGTTCCCCAAGCAGTGTATGAAGACGGCGACACCAAGCGGCGAAGAAAGAAACACTCCTTAATAAATTTCCCATATTTAAGATATGAGAGTGGCTGGGTTGCTCGACTAGCCGATTGAATCAAAGGGAATAGCTTGTTATTTTAGATTATTCTAATAATGTCGTGGATATGGTCTACAGGTTTTCAGGCGTGTCTGTCTCGTTGAGAGCATAAACGCATGTTCGAAGAAAGAAATATATCCATTTTTATTGATGCATAGACTACGAGTGGATATAATTCAATATTTTGCGTGGTATTTGCCAGCAACGTAGTTGTTTTCTGCTCGTTTTCTACCTTGTTATTATTCTAATGATGTTGTGGAGATGACTTTGCGTTATTTATTTTCCTTTTTGGTAGGTATACCAAATTTCAAAACCCTAACAGCAATAGTTGAACTACCATCGATAACTGTAAGAATCGACGATTTTAGTTTTTTCAGGATATTTCAGGAAATATGAAAGATATCCTAGATTTCTTTAGATATTATATACCGTTATGAAATTGCGCATTTTAAACGTCATTCGAGCTAGATCGCATCTCTCTCCGTTTCCGACTTAACAATAGTGTACCATGAAATTTGCATTGCCCTGTATATAAATTGTAAAACTCAGTGCCTCATAATATACAATTGCGAGTTCTTTATTTGATCCTAAAAACACCTTTCTCAAGAAAATTTGGTATATATGGCTGTAAAGGTTATTTTTATTTTCTTCTAAATTTTCATTTTTCAATTTCTACTTACATGTAGAAATTTTTGTGAAGAGTTGATATTTGAAAATGAATTGGTGGTATTTAAAATGACGATAAGTGATAATGTTCACGTGTTCAGATATATTTGTTTATTCTGACGATATTAATGAAATCACATTAAATAAGTAACCTTGACAATAACTCCAATTTACGACTTGATAGTCTAATTAAGTTGATTCAATAAACTGTATAAACGCTGAATGGTACGTATGGAATTGTCGTGTTGTTATCTTATTGGCGAATTTCACCATTATATTCACGGTCACATTTTATTTGAACATTCAATGTCACATCCGGAATTATTTGTTGAAGTTGAAGGTGTACATTTCAGTGCTTATACTGGTGTCGTATTTATCTGTGGCTTTTGTAATATTGGAAATTCGTAAAATAATTTCAGCGGGCAATGCACTAAATCCATATTTCAAAATTATTTTCAATAATGGCGGACATCAGGTTATACAGGAAATAGAGAACAATTTCCTCATTTCAAATGCGACATCCTGTATAGTATTACATTTTTGAGAGCTACGAATTATTTTTGGCACTAAATTTTCCCGAATTTCCTTATTCCTTCCATATGAGTTGTCTGCAAGCATAGGCGCCAAAACTAGTAAATTCCAAGGGGGGAAAAATAAATCGAAATAAAATGGCATTATTCAATATTGTTCATATAAAATATTGAAAAGTAACAAATTGAAAATATAACGCATTGTCTAACTTATATTAAAACAAAAATCAAAATGTCAAACTAAAAACTGTTGTCAGGTACCGAGTCAAGTACATACATAATACATTTCCAACATTTTTTTATGAAAATGTTTGTACCCATGTATTTGGTCCTCATCAGGAATTCGAATTTGATAATAAAGTCGTGAACAAACCACCACTTTTCCAGATGATCCATGCCAAAATTCGAAATTTCACCGTCTTGAACTATTAAGTTCTCTGTAAGTATTGTACATTCACTATGCTTTTTATCTAAGAAATGTCATATTTCTATAATTATCCTCTTTTCTCACCATCTAGGCTACATAACAACGGCCATTTAGAGCAAAACCACTCAGTAGCATGTTTTCTCTCTTCAATACATCTCAAAAAGAAAGATAGATATCAGTAAAAGAAGGTGATATTTCGAACTTTTGCATGGATAATCTTTAAAACTAGTAGTTTGCTCACGATTTCATTATCAAATTTGGATTCATGAGGTAAAAATACAAACGAAAACGTCCAGTGAAAAATGCATGATGAATGCAAAATTACCAATGGTTGTCCAATTTGAGTGTAATCTCAGGGGGGCGTTGCCCCCCCCTGGTGATTCCCAGAGGGGGCATGAGCCCCAGTGCCCCCGTGTAATCGGCGCCTATGTCTGCAAGCTGTAGTGGCTAAGAAAAAAATGAATATCCCCGAAATCAGAAGTAAAGAGAGATGTGGCTTTTACCGTATGTACAGGGTGGCTTTAATTCAAGCCTCATCATTGGGATCTCGTAAACCGTAAGAAATACAGGGTCGGTTAAAGTATGACAAAGTTGCGCAATATGATACCTAACAAAATGCCGTTCTGAAACTTGGACAATTCCGAATACTTTCGGAGATCCGAAAAAAATCGAAGTTTCATAAAAACGTTTTTATTTTTTTCTGGCGTTACTTGAAGAAATTGATCGATATGAATAACACTTTATTATGGCCATTGTTTCTTTCCTACAAGATAGTGTTCTTAAATTTGAAATTTTCGTCTTCCATAAACCATCATCAACTTATTTTTTTAAAATACGGACCTGGATTTCTTATCCAATCATTTGTTACCTTTGGATGGCCCAAAAACTTTAAGCTATGACAAATTTTGATTTTCGAATGTTCAGATAACAAGAATTTACAGTTTCTTTATTTTTTAAATATATAATGCAATTACTGAAAATGGAAAAGGTGGCCTTGATTTTAGAGATGAAAAGTCACAACCACTCGTCATAGTATGACAGTTCAATGTTTCGAACAATTTGGGGGATCAAAAATGGTGTTTTTCAATTCAGAAAAACGTCATATGGTCTGAATATATCAAAGTGTTTAATACAAAGTAGCAAATGAAATATTTCCCAATCAGTGAATTGGAAACCAAGAGGTGGTGAGCTGGCCTGCAAGGAGCCCCAACCATACCCGCTGGATTATTTTTTATGGAGATATTAAAAAAAACATTAATTGAAAGATATTCCAAGGAACATATTGCCCATGATTTTTGGGATGTCTAAAAGTAATAAAAAATTAAATATACTAATTTCTTCAAAGGACGCCATAAAAAAAATAAAAACGGTTTCAGAAATTTCGATTTTTTTTCGTATATCTCCGACAGTATTCGGAACTTTCCAACTTTCAGAACATCATTTTGTTAGGCATCAAATTGCGTAACTTTGCCTTAATTTATCCGATCCTGTATATCTTACGGTTTACGAGATTCCAGCCACTCTGTACAGTGTGGACAAATTTCGATGTTTGTATAACCACGGAAACAAAAAAATTGAAGTCGCATTCTCAATCTTCTTTTTCGAAACAATTTCACTTGCGAAAACAAACAATTGCTATATCATCTGTTGTTTTTGAGTTTTTTGACTTATAGACACATGCGAATATCATGATTGTTTGTGAAGTTACGAGATAATAACTCATTCATTTTCAAGGAACTTTTTTTTGTGTAAACCAGTGGCGTTGAGAAAATTTTAAAAAAGGGTGCAATTTAGAATGTTGGCCTAAAGTTGTATTTTTCAAATGGGAATCATAGTTGGCTATCGTTCGGTTGGTACAGATTTTTTTCCTTCCTAATTTTCGTTTTTTATATCTGTTCCAAGTAGGCGGGTATCATTTATGAGAGGGTTTGTCCGTTTGTTTCCGTCATAATATTAAGTCATTTGATCGTGAAAGGTAGGATGTTCTACGGAAATTACGATTATAATATGTTAGAAAACTTTATTCAAAGTGATGAAAATTGTGAAATTGCATCCGAGATATATTTAATTCGCTATTCAGAAAGAAGTCAGAGTATCCTAATAAATACAAGTCAAAATAACTTATTTTATTCAACAGGACAACAGGTAGGTTTCATTATAAAAGTAAAATTCTTCAAAAATTTTGTTGTTTAATCCAAAAGTGAAGTTGAGAATGTTTAATCTTCCGAACCAGCTTCTTCGCTAAAACAAATAGACTGGGTACCCATAAGCTAATAGCCCACCAATGCTGAAAAAAAAATCGAAAAAATACACCAATTAATTTCAAAATGATGACAGCACAGTGAAAAAGCTGTTAGAGGGTAGTTTGAGATATTAATTCATATTGAAAACATCAAAAGCATCCCAATACTTGTATACAAGATCTATGAACAAAATATTTCATCCAGTGAAAAATATAACTATTGATTCCTTTCATATGTATTGTCTCCTCTAAGAAACCAATTCTTCATTATTTTACTCCAGACCAGTTCGCGGGAAAGGACATGAAAAGTATGATGGAAGTCTAATAGCAATAATGGATATCAAATGTAATTATACTCACAAAAAGGGGTCTAGGCTAAAATCTATAAAGTAGAGCTTGTATAAGATGATGAACTTCCGATGCTTCCACTCCAGTGCCGTTTTATCTGCTGGGCGTAATAAATACCAATAGTTGAAGATAAACATTCTCTGAAGTTTAAAAATAGCCCTTGGTACGAAACGGGAAACCTAACATGATCATGTCGTATTATTACTATTATTAGTAGTAATAAAGATCATAGATATTGACAGCCTCATAGAAACCGTCGAGCCTGGCATTTTGAGGTTGCACTGGAAGATAATTTTGTACAAATTTATTACAAATTTGCATCCATACAAATGAATTTTTACAGTTCCAATTTCACAGGATAAGGGTGTGGGCTGAATAAAGTTTAATAAGATTTCTTACTTATTTATTACAGATCATTCACCGGTCGGAAATCACAAAATGTCTTTCGCCATGGGGTCAAATACCTCTAAAAATCTAATCATCCCTATTGAATGTACGCAGTCACAGATTAATTCACACAACTTATGGAATTCACATTATGATGGATCCAAAGAGGTTGAACACCGTCGAACATCGTGCCCTTTCGGGAACATCAATAATGCATAAAAAACTATGAGTGGGCCGAATTTGAAAATCGAATGTGGCACTTCCGTTGCACCGTTCTATAACACGTGCTCATGCACTTATCAAACTGAACCACGAACCCTTTCCTAATAAATGAAGAATTTCAACATCACTAGACTTTTTTTTCAATTGGGTGTATAAATTTTTGATAGAAATTTTAAAGATTGTACTCAAACAGGCAGCTTGTAGGACTTCTAGTGGAGTTCAGTAGAATTTGTTTTCGCTTTCCGTATCCATTTTTACAAAAAGTCAGTTCTAAATCACCCCTGGTAGGTACGTATATGCCATTTCAATTTTGTACAACCGGTGTCAATTGTTTTGTAGGTAATGAATATACTTGGTCGCTGATTGGCTATAGCCCGTTGTGTAGAGGCGTGGCTTGTTTTGTGTATAATGCATCCAGTACTCAACGAAAATGATACATATAAAGGGTCCATTTTTCAGCAGTCATACAAAAACATATTATTGTACCTGATTCATATACATTCATGAAAGTATATACCTATGATCACAGATTGTTTAATCTGTGAGTATATACCTATGATCACAAATTGTTTAATCTGTGCTGTGATAATCCTCGAAATCTTCATTACATTGCCCTTTGAATTATAGTTTATGGAAAATATTGTAAGAACATAAAACCATCCGAAATACTGGATTGTGAATCGTGTTAAACGAAAACATTTGTAACATAACCAACAAAATGATGACAACGATGTAAACAAAACTCGATCAATATATTTCAGCGCCTGCACCACTGGACCTTTAAATTTTGCGCTTTCGACATCTCTCTCTCTGATTTTATTCGCTCTGTCTGACTGTCTCATCTGTGAGGTTCTCTGATCTGTGTCTATATAGAGGGCTAAGATTTAGTGGAGGTGCTCAACAAGATGTAATGTATTCCCCATATGTTAATCTACAACCAAAGTTTACAGAATAATAGTATATTCTGTAAACTTTGCTACAACGCTCGAGTAAATACCAAACTCCTCGCTAGAGCTCCCCTACTACAATATCCACTCCCTCCACCATGCCCTTCACTGCTCACTCCCGCTTTCCCCGCACCATCCGACCCACAACTCCCAACTCCCAACGTGCGCAACTCCTCTCGGCGGGGTCAAGGTCTCCCAGCAGGCCGAAGACTCCAATTGTAACGACCCCGATTCGAACGGCGCGTGTGGATGCGTAGGAGGGTTGGAGAGGTTGGTTTTCGCGGGGGTTCAGCCGATGGGGTATGGGGGTAGGCGACGCTTTGATAGTTTGTTATTCGACGAGCGCATGATGAGTGCTGTGATCATCTCAGTGGGTGATGGCCATTTTGCGCGAGTAGAATACTATACTTTATCTACAACTGCACAGTAAAAAAAACTCGGGTGTAATTCCAATCAAATGAATTTCAGAGCAAACTCCGACAAATACAACACCTGATAATCGAAGTTGTGTTCTTTATAATTTTATACATTTCACAATTGAGTGTTAAGTGATGTTAATTCCGATCTTAGTAGTGAAAAATGACGCAGATGTGGTGAAGTAGAACGATTCTGAAACATAAAATCATAAGAAACACCAAATGATTGAAATTTAATATTCTGAATGGTGCTATCATTGACGTAAACGCATTAAAAAATCCTATTATATAATATTAACACCAAGTTACATCGTGTCATATCACGATGGAATCGAGGCGGTGTATGAGATGATTCATACTTGGTGGTAATAATCATTCGTTAAGTATTGCATCCTGAGAACACCAGATATGATATAAATTAATAAAAATATTACATAAAGGAATCTGAATGGTGTGAATTTCATGCGCTCATCTTAGAACCTTAGAACTTTTGCCAATAGGTGGCACTGACGTCCTTCCTACCGCACCTGATTTCAATATTGGGCTAGATATGTTAGATGATTATGATATAGATCAGTATCAATTGTCCTAGGCCCGAATGTCACTGATCAGGAATATTGAGCCGAAACAGTTAGTTATCAACCGAATTATTCCTAGATTCTTCTGAGTCTAGTTTATCATTCATATAAATTATATTCCAATAGGTTATCCTACCTAGTAAAAAACACCGTAGATGGTGAAGAAAAGCACCGAGGTAGGATTCAGCATCAAGAAAATCACAGAATGTGCATCACACCACTGCGGTGTCACTCGCAACTGGGTTTGATTAATAAAAACACATGAGAAAGGTCACATAACACCTACAGTGGTATATATATAATATATCGGTGTTTACTGACAAGGAGACACCAGACGGTGGGTATAATTTTTTTTCACTGTGTATTGTTATGATTCCCAAGCAATTTTGTTAATATATTTTATCGTCCAGAAAAAAATAATGAATGAAGCGTAACGAGTTCGATATCAGGTACCAACAAATATCCGTTTAAGTGACCACCTGTTTTTAATATTTATTTTATATGGGTTGCTAGGTCGTCTCGGCTCGAAATATAAAAAAAATCATGTTCTCCGGCGATATTCCCTTCCTATAAGTACCAAGCTATATTTGTACTAAAGGATGAGTTTTATGTAATAATATTTAATGAAAGAATGTACGAATTAGATGCATTTGGAATGGCGATTTCGTCTACAAGGGTTTTAACCGAGGTTTTAATAATTATTAAGGGACAAACATAAATTATTAATATTACGAGAATTGAGTATATGACATTCATTATAGAAAAAATAAAAATACAGAGCACAGCAAGATGAAATGGAGTATTGATTAAACGCACCATGTTTGGTCACACTTTGGAGTGCTATGGAGCTGAAGAATATACTCCGAATATCAGGGTCACTCGAAGTCATTGAAGGGAGGATCATTCGAGGAGAGGAAATTAGGGAACCAATAGGAACGTTATGTTTACACTTCACATTCGCTCGTGTATAATTTATGGGCATGAGATCTGCAGCCGTAAAAACTAATTATCCCAGTATCCTTCAACTAACTTATAATATGTATATTAACTTGAACGAAGAGTGATGGAAAAAGCGCAAAAATATGAGTTCGTAAGAAATCCTATTTATATATGCCAACTCTGCCTGTATAATTGATTCAAATGATAAATAGATATTTGTACTCTGTGATAATTGTCTTTATGTCTATAAGCACCATTCTTTTTCCTGCTTAAATATTCACGAACCCTGTTAAAGAAGCAATATTGTTACGACCCTGTATAGGCCAACTTGAATAAAGCAGGGTTGCATAACATTGTACAGGGTTTTTCACTTGAAACTCCACACGCCAATATCTCGAAAACGAATAGAAATATTCATCTTTGTAAAAAATTCGACGGCTACACAAGCTGAGCGTCGCGTCGAAAATATAAATCGATTGCATTGACTCTGAAATTAGCTGCATCATGGTACTCATTTCTGAGTTATACCGGTTTATGGTTAACGTTTTTTGATTAACAAAAAATGCGATTACAGATGGTTTTTACAAGAATGTCATGTTACTATGTCCACCATTATTATTACAATTTCAAGTGCAGTTACAAGCAACAGATGTCCTCATTTCTGTGTCAGATATATTGTCATATTTTGTAACTGGCAATATTCAAATTTGTTCGGTTTGAACAAAACTAACAATAATTATATGAAAATTGTTTTTTTCATCAGCAATGGGAAATGAATAGACATGTTACTGGTGTTTGGAGAATGCCATAATAACTAATATTCATGGCATTCTTATAAAAATACAATACAACCAAATATTTGGATATGACAAGATGATGATATAGAGTAAGCAATGGATATACCTGATAGTTGTTGTCATAGACTTAAACATAGGCTATTCGGATACGTATTTGCGTTTCATAATGATTCCATTATAGAAGTAGAAAATCGCTTTATTTTCTCATGACATTGCACAACAATTTGGAAAGCTCAGAAGAACATAAATGTTTCCCGGAGTTGTCCGTTGTCTAAACCTTCAACGAGGGTGAGAATTTTTCATGGGCGTTATTTCCTGTGTTAAAACTCTTCAATAATTACGTTTTAATTGAATTGCCACGTGCGGCAGGAAATTCAATGCAAAGTTAGCTTCCCCATTTCTCTCTAAATCATTTGACTCTCTGGAGAAAAACGAATTAAAACCCCTGTTCAAAAAATTCATGATGGAAAGGAATCGGGGAGGAAATTGATGTGGGGTGTGGTGGAGATCCGATGAAATGAAATATTCGGGGTCATGCGATTGAGATGAAACTTATTATGGTTGTCTGGTCTCGAGGAAACGAGAAGTTGAATTAAATGCGTTCTTAATCCAAAACCCTCCGAAATGGCCAATACAGATCATACACCCTGTCGCGAAAGACACAACTACCTATCATCACCTAGATACCAATCCTCACTGTACAGGATGGCTGGAATTTGAACCTCATAATAGGGATCTCGTAAACCGTAAGAGAAGTAGAAGGAATACAGCGGTAGAGACAGCGGTGCAGGCGCAAGTGCAGTAGCAGGTGCAGGGGTGCAGAGATTTTGCAGGTGGATGTGGTTGTGGTGGTTTGTGAAATACAGCGGTAGTGACAGTGCAGGTAGGTGGTTGTAGTAGCTTTTGAGCCTAAGACTGCATAGACCTGAAATTGACAAGCCCACGTTTTCGCGCAGGTGTTTAATATATAATAGGATTCATTACATCTATTAAATCCCAAAGTTATGGACACGAGTAGTGTTACGCAACAATGAACAATAAACTACGACATCTGATGTCAAAAAGAACGCGAGCCCTTCCGCGGAAATGTCACCCTGATAAAATCTTTGTTCAGAACCATTACCACCATAATAATATATATAACAATAAAGAAAAACTAAAAATTTTTGTTATCTCATAGTTTTTGGGCTTTTCAAAGGTAACAAATAATATGATGATGATTTCCAGAAGACGAAACGTCGAGTTTGAAATTTGAAGAAGCTATATTTTAGGTGAGAAAATGGCTATGATGGAGTGTTATTCATATCGATTGATTTCTTCAAATAACGCAAGAAAAAAATTAAAATGGTTTCATGAAATTTCGATTTTTGCGGATATTTCCGAAAGTATTTGGAGTTTTGCAAAGTTCAGATCGGCACTTTGTTAGGCATCAAATTGCGCAACTTTGCCATGATTTAACCGACCCTGTATCTCTCACGGTTTACGAGATCCCAATGATGAGACTCGAATTCAAGCCACCCAGTACACGATCCATTTGAAATCGAAAGCAGTTTTGATAATCACGGCCAGGCGTGAAGTAGCACTTTATCGCCCAATTTTGCGGGCGTAAAATGGCACTTCAACGAATTTTCAACCATAATAAACTGAAGGCATTTTTTCTTTGTCAGTGAAAAGTATCTATGAATTGGCATTTTCAGTTTTTGAATTTAATAACTTTTCGTGATTATCTTCACTTTTTTTATCTAATACTGAGCAACCTATTTATTTGAAATTAACGATGAGTTTGAATGTCGAAAGGGTGGTTATGATATAACTATTAGTAATGTTGTATTCCAGGTATCAACTTATTGTAGATTGTAGAAGGGATCCTTAAGGCTGTGCAGCCTCTCAAGCATCTAGACCTATCAGATATTTTGTGCATAACCCTTAATCTATTCGAGGCCTGTGATTCCGAGGCTTCTCACGAAATTTATCAGTTTCCTGGGAGCTAGGTTCCTGACATCGGAGGGCTCTAAGAAGGCCCCTTCCAGGAACTGGGCATTCGCAAAGCAAATGTTCTGCAGTTTCAGCGAAGTTCTCGCAGTAGCGGCAACTATCACTCTCTGATGTTTTACCCATCTTTTTGAAGTGACACCTCAGAGGGCAGTGTCCAGTGAGGAGTCTCGTAACCAGTTTCAAGTCTTTTTTGTCCAACTCGAGAAGCTCACTAGCCTTTTCGCTTGTCTTTGTCCTGGCACTTTATTCCAGTGAGATTTCATACCATCTGCTTCCCAGCGTCGAAAGTCTTCTCTCAAGTGGGCTTTGGAAAGTTCACAGAAGGGTTATGGGCCGAGAAATTGTGTATTTGCCCCTTCTTTGGCAAGGCAGTCTGCTTCCTCGTTACCTTCAACTCCCTTATGACCTGGCACTCACATCAAAGTGACCTGGTTGTTCGCTGCCAGTTGTCTCAGGGATTTTTTACAGTCCCAAGTCAGTTTAAAATCACAAGTGTATGACTTCAGAGCTTTCAGTGCTGCTTGGCTATCTGATAAAACATATATTTTTGCCGTTCGAGTGTCCCTTTCGAGGCACTCCTAGGCACATATCTCTAGAGCATGTACTTCTTCTTGATGGTTGGGGTGTTACCAAGGGATTTTGAGAGCCTGAAATTTGACCCTGTAACTCCCACTCCAGCCCTTTCATCCATCTTGGATCCATCAGTATACCACACTAATGCATCCCTTCCCAGTTGAGGTCCGTTCTCTGTGCAAATTTGGTGGTTGTTTATGACCACTTCAAATTGTATTTCGAAGTCGTACCTATAACTGCCATGATATCTGTCGGTTTAGACATGGATTCTAGGAAAATAGTTTCCAAAATCTTCAAGTGTCCAATCCGATTTCCTGATTTGGGATTTATTGCCTGACTCAGTTTGAAGGCACTGATGACTGCTTCTTGGGTATCAACTTATAGTGAAGAATATGGAGAAAGGTGCATCTCCTCTATATTTGAATGAAAAAGTTGATGAAATTCACGAAAAGTCAAAGCATACAATTTTGTAGATCACTTTAAGTTTTGATTTATCTCCAATAATGAAGCAAACAAAATTGGAACCAAAAAATTCAGTCTTTTCCAAATATTTCGAAAACGAAAAGAGTGATCGTGGATTTTCTTTCACCATAATGATGAGCGTGAAATTTTACAACATTGCGCCAATTCGAAATTCTTCGTATCTCTCACGGTTTTCGAGATCCTCGAAGATGAATAATCTGAATAACCCTGTATATCTCTGTAGAAGATTGACCGCCCGCTCATAACGTCTGATATGGATGAGACATGGGAGAGATTGATATTTTGACTACCTAAGCAATAATATAATACAAACGAAAATCCACTAAATGCAAAAGAAAAGTAAATACAAAATTGAAAAAACTTGACTAAGGTGTTATAGTAGTGATATAATTCAATGTTCGGTGTGGCATTAGCTAGAAAAGTGGTTGTTTTCTGCTCGATTTCTATATTTTTGAACATTAGATGAATTCCTATGACGTTGAGTTCTTTATTTTGTTGTTACTTCAATTTATATTATGATTTATCAATATGTTTGTTAGCTCACCTGTTTCGCTAAGTTTTGAAATCGTTACATCGACTCACCCCTTAGTCAAAGTCTTCAAAAGCTCGCCCAAGCCATGATTTTTCGCGAGAAACCTCACCGATACACCGGAATTCCCTTTTTCGGTCCGGAGGTAGATGCAGAGGGGCGAGAAACGAAGTTTTTCACCCCTCCCACGTTCCTTCCTGCCGGTCCATTCCCCTGCGTCCGTGTCAAGAGCTCCATCCCGACCTTGAACGGCCACGAGCCCGGATTTTCCCCCGGAAAGCGCACCGGAAAATTGCGGAGGACGATTAGACAGAGATGCGAGATTCGGCTCTCTCTCTCTCTACTCTGGCATCAAGCGGCAGCTCTTGAACCTGAATGTTTATTTTTCAGGCATCTAGTAGGAGTGGTGGAGTTGCATTTATGCGAGCAATTTTTTATGAGCGCAGCTGAATGATGGTTATTTTTAGTCCGTAGGTACCAAAATGTATTGATGTTATTTGAATATGATAAGAAACATTATATGAAATGAAAATCAACTTGTTTTCGGAAGGATCTTTCATTCTGGATACGTCCAGATCTATTTTCTTTCAATAATCTCGAAAAAAAATCAGCCTAAAAAATGCATGGTCCGTAACCAACGTAACAAGAATCATAATGAGTGACTGACAAGACAGGTTGACAATAACGTTCTCGTGAAAATAAAGATCAGGACAGAAAGAGTTATTCGTAGGTTTTTCTTTTCTGAAGATATAAGACATCATAAAAAAATTCAAAATAAGAAAATTCTGAATACAACAAAATTTCAGCGTAACCTTCTCACTCCCTATACAAAGTCTTCCATCATGTTTTGGATTATTTTCAAATAATTTAATTTTTTATGAAAATAAATTTTCTGTATCTTTGATCAACCTTTTCCGCTGAACAAAGCTTGGGTACCGCTTGTCTCTCCCTGTAAATCGAACTATGATAATTGGAGTACCCGAGTTTGGGCGATTCTTAGTAGTTTTATACGAAACTGACGAGAATAATATGTAAAAAAATCACAAAAATCTCCTTTCCCTTCATTCGTACCCAAAGTACCCCATTGGGGGGAAGGGGGAGGGGAATTTTTTTTTTTAATCTCCGATCCCGATGTGGTGGTCAGTTGAAATATGAAAAATTTTGGGGAGGAGGGGGTAAAAAAAATGTCACAGTCTTTTTGGTGGTGATATTTTGAGGAAAAAAGTTATGACTTCAAAACCAAAAAATTGATTTTTTGGGGTCACTCTGAAAATAAAAGATATAAGAAGACAATTCTGGAGATGGCTCAAGTCAATGGGATCACCTTTATGCCTCTGTTGTTAGAGTTGAAAAGAACTGTATTTCTTCATTTGGGATCCTTTTGAAAATTCCGAAATTTTGCACAGTTTCAAAAAACATCCTTTAGCAATTTTATGGAAAAACCTCATTTAACGAAGAAGTACGAGATTATAGCTGAAGGACTGAGCTAGCGAACAGCGCAAACAGAATTCGAATTGTTCAAATCAGAAAAAAGTTATTCAAATTTCAAAAGGGGCAAAATTTCGGGGTGCGACGTAATTAGTGTTGCATAGTTTAGTATAAAAATATGGAATGAAACTTTAAAGAGAAAACGAATGAAAATAAACTAAGATAAAACCAAATTGATGATTAAAGGAAACGAAGATATAAATATCAAGATAGATAATATAGAAATAGACGAAAAGGGGAGATAGGAAGCGCAAATCAACGATAGAATCGAACCATGAAATCGTATTATGCAATGAACAAGAAATTCATCAAGAAAAGAGAAATCTCAAGACAGACAAAACTAAAAATATTCAAGACAATATATAGACCAGTATTAACATATGAATATGAATCTTCAATATTAACAAGAAAAATCGGAAGTAGAGTACATGCAACAGAAATGAAATACCTGAGAAGAATTAAAGGAGTGACAAGGAGAGGTAAGATGGGAAATACACGAATAAGAGAAGAACTACACATAGGAGATAATATTTCATTCATGGATCGAAAACAAATGGGATGGTAGGGACACATACAGAAAATGCCGAACAATAGATTTGTAATTTATGAAACAATAACACAAAACAAGGGAAGAAGAGGAAACCCTACAAAAACCTGGAATGACATGATATGAAAGATTCCACAGGAAAGAAATGAACAATGGAGCGAAGCAAAGACACTGACAAGAGACAGGAAAGAATGAAGAAAAAAACAAGAATGAAATGGTAACCAGACACCCGAGGGTAAAAGGGTTCAAAATTATAGATTCATACATATTATATACCAAAATTCACGGCATAATTCAGATCAGTTTTCAAGATCATCATCGTTCCGTCTTCTAGACACTCTTTAAGATGCATTTGCCATTAAATTTTGCGACATTCGTCGATAGATTCATTGCCATAAATGTCCACATCATCTGAATGAATTTAATTTTATAAATAACACCATAACCAAAAATTTAGCGGTGTAAGATCAAGGGAGCGAGCATACCACTTGAATCGGTCCATTGACCATAAAAATTTCCATTGATCCACTAAAGATTCAGTCCAGCATCATGAGGACTTTAGTCCCATCTTGCTAAAATTAAATGCTATTGATCTATGCGAGTGGTAGACCATGTGATGGCCATGTGAAACGTAAATTTTCAGTCAATAATCGATTATATTTTTTAGCAGTCAGTGTACCAAAAAGGTCCTATTAATTTATCATCGAGAATGCGACTCATAACGTATAAACTCTGGACTGTGCTGGATATTATTTAGCTAGTAAGGTTCCAGTAGCAATGAACATTCCTAGAAATATTACGATTGAAAATAAAGTTGTTACTAAATGTACATTCATCTGTCGAAATTATTTTCCTGTGGGAATAGCGATCTTGTTCAAGTAGAAATTACAAAACTGCATTTTTGAACAATCCTTGCGGAACATTATGGCCTGCATGTATGCTAATTATGTCAACAATAATTTATGAACAGTGTCTGTCGATGTATTATTTTTATAAATCGAATGTACTAACCCAATATAATTCACTAGGTACTTCCATTCGTTTTTTCATATATAGAGGCTTCGTAGAGTTTTTTTTAATTTGACATTCACTATATTTCGAATCATCAAAAACGCAGGAAAATTCTTGATTGACCTCTGTGTACTAATCCGTGATGACGAACAATCATTCGCGAAATCATATGATCTAATTTCCCTGACATACGTCTATTTTCCATGTCTGTTAGATTTATGATTTCAGACTGAAGCGACAATATGCCCTATGTCGTTTTTTTTCTGTCTTGACACCATGGCAATGTTATAAAAAAATACGTGTCGAAATAACCGGAGAGTACGGCTTTAATCAAATGTGTTTGAAGTTTTTACATTGAAGAATTCACTAGTTTATATTTTTCGGGTAATGTCATTTACATGCAGTAGGTATGCACTGCTGTATTCCTGGTTGCATGATCACTGTCGAATAATGGATGACATTTGAAATAATGTTCATATTAGTGTAATTACAAGGGAGGCAAGTGATACTTACCAGTCGAGGACATAGTTTGTGCCCAAGCGATAGCGAGAGCTTGCAAAATAGTCCGAGACTGGTCAAGAATACTGCCTCCCGAGATTTTTATTATATTTTTTTTACTCCAGCTCCCTGAAATGGAAAAAAATGTTTTTTAATTATATAATTTGAGTCAACCAACTGAAATACCCTGTATGTATGACAGGTTTCCTATAGTGTTGACTCGTTGATTGTTATGTAATTCATAATGTTCATAATCAAACAAACGTTCTGTCAGTGTCAGTTTTTTTTTAAATCGAAAAAATGGATATCAATGCAGTTATGAATGCAGCTTGCGATGCTCTATTACCTCAGAAATCGAGGTAACGGTGCAATCGGTGTTACAAGGACTTCAAGGCTTGGTGCAGTATTATTTTGGGATAAATTTTATTTAATATTTAACTTTACTCCCTAGGGAGGTAAAATGTACTTACCTCCCTCAAATCAGTATCAAAATGAAATTCTTACCGAGTAAGGAGTAGAAAAAATTACTTGGTACTACTTCAGAACATCGAACATCAATTCTATATTTTCATAATTCTATAGTTTCCTAAAAGTATCATGATTCCTTAGATCTTGCTCTTATTAAAAGGATAGAAGATTTGAGTCTTTATCTGTTTATTGGTCTAAGGATGACCGAAAGCTTGTGTTCTTGGTAGAGAACTCTTGAATTGAAGAAACAACTAATATTATATGGAGGAATGAAATTCCCAATATTGGCCACTTCCTCATTATTGTGGTGATAATTTCATAGATATTGAAAATACGCAAAGAAGAAGTGTTATATCCAGTTATGAAGTCAGAAAAAACTTAATAACATAACGGTATATCTATGGTTTCTCTACATCCCACTAAATATCATCGAATTCTGATAGCCTTAGAGGGTTTCCTTCTATTTTTCTTTTCCTAAATATTTCCATTTGGCCCGGAATTTTCCACATAAACGTTCTCCCCATCCCTCAATCGAGCGACTTGACCCATTCATGGTGGTAGCCTTGGCAGATTCTCTCATCTTGAACTCGCTTCAATCCAGTGTTGCCAGACGAAAATGTTTTCGATCATCGATGGGAATTAAGAGAATGGATGAGAAAGTTGCCATTAGAGTTGAGAATTGAGATTATATAAATTCAACTTGAATCGAAAATCAACTAAATATATTTCTGATATAATCATCAGTTTTCTTCTGAAGAAACTTTTTTCTTTCAACTTTTTTCTTAGTGTTGACAATACTGAGTAAGCCCAAAATGGGAAATTGTCGAAAACATAGTGGGACAATTTTCAATCGATATCAGTGATTTCGCCTTGCTACAGATACGCTTTTCATGGTTATGAATGAACTAATAACATCACACAGATTATAAAGAATGCATCAAATCAAAACTGTTGGAAAAAAATTGAGTGATGGGTCCTGATAGAATGATTAAGTTCATGAAAATTGCTTCCGAATTCATAATCCTATAGGTAATCTCAATTCATAAGTTAACGAACGTTTTTTCTATACAGAGTGAGCCAGTTTTTTGTAGCAGGAAAAGGATACATTTTTTAGATTGAATATTTGTGATCATATATGCGTGTGAGCTTCGTTTTAGAATAACAAGGTGTCAAAGTTTCATATACCTTTTTGTTTTTGAAGTTTTCTCCTACAATTTTCAAAATCAACTGACATTTGATGTACCTAATACACTTTGGAAAGTCAATATTCTGGATTATTGACGTTTCTGAAACAAAATATGTATGAAATTTTGAGACCCGAGACCCTGTAATTCGGAAACGAAGGTCCCACGAATATACAGCGTGTAACAAAAATTTGGAAACGGCCATAGATACCGCTTACCCGATTTTTATGAAAATATGAAATAATACCGGATCAAATGTCGAAATCCGCATTGCTGCCAAGTTGACCATTCTTCTGCTATGAAGAGGAGAACAAACTTTCTGTTTGAAAAGATCACCCTGTAGTATTTTCGAAAGTAAAGTCAAAATCTCATGCAGATTTAAAAAATGTAATGAAATAGGTATAGGAAATTCCATCCGAAAAACAAAAGTTTCTTCTGATAACAGAAAAACGGCAAACTTGGCAGCAATGCGGAATAATTTCATAATTGAGTACTTATGCGAAACTTCATGAAAATCGGGTAAGAATAGGTATACCTGATATTTCGCAGTTAGGTATGGAACCTTTGTTACACACTGTATGTTTATGTAAGATTTACATCTTATAAAATGCCGAGTAAAATGCCTTATTTGAGCTGATCAATTCCTGCTACAAAAAACAGACTTATACCTTGTACCCATATATCGATTGTTAGTTTGAGGTATTTTAGTCTAATTTCAAATGTTGAGTTTTGACTCAAACAACGTTGTATTGCAATCCAATCACCTCATCATCACAATATAGGGTTGTGGAATTTCTGGATTCACCGGACGTGACATAAACTTTCAATTTTTACATGGGACAACAGGAATATTTTCAGTTTTTTCATTTTCATATGACGTGACTTGTAAAGGTAAATGTTTTTTCTCAAATGGATACATATCTAGGTTGATGATCACTGACATGGATTCATATAAACTCTGAGATATAAATTGAGTGAGAGAGTCTCTACATTCTAAAAATCTACAACTTTCATTTTATCTCCTATTTCTTATCTTATCGTTCGTTCTAATGGTAGCACCATTGTTGAACTTTCGGTAAAACTTCGTTATAGCACACCTATGAGTTCGAAAAAAATGTTGGATGAAACTCAACGATAACCAGCCGAGTAGTGCTTCGGATGACAATTACTTCCTAACTCATACAAGTCCTAGACTTACGAGGGTTGCTTTGCAACTAAGTTGGCGGTTTAAAACACTTCAA
This sequence comes from Chrysomela aeneicollis, assembly GCA_029955515.1. Taxonomy (NCBI): domain Eukaryota; kingdom Metazoa; phylum Arthropoda; class Insecta; order Coleoptera; family Chrysomelidae; genus Chrysomela; species Chrysomela aeneicollis. The sequence continues at coordinate 1,559,811 of JARUHQ010000022.1, forward strand.
ACTTACATATTTTGACAAACTGATTACTAATCTGAAGTCAAAGTGCGGCGGTCTCAAGTATTTTCGAAGACATCTCAAATTTCTGCAAATAAAAACCTACAAAATTCACCCTTCTTTGAAACAAAACATCACACACGCATATAATCACTTGTTTCCAACATTTTTCAGCAGAAAAAACCGTTATTTTTAGAAAATTTACCATTCTTCAATACGTAAACAAAACAACCTTTTTTCACTGATTTTTTGGTAATTTGTATTTATGATGTTGGTAACGTGATTGTTAGATTCGTGGTAAGACGTTGCCATTATCTCAAATAAAAATTAGCAGAAAATCAGTGTAAAAACATGTTTTGCTTAAATCTTAAAGAAGGGTGAATTTTTGTGAAAATAACAGTTTTTTCCGCAAAAAAGTGTTGAAAACAAGTATATGTAAGCGTGTGTGATGTTTTGCTTCATAGAAGGGTGCATTTTGTTTGTTTTTAATAGCAGAAATTGGAGATGTTGCCAAATCCCTCGCAAAAAAAAATGGAGATGTCAAATAGTAAATTTTCGAAACAAAATGGGGCCGTATCTCCGAAAATACTTGAGACCTCCACGTTTTGACTTCATATTCGTGATCAGGAGGTCAAAATACGTGAGTTTAACCAAAAAAAATTTTTGAACTCATACAGTGCGATGAACGAAGTTTTACCGAACTTTCTTAAATTATATTATGTAATTCCTTATTTTATTTTATTTGATGTATAAATCCAATCTAAACAATCAATAGCAGCCTTTTGAATCCCTATTATTTTCAATATTTTTACAGTACCATCCCAAACTACCAGGTGACGTTGACAGAAATAGCATCATATGTCAATTGATTATCTTTGATTTCGATTCTCTGAAGCGTGAAAGAATATACCGTTTGCGATATCGGTAATAGTTAAGTAAGATATCGTGAAACAACAATCAATTCTGCCACTTGCTACAGCTTAAGAGGTTTATGATCATATTGTTCAGTCCTCATTTCACCAACATTGTATTTTAATCGAAACCATATTTTCCTCGCATGATGAAAAACCCCGACAGTCAGACAGAGCGAATGAAAGAGAGAGATGTCGAGAGCGCAAAATTTAAAGGTCCAGTCATATATATGCGGAGGCGCTAAAATATTGATAGAGCTTTGTTTACATCGTTGTCATCATTTTTTTTGGTTAGGTTACAAATGTTTTCATTTTACATGATTCACGAGCCAGTATTTCGGATGGGTTTATTTTCTTACAATGTATAAAATATTTTCCATACACCATAATTCGAATGGAAAAGTAATGAAGTTTTGAGGATTATTACAGCACAGATTAAACAACCTGTGATCATAGGTATATATCTTCATTATCTGTGTATATAAAGATTGAAAATCATCTTCAAATAAATTGGTGAATATCAAATTATATTGTTTTTCAAAGGACGAAAAACTGTGAGTACTTACATTGAGTGATATTATAGACTTCAATCAAACTTTTCCATTTGATGATAATATCACTATTTTTGCTATACCAAGTCTGATCATTTATTAGATAATTTAATCGTGTTTTATTTTTCCTGATGGAAAAATAGAATGGACTAAATTCGAAATATTTGAATTTCATCGTAACATTCATTCAGAATCCATCTTATTCCTGATAGAAACTAATTTCTGATGTGAACTTGTTCATGATATATCACTCAGAAGTTACCTTTTATTATATTGGTGTTGATAATGCTTAACTAAAATGGCAACATTGCACATCAGTAGTTCCAGCGGTGACAACGATCATCCGGCAACTGCGATGCGCAAAATTTAGAAGTCAATGAAAACGGATTTCGGTACATCAAACAAAATGGGCGGAGTGTCTCATCTGTAAGGTTTTAATGTCCGACTGACAGAGAAATCCCCCGACAACCGGCAACGCCGCCCGTTCTGTTCACCTCTCTGGGGCGACAGCCGCGCCTGCCGCAGGAAGGGGGGGGGGTGATAAAATGAGAAAAGGGGTCAGGTTTAGAGCAGGTCAAGGTGGCAGGGTGTGTGTGTGCGGGCAAGGCAGGGGTGGATGAAGGTCGGTCGTTCGTACTGCGGCTGGTGGTCGACTGCGCAGATCGATATGGAGGGGTGGGGGGAAAGGCGCGTGGGGATGAAAGCTGCCGTTGGGCGGGAAAGGGGAAATTCGACTCTGAGAATTGGTTTATGATCGAAGATGGGGAGTTTGTGGCTTTTTCATTTGCTTAGTCGAGCAGATAAAAATAAAATTTTCGTGGGATTGAATTGAATTTAATGATATTTTTCATATTACTGCGAAAAGTCACTAAATGACATTTATTGAATTTAGAGATAATTCAATTTGAAGTTGTACTTTTATTTATAGAATCAGTCAATTTTTTTCACACAAGCAATGTTTCTACGTTCTGTTCAGGGGCGGAGCATTTTGATTCGTCTAACTCTAATGGGTGCAAAAGTAGAGGGCTCAAGACAAGTTGACAAAAAATGCGTCGCAGTCAAAAATTTTTCATGGTTCTAGGTCAAGTACTATTAAATTTGATGATGGATATAGGAGTAACATTCATGTTGCATTATGTGTAAAACACCTCGACCAAAATATAGTCTTTTCTGACTAATCGGGTTTTAAATTTGATATTGATACATGTATATAGACGAAGGTGAGAAAAAAATAGAAAACTTATTTTTTTTAGAACTATTGATGTCAATTCATTAATCCGTTCTCTATAACATTGCCACATTGTTGAGTCGTTTTTGTAATATGCAAAGCCAGCATGACTTGGAAAATATCAATAAATTAAAAAAATACATTTGACATATCATTCAATTCATAATAAAATCACAGTTTGAATGACTGGTATACAACGAGTAGAAGAATACTACTTTTCCGGCTAATGCCTCACAGGAAATTGAATTATATCTACTTGCAGTATATGGAACAATTCACAGAGTGTATACAGAATGCAAAACAAGAAAAAAAATTGAGTGTTTAGATTACAGTTGCACACTAAAAAAAGAAAGAAAAAAATGGAGTGTTTTCTATGACAGTTGCACGCCAATAATAGATACATATTAACTCCCATCAATCCCGATGGATGTCCCTATCATCGATTGCTCTCTGATCAAATGTGCGGTATACGCAACATGATTGTCTACTTGTCCAGCAATATGCAATTTTAACAAGTGCTAAAAACGCCCGTTTCTATTTTGATTTCCTTGCACATTTCTGTTTCGGCCTATGGGTGCATCGCACCCACACCCATTGCCTACATGGGTGCATTGGCCCCAATGCCCACATGCACTCGCCGCCCCTGGTTCTGCTGAATATTTTCACTATTAGTTTCAACACAAAAATGATCACTCTGTTTTCTAGAAATAATAATAAAAATAAAAGTCAGGTAGTGACTTTTGACAACAAAATATCTAAGCCAAATGAAACTAGTTATTTATTAAAAGAAAAATGGAAAAGCCATGAATTGGACAAACATTTTTGAAAGAGGAAATAGCCTATCCAATTAAACTATCAAACATAGTTTGAAATGAATGTCTGGTAGACTACGAGCAGAAAACAACTACATTCCTGGTAAATACCACGCAGAACATTGAATTATATCTGATATATAATTCAATTCAAGATCAGAATGTAAGAGTCGATTTATAAAAGGAATATATATCTTTGTATGACAAATCGCAGAAGAACCACTGAACTCTATACACGCTATTTGATGGTCGTGCATAAAAGTATCAAAATCCTTGAAGAAAAATATAGTCTAATGACAGTGAAAGAAAGCAACAAATTAATGAAAAAGCGCTATTCATAAATCCGTCTTAACTGCACGTGAACGCAAAGAACTTCTCGATTTTTATTTAGTTGGTGATTTTTAACAAATACATATAATAATTGACTTCTAAAACTGAAAGATCCACTAAAACTATATTGTAAAATGCAGTTAGTTAATGTTTCGATAAAATGTCATTTAGTGACTTTTCCCAGTAATATGACGTATATATACCCGCAGCTGGTGCAATAATTGAGTTTTCTTTGATATCGATGATTTTTACAAAAAAAAATTCTTGCACTTTTCACAGTAAAGCCGACACTTCTTTCGTGGGCAAACATGTAATGGCAGCTTCCAAATGACAGTTTTGGGTTTGGCGTGATAGGTACGTTTTTTTTTTCAATTGTAAATGAACCACTAGAATGTTATGAGTTCACTATAGTATTATTGATGGCTATGATAAAGGCACAATGCATTTGAAAAATAGTTCTTTGAAATACACTAAATTTTGTGGTGCGTGTACCCCCTCAGTAGCACATAAGTAGAACTTTGTAAAAACAAGATGGGAGATCTCATTGTCAACAATTCACATATGAACATCATCTTCAAGCAGAAAACGAAACATCTATAATGTTTATTGGTCAATTGTCATGTCGATGAGTTTTATCATTTATCACTTATTTACTTCATTTTGTAATCTTTCGCATTTTATTTGTATAAACAACAAGTTATTTCGTTTCAATTACGATGATTTTTTTGTGCGTATGTCTATATTTGGCTCAACTTATATACCATTTCTTCTATATGAAGCTTTACAAATTAGACACCTCTGATAAGAAACACCGATTTCTTAAGGAGTTAAAAAACATGTAATGTGGTCGATTTTTGTAAGAAATCAAATGTCAAAAATTCCCAACCGTTGAATGTTGTGCATTTTCAATTCACCCCAATAACTTATTTATTCATTATTAGTTTTTTGCTTCTGTGTTTTGTAAGAACTGCTGTTGAAGATATGACAAACTTCTTCTCATCATGGACCACCCAGATGTAAAAATTGAACATTTTTGTCTCATCGTGTTTCATTTATTGCCACGGATATTATTGAAAAAAGTTCATTCAATTCATTAGTGTATGTTTAGTCATCAGAAAAAACGTGATAAGAATTCTTCAAAAATCACCCTGTGTAACATGAGTATGATGGTTCTTACTGAATTGAAAGATATTGATTCAATTATGGGTTGATCGGTTTACTTTGGAAATGTCATGGAAAATAGTCGTTGTTTTCAAATAGAATAAACAACTGTTCAAAGACTTGGTGTAATTTGAGAACAAGAGATGTAGTGAATAATTCGGTTATTTATAGATGTTTACTGTTCATCTGACTTTGATTAAGAATATAGTGTAGGATATATCATTAGAATTCATGAAGTCAAGCTGTTTTCTTGTGTAAGAATAGTAGAATACATCTATATAGATATGTCTTGATTATTGCAAAATCTTTGACTGCTCATAACGTCCTAACGACGTTGTAAAGAAACTCACAGTCTTGCAAAAACAATTCAGTACCCACTTTCCCTGAAGGCGTTTCTCATACCACATTCATATTTATTAGAGTTTCTGTCTCTTTTTGGATTAGGAGAATTCGTAACTGATTTCATTGTGTCTATGAGACAAAACCTCTGAAATCACTTTGATGAAAATAAGGGAATGAATAATGGAATAAGTACTGAAGATATAACGACTAGAATTCGAAGATTAAAGCTGAAACAAAACAAGTATATCATATTCCCTTGAGAGATATCAATGGGAGTCAGAGTTAAGGAAACTGTCAACGACAAATTAGCATAATTCATAAAATAACCCCAATAAATGAACTTGCATATCTATATTTTTCTACAATTTCTATTCAGATCATCGTCACAAGGATTTGTAGCAAGAATTCACGATCTACGATAAGGTAAATACCTACACCATACAAAAAATACCTTGAATAATGAATTATGTATACATCAATCATTATCAATAAAAATATGTGGCGAGAAATGTTTTATGTTCCTAATTCAACTGGTCTATGCTCTTCAATTAAAATTTTCGAACCTGATGAAATCAGAACACGAAAAATATTGTATTTTAAACTACTAGTTGATGAAGCAAACGTTACATTTCATTCGTTAAACGATTCTCACAGTCTGAGCATAGAGTCGTATAAATATGTTATACCTAAATTAAAGAACGTTTACTCTGTACGATACGAAAGCTCTACCCGTGAATTTTACTGACGACGTCTAATAGACCATATTAGTTAGGTTAGAATCACTCTCTTGGCAGGAGATCATTATCATTTCTTAAACACGGGAGTCTTATGGAGGTTCAACTTTGAGATGAAACTGCGGTTTATAAAAGTGAATGTTAGCATTGAGACATCAAATATTGGGTGCTTTCATCATTAGTGCGTATTTTGATGTCCATTCCACACCAAAATCTGCTTCAACTTATCTTTAAATTGAAATTGAAACCAGTGTTGCTCTAAAAGTTTCAGTAGGTCGTATACAGCGTGTCTCACTTTAAATTGCCCCCCTTCTATATCTCAGTTATTAGTCATGCGATTCCAACCAAATTCGATGTGGTATGAATAATTATCAATATGATCAGTTTTACAGAGATGAACATTATTTTGGACAGTGTCGTGGGTTTTTATTGATATAAAATGGGGTCGACTTATCATAAAATCATATGCACATTTAAGGAAGCGTTGGAGGGCGGTTATGTTGAAGGTACTCCGACCACATTTGATGATCGTTCTTCTGAAAATTCCGTCAAAACGAGTATTTACGCTCGCAAAAATGCAGTTTCAATGTGTCCGTTTTTCAAAACCCTCTATAGAAAGTATAGGTGAAAATTTACATATGGGGGTTTCAAACCATGAGGAACAATAATATGTGGTTAGATTTTCTGTAAAAAAATGATTTTTTTATCAATAAAAACGCACCTGACTTTCCATAATAATGTTCATCTCTGTAAAACTGATCATATTGATGGTTATTCATACCACACCGAATTTACCTCGAATCGAATGACTAATAACTGAGATATAGAGGAGGGGCCTTTTAAAGTGAGACACGCTGTAGATGATTTTCACCGTGCGATGTCCGATTGAGGTATAATAATATTGTTGACCTGTTATGATAAATATTAAAATATTATTCATGATTGTGATGATTATGTTTAGTTAATACGAATCAATAGTGCATTCGAGAGTAACTAAGCTCTCAGTTTGAAATAAATACTCTTAGGATGAGAGGGGAAAACAGTATTCCATCAGGACATTTGGAAATATGTAATTTTGATCCTAGATTACGAATCATCAAAGTGAAGGCCAGCATAAATAATGAAATAATTTATGGTGTTTTGTGTTCCATTAGTATTCAATTTTCTATACTTTCAGACCAATCTATATTATTTTTTGTGATCTCATGTATGTTCATAATTTTGCCTTCATTTATCAACAATGAAATGAAGTTAGGCAAACTCATCGAATTTGTCCACAATTATTTTCAAAATATACAACTTCACTGTAAACTTTTGATCATAACATGTTAAGAAAGTTTCATGGAATCTATTTCAACAGAAGGTAATAACTAATAAATTTGCCAAAGCCTATGAAAACAGGCTGAAATACGGGAAAATTTCCGATTTTAAGTTTTTTGTCCACGTGAAAAATTCATCGATTACATATTTTTATTTTTCTCGAGCGATCAAAAATTCCCGAAGTACTTCCTATAAGATAATTTAAACCCTAGCATTTTCGCGCCTGTACACAGTTGCCGGAAGTATTAAGTAGTCGGACATTCAGCATTGATATCTTGGTATTGCTATAATATCTAATTGTAGGAACTGAATCGTATTTTGAGATCTTTTGCCGATGCCCAATGAAATGTTAATTATATAGACGAGACATAAATACTGAAATGGAGTTTTTTTGATTATGAAATTATGGCTAGGTACAAAATAAGTTGATTATGTAACTCAAATTATTATAATGTTCTAATGAATATTTCAATTCATCCAAGAAATCAGTTACTTCAATCTGGCAAAATTGCAAGCAACAGCTTTCTACTTCTTTTATTTTCGGTCCGTAGACTCAACCGAAGTTTTCCAGAATAGTACATTGTTTTATTAGGACCAAAAGTGACACTTTGTGTGACAAGCGAGCTCCAAACATTTTTAAGTCAGAGACACTTTTGATCTGAATAAAACATGCTATTTTTTCTGCAACCATCAGAGAAGAGAATCAGAGAATTTGCGTGACATTATCTAGTATGGTTTTTCCTGGTGTCTATATCTAACCAGACCTGGGAAAAATATCTATATATCGAAATTTTTTTCGAAAAATTACGAGTATGAATGAGAAATGATGAATATTGTGGATGTTATAAGAACAATCATGGCTGCTGGTATCATCAAACCAGGCATTCTACGAGATTAGCCTTCTTCTAGAAAATATGCAACTTGAGTCTGGTTGCATCAAACTCTACTTAGATAATCAGATCCCCATTTCAAAAACTGTAACTAAAGCTTCATAGATAATGTCAACCTGTCTTCGCCTTGCACCTCTAGCTTCTTTGGATGATATAGCGGCTCTAGAGCAGAAGTGTACATGGAGTGTACTTTCATCCGCAAAGCTGTAGACAGGACACCTCTATCAAGTCATTGATGTGAAGTATAAACAAAGTTGCTGCCAAAACTGATCCTTGTGGAACACCGGCGTTGTTACATCATCCATCGTAAAACAAAATTCCGAGTTTGAAGTCAAAAATTCCGTGTTTAAAGTCGAAATTTCCGAGCTGGAACTCGAAAAAAATAATTCCCAGTTCAAAATTAGAAATTTCGAGTTCAAAGTCGGAAAAACCGAGATTGAAGTCGGAAAAAAATAATTCCGAGTTCAAAGTTGGAAATTCCGAGTTTAAAGTCGGAAATTCCGAGTTGGAACTCGAACAAAAATAATTCCGAGTTCAAAATCGGAAATTCCGAGTTCAAAGTCGGAAATTCCGAGATTGAAGTCGGAAAAAAATAATTCCGAGTTCAAAGTCGGAAATTCCGAGTTTAATGTCGGAAATTCCGAGTTTGAAGTCGGAAAAAATAATTCCGAGTTTGAAGTCGGAAAAAAATAATTCCGAGTTCGAAGTCGGAAAAAAATAATCCCGAGTTTGAAGTCGGAAAAAAATAATTCCGAGTTCAAAGTCGAAATTTCTGAGTTTTAAGTCGGAAAAAATAATTCCGAGTCGAAACAAAATAATTCCGAGTTCAAAGTCGGAAATTCCGTGTTCAAAGTCGGGAATTTCGGGTTTAAAGTCGGAAAAAATATAAAAAAATCTCGGTGGCCCTTATACGCTTTCGTTAACTTTCGAGTCGGTTGCAGAAAAACAAATATCCCCAAATTTCAGCAAATCTAGGTATAAAAATCCGCCATAAAAATTGTAAATCGCTGTATTTATTTTAAAAATCAAAACGATTTTTCTAGACAGCAGAAATATATGATACTTATTCAAACAATAATTTCATGATAATGATTTTCCCTTCTTAGGAAACTTCCTCATCACCACCTAGTCTCACTAATGTGATCTATTAGCATATATCAAAAATCTCTGTGTTTACTTTACACCTATCATCTTCGGAAATAGCCCACCAAAATATCTTCTGCGGATTATCCAAAAACTGAAATAACCGTATATTTGAACCGCCCGCGACAGATACGACTGACTCGGTCGGAGTTGTCAGTATTTATTCAGCATTTTTTCTCGATTACTCTGAATGAAAGACGAGTCGTTTTCTGAACTGCTCGGGCTATTTCCAGCAATGTTGAATGTAAACAGTGCCGTGAGTTTTATGAACTGCTGAAGTGGATCTCTGAAGGGTTCATTGGACACGGAAGGCAGTGACATTGAAAACCACAGATAAAGGCGGTTTTATCGAACTGACGATAAAACAAGTATGCATGGTTTATATCAATTTTGGTAATGTCGCAGTCACCCTTGACATATTATCGTCGCCTGAGAATTAGATTGGTCTATCTCCACTTTTCTTAAAAATTGAGTTGTATACATCGACGTTAGAATTAGAATAGTCATTATCCATCTCAAATTATACGAAATTCTCTTCAATGAAATGACAATTTCTATAATTTTGCTCAATATTCGTTACATCAAAAAAATATAACGATATTATAAAGGGCTATATCACGCATCGCGCTCCCAGATGTGTGTCAGTGCAGCCTTTTAATAAGCAGAAGTAATGTTTATTTGCAAGTATAGTGACATCGAGAGAAGAAATGTGATAATAGTAGCATTTTTAGGAAACGGGAAGTCATGGAAGGAAGAATCTGGATTTATCAAAAAGAATCAAAAAGAGAAAAGAAATATATCGGATGAAAACAAAAGTGTGACAGGAAGAGTTACGATCAACTCGAAGAAGAAAAATTACAAAGGGGAAAATAAAACTAGAATATATTTGAGAGCGGATATTATAGGTCTGTTCGCTGTTTATGCATGAAATTTATATTGTACTCTACATTTTCTTACACTCACTGGTCGTTGTCGGTGAGTGTAGTGAAGTGGAGTGTAATTAGTTCAACATCTGTTCGGTGCTTTCATTCTGTTTTCTGCTAATCCTAGGATTTTGATTTGAAGGTTATGCTTATAATTATTTTGTATTTATTTATGGCTTGTGAATCTCTTTTGAATGCATCAAAAATGCACAGTGATGATGAAATCATCTTTGCGAATTCGGACGATGAATTGTTGACAAGTTCATCTGACGGGCATTGATGTCAATTCTTTTGATGCTTTCGTAAATGGGGGCAGAATATTCCCGGGTAACAAATATAAGCATTACGTACTTTGTCGAAGAAGTTGTTTTTTTTCAAAATATATCATCTAACCCCATATTTTCCAATATCCCTTTGCACTACACGTATCACACCTCCTCTGAATCGATTGTAACAACTGGTTTTTTCGTGCTACAACATTTTAACAACGAACATGGTGTAAGTGTACACGGGAAATCACCGAACGGTATCAATCTACTATTCTGTACAATAGTGTAGTTAATGGAGAAACAGCGAACAGACCATAGAAAACCGGAAATGACAGTTACAATCGTGACTAAAGTAAAGGTAAATGTCACAAGAGCAAGAAAAACGATAACATCGAAAAATATGGATAAATAGTCAAAGAATAATCATTTGAGAGAATATCGTTTACATAATTTATTTTCTGTAGTTTTTATATCGATAACTTAATAATTCGTTTCTTATCTGTTCGCTATGTTCGCCAGTCTGTCATTATATTCTTTAAAACTACCGTGCAATAAAAAAATACTAGTTAAGTTTGAATAGTGAAATTTTGGTTGAATCATTTCAAATATTATGGATAAGCTGAACACTATGTACCTAACTTTTACCTCGACTTTCACATAATAAAGGACGTCTTTGTTTCGATTTATATATTGATATAGACCATAATAAACCGAATACGTTATAGTCCCATTCGATTTTAGTTATGAGAATTAGATTGAGCTACATCCAGAATATATGGTGTATATACCCAAATAAATGCTGAATTTGGTAAAATCAGATTTTTGGTCTATATCCAAAACCATTTTAATGAATTATAAAGAAACCACTCGTATAGTATCTACACGAAAATTGTAAGAAATATTCATATTTTATTAGGCATTTTAATGGTGTGAATTTCCTGCGCTCATCTGTTCGATCTTAGAACCTTAGAACCTTTGCCAATAGGTGGCACTGACGTCCTATATTAGATACAGTGACTCTATGCAAGACAGTGGCAACAATAGGGCTATAAGCTCCGCCCACCCCGCCATTAGGAGGCAAATAAGTGCGCCAAGATTTGAATTACTTGCCTCCTCAGTGGCTTGAATGAAGATATTGAACTAACTATAGGCTTCGGTTTTGAAACTGAAACGAAATATGCATGATTAAACATGCCCATATGCACAAACCAAATGTTAGGTTATTTTTATAGACGAATTTATGTATACAGTATGGTGGAAATGTATGGAATAAATTCATTATCTCTAACGTATATGAATTTTAAGGAAAATCCTTAAACAGGTCGATTTTTATTTTAAAATTGACATCTCTTGATATACATACGGAGTATGTGACGTCATCCACGTAGTTGTGGTGACGTCATCGATTATTTTTTTAAATTGGAACATACCCCGTCCATTTTTTTTTCGGAAGGAATATTCATCTATCTGACCGTATACTAATATTAGGAGAAAAAAGTGATACAGGGTGAGAAAAAATTATTAATTATTTTATATTAACAACGGAAATCGTTACAATAAATAATCAAATTCGTGACCTTCTGCAAGAATACAATGTAATAGACAAAAAACAAATCATTCTCGAACTTTGCTATCGTTTCTGAATATATTTGTGAAATATTCACCCGTATTCGTTCTTTCTAATTATCTGATCTTTCCGGCTTCTTACATAAACTTTGCTTCTCAGATAACCTCAGAGGAAAAAATCGGGAGGAGTTGAATCAGGAGATCTAGTTGGCCATTCGATGTACCCTCTCCGACCTATTTAGGTAATTGTGTACATTGATAGCATAATGAGGTTGTAAATATAAAATATTTTTCCCACCCTGTATCACTTCATTTTCCTAATATTAGTATATGGTCAGATAGACAACGGATATACCTTCCAGAAAAAAAATCAAACAGGGTGTCTTCCTATTTAAAAAATAATCGATGACGTTACCACAACTACGCGGATGACGTCACAAACTTCGTATGTATATCAAGAGATGTCAATTTGAAAATAAAAATCGACCTGTCTCAAGATTTCCCTAAAAGTTTATATGCGTTAGAGATAATGAATTTATTTCATACATTTCCACCATACTGTATAAGTACATGCCACTCAAATTTTTGGAGAAATCACTGCTATTTGTTATTATACGTGTTATATTGTAATGACACTGCCAAATTTTTGGAAAATAAACTGCACAAGAAGAATTAGTCACTAAACACCATATAAACCATAACCATATGAAAACAAACAGATCATTTGCCTACTAATGGCGTCGCCAATCAAAACGCTGACGACTATTGTCGCCACTGTCTTGTATAGAGTCACTGTAGTATAGAGTAATTGTAATATTAGATGATGTTGTTATAGATCAATATCAATTGGCCTAGGCCCTAGTGCCACTGAACAGTTCGTCATCATCCGAATTGTCCCTAGATTATTCTGAGTCCAGTTCATCATCATATGAATTATATTTCAATAGGTAATCCAACCTAGTAATAAACACTGAAGGTGGTAAAGAAAAGCACCGATATCGCATGAACACACTCATAATAAGGTGTTCGTTTACACCAGAAAAGTATTTGCATGTACCTACTCAGTGTTCAAACGCACCGAAGAGAATTTCGTGGAGGTAGGATTCACCATCAAGAAAATCACAGAATGTGCATCACACCACTGCGGTGTCAAATCGAACTTTCGGAAATGCATAAAGGACACCACCAAAGTGTTCATTCTGCCTAACACTAGTGTTACTGACAAATGGGTTTGATTATTAAAAACACCACCTATGGAAAAGGTCACATAACACCTACAGTGGTGAATAATATGCCGGTGTTTACTGGACACTAAAACAATCAGGACCTCAGGGGACACCAGACGGTGTTAGCAGGTGTGAGCTGGTGTAATTTTTTTCACTGTGTAGTTGCAGCTACTGCGAGATCTTCGCTGAAACATTTGCTTTGCGAATCACACATAAAAACAAATTCTCAAATGAAAACGATATATTCGTTCAACGTCCAATTCTTGTTTTGAAAAAGCGCATTCTTCTTCTGAAATAATTTATTTGAAATGAATTTATTGAATATGTCAATTGTAGAAAATTATTTCACTGGAATATTCATTTGGTATAACAAAATGTTCTCAATTCAAGAAATTCAAAGTATCCAGAAAAAATAATTAAGTTCTTGAAAAATATATCACGGAATGTCTTCTTTCAAAATAACATTCGACATTTAATCTCCGAATGAGTAAATCTCTGAGAAAGTTTCTTTGGATTGACCATAACATTTTCTTGAATATAATTGCGATCCCTTCGAGCCGAGAATGTTGCCAAACGGTGTGAGTGTGTTGTTTCGGTGCTCTTGTCGTGCATCCATCATTGTTCAACCAGTTCAACCTATTTTATTGGCATAGAAATATTGGCTTGCCATGAAAGAAAAACTAATGTCTTAGGAGATATCTGAGGATATAATTACCACTTTTAGGGGTAAGTTACATGCCTATATCTTATCGACGTTCATTCTTGGGTAGGTATTATTGTGAATCCAATCAATTAACGTAGCTATATCATCTCGAAAACTGATAATTCGTGAAAAACTTGAATAACCAGGATCGGCATAGTGAGTGAAAATTGGAAAAGTGCTTCTTGAGCTTGTAGACATCTTAAGTATTTTGATACTGCATATTTTACCTAACATATTTTTACATTTTTTTACCTAATTTCGATCCAAGGAAAATGAATTCAGTAGTAAGAATGTGGACCCAGATTTGAAAAAAAATAATAACCATACCTCGAACCATACATTGTGCTGAGTCAGATTATCTCTCACATTGTACCTACATGGAGTTGTGAATGATATATTTTATATTTTTCAGTAGTTTGAAACCAGAGGAATACAATTTTATTGCGAGGTGAACTGGTGGACAAGTTCAGAAATAATCTCTACGAATAGGGGGAAAGGTTGTCAAGAAGAAGGTCTGCAAGTGATGATATGATTGATGAGAGCCCCAATAAGAGAACGGAAGTTGAGGATGATTCTCATTTCAAGAAATCGATACAATTCCTCTAATTTGATAAAATTCTTGATATAAAACAATCTACAGCTAAAACTGAAAATCTGATTCTTTTTGTTCAAGAAAAATGCGAATCATTGAGAGATTATGATTGTCTTGATTTGAATATATTGTGTTATCAATCTGAAATATTGTATTATTCTCACGAAGAACTCCATTCATTTACGATTCAAGAAATCTATAACATTGGTATGAGTGTATTTAGTTGGAAACATAATAGTCTTGAATTGAGCAGACATTTATTCCAGTATATATAAACAAGCCATACTCTTGAATCAAAGCATATCAAATCAAATCAAGTAATTCTTTATATGTGTGAATGCCCAGCGTTCTTCTGCAAGAGGCTCAAGTTCCTGGAAGGGGCCCTCCGACATCTAGCTCCCAGAAAACTGATACATTTTATACGAATTCTCGGAATCCCAGGCCTCGAATAGAATGCACAGAAGATCTAATAGATCAAGATGCTTGTCATCAGGCTGTATATAGCCTTGACGACCCTCCCTACAATCGAATCTAATCCTGATGTGCTAAACCGATAGGTAATTAAAATGAACAGAAAAAAGCAATTATCGAATACACGATGTGGAGGTCTTTGGTTATAATTTCAATTATTAATGAACGTTTCCATTTATGACCGTTTGGTCATAAATATGTCGTCAAATTCTCTATAACGGCGTAACTGCTATTGAGAAATTCATATTATTGTGATACTTATAAAGCAATACAAATCTTGAATTCAAGGGTGGTGTTATACTGGATGTCCTAACCATCGAATAATTTCAAGAAAATAATAGATGAGTAACCATTTTTTTCTAAAACCGTTTCGCAAACTGAATATCTCACAACTGCAAGTTACCAATCGTCATTTCGATAAACTAAGTTGGAATCAGCAAGTCCGAGGAGGTTATCAGGAAAGAATATCCACAATTTTATCTGGATGAGAAGTGTATAAATGTACCTATTAAGAAAGCTTCTGAATTTGTTGATTTTTCCATTGATAGCAAAAGTATTGGCGATGCATCACATCTATTACTCTCGTTTATGGGACATTCCAATATTTGTTAAGGAATATACAATTTCAAACGAATGTTGAATTATTTTCAGATTTTTAATCGTTGGGCTCTCTCTTTCATACCCAATAATGCAGCAAGGATACTGTTGATTTCCTTTTTTATACGCATCATAATAAATATTGGTCCTTAAGTAATTGTACATGGAAGTGTGGTAGATTCTTTCGCGAAGAAGGTGGTATTATGGAACCCAGGTTTTTTTCTTCTGGAGACCAAAATGTTTTAGGAATATCTTCAATTCCTTGCATCACTAGGTTCTATATATATATTTAGTAAGTGTCTATTTGAACGAATTCAGAATGATGCCAATATTTTTCTAGTTACATTCAATGCGTTGGAGGGCGCATCAACATAGAATATCTATAATGTTTATAAAAAAATTATAAAAATTGCATTATGAATTATAGAAAATGGTACATCAGACACTGAATCCACGGTTTTATGTTACTATCACCGTAGGTGTTCCATATTATATATAGATCACTTTTGTGTTGACAGAAATTTACGCTACTGCGAGAACTTCGCTGAAACTGCAGAACATTTGCTTGGCGAATGTCCAGCACTCTTCTGCAAGAGGCTCAAGTTCCTGGAAGGGGCCTTTTTAGAGCCCTCCGATATCAGGAACCTAGCTCCCAGGAGACTGATAAACTTTGCACGAAGTTCGGAATCCCGGGCCTCGAATAGATTAAGGGTTATGCACAAAAGATCTTATAGGTCGAGGTGCTTGAGAGGCTGCACAGCCTTAACGACACCCCTACAATCTACAATCTACAAATCTATTGACATTTGATAAAAACAGTGGTTCAGAATTGTGAACCACCCTGTATTTGTTTTAATCAAATATGAAGTGATAGTAGATAATGAATAGTTTCGACACAAAAAAGTAAAAAAAATCTCGATATTTCAGATCCTATATATCTGTAATCATTCCCGCTAGACCCCACTAATTATGATTTATCGAAGAAATCAACTCTGCTATTCAGGCAGAATCTAAAAATGTAATAAAATACAAGGGTTCCTATCTAAAATAAAAGCAGTTTAGTCGAAACAGTCTGTATATTGAAGGAGTATATTGTTGGCAATAGAAAATATTGGATTTGTTGAAATAAATATGTTGAAATAAGATAATTGACCTTTCTGATGTTTTCAATTTAGAAATCCAATCAATTGGTTTAGAGGAGAACACAATAAATGAGTTAACTAAGTAACTGAGTAAAACTAAGGTTATGGAATTTCAACAACCATATTCATTGAATGAAAAACAATTTGTTGATGTTATACCTGGATGTGGAATGTTATGGAAATGCAACATTTGTATTGTATTGCAACATAATATGTATTCGTAATAAAAACTCAAGTCATTATTCATTTATTATATTATCATTATAAATGATTATGCTTCAACTTGGACAAGAAATATGGAAATTATGGGTGGAAGCATTTCTGAAATAATCAAGAAATTAAACCAAATCATTCAATTTAGTGGGGAAGGGATATTATAGAGAATAATAAATCATAACAATTTCGTTGTCACAATTTATAATTGTTGATTGTTGACCACATGAATGAGAGTATTGAGATCTACTAGTTCATCACCATATGCAGATTTTGCAGCATCCGTACACTCTGATGTTCAGCACATTACAGACTTTTTTGAATTTCCCTCGAATTGTCACGAATTGTCCACAATTCGAAAAGTTCAATTGTATCAATAGATATTATATAATAGATAAAGTAAACATAAGTGTACAACAGTCAGTATAAAACTGAACAATGTATTTCACTAAACACTTCGAGATACAACTCAATACATACTTATTTAAATCACAACGATATTCCCTTTACAAATCTCAATGTTCACAATACTCGCTTTCTCTCTAAACTGACTCATTCTAAACTAATACTGACTGTCCGCGACACTGCCGCATACTTTATATAAGTACAACACATCATTGTAGCAAAATCTTGAATATTCAATACAGTTCTAAGAAATACCGTTCATTTTCGAGAAACTGCGACGGTTATGAGTCATCCGCTATTGTCCTCTAATTAGTTATGTCGGCGACCGATGTTATCGCGAGGCCATACATCACAAGCTGGACGCGAGCCGCCGATGTTCTCAGAAATGCACAGTCCGTAACTCAGACCAATAAAATACATAGACTGGTCCTTCCTATATCTCTAATGCATTACATTGTTTGAAAGCAAGATCTAACTATCTCTCTTTATATCGGGTGAGAAGAGGAAAGCGGGCGGAAATGTTGATCCTTCTTGTTAATAGTCGTGCGAAATGAAATTCATAGAGACAAATATTCAGACGGATAAAACCACAGAAATATAACATGAATTGATTCTTTGAAATATATTATATTCATCATTGTTCATTTGTATTATATTCTACATGAAGGAAATCTTTGAAATACAATTTCGATTAACTGAAAATATTTATCATCTTGAATAGAATAAATATCCATGCATTATTCCACATTGTTCCATTCCCGAACGTACGACTATAGCACTCAC
This sequence comes from Chrysomela aeneicollis, assembly GCA_029955515.1. Classification (NCBI taxonomy): domain Eukaryota; kingdom Metazoa; phylum Arthropoda; class Insecta; order Coleoptera; family Chrysomelidae; genus Chrysomela; species Chrysomela aeneicollis. The sequence continues at coordinate 1,578,117 of JARUHQ010000022.1, forward strand.
CGATGAAATGACATTATTGACACTTTAATCCGAGAAACCAGCTTTCAACCACGAATGTAACAATCTTTCAAGATTTTAAGTGAAAAGTAATATATTTAATACACGATTAAGTGAACTGATTGATGAAAAACGCACAAATCAACGCTTTGAGAACGAAAATACGAAAACAAATCTGAGAAACTCGTTCAAAACACGAAAACGGCGAGTTGATCCGACGAGGCCCGAACGATTAGATTCTTATCGTGAAAACAAGAAAGTTTGACAGTGGTGTTGGCATCATGAAAAGGATGGAGAATACCAGTCTATCTATGTTTTTATTCGTCTGAGGTCCGTAACAATATATTCAATTTGTCATTAACTCGACATATTTTAATTAATCAAAATGAAATGAATAAATGATACTCCTCTGAGAGTTGAGGTTTCGGAGATTATACAGGGTGGCTCACAAAACAGCAAAACTCAAGTTTTTGTCACTTCAGTAGTTTATATTGTTAAGTTGTTCGTGGGTAAACTAAACGACGATCGAGTTTTCAACTGATAACTAATTTATTTGAATGAACACTTATTACAGACTAATTAACAACAACTATTATTTTGGAGGTTATAACGATCTTCACGTAACACATATTCGTCTTCGTATTCGACTGACTTCTGCCGTTAGCTGGCTCTGTATAAATATTGTGTTTGGGTTGTTCTAGAACCTTCGAGAACTGTCATTCTTCTGCCATTTTTCTCCATCTGATAGCTTCCAGGAGATTCCATCATTTTCTGTTCTAGATCTATATTGAACAATCTAGAATTACAATATTTTAAATTTTCTAGTAGTATCACAGTTTTTTATATTTTGGGGGAGCGAATTATATTCATTTAAACCTTTGTAGAACATTGATTTCATACCCCTATTTGTATGCATTCTGTTAAGAAAAAATTGTTGTGAGATCTTGTTTGATACCCATGTATTTCTCTACTGAAAACAACAAACTGGTTTAGATACTCTGGTAGCAAACCTTTCAATAATTTAAAAATAAAAATCAATGCAAAAGATATAAGTCTTTCATTTACTGATTGCCATTGTAATGTTTCTAACATATCACGAATGGGTGTGCGTCTGTTACATTTCTAAATTATCCTCATTCCTCTATTTTGTAGTTTCTGAAGTGCTGATCGAGCATTATTATCTAATAAGTATAAAACTGTAGCACAATAATCGAACTGTCATTCTTCTGCCATATTTCTCCATCTGATAGCTTCCAGGAGATTCCATCATTTTCTGTTCTAGATCTATATTGAACAATCTAGAATTACAATATTTTAAATTTTCTAGTAGTATCACAGTTTTTTATATTTTGGGGGAGCGAATTATATTCATTTAAACCTTTGTAGAACATTGATTTCATACCCCTATTTGTATGCATTCTGTTAAGAAAAAATTGTTGTGAGATCTTGTTTGATACCCATGTATTTCTCTACTGAAAACAACAAACTGGTTTAGATACTCTGGTAGCAAACCTTTCAATAATTTAAAAATAAAAATCAATGCAAAAGATATAAGTCTTTCATTTACTGATTGCCATTGTAATGTTTCTAACATATCACGAATGGGTGTGCGTCTGTTACATTTCTAAATTATCCTCATTCCTCTATTTTGTAGTTTCTGAAGTGCTGATCGAGCATTATTATCTAATAAGTATAAAACTGTAGCACAATAATCGAACTGTCATTCTTCTGCCATATTTCTCCATCTGATAGCTTCCAGGAGATTCCATCATTTTCTGTTCTAGATCTATATTGAACAATCTAGAATTACAATATTTTAAATTTTCTAGTAGTATCACAGTTTTTTATATTTTGGGGGAGCGAATTATATTCATTTAAACCTTTGTAGAACATTGATTTCATACCCCTATTTGTATGCATTCTGTTAAGAAAAAATTGTTGTGAGATCTTGTTTGATACCCATGTATTTCTCTACTGAAAACAACAAACTGGTTTAGATACTCTGGTAGCAAACCTTTCAATAATTTAAAAATAAAAATCAATGCAAAAGATATAAGTCTTTCATTTACTGATTGCCATTGTAATGTTTCTAACATATCACGAATGGGTGTGCGTCTGTTACATTTCTAAATTATCCTCATTCCTCTATTTTGTAGTTTCTGAAGTGCTGATCGAGCATTATTATCTAATAAGTATAAAACTGTAGCACAATAATCGAACTGTCATTCTTCTGCCATATTTCTCCATCTGATAGCTTCCAGGAGATTCCATCATTTTCTGTTCTAGATCTATATTGAACAATCTAGAATTACCTGGAATGTCCAATACAGGAGGATATTTTGATAACGGCGATACTTCTTCTTGAATTTTATTACAATATTTTGATAAATGCTACATTTCGAAATAATGTTTGAATATACAGGATCTCCCATAAAATTGTGGCATATCAAGGTCTTATTTTTTCTTGAGCATTTTCAGATTCTTCCTGGAAATATGAAGTAATTGATTCATCAAACTTGGGGTCTAGCTGATTTGATAATTTGGTTGAAAAAAAAATGTTTCCTCGCGGAATTGTTTTCCTTTCCGCTTCGTTTATGAAAAAAACTTCAGCGGCGTTTGTGTTTGAATCATTTGGCAAAGTTTTTTAGACAAGACCACGTGATCGGTAAATGCTCATACTGGATGAGACAATGAAGGCTCGTTATAGGAATATTGTAACCAACGCCGTTGACCTTGAATACTTGAAGTTCGGCGCGATGGAAAAGTAATTGCCTATTTAAAAATGTGAATCAAGTTCAACTGTTGATCGTGGCGGGCCAAAATATCTGGTCATTGACCTGCGGCCACCGAAAATGCTATTTTATTCTTAGAATGTGTTGAAATAATAAATAAGTGCCGTTTTCTCTCCTACGCTTCGAATTTGGCGATGTGACATTCAAAATGTTCAACATTTTTGCGACGGGACAAAAGACTTCCACTCCGAAATTATGTTAGTTGCGTTATTTCGATTGAAATACGGCAGAATTTTGTTTATCCGAACCTTCGCCAATGAAAACAATCTCTTGTATTCACATCGAATAACAAATGGTTATAGTGCCTGCGGTGAGAAGTGTGATTTTTAATGAAGAAAAAAACGTTTTATTTGATGAAAAGATTTGTTTGTGTGGAAACCATGATGCCCCACAAAAATTACGACGAATTCAGACACAGAACAAAGTGTGTACACAATTTCATCGGGAATTTTTTTCACAAAATAAAAAAAAACAGCTGGAAATTCAGGCGAATAATATTTTATTGTGTAAATTCATGGAAACTATTGTTTGTCTCCAAATCATAAACAATATTCAAAAGATTTTTGCAAACACTGGAGTATCAGTCATATTTCGATCGGACAATGGTGGTCAATATGCTTCCAGAAAATTCCAAGTGTACCTGAGGAAATGGAATGTTGCATCTTCCCCCTCCATCCCAAACTATCCAAGAATCAAATGGAGTTGCCGGTGTTGAAAAAAAAAACACACAAAATGTTGGAAAGACTCCAGAAAATATTTTATATGGAATACCATGCGATTATTCCAACCCTCTATAAACATTTTTATGTAGAATGGACAAATGCGGTTTCAATGTGTGACTCGTGAGCAAACCAAAAACTGAAATTATCCGAAAAATATAACAAACAATCAGCAGAAGATATAACTTCAATGAGAGCAGACCAGAACGTGTATATTCGAAATCCTTTAAAAATAAAGCGATAATACAGGATTTATTGTTGAAGTTGGGTCGTTTCGACTATCAAAACTGCCAGTCGTCGAGTTTATGTGAGAAACAGAAGATTTTATTTCACGTGTAGTACCAGAAAATTAGAACTAACTTGGAAAGGAGAACTGAAAAATTATAGATGCGGAATGGGGAGAATGAAATGACAGATACCAAACGAGACTTCATTTTGAATGTGTTTATTCATGTTGTTTTTGTCTGTTATAGTTTGATTGAATAAATATCATAAATTAAACATCTTAATTTTATATCCAATCCAATTCCTCCCAAAAATACAACAATTGCCATTTCTTTCATTTATATAACATCGCCCTCAATTCATTGAATACAACGCACGGAAAAGTATTTCGCACCTGCTTACCATCCATCAAAAATTGCATTTATATTCACCAAATATACGTATATGAAAACATGAATTTTAATTACTTGCGTTTACAGAATGCACCGACAGATGTCTGCGAAGATTTGCCCCAATTTCTGCACCTGTAGGCAGGTGCATGCAATACACGTGCGATTTCTTCTTGTATAACCAGACAGAATTGGAGACATTCTGCCAGCTTCTCGGACCAACATGCCACAAAAACTACTGAAGAAAGATATCTATGATTCAACTTTATAGAGGTAGTTCGAAGTGGAAGTTGCTTCATCGTTATCCTGTTCAGATATATTTCGAATTCAAACACATTTCAATTGTTCCTAATGTTTCAACAACAATAAACTGATTTTAATGATGGTAATATAGGTATTTTGTTGAGCCTTTTTCTCTTTCTCTTTCTCTTTCTCTTTCTCTTTCTCTTTCTCTTTCTCTTTCTCTTTCTCTTTCTCTTTCTCTTTCTCTTTCTCTTTCTCTTTCTCTTTCTCTTTCTCTTTCTCTTTCTCTTTCTCTTTCTCTTTCTCTTTCTCTTTCTCTTTCTCTTTCTCTTTCTCTTTCTCTTTCTCTTTCTCTTTCTCTTTCTCTTTCTCTTTCTCTTTCTCTTTCTCTTTATCTTTTCTCTTTCTCTTTCTCTTTCTCTTTCTCTTTCTCTTTCTCTTTCTCTTTCTCTTTCTCTTTCTCTTTCTCTTTCTCTTTCTCTTTCTCTTCCTTTCTCTTTCTCTTTCTCTTTCTCTTTCTCTTTCTCTTTCTCTTTCTCTTTCTCTTTCTCTTTCTCTTTCTCTTTCTCTTTCTCTTTTTTCTCTTTCTCTTTCTCTTTCTCTTTCTCTTTCTCTTCTCTTCTCTTTCTCTTTCTCTTTCTCTTTCTCTTTCTCTTTCTCTTTCTCTTTCTCTTTCTCTTTCTCTTTCTCTTTCTCTTTCTCTTTCTCTTTCTCTTTCTCTTTCTCTTTCTCTTTCTCTTTCTCTTTCTCTTTCTCTTTCTCTTTCTCTTTCTCTTTCTCTTTCTCTTTCTCTTTCTCTTTCCTCTTTCTCTTTCTCTTTCTCTTTCTCTTTCTCTTTCTCTTTCTCTTTCTCTTTCTCTTTCTCTTTCTCTTTCTCTTTCTCTTTCTCTTTCTCTTTCTCGTCTTGTGAGAATAATTTAGTGCTTAAGCCTCATAATACAGAATATATTCGATGGATATATTGAGTATGGTTTGAAATCGTTTTTGAGATACTTTCAATATATCTTTCCAATTATCTTTACAGAACTGATCCTTGTGTATTCAAAATTGTTGGTATATATCTTTCTCCACGACTATTGGATATTACAACAATTACATATGCGAAAAATTGGACAAACGGTCTCTACTCGGATAACTACCCTGCAATGATTAGGGCAAATAAGCCCGAAACCGGTCTGTAGGTTGTTAAGCGTGCCTGTCCCGATGTGAATTTGTCACGTCTTAGGAAGAAAGAAACATTTGCGATCTGCATTCACAGTGTGACTACGAACAGATATAATTCAATCTTCTGCGTTGTATTCATCAGGAAAGTAGCTGTTTTCTGCTCGTAGTCTACCATCAGACATTCATTTACACATATGTAAAATATTGCGACATCGCAACAATGGAAGTGCTTAGTTAACCGACGGCCGTGTAAAAACAGTGAAATAAAATACAAAGTTGACGAGATTGAATGTTAAAGTCTTATTTCTATTATATTTACCGTGAGTTTTGTTAATCGAGGAGTATGATTTCAATAATCGCCGGACATAAATTTGATTCTCACTAACACCTGGCAGTTTTCATAGTCTGCCGCTACGGTTCACCAGCCACCAAATCTATTATGACCCTTTCGAAAAATTATGGTGATAACCTGTGAACAACAATTTAGTTCACCATTATTTAACTTCTGATAACATCGAAATTTTAATAATTATGGCAAAGAACCCAGAACCAGATCCTGATGCAAACTGCATCAGTACATCTAGTGCCAGCGCCAGAAAGAGTCATTATGGTAAACATGTACGAAGTGTGTCTCTCAGACATATAGAACAGGAAAGCTCAGTGATAAGTTTGCAGCAGCTGAGGTAGCTTTTCGGAATTAATCATGTGGAAAGTTATCGCTGAGATGCAGGCTGAAGGCACTGTTGTATCCCAAGGAAGAAGCGAATCCAAAGGGATACTTCTGCAAGCATGGGATGAAGCTGAGTAACAAGCTATTCTTGCAACAGTTCACGCTTTTGTCCATAGAAATGAAATACCAACAATGTGATTATTGTTATTATATATAATACAAGAAATACATGAATTCAACTGAATATTTTATTTTCATTGATAATGCTCAATACCATTTATTAGAAGAAACCAACCAAGCATATCAAACTCAACGTGGAAGAAATAAGATTATGGAATGGGATATCAAATTATAATTTTGTATGGTGGTTTCATCATTTTTTGTGTGTAATATTAAAATTACTATTGATTTACTATTTTGAGGAAAACATTTCCACCTCTACCATTTTCATATTTTGTCCCTTGAAGCATAATCAGTCAAGTAAAATGAATAATGAATTGAGTTTCTATTTAAAATTCCATACTCAACATTACATCAGATGGAATATCCTTGGAATACGTCAACGAATTATTGTTCACTTAAGTGCTTCTTGAAATTCCATAAGAAAATTATTTTTGCAGATTTGTTAATTCACTTAGATATCAATGATTTAAGGCATCTTATATCCTGCAGAATATACCCTTGCTACATAAATATTCAATTATTGATTCATCACTCAACATTTTCATAGTTCTGAAATATTTGAATTTGGCGGGTTTGCTAGTGTAAACCAGGCTACGTCCACCAGTCCCACTACTGTATTCTTAACTGAAATGGACTATAGACATTTTTGTTATAGTCGTGGAGAAAGTATAGTCTTCTACTCGCGTATAACGGCAACTATTCGGTCGTTGAAGAATATGCTATTATTTTGTTGATGGAAATCACTTCATATCTCGAGAGAAGTATGTAACTTCAACTGCGTTTGATTCATTCACCATTATAATAAAGGTCACATTATACCTACGAAGATGAAGAAAATGTATTAGGAGAAAATTATTGTTGTGCTCATTGCCATAGTATTCTGTTTGTAATACGCCACTGAGAACATCTCGTATTTCGTCTGTACGGATTGGAATTTGTATTGTTGGATGTTTTATCAGTGAATACATATGAACTGCGTAGAAAATCAAAACGTTCGTTTGACCTTAGATGGAAATTGTTATATCAGACGAAAATAATCCATACCTTCAAGTGACCTTTATGTATGGATAGCCACGTGTAGTCCGAGATCTCATCTACAGGGCGGAAAAAGTATATTACTATCGTATATTTATATTACTTACACTTTACACTCTAGTTTTCACTTGAGTTGTTTCATTGATTTCACTATCAGGAATATGGGAGACACCCTGTGGTTCAATAACTAACTGTATAATTTTGCTCCAATTTGAATAAAATTAATTCAAGTTCAGATTTTTTTTATTTTTTAGTGCCCAGTCAAAAAGTTATTGAGGGCGAGGAACAATCATTATAATAATTAATAGATTCTGGAATATCAGATATGCAGAGTAGTAGGTAATTATAATTCCGAGCTAGAATCAAAATTTTGATTGAGATCATATGAAATTTGCTTTTGGGAAAATAGTTCCTCAAGTTCTATCAAACTCTGAGTTCATTTTACAGAAGGGTATGTGAGAGTTTCAAAGCTAAACCTAGCAAACCATTATTGCTCAAAAAACGATAACATTGTCTTTTATCTCCATTCTATAGGGTGTATGCTTGATCTATAAGTACCTCACAAGGAAAGATATCTTCACGGTTTTCCTACCAATTTCCAAAATAGTTTTCATATACATATACCAAGGTGTAGAAGACATTTTACTCAGCTGTAACATATCCCGAAATGCTTGAATCGAGGGAAATACGAATAATACGATACGGAAGTAATAAGGAAATAAGGGAACTTAATTATCACTCATATTAAACATAAATGTTCGTTCAAAGGGTAGCGAATGCACTCTGTTCGTCTGTAACAAAAAAAATGAATGATTGATTTCCAACACAAACTTGTTTACATGGACCCACTTTTTTGTAAACTGGAAATAATGTCCATATATCAACTGTTTTCACTAGTGAAATTCCCCTACCTTCATTCTGGTACCTACTCGTTGCTGTTTCATCTCTGATGCGTGTGCCGAAAGGAAGAATGTCGTATTGGACAAAATGTCAATGTGAAGAAAACGCCGAAACAATTCCCTATGCCATTCCTGGTGTTTCCTCTTCTTTTTTCATTTAAAACTTCCATCCTCGAAAATTCATCGCTAATAGTAATTTGTGCCTTCACTGGTAGGTAATAGTACCTACGTTTGGTTAAAAAAACCTCCTAGCCAAAGAAAAATCGGGAATCAGTAATTTAGGTCGACATTGATGTATCTCCTTTATATTCAAAGATTTAATGATAAATGTATTAGGTATAAGACGCTATTTTGTGCAATAATGTGTGAATAGCACATTGTTTTATTTTGCGAACTTGGCTTCGTTCTTCGTTGTCACTTCGCCTCGCAAACACAAAATTCGCTTGTCAAACAAAGTGTCACTTTTGATCCTAATAATACATGCTATTATTTCTGCAACCAAAAGAATTGATATCTATAGTTTATAAAATATAAGTGAAATAACCACCAGTTTTGTTTACAAAAAAATCTAACCTTGCCAATTTGGCTGGAAGACGCCAATTAGACAAAAAAGAAGAAGAGGAAGACCTAACCTTACCTCTCATTTTATATGTCGAGTTTTCTTGTTCATTTGATATATGTTAGGGATAATAATAATTGAAAAAGTCCCCACTATATTCGGGAGGATACTTCTATAACATGCTACCATACAAAATTAAAAAATCTGAGAAAATTAATGAATTCAAGTCCGTTTTGAAATCATTCCTGATAGAAAATTGTTTTTACTCCTTAGATGAATTTATAGACCGATGCTCACAATGTCCCACAAGACTAGTTTAATCCACAAGAATAGTTATGTAATTTTATTATTTAATTACCCATATACTTTGTTGTTCGTGCACATGTACCTTTATGTTTTGATTTGTATCATATTCCACTGCATTTTATTTATATCTATGTTTAATCTACTATTGTATGACTTGTCTCATGTCATGTATATGATTCGAAGAGATGAATAAAAATTTAATCTAATCTAATCTAATGAATTTCATTGGAGTGAGAGTATTGGAGGTTTTTCATTTTATACAAGCTCAACTGAATGGATTTGAGTTAATCTCAGATTCACCTCAAAATGTAATAAGAAGTCAAAAAGAATGTGCTGTCCAATTGCCCCAGAAGCAGAGGCCGTTTAAAGAAACATTACAGAACAGAAGATTTTGTATTTGTAACTTTTGAAGAATCAGGTTCATTATATTTCCAATTCTTGTTCCAATATCAATATCACAAATAGATTGAATATTATATCCAGGGTGCCCGGAATGGGGATCTCAGTTATTCTGAGAGATACGAGGTCGGTTAAATTGGGGCAAAGTTGAGCATTTTCATGCTGAACAATTATGTGGAAGAAAATTGTATGTATCATTTTTAGTTTTTGAATAAATGAAAAAAAAAACTGAAATTGGTAATTCTCGTTTTTATTTTTTCGAGCGAAAACCAACCAAGTACTAGACGTTTTTAACTAGGACGTTCTTAATGCACTTTTTTACAAGGAATCAAAATGTGTCATCGTATTTTCCAAGGCGTTCTTGATGTCAGAGATACAACAGTCGACTTTAGTTTTTCTTTTGGGCGCCATATTGGATTTTATTTTTTTGAAAAGTCTGTCACTTTCTGAATATAATGATGTGACACACGATAAGTTTGAATTTTACATGCTAATCAGAATTGAAAAAAATCGTGTTTAACAAGAGTGCTTTCAAAAAAACGCCAGCAATTTTGTTAATAACTGAATTTTGGTAGTTCAATTGAGGATAAGGAACGTTCACATGTCTGTCAAGCTTACCTTCTTAAAAATTAAGGTTTTAGGTTAGGAACGAACTTGACAGGAAAGCTAGAAGTTTTTTCTCCGCAAAACGAAACAAAATTATTGAATACATAACAAAGTTATAAAAGATGATTGAATACTTCACCATTCTCTTCAGCTCAGCAATTTCATCGATGGGTACAATTTTAAAAAATCTTTCTTCATTTTCCATAAACAATAATCCAGCATTCTTTCTTTTAAGATCTGATTCTTGGAATTGTAGGCACCCATTCAATTGGGCTATTCAGAACTCGGGGTGAAGAGTAAAATTGTGTTTAGAAGTGAATGGTGGTATATTCTAGCATCTTTTATGACTGTTGTTGTTTTGCGAAGAAAACAGTTTTACAACTTCAAATGTCATTCCTAATTCAAAATAGCCTTGGTTTTGATGTAAGTAAGCTTCCAAGTTCAATTGAACAATCAGAATTTAGTTTGTTAAACAAATTTTTTTGCATTGTTTCCAAAGCACGAATTTTTGCCAATTTTGACCAGCATGTAAGATTCGAACATATCGAGTGATACGTCATAGTAATCAGAAAAAAACAGACATTAAAAAAATGTAAAAATCCGGAATGGCGACCATAAAAAAACCAAAGTTGAATATTGTATCTCTGACATCAAGAACGCAATGGAAAATACGAGGACAGATTCAGATTCCTTGTGAAGAAGTGCCTCTAGAAAATTCTAGTTGAAAACTTCTAATTTGTTTCGTTTCTATTGAAAAAATAAAAATAAAAACAAAAAATCTCCGTTTTTTCCAATATTTCAAAAACGTAAAATGATACATCAAATTTTCTTTCACATAATTGTTCAGCATAAAAATGCGCTCGAAAAACGGGCACCCTGTATGTATGTACCTATGCATTTTTGTAGAACCAAATGAATACCTACTATGCTGTTCGTTCTTTCTCAAATAATAATCACAATCATATTATCACAGTGCTACTTGCTAGGTACCTCATTTTTAAATCTTAGGGTTTAAAAATCAACTTTATCTCCTATGCACTAAAAGTGTTGCCTAAAGCAACATACATATCAATCATTTTGTTGTGTTAGTATTAGAAACGTCAACTTCTAGAGCTAATTTCAGAACAAAAATGAAGTTTCAAGTCGGTTGCAGAGTCATTTATTGAACAGTAAAATATTCAAAAGATGCTGTCAGCTCATATGTTCCGAATGAAATGAAATCTTGTATCGAAATAGAGACTATTTCATAATGACTTCATTATAGAATCGAAATATAAAAATGTTGAATGTTGACACTTGCCTTCCAGACTTTTACAGGCTTCTTAAAGTCCTTGAACAACAATGTCTCATATCGTTTTCCGCATTGTGCATTTTTTATCGATGATGGCTTCGTCTATCAGGTTACACATCATCGTTAGTAACAATGCGATTCCGATTCGATACAAAACAAACACATTTTTATGCGATAATTGTTTCGTTCTGACCTTGTTCGTTGACATTTAATGATTTTTTTTCGCAACCTTGAGAATAAAGATGGCTAGTGCGATTGATTTATTAATATATTTTCCATTTTGACTCGAAAACAACTTGGCGAGGTTGACCTTCAACGAAATTTTTATCACAAAACGATGAATATTGGTAGTAATTCGCAGTGGCGTGCGTTCAATAGTGATAATAATGATGAAAATTAGTCGTCATTATTCTATCAAAATTCTGTGAGACCCAAAAGTCCGTTACATTCCCCAAAAAATATTTCGAGTTCAAAAGTTGTAGGGTTTTATTCGATCCCATTAATGAAAGTGTTATTCATACAGAGTGTCTCAAAAAAACGTGTCGAATCATTGATTTTTTTGTTAATGGGATACCCTGTATTATGTTATTTATCATTTTGAATCTACTACTTACTATTCCATCTTTTTAAAAGCTATCTCATATTGCTACTATTGATGGGCACAGTTTTTCACTGTACTGGTGAAACAAACTCAATGAAGAAATCAAAAATGCAATTACATACAGGATCTAGAATTTAAAAAACTAAGTTACTGAGTTGATGCGTTTTTTTGAGACTCTCTACATGGATAATACTTGAACCATCAATGAGACTGAATGTTACCCTACTACTTCTGTGAACAACATTATTTTTGAAAATGTAAAATATATGAGTTACGGAGGAGAGACGGACTTTTGGTCCTCACTGTATGAATGAAAGAACAAAAATCTGCTAGAGCTATTTTACAACTGAACCTTAGAAGAAATGAGGTAAAAACCGTAACAGAAGGCTATAGTGAAACTAAAATCGGTAGGATGATGCAATTAATCGTCACAATTTCACAATCATGTACACATAGTCACATCAGCTAACAGTGTCTGGTGTACCCCAAAGTCCAGTTTCAATTAGCACCGCCATTTTCTTCACCATCTTAGATGTCATGTAATCTTTAGGTACTATAGGTGTTTGAATGAACCAAATCCTGTTGTAAGTAACACTAATGTTAGTACTGAACTCATAATTACATGCACTTTGGTGGTGAAAGAGAAAATTGTCCATCCAATTAAAATATCAAACATAGTTTGAAATGAATGTCTGGTAGACTACGAGCAGAAAACAGATACTTTCCTGATACATACCACGCAGAACATTGAATTATATCTGCTCGTAGTCCATGCAAAGATTCATACAGTAAATGCGGATCGCCAATGTTTCTTTCTTACTAAGGCTTGACAAATCCACATCGGGACAGGCACTCTTAACAACCTACAGACCGATTTCGGGCTTATTGGCCCTCATCAATGAAGGGTAGTTATCCGACTAGAGACCTTGAGATCTCCACTCGAAGCGTTGCCTGTCCCAATGCATTTTCGTCGCGTCTATTTGACCGCAATGAGCCGCGTCCTAAGAGACATTTGAAAGTGGCGACACCATACGGCAGTTCGCCATAACTCGCATACTTACTAGTCTTTGCATAATAGGTTTAGAAAGGGGCCATTATTGGTTTTTTTTTATATTCTTCTCAGAAACGAGGCCACATACGATCAAAAACCAAAAGGTGATAGCTTGATTGGCTGAATCAGAAAACTACTGGGTGCAATTTTTCCATCATGAAAATATTCAAGCATCTCGACTAATTCAATAGTAGTTTTTTGCCGATTCTGCTCCTCTACCCAAGGTCTCACACCCCACGTAGCCTTGGGGCTATGACCTTGGAGTGTCTTTGGGTGAGTGACCTCGATGTGACCTTTGGGATGACTGACCTTGGGGGGATCTAGGGATGAGGGTGGCCTTGAAGGGTTGACCATGGGGGTTGTTTGGCATTGGCAAGAGTGTACACTTAGGGAATCCTGGGTTTGGGATGAGTGTGACCTTGAGTTTCCACATTCCAGAAATGAAGGGGATTGAACTTGAACGTTGTTGTTGCGTGTCCACGCTGGTTCAAGGCCGCATCGGCAGTAGTGGGGGAGTCAATTCTCCTATAAAAACAAAGGCGCGCCCAGCGAATATTGACTCGATTCTTGTGAAATATCTACCTATTTTTCTATAACCAGTTAACAAAGTAGCCTTTGACCCTCTTGAAATCTCAACACAAAGTTCCGAGGAATGTAAGTGACAGCATTTGCCCTATTGAGCGGAAATAATGTCATTGAATGACACAGCATTAGCGCTAGCATCTATCATTTTTGAAAATGGAATATTGACGAAATTCAAAAAATAAGAGATTAGATAATTCCACAAAATATTGACGAGAATTAGGTTAACCAACACTGAATTAATTTCTTGTTATTGGTAATAGACTATCAATTTGTGTTTTCCAAAAATAAGAGATCAAACATAACGAATATTCTCTCAATTATCTCTAGGAATCTCAACTCATATTGTTTAGAAATTTGTTTTGACAGATAATAAATATTATGGTCACGTAAAAGAAACAACGCTATACAACAGGGATTCCCGATCTATTTTGAGCAAGATACCGCTTTTCCAAAATGAAGTGATACCTTAGACCCCAAATTACTTTGAAAATCATATCTTTGGTTTTGTTTTCTTTTAATACTAAATACTTACCAATTCAAAAACTTTGCGATTGGTTGAGCGAGTGAACTTCATTGACATCATTTTTTCATGTAAATTTACTAAAATAAATAGACCTTGAATTCAGTAAATATCAAGTGTATTTATTATTAATACAAATTACGTGAAAACTCTTAAGTAGGTATTTCTTTTAAAATAACATTAAAATCGCAGAGTAAATATAAAAAAATTAGTGTGATTGATGAACCTGGTGAATTATTTTAATAATTTGTAAATAATCTTGATTTTCATAAACTGGTATGTCTTGGTATTATATGGGAAGTTGGATTAATAAACATTATATATCTTGATTATTGTCTTCTATTCCGGTCTCTATGTATACAAAAGCGTTCAATTTCGATGAGTTTTTTTTTGGGTTGTAGGTCTTCCGTAACAGAAACTCTATTATTTGAGAGCCAACGTTTCGAAAGTTTATTCTGTCATCATCAGGGCAATAAGAAAGTTTTCAGTGTATTTTCAAGTTATATCTTCATACTGATTACTTTTCAGAAAACGAATCATAATCTATCATACTGTCACTGTCAATACTGTCATTACTTCTTCTCGTTCGTTTTGGCCTGTTCCTATGAGTTATCTCTAATCAACAAAAAAAAAACTAAAAAAAAACGACAAAAAAACAACACAAATGGTACTTTCACTTTTCCCTACAACTACCCATCTTGTTTATAATATTCAATAGGTAATTAAAATATTCTTCGAAGATAGTGTACAAAAACTTCTCTTCAACATGGAATGATGCAGATATATGATGGCACAGATGATGGTTCACAAGTTTGATTTGATATTGCACAATCAATTTTAATGTAACGGTTTATTACAAGGTTTCATTATCTCCACGAATTTTTTTTTCCCGCAAAACAAAACAGAGATTAAATACAAAACAATATTATAAAATATGCTTGAATATTCCACTATTCACTTCTAGACACAATCTAATTCGTTTTTTTTTAGCTCATCAATATCATCAATACGTACAATTATAAGAAATCTCACTTCATTCCCCATAAATAATAATCCAGTATTCTTTTTTCTAAGATTTCCTAGAATTATTGCATCCATCATTCAAGCTATGTATTCTTAACGCGATGAGGATAGTAGAGTTGTGTTTAGAAGTGAATGGGCATCTTTTTGGAAAAAATTGTCTACTTCAATATGTCGTTCCTTATTCAAAACCTTAGTTTTAAGGTAGATATTAGCTTCCAAATTCAATTGAACTATCAAACTACAGTTTGACAAACAAAATTGTTGGCGTTCCAAAGTACTCATCGCAATATTTTGACCAGCATGTAAGATCATATCTTGTGATACGTCATTGTAATCCAAATTGTAATTCAAAAATGCCAAAAAATTAAAGTTGGATGTTGTATATCTGGCATCAAGAAGGTCTTATAAAAAAAGTTCCTCTCGGTTAAAAACATCAAGACCTCTTCGTTTACGCTTGAAAAAATTAAAAAGAAAATTACAAATTTCCGTAGGACGAGTAATTTTTTCTGTCTGTTTTTGAGTTGAATTGCCTAATGGCAACAAAATTCAAATTATAAATGTCAAGTTCACTTAGATTAAAAAAAGTAATAGTGTAATTCGGTAAGACAATTTAAAGAATATGTAAATCAGTTAATTAGAAAATAGGATGTGAATTAGTTTATTCAATTTAACCGAAAAGTACAATAATTGTTAAAAACACAATTATTAAAAGAAGGTTGATTTTCAGAACTTTCTTGTCTTTTGTTGATAGTTTGCTGCATGATAGTATTTTGAGCGATGGTAGTAACTGTTTCCTGGATGGTATTACGAATGGAACCAATGATTTCTCTATGATGTTCTTCATCTAACTGAAGGTACGGTTTTAATGACGATGAGTTTCTATGTCCCGTTATTTTCACAAGTTTTTGTTCACCTATATACCACTCCTGGTTAATTCAGTCAAAATGGTTCGTAATTTTCACCCACTTGACATCACGTCAAAAATTTATTTGGTCCATTTAGATATTCCATTTATCTTAATAGGAGAATTTTTATACCATCCTTTTGAATTTATTTTTTTCCAGAAAGGATTTGGAGTTAAAAAAACTTTTTCACATGTGATATGGTTTCCCCGTCTTCCCATAATTTGTTCAAACAATCTTACTGGACATACACAATCTTCCTCAATGTTTGCTACCAACCATTTACTGTCGGCCAACTTCTGATTTCCCCCTTGTGATGTCTTCGAAAATACTGGGTTATATTCAACTCTTCCGGTCTCTCTTCCACGGTTGTCTGTCTCGATTTTAAAATAGAATACCTTACATTGCTGCTTCTCCACTTCTCCAAGCCAATTGATAGGCAGCAGCAATGTGATAACATTTTCTTTGGAGGCCTACAAGTTCTTCTTCACTCCAGGACAGTGCCATTTCAAAAATGTCTTGTCTTTTGAGAACATTAGAACTCACCTTCCTTTTTTCTGGTATTGCTTGTGAAATGTTGCGTTTTGTGTCGCTTGCATTTCTCGCTTTCTTTAACTGTATGTAAAAATTCTTTTGTAATCTTTAAAGTACTTTTCTTGTAACATTTTTGCTGAAGTGTTCCAAATCGTCTTGACTGCATTCTCTTCATAATCTTCTCCATTGATTTGAGGTCTAGTGTTCTTACGTTAAGAACTGTATATTATTGGAACCAAGATTACATAGTATCTCCATCCAAGAGTATCATAATGTATATGCCTTAAAACAAGACTGAATATTCTTGGGTGAAAGATATTCCAACGGTTTTTTAATCCAGCAAGAGTAAGATTATCTTGGATTCAGGAATTTCCAGGACATGGAGGGGCCACGACCTTCAAACCGTTCATCAGATCAGTGCGTATCACAGACCAATGCGTATTTAGTTCGAGAAAGGTTCAGTTCAGGTCACAGGTCAGTTTAGATATCAGGTTGTATACGTGAGCGTTGTGTTTTGCTGATTTGTAATGAAGAATATTTTTAAATACTGGAATATTCCTCAGAAAATGATATACAAAGATTCCAAGTGTAATTCAGGTATAGGTATACATAATATATCTCACATTATTCCAGCTAAACAACTTGTTTTCAATCCTTGATTCGTTTTTTGCATTACTTCAGATTGGTGTAGATTCTAAGAGAATATACTTGTGTTTTTTATTGACATGGGCTATGCGCAGATCTGTGCGGATCACTAATATTGTGTTGTATAATAATTTATGTCTTGGATTATTTGGGGAGAACTTAAAATGATTTTATGTTTTCAGGATCAAAATTCAGGAGGGCTATTGTTATTGCCCCATTTTATCTCACCAAGAGGTAGGTTCGCAAAAACATTAGAATGTTCTGTTATCAAGGATCAGGAAGAATTTTAGTACTTTTCACGTTCAGGTGAGAGATAGTGCATGGAAAAGTTGAGTGTTATAAACAACTTCTTTGTTTTTAGGATGTGTTTACGATGAAAAAAAAAGAGCATAAATATAGAAAAAGTAGCATCAAAAGGTTCAACCGAGGGTTCAACCATTTATGCTGCATGTAGTCTTGATGTGTCCAATTCAAAGTGAATACTGTTCAGAATGCTGTATGAAAATAAAGAAAATATTCTCACTCCCATGTGTATTATTTCACCTCCTCACTACTCTGGTAGGAAAAGGAATCGAAATCAAACACTCAATTCGTACAACTACTAACGCATGCACAATCAGAACCAGACTCCCCATTCTTATCGGCAATTGCCAGTCTACTTTATTCATTACTCATCGCCTTCGTAACATGTAATACAGGGTAGCTAAACAAACACAATAATCAATACACTACATCTTTCCCTTCTTTTACTAGAATTTCAACAATACAATAATTTTGGAAACAAATGAACTTGATAAGTTAAATGCAATTAAAGACTGTTAATAGAACTAATATAATAATAACAATAGCAGACAATAACAATATCATTTATAATAATTGAAATAATATCCTATATCACTATCCCTAATAATAATTCCTATATTCCCCTACATCCGAGCCTACATCACTTTCCATTCCCCTTCTACTTTTTTCAGGTGTACTACATTCCGTCTAAATTCTTGACCAGTTTCGTTGTCTCTTACAAGAGTATCTCCCTTGTTTTGGTCAATCACCGTGAGTTCCTTCGGGTTATAAGTACTCGTCAGTTTATTTTCTTTTATCAAATTTTTTCCGTAAACCATATCTCCAGGCTCTAAATCATTCTCCAGAGCTTTCCTTTTCCTATCACTATATTCTTTTCCTTTCTCTTTTTCTAAGGAATCCCGATCTGTGACTTCCTCGTACAGAGGTTCCTCGAGTGTATCGATGTTGGTCAATTTATCCCGAAACTGTCTACCAAAAAATAGTTCTCCAGGTGTTTTCCCAGTCACCGAGTGAGGTGTACTATTGTACATAACAATATAATCCAATAGGTCTTTCCTCCAATCATTCTTCAAAACATGGCTTATTTTCAATCTTTTCAGGATATCCCTATTTTGTCTCTCAACTTCGCCATTTTGCTGAGGCCAATATGGAATTGTGTAATATATTCGAATTCCACATTCTGCACAGAAATTTTTCAGTTCTTCGCTCGCGAATTGTTTCCCATTATCCACTGTCAGGGATTGTGGATATCCCAATCTTGAAAAAATTTCTTGCATCACTCTTACTGTGTTTACAGCAGTTATGTTTTTCTGAAATAATCAACAATTACAAAAATATGGTCTCCACTTGGTAAAGGTCCCATGAAGTCTGCAGCTATATCTATCCACGCTTTGGTTGGAATTTGCCTCCTTTTCATTGGATTTGGTGGATTCGGACCAGATACTAATGTACATCCTTTACAAGATTTCACCAGTTTTTCTGCATCATTATCCATTTTTGGCCACCATACCTTTGTTCGCAATCGACTTTTCATAGCCACAATACCTGGGTGGCCCTTGTGTGCTGCCTCTAATACCCGCTGACGTAATGCCCTCGGTATGACTAGCCTCGTGCCTCGAAGTAATATTTCTTCCCAAAAACAGAGTTCGGCTTCAAATATTTTGAATGGTTTAGTAAGATCATCCCATTTATTTTTTTGAATGGCTTCCTTGACTCCTAATATCTCTTGATCCCTTCCGGATACAGCTCTAATTTCCTGAATAGGTACTGCCCTGGGTCGAGCAAAATTTACAATTTGATTGATGTACTCATGATCACTGTGGCCATAGAGCGCATCGAGTTTTATTCTGCACAGTCTCGAAAGAGGATCTGCTATGTTGGATTTACCTGGTTTATAGACAACTTTGTATTTAAACGCTTGTAATCGCAGAACCCACCTCTCAATTCGTGCACTAGGTTTTGACTTCGGTCCGAATATTGTCTCTAGCGGCTTATGGTCCGTAACCAGCTCGAATTCGTCCATACCATAGAGAAAAATTCGAAAATGCTCAACTGCCCACACAAGTGCTAACGCCTCCTTTTCAGTTTGGCAATAACGCTTTTCACACTCTGACAGGCTTTTATTACCATAAGCAATAACTCTTGGATCATTTCCTTTAAATTGTATCAGGACTGCCCCAAGGCCTACTGGGCTGGCATCAGCAATTACTTGAGTTCGATCGCTGGGGTCATAGTACCCCAAAGTTTTGATTGAGCTCAAAGACCTCTTCAACTGTTCGAAAGCTGCTCCTTGTTCTTGTCCCCAGTACTTCTTGATATCTGCATGCCTACCCAGTTTTAATCTCAATAGTTTACGTAATGGTTCAGTATGTGTAGCCAAATTTGCTATCCACTTGCCTACGTAATTCAATAGACCTAAAAAGCTTCGGACTTCATCTATTGTATTAGGTGACCTGAAAGTCTGTATGACTTTCAAGTAGTTATCTAGCGGCTTGATTCCTGTCGAAGAAAGTAGGTGCCCTAAAAACTTCAATTGTGTTTGTTTGAATAAACATTTAGTTCTATTAAGCAGAACATTGTTTTCTTTCAGAACCTTCAGTGTTGGGTTGAGTCTTTCATCATGTTCTGCGTCATCAACCCCAAAAATAAGGATGTCGTCAATAAAGTTGACGGTACCATCACATTTCGACAGAATCCTTTCCATAGTTTTCTGGAATATTTCAGGTGCCGAAGTGATCCCAAATAATAATCTCTTGTATCTGAATAAACCTTTTTTGCTGATGAATGTGGTAATCGAGCGTGATTTGGCTTCAATTTCAATTTGGTGGAATGCATCCTTTATATCCAGCTTTGAGAATAGTCTAGCATTCCTAAGCCTTGGTAAAATAGTATCCATTGTTGGTAATGGATGATTCTCTCTGATAATTGCTGAATTAGCTCGTCTCATGTCAATACAGATTCGAACTTCTCCGTTCTCTTTCAAGACTGGGACGATTGGTGAGACCCATCTAGACGGTCCATTCACGAGTTCTATTATATCCATCTGAAGAAGCTCTTCGAGTTTCGCGTCAACCTTAGATTCCAATGGTATCGGTACTCGTCTGTACGGTTGACAAACTGGTAGAACCCCTTCATCAATGGGTATTTCGACGGCCACATCTTTGAATTTCGGAAAAGGTTCAACTACCGAATTTACATTAGGTCCTACTCTCAGAACGTCCAAGCCTATTGCCGTACTTTTCCCCAGAATGTTCCTGCTACCATCTCTGATAACGTAAAATACAGCAGTGCTTGATTTAGAACCAACACTTATTTCTGTTTCGAATGATCCCAAAACATCCAACGGCTTTTTACACCCGTACGCTAAAAATGTTTTATTTGGTTTACTAACTTGGTTCCAAACTTTAATTTTTGACTCTTTTAGGCTTTTCCAGGTTTTGTCGTCAAGTAGATTACACTTACTTCCCGAATCTATCAGTAATTCGATGTGTACCCCACCGACATTACACGAAATTGTTGAATCATCATCTATATTGAAAACGTATTCTTCTTCATCATCTAGGTAGTCAACTCCTGTTGTTTTCCTCAGCTTATTACTCCTCCGATCTCGTGGAACATTAGTCTCTTGATCTCGTGGATCGATTATCCTCCTTTTTCTTGTACTTGTCAAACAACATCTCTTAAAGTGTCCTTTGAAACCGCATTTCCTACAGGTAACATCAGCCGCTGTACATTCTGTAGGTTTGTGTTTCAAACCACACCGAGAACACTCTTTGAAGGACGTCTGACCTCTTGATATAACATTATCGACAGATTGTGAACAGCTAGGATTCTCAATATTGAATTTGTCAATTTGACGGTTTACTGCTTCCTGAGAATTTGCTTCGTTTGTTATATCATTTAGACTAACTGTATCCCCCAACGATAATATTTTCTTCCGAAGTTCGACAGAGTTACATTTCTCAGCTATTTGATCGATTAGATTTTCCTCTATATTAGAAAATTTACATTTTTCCGCTTGATGTCTGAGACGTACCAGGAATTTTTGGAATGTTTCACCTGGTTCTTGTTTCATTAAACGGAACAAATGTCTTTCATAGATCTTACTCTGCTTGGGTGCGAAATAATTATCTAACTTGTCTAAGGCTACCTGAAAAACATTTGGACTTCCTTCCTCTGAAGTAGCTATGTTTGCCCCTGGTAGATTGTAGAATATCTCTTGCAGTCCCATGCCCCCAGAATGTAGAAGCATCGCCCTCTGTTTTTCCGGAGATTCTATATTTGAGGCTTCCAGATAGATGAGAAAAGCTCTCCTCCACTTTTCCCATCGCAATCTTGTAGAAGTCGGGTCGCTATCGCAGTCGAAATTTTCTATTGTTGCTAATGTTGACATTTTGTTGGCTCGATATACTCTGAAAGAAAGTCTCTTTTCAGATATACCGCCTTGCGACTTTGTACATATACATGCCTACAAACCAGTCAGTACCACTTTTCAGTGAGAATCATTCAGTCAGTTCCCTGTTATCCTGTTTAGCACTTTTCATGCCTATGCAAATTTGGTAGTACCACTGTATGCCTACATGTATACTACAAGTCTATATTGTGTATATAATATTTTTCTCTTTTTTTTTCTTCCGTACTTACGTCTAGGTAGGTATATTTATCCTCGTCGCCAATGTATTATTTCACCTCCTCACTACTCTGGTAGGAAAAGGAATCGAAATCAAACACTCAATTCGTACAACTACTAACGCATGCACAATCAGAACCAGACTCCCCATTCTTATCGGCAATTGCCAGTCTACTTTATTCATTACTCATCGCCTTCGTAACATGTAATACAGGGTAGCTAAACAAACACAATAATCAATACACTACACCATGTATTATTTTAAATCAAAAATCTCGTCACTTTCCAAACCAAAGTTCAAAGGGCTTGTTTGAAAATCAGTGAGACACTATTGAGAAATCACAGTGCTCTCAAAATAAAAGCTCACTATGATCAATAACAAAATCATGATGATATCAAATGAAAATCAATACAGTTTAGACATAAAGCCATGGTATCTCTAAAACCAGAACATGATATTCTCGATTAGAGCATAATGATTACTTCTAATTGACGATAGAGTTTTTCTTCAATCAAACTACCTCATACTCTAGGAATATAACTTTCATCGGAGAGTAGGTACCATGTTCTTCGAACATGAAACCAATTTGGTCTTGAAAGAAAGACTTGATGCCTCTGAGGCTATATGAAAGTCATGATAATCTTGAAAGAAGTGTATTATTCTCATATCAAGAGTAATTTTTTTTTGTGTGAACTCTTCAGAGAAACTGTTTCTGCAATGAGTTCATATTTTTTTCCAAACAAAACATCGCAAATTGTCGCCAAATTGACGTCGTTAAATTCACAGTATTGCAAGGCACATCATCATTGATGGCTTTTTCAATTTCTCAAAAAAAAAAGATTATTTTCTGACAACGCATCAAGTTTGATAAAAATTGACATAACGTCATCAAACATTTGTTTTTCTATTTTGGTTGTATAATGAAGTCATTGTGCAACGCAAATGCGTGTCGAAAGAGCCTCTATTTCGATACGCATTTTTTATTATTCGGAGATTGGTACAATCGAACTGTCAAATGAAAGTCAGAAGAGTTCTACTTCTGAGCGAATTGGATTTGGTGATATTAGCAGTGAAAAACTCAATGTTTTAATTGGTAAATTTCAATTCAGAGTGCGTGATTTGATTCAAATTGACTAATAAAAACAATAACAACATTGAATTTTTCACCGCTGGTATTGCAATAATCAAATTCGCTCAACTGTAAACTGGGCTTTACGCTTGTGCGTCAGATTTTAATTATTTCAATGTCATCATTGTTACCAATCGAAGATGTTTCTGTTATTCATCGATATTAAATCCATTTTTTTCTTCAAATCAATTCAAAATGGAAAAAATTGCATATGACACACGTTTTATAAGACACGTTGTCGCACTTGTTCACTTGTTCACACAACTAACGCGTGCGGCAAAATAGCGTCTTATAAAACTCGTATCATAATAAACTATTACAATGCTGGTTGTCATGTTTTCAAAAGTTAGGTTCCGTTTTGTTGCCGGAAAAGTTAGGGCAAACTTTTTTCGCTGTCATAATGACAAAACACCGCGACATATAGCATTTTTAGTGCATAAATTAAATTGTCAGTATAAAATTGGTCATAAAAAAGCTATCAATTGAGATATTCACAAAGGGTTATTACTTCGAATTTTTTAAGTTAAGATGAAAGCTCAATTGCCAATTTCGAAAAAATAATCGTCCGAGCATATTTTTGGGATATCTGGCAACGATTTCATAGCATTTGTCCATTGCTTCTGCGAAGCACTGTATATACGTACCACAATGTACGCACAAACATAGATTACATTAACACGCGACATGCCCATGAAAATTCAAGGCCAAGGTCGTTCCGCGATTATTTGCCGCATTATCGTCACTTGAGTTTTTATTAGTCGATGACAGATTAGCCGAAGTACGTCATCGGAAAAGTTGAATGCGGATGGGGAAG
This sequence comes from Chrysomela aeneicollis, assembly GCA_029955515.1. NCBI lineage: Eukaryota > Metazoa > Arthropoda > Insecta > Coleoptera > Chrysomelidae > Chrysomela > Chrysomela aeneicollis. Next base: position 1,602,332 of record JARUHQ010000022.1, read on the forward strand.
ACCACTAAGTGATAGAATTCATCCAAACCTCTTTTAATCGACGAATAATGATATTTATTCAGTGTACATACAATATCATCGTTCAAAATCAAAGCAAATAGATTCTACAGCGTTTTGAAATCAGCATTTTCATTCAAAATTAAAAAACGCCAGAAATAAGTGGGCGGTGCTATGTGGCTATGACGTACTATCCCCTGAGTCTATCTCTGTCTGTTTCCATTATATTTCCTTTTCTTACACCCCTACAGTGTTGTCAATGTTACTTGTCAATGACTCTTTGTGTCTTTGCTATATTTTATCAAAAACGTATCGATAAGTGATAAACTATATCATTTTATGATAATTCGTGAAACAAATAATTTCTATCGAATTATTTTCTATATAATACGTCGAAAATCTGAAAATGAGTTTGTCTATTTTGGTGCGGCAACACGGCTATTGTTGGTGAAATGTGACATTTTTCATTCTATGATTTCGTGAATGACGGAACCGAACTTCGTACTGTGATTTTGAAATTTGAGGTTATTTGAGTTATATTTTGATTTTGTGTTGAAAATTTTATCCATCTGAACATTGAAAAATCCTATGAAATGGAAACAGGATTTGAAGAATCCACGAATCGAAATTTGGCTTTGGTAGTTTCAACCATGGTGTTCAAATATGTGGCATCGATAATCCCGATTTTCAGTCTGCTGAGTTTATAAAGAAAGTTGAACAGGTAAATTTCGAAAACATTCGTTTTATTATAACCACAGTAGATTATTCATTCAATTATTTCAGAGCAACAAGAGAATCTTATGGAGACAAAGCGATTGGGTATGTGCAAGTGAAGAGAGGTTATTTTGAAAGCAAATACTACTTCTGAACAAAAAGTGCATGATAAAGTGTACAAAGTTGTTACTGAAATTGATGAAGCCAATGAGGTTATTTCAAAGTACAAGATGAAAAGGTGGTAAAGATTAATAAAACATGCAGTTTCTCATAAGTAAACATTCAATTTCATTTTAGGAGGATGTAAACACAGTGTTGCATTTCTATTATGGCTGCATAGGAAATCTGTGGAACCTTCTGTCACTTCTGTTGAATGTTAATGAAAACTCAAGAAAGTTTTTATACATTTGTGGAATTTAAATCAATAATACCCAGTATCCAATTTTTGGTGCTTCTTTGAATGGCTTAACTTATAGCCAAGTGATTGAAATCAAGTGCCCAATGAAATATATGTATCTCTAATGCTCTAGACTGACATTGTTCTATAATCTTCTATGTCCATGATTACTTATTCTTTAATGACCTGCACATTTTATTGTATGATTATTCATTATTTATTTTGAATAAACTGTTGAGGTCATTGGTGGTTTTTTGATTAAAGTATTGCATAAGTTCTAAATTATTTACAGTTTTGTACAGAATTTATACTATTTGCACAGATCTATTTGGTTGAAATAAATATTCTATCTTAGGACACCTGTCAAGAAGAATGTAAAAATAATGACTATGAAAAATAGCTTCATTATTGAAAATATGTTTAACACAGTCAAGAGAATGAATTAATTGTGAGTTATTTTCTTGATGTGTGATATTCCATACATTATAAACTGATTTATGATAACTAAAATGAACCTAGACTCAGGAGTCTTCACTTCAGTGAATAAAAGCCCTTGACTTGGTGGTATTTCACAAAAGTAGATGGACTTTCAAAGTGAACTCTTCTTTTCATCCCATCTCTCTATGAGGTTTCCAACTTTATATTTTCGATGAAGATTTCAATCTTCCATATCTAACTCAAACTGAAAAGAAATATAAAGTTATGGTTCCCTTTTCAACTTATGAACTTTATTATCACTTACATCAAAATGATCTTCAAAGCAAAGCACATCTTTGGTGCTGGTGGTTGTGAAAGCAGAAAACCATATTGTCCTAGTGTTTTTATTGTTTGTTATTGAAATAAACAGTTTATTTTCAGAGTTTGCGGTAGTGTTCGAACACGTTAACACAAATCTCTTTTCAGAAGGCATTTTCTACTACCACTTAAACAGGAATTGAAAGTATTGTACAAGAAAAATAAAACTGAAAAACGAGTAAATAAAACAACAATGAAGATAGGTTAAGTAAAAAAATACGTTAACTTAACCTCAACCTCTGTAGACACGGAACACGGAACGAGCGACAGTGCCACGGATTTACATCATTGAACAATTATTTATGATTGGTCAGTTCAAGGTCGATGGGCGTGTAGGGTCAAGTACGTCACACCAATGAGAGCAGCTATTGAATATGGCGCATAAAATTGTATGTTTCAAACCAAATCCGTGTATTTCATCATTTTATTCATAATATAGAAGGAATAAAAAATTAAAAAAATTATATATGGTAGTTTTTGGATATGCAGAACACGATTCTGCTGTAAAAAAAAATTAGTGGTCTTCCCCAATTGAGCGATTGTTCTTTCTGTTCGATCGGATGTGTATCATTGCCAGGTTGTAAAATTTCAGGAAATTTATTTTCGTAACTATTTCCGGAAATGCTATCTGAAACATCGGGATTTTTTTTTTGGAAATGTTGAAATATACAGGGTAATCAACTTACACTACGGAGTTCGATACCTCTGTTCAGGGCCGGCTGTATGGTATATTAAGCAGCCTCACACAGTAAAAAAAAGTTTCGGTGTAATTTCAATCAAATGGATTTCAGAGCAAACTCCGACGAATACAACACCTGAATATCAAAGTTGTGTCCTTTTTATTATGCATTTCACAATTGAGTGTTAAGTTGTGTTAATTCCGATGTTAGTAGTGAAAATGACACCGATGTGGTGAAGTAGAACGACATAAAATCATAAGAAACACCAAATGGTTGAAATGTAATATTCTCAACGGTGGTATCTATCATTGAAGTTATCGCATAAAAACACCAAGTTACACCGTGTCATATCACGATGGAATTGAGGCGGTGTATGAATTATCTAATTTGGTGTCAATAATCATTCGTTAAGTATTGCATCCTGAAAATACCAGATTTGATATAAATTAATAAAAATATTGTATATAAGCAAGTGGATGGTGTGAATTCCATAAAAAACACCGGAGGTGGTGAGGAAAAGCACTGATTCGCATGAACACACTCATGATATGGTGTTCCTTCACACCAGATTACTTATATTCGCATGTACCTGCTCAGTGTTTAAATGCACCGAAGAGAATTTCGTGGAGGTAGGATTCAGCATCAAGAAAATCACAGAATGTGCATCACACCACTGCGGTGTCAAATCGCACTTTCGGAAATGCATAAACAATTCAAATTCAGCACTAACACTTGTTTTACTCACAACTGGGTTTGATTATTAAAACACCTATGGGAGAGGTCAAATAACCCCTACAGTGGTATAAAATATATGGTGTTTACTGACACTAAAACATTCAGGACCTCATGGGACACCAAACGGTGTTAGGTGGTGTAATTTTTGTTTACTGTTCTTGCAAGATATTATTTGCGCCCTTGTTACTCATTTTACCGTAATATGATGATATCAAGGTAAATTTCAATTATTATAGATAGACTGAGTCAGTTTTGTAGTCTTTTTGAATCAATATTTCCGGAGATATAAAATATCAACAAACACGGCCCTTTCCCAATCCCAGACTGTGGAATTGACCCAGCAGAAATGGATCGAATCAGAGGTCATGCCACAAATAACTTCAATACATGTGAGACTGAGAAAGCATTGAGTTATTGATAGATATATCACCTGATCATACCCGCTTTCAGTCGGCTAATTTATTTAAAGATTATATATGATTTGGAAAAATAGCTTGAGGAATGTGCGGTTAGAGGTACGTAACATTTTGGCACGAACTTTGAAGGTCAAGATCGTCGTATTACATTTTGGCAAGAGCACTTTTCACGTACCCGGTTCTGTTTTACATTCACACGCATTTCAACTGAAAACAATAATTTATTTCCCTATACTTTGATGGGCTTTATCAACTTGGACTGCAGCGTCAGCACCAGTCGACGAAAATTTTATTTTCCTACGACCTACCTGAAATACGTATCCTTTCGCACTGCAAACTAGTACAAAATAGTGCGAAATATTTCATTTCGCACTAGTGCGGAATGAAATATTCATCTCCAAATCCACATCAGCGAAAGCTAATCAAGCTATTGGTTCAGTTATGAATTTAATGAGTCACTCAAAGATGAACAGCTGGGAATCGCGCATAAAAATATATGACTCTATTATACTTTCCTCTTTATCTTACGGTATAGGCCTTTGGGGATTACGGTACGAACACATAATTGAACGCACCCAGGTTGGTTTTTTTAAAAGATTACTATGCTTAGCGAAAACTCACCCCCGACTACGTAATACGTCTTGAAGCCTCCGTCAGTAAAATAAGTTTTACAATTTTAAAATCAGCCATTTCTTGGATCAATCATATGAAAACTTTAGATAGCTCCAGATTACCAAAAATATGTTTTCAAAGACTCATCGCTCTAGATAACGTTGACCCCAAATATAACTGGAGTCTGCAAGTTAAAGAGTACTTTGCAATGGCAGGGCAAGTAGATAAATGGCAAGATTTTTTGAACTTTACCTCTAAACAATTGACCGAATCCATATTAACCGCTTTCAAAGACAAACTTTTGAGTGAGGACTTGCGCAGATTAAGTTTATCCACATATCCCTTGATTTACCAAAAACTCTCCCTACGAGTGAATACACAGAACTATTTAACTGCTTCACTTCCAATACATATTGTAAAGATTTTAGCACAGCTCAGGACATGCAACAATAAATTTTTGAAGTTTACATTCAGTGGTTCGATTTATTTTATAAACACTGAAGAACTTTGCACGATATGTAATATGGAAAGAAACGAGTCATTAGTTCATATACTATTTGAGTGTCCTATATACGAAGGTATACGGGCCTCAAATATTTTTTTAGATATAAGAAACCTGAACGATTTAATATACGTTTTGAATTATGGTCCGCTTATCTCTCTGAAACATCTGGTTTTCGCGATAATGAACATGCTTAAATTAAGATCATTTATAATCAACGAATAAGACTTAAAGTCTCTGATAGTTGCTTAATATATGTTTTGCTGTGCCTACTAGATTTGGTTAGTTTTTCCTATCTTTAATTTGATTTTTTTTCTCAATTTTACATTTGTTATATCTGTGTATTTTCTATCACTTGAAAAAACTGTTTTTTGCGCTGTGCGTGTGATGAATCACCATGTAACACTACTGTGAAATTTGCTCAAGCTCAAACCCTTGTAATAAGAATTGTAATTCTTTTATATACAATAAAGTATCTATCTATCTATCTATCTCCACGCTCTGCGATTGGTGCGATTACCTAATATAGTTAACTATACTCTGATTTTTACTCATAGGTAGCTGTGACAATGACATATATCTACAAACGAATTCATAACATGTATAGTGTCAATGTGATTTACCAAGTAGATAGGTACCGAATCGTATAATTTGTTCAGTTTTTTTTTGCTGTAATGTCATCCGACGATGAAATGGTAGATTCTACTCCCCCCAGAAGTATGCAATTTAGGTTTGATAAGAGAAAATAATATTCCGTTAGTACTGAACAATTGTTCAAATATTACCATCAATAATTATTTTTCCAATATTTCATAAATACAGACCAAAATATACCCAAATATTTTTGTTAAATGTTCAATAAAATCTGTTCTCTTTGTGTGATACATCTTCATGCAATTGAATTGGTTCCTTGTGTAGGTCGTCGGAAAAGTATAGTGTACAACTCGTTTGACAAGATGATGAACCATGAGCCGTAGGCTCGTATGAAATATCCTATTTTCCGCACTAGTTGCACAATATACTATTTTTGTAGCTTATTTTTCCCCTACTTAGTATTACCTACATAAAGGAAAAACAAGCAACAATTGCGGACGGCAGCTCTTCATCGGAGAACAGATGTGTGAGTTCGTGAGAGTTGATGCCAGAAGATTCAAATTTGTGAGCGCCACTCAATTTAAATAAAAATTATCAGATAATTTGGATAATTGAGAAAACCAAATACTTTTAATCAATTGTGTGTTTTTGACCTGTAAAAAAATAATCAAGACAAACCTGAAAGTAAAATAATTCAATATTTTCTTGGATTGGAAAATAGTGCAGTTAATAAAATAAACACCATAAGTTTCAGGACCTATATTAATTCAAAATTTGACACTCAAGTGGACAAGGTAATTGTGCAGACATATGTAGGGGAGATGATGTCAAATCCTATAATGTATAACCATTGATCAAACTCCTAGGTAGTAAGAATTATTAATATTTAAAATTTCATGAATATATACCCGGTAGATGTATACCGCTGTCCCCTAGTACTAGGAGAGAGCTTCACAAGAGTTCCAGGGGTTTAAGTTGTGGAAATTAGTGAAACTCGAATATTAATAAATTACACTGAAGGTGTCAAAAAAACCTGATCATAGGTCCTCTCCAAAGGTCCAGGTTACCCCTATCCAAGTTCCACTTGGTGACGAAAATGATGACTGTGCGGCAGGTCACTGCAGGGACGCCACAGGAACAACACAGGAAAAAAATTGTCTCCACTCTCCTCAAGAAGGGCTCATTGGTTCAGCTCAGCAGATTCCTCCAGCCTCTACCAGCTACTACTGGTCCTCATCTGGTCCCTGTTGACTCTGGCCAAGATATAGAAGTGACTCGGTGTTGGCCCTCGTGGGAATCTTGACCAGAGTCAAGAGTCACCACAAGAGTCGTTCGACGCCAGGAGTCTGGACGATGAGTGCTAAGCTGTACCCTACCACCCTTCTGTGAAGGGAGATAAAGACACCCAAAAAGATGTACTAACAAACTGAAAATGCCGGCTGCATGGCGTCTTCAATACCTCATGGCCATTCCAAATAACTGGACCAATCCCCTAACGGGTTCCACAGAATGTGTGCATCCTGTTGCTGGACCAAACAAGTCTCTTCAACTTCGTAGAGTTGGACAAGTGCACACCTCAACAGTTATCGGCAAAAAGTCCTGAGCACGCTGCCAGAAGGACCTTCCTCAGAGTAATGAATACAATGCTTCTCTCCAATTCTAGGCCATATAGATCAGAAAGCCAGATGTCAGAGACTCCTGAAGCTTAATATCATCACTTCCTAATGGCCAGGTTACCCCTATCCAAGTTCCACTTGGTGACGAAAATGATGACTGTGCGGCAGGTCACTGCAGGGACGCCACAGGAACAACACAGGAAAAAAATTGTCTCCACTCTCCTCAAGAAGGGCTCATTGGTTCAGCTCAGCAGATTCCTCCAGCCTCTACCAGCTACTACTGGTCCTCATCTGGTCCCTGTTGACTCTGGCCAAGATATAGAAGTGACTCGGTGTTGGCCCTCGTGGGAATCTTGACCAGAGTCAAGAGTCACCACAAGAGTCGTTCGACGCCAGGAGTCTGGACGATGAGTGCTAAGCTGTACCCTACCACCCTTCTGTGAAGGGAGATAAAGACACCCAAAAAGATGTACTAACAAACTGAAAATGCCGGCTGCATGGCGTCTTCAATACCTCATGGCCATTCCAAATAACTGGACCAATCCCCTAACGGGTTCCACAGAATGTGTGCATCCTGTTGCTGGACCAAACAAGTCTCTTCAACTTCGTAGAGTTGGACAAGTGCACACCTCAACAGTTATCGGCAAAAAGTCCTGAGCACGCTGCCAGAAGGACCTTCCTCAGAGTAATGAATACAATGCTTCTCTCCAATTCTAGGCCATATAGATCAGAAAGCCAGATGTCAGAGACTCCTGAAGCTTAATATCATCACTTCCTAATGGCCAGGTTACCCCTATCCAAGTTCCACTTGGTGACGAAAATGATGACTGTGCGGCAGGTCACTGCAGGGACGCCACAGGAACAACACAGGAAAAAAATTGTCTCCACTCTCCTCGAGAAGGGCTCATTGGTTCAGCTCAGCAGATTCCTCCAGCCTCTACCAGCTACTACTGGTCCTCATCTGGTCCCTGTTGACTCTGGCCAAGATATAGAAGTGACTCGGTGTTGGCCCTCGTGGGAATCTTGACCAGAGTCAAGAGTCACCACAAGAGTCGTTCGACGCCAGGAGTCTGGACGATGAGTGCTAAGCTGTACCCTACCACCCTTCTGTGAAGGGAGATAAAGACACCCAAAAAGATGTACTAACAAACTGAAAATGCCGGCTGCATGGCGTCTTCAATATCTCATGGCCATTCCAAATAACTGGACCAATCCCCTAACGGGTTCCACAGAATGTGTGCATCCTGTTGCTGGACCAAACAAGTCTCTTCAACTTCGTAGAGTTGGACAAGTGCACACCTCAACAGTTATCGGCAAAAAGTCCTGAGCACGCTGCCAGAAGGACCTTCCTCAGAGTAATGAATACAATGCTTCTCTCCAATTCTAGGCCATATAGATCAGAAAGCCAGATGTCAGAGACTCCTGAAGCTTAATATCATCACTTCCTAATGGCCAGGTTACCCCTATCCAAGTTCCACTTGGTGACGAAAATGATGACTGTGCGGCAGGTCACTGCAGGGACGCCACAGGAACAACACAGGAAAAAAATTGTCTCCACTCTCCTCAAGAAGGGCTCATTGGTTCAGCTCAGCAGATTCCTCCAGCCTCTACCAGCTACTACTGGTCCTCATCTGGTCCCTGTTGACTCTGGCCAAGATATAGAAGTGACTCGGTGTTGGCCCTCGTGGGAATCTTGACCAGAGTCAAGAGTCACCACAAGAGTCGTTCGACGCCAGGAGTCTGGACGATGAGTGCTAAGCAGTACCCTACCACCCTTCTGTGAAGGGAGATAAAGACACCCAAAAAGATGTACTAACAAACTGAAAATGCCGGCTGCATGGCGTCTTCAATACCTCATGGCCATTCCAAATAACTGGACCAATCCCCTAACGGGTTCCACAGAATGTGTGCATCCTGTTGCTGGACCAAACAAGTCTCTTCAACTTCGTAGAGTTGGACAAGTGCACACCTCAACAGTTATCGGCAAAAAGTCCTGAGCACGCTGCCAGAAGGACCTTCCTCAGAGTAAAGAATACAATGCTTCTCTCCAATTCTAGGCCATATAGATCAGAAAGCCAGATGTCAGAGACTCCTGAAGCTTAATATCATCACTTCCTAATGGCCAGGTTACCCCTATCCAAGTTCCACTTGGTGACGAAAATGATGACTGTGCGGCAGGTCACTGCAGGGACGCCACAGGAACAACACAGGAAAAAAATTGTCTCCACTCTCCTCAAGAAGGACTCATTGGTTCAGCTCAGCAGATTCCTCCAGCCTCTACCAGCTACTACTGGTCCTCATCTGGTCCCTGTTGACTCTGGCCAAGATATAGAAGTGACTCGGTGTTGGCCCTCGTGGGAATCTTGACCAGAGTCAAGAGTCACCACAAGAGTCGTTCGACGCCAGGAGTCTGGACGATGAGTGCTAAGCAGTACCCTACCACCCTTCTGTGAAGGGAGATAAAGACACCCAAAAAGATGTACTAACAAACTGAAAATGCCGGCTGCATGGCGTCTTCAATACCTCATGGCCATTCCAAATAACTGGACCAATCCCCTAACGGGTTCCACAGAATGTGTGCATCCTGTTGCTGGACCAAACAAGTCTCTTCAACTTCGTAGAGTTGGACAAGTGCACACCTCAACAGTTATCGGCAAAAAGTCCTGAGCACGCTGCCAGAAGGACCTTCCTCAGAGTAATGAATACAATGCTTCTCTCCAATTCTAGGCCATATAGATCAGAAAGCCAGATGTTAAATATTTACAAAAAATTGACTGGGCTCTTGACCACTAAAAAAATGTATCAGTTTATAGCATTTTTCAAATGCTACAAACTGTCAAGTAATAACTTTCTGGAATTTCGTGCCAAGAACTACTTCAGATCTCAATAGCTTCTCGTAATTTTCAAAAAGCACAGAATCGACGTGTCACGGGAGATTGTTCACATGTTTGGAGTTTGGAGTTCAACTGCCAAACACACGATGAGAGTGGTTGATATCCTGCACTAACGAACTGATTGACCTCTATAAAAATATTTTTATGGTCCATGCTCATCGGGAATCATATTTATCATTCTTTCCACCACGAGCGATTCCGAGCAGGCAGTCAAACTCGAGACCTCTTCATCAGAATTCTTTTGTTTTATCAAACGGCGAAGTTGTGGCCTAGTGAGGTTTTCTGATGCTTATAATCTCCAATTTTTCAAGAAAATGGCTATGCTTGTTTCCTCTCCCAATAATCTTTCACTTCAAATTCAAGATACTCATAATACTCTGCATATATATTATAGCGCAACAGGCTCTACAGGCCAAGGACTTTGTTTTGTTATTTTTTGTTTTCATGCTTTTCTTTCCTTTGCCTTCTTCTTCCATCCAGTATTCCCGAGCTTTCCAATGTCATCTTCCACTTGTTTGAACCATTTTAGTCTCGGCCTACCCCTTCCCCTGTTGTCCAGTCCCTCGTTGCATAGAGCTTGCTACACTATCGCGCAATTTACCATCCTAGTAATATTTTGGGTTCACTGTACAACTCGTAGTTTTCTGCATTTGTTCTTCTCCGCCACATTCCGTTTTCTCTTACTCCACCAAAAATCTTCCTCAATATTTTTCTTTCCCAGACTTCTTAATTTATTTCCATATTTTTTGTTATGGAACCCATGTTTTGCATGTGGATGTAACGGTGGGTCTTATCACTGTTTTGTAAACTCGTAATTTTGATTTTCGGGTTACATTCTCTGATCTGAAAATCCTGTTAACTCTCCCGCACATATTGTCCCTTTTCTTAGTTTTGCTTTTATTTCTTACTCGTTTCCTCCAGTCTCGCTAAATATTGAGACCAAGTACCTACTTGAAATGCTGTACCTTCTTTATCTCCATATTTTCATCGCCTTAATTTCCTTCTACTACTATTTTCCTCTCTTGCTAGATATTCCTAATTCCATGAATTTCGTTTTTTCATTATTTATCTCAACTCCTATTATATTCGCTTCATTTGTAATCTTCGGATTTTCTATAAGATCTTTTCTCGTATGTGCTAAGATCACAACGTCATCAGCAGAGGCTGGGCTCTTCCTATACATTGAACTTTTGACTTGCATATATGGCTCTTTCTCATCACTTCATCCAAGGCAAAATGAAATGATACTTGTCTTAGTCCTTGATTAACTATAAATTCTGTTGTACAGGCTATCCCATTTTCGATGTCCTTACGGGATATCTCGCTTATTTTCAAAGATAGAGATTCGCGGTTTTCGCTAACGTCGACTACTTTTTTGTGAAACTTACGATACCGCAAACAAAATTTTCATAGCTCGCATTGTTTCTGAGATACAAGGCGAAAAAGAAAATATTGCATTTTGGGACCCCTTGTATCTCAGCTATCTTTCAACTTATGGAAGAAGTAAAAAGTGACTTCTATACGTATTCTTACGTAGTCGTAATCTAGTCGCGTAGTCAGTTTTTTGAAATGATTTATTGAGATATTCAGAAGAATTAGTGACTAAAGAATAATTTTCACATATGGCAAAAAATGCCCACATATTTCACGACCGCAGAGAGCCCATATTCCATACACGCTATAGAAGATTTAGCTAGAAGTTATTTCAAAACTTGCACAGAGAACCTAAACTGGGAAGGGATGCATTAGTGTGGTATACTGATGGATCCAAGATGGATGAAAGGTCTTGAGTGGGAGTTACAGAGCCACATTTCAGGCTCTCAAAACCCCTTGGTAACACCCCAACCATATTTCAAGCAGAAGTACATGCTATAGAGATATATGCCCAGGAGTGCCTAGAAAGGGACACTCGAAGGGTAAAAATCTATGTTCTATCAGATAGCCAAGCAGCACTTAAAGCTCTGTGAGTCTGAGCTGACTTGGGACTGTAAACAATCCCTGAGACAACTGGCAGCGAACAACCATGATGTGGGTGCCAGAACATAAGGGAGTTGAAGGTAACGAGGAAGCAGACTGCCTTGCCGAAGAAGGGGCAAATACACAACTTCTCGGCCCAGAACCCTTCTGTGGATTCGCCAAGGCCCACTTGAGAGAAGACTTCTGACGCTGAGAAGCAGATGAAATTAAATCTCACTGGAATAAGGTGCCAGGACAAAGACAAGAGAAAAGGCCAGTGAGCCTTTCGCCAAGGAAAGCTGAACAGCTCCTCGAGTTGGACAAAAAGTACTTGTAACGGGACTCCTCACTGGACACTGCCCTCTGAGGTATCACCTCAAAAAGATGGGCAAAACATATAGTTGCCGCTACTTCGAGAACTTCGCTGAAACTGCAGAACATTTCCTTTGCGAATGCCCAGCACTCTTTTGCAAGAGGCTCAACATGTCAGGAACCTAGCTCCCAGGAAACTGATAAACTTCGCAAGAAGTCTCGGAATCCCGGGCATCGAATAGATTAGGATTATACACAAAAGATCCAATAGATCGAGGTGCTTGGGAGGCTGCACAGCCTCAATGACTCCCCCTACAATCTACAATCTATTTCAAAATTAAATGAAAGCAAATATAGTCTTCACTTTTTTCTAGAGTAATTTGACAATATAATCTGCTAAGCAGGGCACTTTAAATTAAAGAATATTAGTGAAAATCAAGTTGATCAAATTATCTCGAAAAAATTTCATATCTCTGCAGGTCTGCACATACAAACTATGTTAATTTTGTAACAAAATAGTGACCAATGAAGGCAGGTGGTTTTTTTTTGTTATTGGCATTAGCACTGAGTCTTTTTGCCACAGAATGATAAGGCAGGTGGTAGAAAAAATTCGAACAATGGATGAATTTCTGATAGTTTATCTCTATATCCTTTGTCTCTCCTATTAATAAATGACTCACAGAAAGCAAATATTTTCATCCTATTCCTTCTGTGACCAATATATTTACGTCCGCCATAATCAGTCGTCATTTGTTTTCCAACTTGAAGTCTATTATAGTCTGGGCACGTTCTCCAAGGTCAAGGTTTGGAATTTTAATCATTCGTATGGAAGTTTAGTCTGAGTGGGCTCTTTCGTTTGTTTTCTACAAAAATGACTTGGGACAGATTTCATTCTGGGACATCCCCAGAGCCAGAGGCGGAGAAATTGCCGCTAAGACTATATAGGAAGGGTTATGGGAAAAATATATTTTTTCTATTTTATTTCTATTTCTATAATAGCCTCTATTTCGATACGCATTTTTCATTATTCGGAGATTGGTACAATCGAACTGTCAAATGAAAGTCAGAAGAGTTCTACTTCTGAGCGAATTGGATTTGGTGATATTAGCAGTGAAAAACTCAATGTTTTAATTGGTAAATTTTAATTCAGAGTGTAATTTGATTTGGATTGATCAATAAAAACAATAAAAACATTGAATTTTTCACCGCTGGTATTGCAATAATCAAAATCGCTCAACTGTAAACTGGGCTTTACGCTTGTGCGTCAGATTTTAATTATTTCAATGTCATCATTGTTACCAATCGAAGATGTTTCTGTTATTTATCGATATTGAATGCATTTTTTTCTTCAAATCAATTCAAAATAGAAAAAATAGCATATGACACACGTTTTATAAGACACGTTGTTGCATTTGCTCAAACAACGCGTGCGACAAAATAGCGTCGTCTTATAAAACTTGTATCATAATAAACTATTTTCTATTATAAAACTTGTATCATAATAAACTATTTTCTATTATGGTTGTATAATGAAGTCATTGTGCAACGCAAATGCGTGTCGAAATAGCCTCTAATTTGATACGCATTTTTTATTATTCGGAGATTGGTACAATCGAACTGTCAAATAAAAGTCAGAAGAGTTAGGCCCAGTTTACTTCTGAGCGATTTGGATTTGGTGATATTAGCAGTGAAAAACTCAATGTTTTAATTGGTAAATTTTAAATTTGAATTGATCAATAAAAACAATCACAACATTGCATTTTTCACCGCTGGTATTGCAATAATCAAAATCGCTCAACTCTAAACTGGGCTTTACGCTTGTGCGTCAGATTTTAATTATTTCAATGTCATCATTGTTACCAATCGAAGATGTTTCTGTTATTTATCGATATTGAATCCATTTTTTTCTTATTCAAAATAGAAAAAATAGCATATGACACACGTTTTATGTTTTATAAGACAAAATAGCGTCTGTCTTATAAAACTTGTATCATAATATACTATTGTGTGTCCGACTTAAAAGTCTTCCAATTTTATTCTTAAATCAGCTTCAGAAGTTGAAGTTGATTATTCAAATCCTAGGATGAAAATTGGGTTTCTAGCTATTAGAATTATTATGTGATTGTGCTTTCATTATTATTTTAGCAAATTTTAGGAAGAAATAGCTCATTACGAACGAACAGTATCAGTGGCGTGCCGTCGAAATTCTCAACAACATTAGACTTATTGATGGCTCTTGGGAGGAGGGTATTCATTAGGTTCGACAAGAAACTGATACAAAATGCATAGGTAGATACATTCAATAATTGAAAATAGGGAATAAAAATCTGATTCGTCAAAAGTTACGAATACAAATTATTCTGTTATGTTATGTTTCTTTATATGAGATTAACTCATATCCATTCAGTTGAGCTTTTATAAAATGACGAACTTTCAATACATCCACTCCATTGGATTTCATTATCTCTAACATGCATCAAATGATTAATGAACAAGAAAACTACAAATAAAATGAGAGGTTAGGTTCTTCCTTTCTTTTTGTCTAATTGGTATCTTTCTACTAGAAATTGGTTAAGGTCAGGGACAGATTCTCATGAGCCACAATTAATGGTGGTTATTTCACTTACATTTTATAAAGTACATATCAATTCTTTTGGTTTAAGAGCATGTTTTATTCATATAAAAAGTGTCTTTGTTTGACTTGCAAATTTTTGGAGCTCGGCTTCGTTGTCACTTCGCCTCTCAAACGCTAAATTCGCTTGTCAAAAAAAGTTTCAGTTTTGATCCTAATATTCGTAGTAGTAGTACGTCGTAGTACTATTCCTACTACTACGTATGAAATCGTCATAAAACTCATTGTTTTGTTATTTGGAAAGTAGTTCATATCACCATTGCATTGTTATTTAAAAAAAAGCCAACGTGTTGTAATGAAAAAAAATCGGATGCTCGCATGTATGGATATAGATAATTAGGTAAATATTAGTTTTTTTCACACCACATTCATATTTATTGGATTTTCTGCCTTTTTTCGGATTGTAAGAAGAATTCGTATCTAATTTCAATGTGTCAATGAGACATAACCTCTATAAACATTCACTTTGAATGAAATTATTCTGTTACTGTTTCTACTATATTCCTGATGATGTTGATGGCAGCCGGCATTCACAATCCACAACTTGAAACCAAAGAGTACGGCTTGCATGCATCACAGAAGTTTGCACTTTTCACAATTATTATTGAGAATAACACACAAACTTATATTTTCAGGTTATTGTCAATATCCAATATTATACACTGCAGTTTTTCTGGTTGCGTGATTACCTACTAACTGGCGACAACGGATGATTAGTGACATTTGAAATTAGTGATGTAAAAAAACAGTTTTTTTTTCTAAAGGTGAAAAAAACAAGTTAAAAAACCGTTTTTTATATTTGAAAGAAAAACAAAACACGTGTTTTTTTCACACGGCACATTTTCACAACGCATTACTTATGTGGCAAGTGTACGACTGTAAACAAGCAGTCATTGCGTGCGCAGATTGGGCCTATATGTGAAATTTTTCGTCGTAGATCTTTTCCGGCCATGACACCGACACATCCAATTGTTCAGATGTTCAAAATCAAAAAAATCTAACTGAAAGCTGCTCTCTCTATTATTCATCTTACACAAGAGTTTATTAGTTTTTTGTTATGTAGGTACTTATATGTATTTTTTTAGCGTAAATATATTTTTTTATTTGAGATAATGGTAATTGTGCACTTATCGTGATATGAATATTTTGACGAAAACTTTCATTGGTACTTGAGTATTTTGACCTGAGAAACACGAATTTCATAATATCATCGTGAACATATCTCTAGTTTTCGAGATAATCAATGTCAAAGTTCGAAATTCCACCTTCTTGTACTATCTATCTATCTTTTTTTTTACATGTATTGAAGGGAGAAAAAACATATCACTGACTCGTATTGCATAAGGCAGCTATGAATCCACCTTTATTCGCTCAAGTTTCGCACAGAGGTTTTCAAAATGACCGTTGTTTATGTAGCCTAGTTGGTGAAATAATACGAAAAATACAGAAAAATTACATATTTATAGTGTTTTTCTTAGACGAAAGTCATAATTAACCATGGTAAGTGCATTTAATATGTCCTGGGATCTAAGAAGATACAATACTTGCCCAAAACTTGCCATGCAAGGAAGGTGGAATTTCAAACTTTGGCATCGATTATCTCGAAAACCAGAGATATGTTCTCGATAATATTATGAAACTCGTGTTTTTCAGGTCAAAATACGTAAGTACCATAATCAAAATATTCATCGCATGAACAATTACCGAGATAATTTTTGTGTATTTCATTGTGAAAAAAAAAACTTTTTGATGAAAAACGAGCGTACTTTGTACTTTTTAACAAAAAACAAAATTTTAGAAAAAAAACATGCTTGTTTTTTTTTTCATTTACATCACTATTTGAAATAATTCTCATATTCGTGTAAGCATGTCAAATATCAATGAATTAGTTTGTGCAAACAAAAATAATTCAATAGTTCACATCTGGAATTGTCGAAGAACTCACGAAACCGCAATCAAAATTGTCATAGCCCGCTCCGTTTCTGAGATATATGGCGAAATTGAAATATTGCATTTTGGGACCCCCACTGTATCTCAGCTATTTTTCAATCCATGGAAGAAGTAAAACACCCTGTATATTTTTCAATATTTGAAACATAAATGCTTAACACTTTACAAAAATATATTACACCACCAAGGTCGCCTAACTTATAGGTATTAGATTTCTTCTTATGGGGCTTCATAAAAAATAAAATATGCCACACCGGCAGTAGCGGCACGAAAATCGAGATGCACTGATTAATGCCACGAGAAATGCTTCCGACTAACCTCTACGGGGGTTAGTCGCCGTGGTGGCGATGAGCGCAAAGCGCGATGATTTTATAGTGGAAGTCCATCACGGTCGTGGGTTCGATTCCCAGGCCCGTCAGAAATAACAAAAAAGGCGAGGCGACTGGGTGTAGCGTGTTGTGTTCATATATACAAAATATACTTATAAATTTTCTGTGGCAAATGAACTTAGTTTCGATGCCAGGATGAGTGAAATGAATGAGATTGAGTGAAAGGTGAGAGCGAATCTTAAAAAAAAACGGGAAAAATAAGTATTTTGCTGACCAGAATAGAATATTCCATTAGATTTCAGACTTCTACTGCGAATATCGGGCTCATAATACAAAACAGATATCTATGAAGAAATACCTTCTTGCCACCATAACAAAAATTTGAATACACCCCCATACGGGGGTAGTTTATACTTGTGATTTTTCTAAAAACATTGCTGACCGAGGGGTTCCAGTTGAAATATTCCACTGAAACATCATATTATGATTGTTCGATGCGGATACTTCGTGCCACCATAAAAAAAATCTTAATCAACCCCCTCACAAGGGTATTTTATACTTGTGATTTTCCTTAAAACTATGCTGACTGGTGTTTCTAGTGCAGATATTGCAGTGAAACAGTAGATTGTGATTGCTCAAACCATACTCTTCATGCCACCATGGTAAAAATTTGGATCAACCCCCTCGCAAGGGTAGTTTATACGTGTGATTTTCCTTAAAACCTTGGCTGACAGGGGGTTTCTAGTGTAAATATTGCAGTGAAATAATATATGATGATTGCTCGAACCATACTCTTCATGCCACCATAGTGAAAATCCGAATCAACCCCCATGCGAGGGTAGTTCATACCTGTGATTTTCCTTAAAACTTTGCTGACCGGGGGTATCCTGTGAAGATATTTCATTGAAACAGTAGATTATGATAAATACATACTCTTTATGCCACCATAGTGAAAAATTGGATCAACCCCACTGCAAGGTTAGTTTATACAAGTTAATCTTCAAAAATTCACACTAGCAACCCCCCTGTCAGCAAGGTTTTAAGGAAAATCGCACGTATAAACTACCCTTGCGAGGGGGTTGATTCATATTTTCACTATGGTGGCATGAAGAGTATGGTTTGGGCAATCATAATCTATTGTTTCACTGCAATATTCACACTAGAAACCCCCTGTCAGCAAGGTTTTAAGGTAAATCACAGGTATAAACTACCTTTGCGAGGGGGTTGATTCGGATTTTCACTATGGTGACATGAAGAGTATGTTTTCAGCAGTCATAATCTACTGTTTCAATGAAATATCTTCACTGGATACCCCCGGTCAGCAAAGTTTCAAGAAAAATTACAAGTATAAACTACCCTTGCGAGGGGGTTGATTCGATATTTTCCTACGGTGGCAAGAACACCTCATCCAACACAACTCAGATTTGGAGTTTCACTTGGTTATATATCTTCCAAGGATCGGAGTGGCAGGATTATTTTTTGGTCAGCAAATTATCCACACTCAAAAAAAACATCTGCGGTCTGCGGTCCATTGACGCTATCCTCAGAAGATATCGGATGTGAGTGTGATTTCAACAGAATTGGCAGCAATTTGAAAAATAGTACATAAAACATTTCCAACAGCAGAATAATCAATAAGATTTTTAATGGTAATGTTTTCATGTGAATTAAAATTTATTGATTTGTCAAATAGTTTAGCTACTTATATTATTAAATGATAATTGTTAATGAATATTTTTTGTTCTTTCCTGTATAAATAAGATTCGATTATTGCACCAAAAGATCTATATTAAGAGTCATATTTGTGTTGACTAGCTATAAAAACTGAAATTTATCTAAATACAAGGCTAATACTCAAAATATCTTATGAGTGTAATATATTTTTGAAAAGCGCAAGGCATACAAATATACAAGGTGTTCCGTTCAATAAAAACATCAATTTGGTTAATATCTGAATAATGACAGTTCATTAAGAAAATCTTACTATTGCACTGGTTTCTCTAAACATGTTTTTATGTTAGACAGTTTTCACTTCCATAAGTTGAAAAATAGCTGCGATACAGGGGGGTCCAATAATTTAATATTTCTAGGTCGATATTATTTCTTTTGTATATTTCATCTTTCGAATATTCAAGAATGTAGAGATCCAGTATAGAGATAAAACTGGAGAACATGTTGGATTAAGTCCTGGACTTAACATGCTAAATTTGCACGTTAAGTGTGGGCAGAAGCCCCATCTTTCTGAAAATAGCCGACTTGAATTTTTCCTCGTCATCCAGTTGATTCATAAAAAATGGTTCGGACATAATTGGTCTGTACAGTGCTTTCATTTTGATTTGTCCCACTTTTGAAAGGCTGTAAACTATTCATTTTTTTTTTGAGCTGAAAGGCCGAAACAAAATATCTCAGTGTTATTCGTTAAGTTTAATGCTGTCCAGTCAACAATTTTATAGATCGTCAAATGTCAAATTTATTGACACATCTTACTTTTCTCAAAATGATACACCTAGCATACCATTGAATTTGAATATATTTGAGAATGCTTCTTTTTTATGATTATGAAAATGTGTCACACTCTCTTTCCATTATACTGCATTATAAATACTTAGATATCATATTATATAGGAATCATGCTGAAGAAATGCATCAATCAATATCGATATTGACGGGTATTTTACCAATATTTCATGGATATAATATGTAATCTGAATAATATCATGGATATATCCCTGAACATTATCCTATAGATAGATGTCCTTGAAAAATCTTGCAAATCTTTAACAATATATTATGAAGTTCTATGATCATTATTTTCATTTCCCAATAGTGCCGCGATCTTTGATAACTCCCCATCCAGATGAGAAATATCGAAATGCGGTTTTCATGCTTTTAAATAGGGTGCTCACATACAGAATACTTATCATGCCGAACTTAATTTTATTTGCAAAAGAACACCCTATATTTCACTGCAGTAAACTTAAACGAGTTAGTATAGGGTGATGTTGTATACAAGAAATATTCTTCAAATTAAAATTCAGCATATTTGAATTTGCTGTTTAGAATATATGAATCTTAATGAATATTTCTGCTTCAAGGAATCAGCAACAGAAAAAAGTATTTCAATGTTCATCATCAACATCTATAGAAACCTCGAAGAAAGATTTATTGATATGCACAAGAACATAAAGGGAAAATATCACGTGAATAAGCATATTAATATTAATTCAAGTGATTTTAAACTCGTTCATATGACTTGAATATAATAGCAATTTGAATAATTGCCAAAACATTTACTGATTATAGCACAAAAATGTCACCTATAATCAATGCATTGCTGAACTATAGCCAAAAATAACTGAGAATTATCGAACATATTATAAACAATACAACCAATCTCGATATCCAAATAACGAAAGATATCCGTTTCATGTCCAGTATATGTCCAAGGTGCCTGTAAATATACTCTCTATCCACATGAAGATATCCAATGGACGTCTAGGCAGTACAGTCAATGCGATGTGGTTCCATTTAATAACTCCTTCTTGGAAATGTCCATATGCCTTGTCCATTTAATATCAACATGAGGTGTCCAATGAACATCTATTTTAGGTAGTCTTCAATCTATATGCTCTATATTCCTTGTCCACTACTAAGTAATAAGTGTCAATTAGACTATGTCCATTTCATGTCCACATAAATGAGATGAAATCTACTTACATATGATGGTGCACATCTCTACTCCACTTGGAGATCCACTGTATATCCACTTAAATCAGTACATATATGATATTTGTTTCATATCTTTTTTCTCCACATTTCCAAAATAGTTCCGCATACATCTTGCTTTTACTATAGGTTTCGCATGTAGGGATACATATAAAGCTAATATAAAACTACCTTTTGAAATTCGGTAAGAATTAATTACTTGTACCTTTAGAAGTGGTTCGGATCTTAGTATATATATAAGCTGTTGGTATCGCTTCTCTCTACCCCGCACACATTTGGCTAATGGGGATTTCAGAATTTCGAAGTAACGATATCAAAAAACATCCCCTACATCATCATCGCATATTTGGTGTAAATTCTTATTCATCTAAAACGATTTGAGCAATAATTTATTAACCCCATTGAGGATTATACTTGCTCAATGTTTGTTCACATGTTTGTTGTTTTGTTCACATTACTCTTTTAGAACTTTTTGTGAATTCCTACCTGACGAGTATAGCATTTCAAGAACCAAAACCACTTTGCAATTCAATGGTAAATAGATGAATTGCCAAGTTAACATCCATTAGGAACCCTAATATAAATCGATGAAATCATTTTTGTTCAAAACACATCAAATTACTGATATCAATAATAAAACAGCAGACACTTTGCAATGTAGAAAAAGATTTTATTCACAACTATCGAGTAAATCATCCTTTGCTTAATCGATTTTCAACAGTTAATGACTGTCATTACTGTGATGAATCGAGTAATAATCACAGTACGATGGGGTAACATTGTGACATCCCATCGTATTGTCTAATTGAAATAGGAGTTCTACCTACAATGTTTTTTATTCTCAATCGTATAAAATGAGTTGTTTTTTTCTTGAAACGCTGAAACTGAGGTTAGGTATACAAAAACGGAGAATGACAGAACGCTCAGACCAATCAGAACAACATACAAGTGTATATTGTTGGTTGCATAAGGCATCTTAGTAGTACAGTCACTATTCCAAGACTTAATTTTCTGAGAAGAATCTACCATAACATGACATATCGTGTAGATTTTCTAAAATTGATATTCTGCAATAATATGCATACTATTTTTATAAAACACTGGTTGATTGATAATGTGTGTGCACGACTTCTTTCGCTAAGGCGGCTGAGATTCAAAATTCTCAAATTAAACTAGCTTCTATAGGAAAGTAAGTTGCTACGTTTTTGAAACTGGAGAACCCTGAATTATATACAGGCCATTGCCTCCGAAGGTCCTCTGCTACCATTTGTGTCAGCGGAGGTGATGATATCACAGCCGTATAAAAAATTGGAGGATGGAAATCTACCTCAGTCGCTGAAAGCTATATAGACGATAATTTAAACAATAAGTTGGAAAGAGGAAACAAAATTTTAAAATAAATAACGAAAAATGATAAGTCATTCACTATAACAAGCTCCAACAGTATAAATAGCTGTGAAACAAGTACTACTATTAATTTTTTTTATTTCAAAGTTGTACGGATACTAAGATAGTTGTAGATAATGCATAGTATTCTACTCGTGCACAATGGCCATTATTATGCGTTCGTTGAATAATATACTATTTGAATCACAGATGTCCAACAACAATAGACGTCGTTGATAGGGTTTGTATAGGTGACTGTCAAAATGCCATTGGTTTTTTCTCATCTCCATGCCATGAATTGTGCATGCAATGGCTATCCAGTAGTATCATATGAATGTCCAAAAGAGACATGCAATGGATGCCCAAAAAGTTGTAAGTGGTTGTCCAATGAATGTCCAGAGCAGTTTGTTATCAGTGAACTTTCAAAATAAAAGGAAAGACAACTTCACATGATATTTTCCATTGGATTTCACTACAAACTGTAGGTCCAGCTCTTCTTCGTTCCTCTTGAGTTTCAACTTTAGAACAAAATAGCAGTGAGTTTGAAATTTGTGTAGTACTCATAATAACGAAATCATCTGTTTTTGGCTTTTTGACTTTTTGTGTAGGATTTTGGAGAAAGAAAACAAATGAATCATACCCTCAATTTTCAGTTCACCGTTCTTGTGAGTTGTGATGAAGATGTCATTTTTGATTGATTAAAATTTCAAATTATCCTTTTCGACATTAATTTACTTCCTCATCAACATGTACAGTAGCACGGAAACAACTTTTATTTAATTTCCGAAGGCCGTGAATAAAATAAACTTATTTTTAAATATTTACACAGCACCTATAGGTGGACCTTGACAGCCGAACGAGCTGTTTTTTTTGCGAGAAATAATCAATTAGAGTGCTCTGTAACGTGGGTGTGACATTACATCATCGTTCATCTTTTTCGCGAAGGTCTCGTATGAGGTACCTACTGTGATACCGTATGATACGATTCCGTGTGTAAATACAATAGTACGAAAGTTCTGAAGATATTTTTGATCTCATTATAATGAGTTAGCTACCTCAATATAATGAGTTTGGTTATCATTATTATGAGATAGCTGAATCATTGTAATGAGATAAATCTATGATGGCCCAAATGCAAAAGGTCATAACTCGATTATTGTCACTTTTCATGATAGTCGTTCAAAGTTTTCGAATGTTTTTGGGTCGTATCTTCCACATTTCAACAATTATTTCAATTCTGAATGAACCAATCGATTTGTTTTTATGTTTACATATTACAAGTTGTACATATAAAAGTGAATATAGAGTTTTTCTAGTATATTTTCGATTATTTATATTTTATCTGACTGAAGTGGTGAATTGAATTTCGAAAAAAAGCCATATCTTCAGATATGATTGGTTTGTTTCGAAAAGGTGTAGGCTTATGATCCATTCGTCAATTGTGCTTAGTGAAATGTTCCAATGTATATCCGAAGATATACCTTTTTACTAAAATTATCTTCAGATAAGGCTTATAGCCTTATTCTGAATTGTTTACAATTCATTTTGTGAAGTTATAATGCCCTTATTTACGATGATATAATGGTTATTCTTCCTTCTGGACATATGTCATTCTGCCAAATTATAGAAGGCAAAAATTCTCCATCAATTTATATAAATAACTCATTTTGACAAAAAAATGAGATATGAACTTTTGCCTTTCAGCCACAGAAATTATCTCATAATAATGAGATACCATAAGTTATAATAATGAGTTAAATATTAAGCAATGTTGCCAACAAGTGATTTTTTTCAATCCATATGAAACGTTCAGTTCACTAATAATCTGATTAAAAATACAAACCTACTTCTAAATGAAAAGTGACATAAAAATTAACATGAACAGATACAAAAAAATCTGATTAAAAATACATACTTATAAATAAAAAGTGACATAAAAAAAGTCCTGTATGAGAATATACTAAATTTTCATCAAGTAATCCTTCAATCGCCTTTTAAAAGTATTTATTGAACCACTATTTTCACTTTCTTGTGGGATGTCATTATAAAGGTCCTTTATAAAATAAAGAATTGTGTGTACTATTTTTTTTTTCAACTTTTAGGTATATTGTTTCTGTTTCTTGTGTTATGATCATGTATTTCAGCCACATAAGTTAATTTATTCTGTAGACAGGTGAATATCCTATTTTGATTTTAAAAATAAAAATTCGTGTTCGGTAATCGAAGAGGTAGCAATTTGAGGTATTGAAACATATTTTCTATCGGTATTATCCTAGAACATTGCAAGATTATTCGCATAGCACGATTCTGCATCTTTTGTAGTCTGTTTATTTCATTTTGGTCGAGAAAAAACAGAATGGTAAAACAATAATTTAAATGTGGTAGTATTATGGAGTTGTATACCAATAATTTAGACCACTGGCTCAGATATGGGGAACATCTTCTTAAATAATTGATTTTGTAAGCTATTGTTTTTATAACTTGATTAGCATGTTCCTTGAATTTTAATTCACTGTCAATAGTTACACCCAA
Organism: Chrysomela aeneicollis; assembly: GCA_029955515.1. Lineage (NCBI taxonomy): Eukaryota > Metazoa > Arthropoda > Insecta > Coleoptera > Chrysomelidae > Chrysomela > Chrysomela aeneicollis. The sequence goes on from JARUHQ010000022.1 coordinate 1,627,107, forward strand.
GTACACAAATTTTTTACCTTTTCAATTACACTGTCGTAGAAGTATGTTTGCATTATTATGATCTTTATGTTTCCTTAATAACATCAATTTTGTTTCATTCACGTTCACCTTTAGCAGATTTGCACAACAATATCCATACACCCTTTTGAGACTAGCGTTCATAGTATCAACACACACTCATGTACATCTTCACTACTAAAGTGCAATAGGGTATCGTCGGCAAATATATGAGGAACAACAATGGTCCCAAAATAGACCCTTGGGGTACACCTATATTATTTTGCAATTTATCTGAATAAACCTTATCTAGTTTCAACTTTTGCTGTCTATTGTTCAGATAATTCATGATCCAGTTCAGTGCTATTCCATCAATACCTACGCTTTCAATTTTTCTGATCAGTCTGCATCTATCTACAGTTTCGAATGCCCTTTGAAGGTCTAGAAATACTGCAATAGTATACTGATCCTTTTCCGCACTTTTCTTCCAATCTTTTAAAACTCATTGTAATGCAGCGTCACAACTATGTTTGCTCCTAAAACCCGATTGATACTCACATAGGACCCTATTGCTCTACAAATAATCCACTATCTGCTCATATATAGTCTCTTCCAATATTTTAGATGTAGCATTAATTATTACAATAACTATAGTGGATCAAGAAGATCAACAGAAAGCAGTAATATTTTTTAAACTCACACCTTACACCTCTCTCTTGAAACAAATGAAATGATCTTATTTGTATATTATAATATATAGTTATTAATATTATCAGCAGAATTATTTAGTCAAAACTATTATCTAACATTTTTTGTTATCTCATTATAATTCATTATAATGAGTTAGCTATCTCATAATAATGAGAAACTCATTATATTGAGTTAGGTATCTCGTTATTTCGAGATAGTATCTCATTATATTGAGCTAGCTAACTCATTAAAATTAGATAAAAAAATATCTACAGTGTTCCTTCAGAGGTTTCGTACAATAGTGAGTGATAATTCGTATAGTTATTTGATAATGAGACTATATATCATCTCACTTCGTTGCAACAGTTGATTTCGGGAGTTCATTGAAAGAATTATTTTGTTAACCTTCATAGGCTTCAGTAGATTGACGGATTTTTATCAACCTGCCAATTGATTCAGCATGATATGAGGTTTCCGACGATGGAAATATGGAAATGCATTTCGATTTGATTGCTGGGTTTATTATTTTATTTATAGAAATAACAGGTAGGTACTCTTATCTGAAAACCTTTCCGGGAGTTTTGAAAATTGGTGATTGTGTAGATTTCGACATGATTTTTCGGATTTTCGACTTCGCCACCTCGTATTTTTGCCGCTCTCGCCGCCATATTGGAAAAGTTTGCTCAAAGAAATAATTTTTTATAATACTTTCCGACTTATATAACGATGATGTATCGATCGATACGTATTTTTCTTCCTCGATTTCATTAAACGTACCCAGTAAACTTCTGAAAATCTGAAGGTTGGTAAAGCCTTACTTGTGTTGCGTTGCGAGCTTCCATATAAATATCATTGTAAAGATTCCATGGAATGTTTCAAGCATTATTTTTGAAATGATAATTTATCTGAATGTACAAGGAACACTTGAGGAAGAAAGGACATTCAGTCGAGTGTTGGTATGTTTTTTCATTTCTTTTTTCGATTTCTATTCGATTTTTATTGTTTTAATAATTATGTGTTGGTAATAGATTCATCACCTTCGGTCCATATGATGATAATATTTTCTAGTAAGCTACTACGTGGTGGTTGAAAAGCATTCGGGGAAAATTATGGAGCTCCACAAATTGCGGAGATTTGATTGATTTCAAGGTTGGTATGTTTGTCCATATCCACAATTCATATTTGAATATGTCTTTCTATCGTTTCAGTTTTTTTTACCATTTTCGTTTTTATTTTGGATCATAGTCATTATTTGGAGATTTATAGAATATTCAAGAATATAATATGAAAATTTATCTCGATGAATGTTCAGTCATATCAGTGAATTTTGGTTTTATGGAATGATTTTAGTATACATCGTTGAAGAAATACCTAATTTTTTTAAACTAAAATGTAGTTTTTAAATGGATAGGTATTGATTGTATATTCATGACATCAAATCGATGATGTTCCATGAAAATATATGAACAAAGTAACACATGGTTTCGGATCACATTAACGAATGACGACATATTTTTAGAAATAGATAGAAGATTACATGCACAATACACTTCTACTCTTGTTTAATCGAAAACGTTGAAGACGCCACTGGGTTATTTTTAGGGAGAGAGGTCGTCGTAATTAAACAAGCAAATATTTATACTGTTTAACCCAGACATAGTTTTTGTATCCCAAATTTCATTCGACTTTGAAGATACGTATGTTGTGATTTTAAATACATAAAGGATATTACATAATCTGACCTACCTTGGAGAATAGATGAGTATGAACGAAATCAGTTCAGACATCAGACCAGACCAGACCAGACCAGACCAGACCAGACCAGACCAGACCAGACCAGACCAGACCAGACCAGACCAGACCAGACCAGACCAGACCAGACCAGACCAGACCAGACCAGACCAGACCAGACCAGACCAGACCAGACCAGACCAGACCAGACCAGACCAGACCAGACCAGACCAGACCAGACCAGACCAGACCAGACCAGACCAGACCAGACCAGACCAGACCAGACCAGACCAGACCAGACCAGACCAGACCAGACCAGATGCAATGTCAAGAATTTCAATATCAGTGAAATTAGCATAATAAGCTAATAACATACCATCATGAATTGTCGTTATTCATTACTATGATAGTACGTATAAACACCATTATCTACAGAAGGAATGATGATTTTTATTTTTGTCGTTACATATAACCTTCGCTACAATAAACATTATATCATTTTGACATTGAATGGTTTGAATGCAACTATTAGCATACCGATATAAATTGAATTGAGTACAAAACTCGATACGCATTTTTTATTATTCGGTGGTTGGTATAATCGAATCGAACTGTCAAATGAAAGTCAGAAGAGTTAGGCCCAGTTTACTTCTGAGCGATTTGGATTTGGTGATATTTATGCTGAGTCCCCATACTGACAGTACGACGTCGTCGTCACGACTGCATAACCACTAATCTTTGATTTTGCTGCTGTAAGGTTAGGTGTAAGGTTACCAAATGTTATAAACAGCATTGAAACGTCGCGCAATTGCTGTTCAAAGTTGAAATTCAGTTAACTTTCGCGCTTTCTAATTTGACGTCGGGCCTGTGATTGGTCAAATCGCAGTGCAGTCGAGCAGTTCGCAGTCGTGGCGTTGATATGGAAACTTACCATTATTAGCAGTGAAAAACTCAATATTTTAATTGATAAATTTGATTCAAATTGACCAATAAAAACAATAACAACATGGAATTTTCCTCGCTTCGCTCGTCGTACTCCAAACAACGCGTGCGACAAAATGGCGTCTTATGAGGAATGTTCGGGGTATAATTAGTAATATTAGAGATTCTTTATTTGGATAATACATTTATTAGAGGAAAACAGAAGAATTCGACAGGGAAGAATCTAATGGTTATTTCAAAATGATATTGTGTGCAGCAGGGATAGGGTTCTTTAAGAGACACGCGGTCGAGCACGCGGTATTTGTGCTGATCAGTATTTTCTAGGAGGATCTGGTTTGTGGTTTGACGCTTACTTTGGCAAAGACTAATGCTATTCGGTAAACTTTGACCTTGGCAAATAATCTTTCCGAACGCAAATATAACTGTAACAAAATACAATTTACCTATCGGACGATCAGTTGGCATCGAACTGTTTTTTAGATAGCACGATAATCAGTCATCAAAAAACGAACGCTCTTAACGAAAAATAATGATCGAATGTTAAAGAGACCTTGTTCTTCGAGCCAATTTCTGATAACAATGTTGAAGGTTAGGCAACGGAATCAGGTCGAGATGAATGTCAGATATTTCGTTGCAAGTGCCAGTGGAATATCCCGGAAATGAAAATAGATATTAGGAAATGCCCATCAATGAGCTGAATGAAACAAAAGATGTTTGAATGGGGCGAATTTTAGTGTTCCAGGTGCTCGATTTATTGTAACAGATTTTTAATGAAAATGTAATACTCTGTAATAGATTTCAATTTTGATGTTAAATGCACTACACGTCAATGAATGGCAAACTTAGACAACAGTGTGATTGGTTATTGCTACATTTGACATGATTTGATATCTCAAATTTCTGGTATCGAAAACAAAAAAGTCGTCTTTATTACTAACGTATAAATTTGTCCTTCTTTCAACTGAAAACACCGCACACGCTTACATTCACTTGTTTTCATGTAATTTTATTTAAAAAATATATTATTTTTCAAAAAAAATTCCCTTTCAAACATGTTTAGATGAAAAATCGTTTTTTCCGCTAAAAACAAGTGGATGTGACCATCATGTGTGGTTTTTGTGTTGAAAAAAGAGTGGATTTTGAAATGTCAAATGGTGTTGTTTCCGAAAAAAAATGAGTCCATATCTGCCAAAATACTTGAGTCCGCCGCGTTGTGGACTTCAGATTCGAGTTCAGTAGGCCAAAATACATCAGTACAGCCAAAAACGAAAAAATTACCCATTTGGATATATAATCCGCGAAGAAAAAAATTAGGAAACCAACAAGGAGAATCGGAAAAATGTTGATGAGGTTGATGAGGAAGTGAATAATTCTCAAAATATCCTAGGATTTTCCAAAAACCCAGGTTTGACGTGTCACATTTCTGGAATGCAATAGATTTTGCAAGAATATAATAGCGCAACAAAAGTTTGTATAATATAATAGATCTAGTACAAATGTAATAAAAGAGCAACACTATTTTAGGACACTTGTTTCAGAAAAAACAAGTATTACTTCGACTCCAGGTATACGCCCTTAAAATCATATCATTGAAGTTTGAAACACCTTGTGTATAAGGTATACAGAGTGACCAAGATAAGGATGAACAGCATGGGGATCTCGGTAACCGTAAGAGTTACACAGTAGGTTGAAGAGGCAAACAGTTGCGCAATCGAGGGGTCAATAAATGGATTTTAAGAAATTCCAAAAATGTTGTTTCCTCACGGAGATATAAAAAAAACGAAATTTGGCGATTTTTTTTCTGAAGTTATTTGAAAAGTTTCGAAAAAAAAACAATTGGTGCTTTCACGTTGCCACTTTTTCAGCTCTACAAAATGGCGTTCACAAAATCTCCTTACAACGTTTCGTTTCGAAGAAACCATCATCAAGTTGTAGCATTAAAATTACTACAATTTTATTTTAAAATACAATTGGTGGCATTTATTTAACAAATGCACTTGGTATGAAAATACAGTTTATTTTTCAGTTCTTTTGTAGTCATGCTCACAGAAAGTATTCAGCAGACACTTCAAATAATCCTCAAATGGAATACCTTTATTAAAACTATAATATCACATATTTAACATCACGTAGTTGAATGGTAGTAAATCCTAGTTTTCCAACACTAGGTATAGTACTCTTACTTCTGACATTCTAAGGTCTGTTGGAAGTGATGTAATAAGCTGCAGGAATCTTATGATTCTAGGCCTGGAATTGAAGAAAAGAGAGTCAATTTTATTTTATTTACAAGCGACCTACCGTTGTGCTCTCCAGTGTGATGAATTCGATGTCGCTCTAGTTATTTCAGGGTGTATTAAGAGGTCTGTTTGATCTGAGTATGATTTGGATCGATTCCATTGATTTTTCTTTATTTTTCAGAATATAATCTTATAGGTTATATTTATTTTCCAGACGTCAATGTCATTGCTCGGCTTATCATCGGTTCTCTGTCAGGTTTGGTTAGCCATAGAGGTTCATGCCCGTAGCAGAAAGAGAGAAGAATGATAGTTGTTCTTCGATTATCTTCGTTGTATTTCGTTCTGTCAAATGGGATAATATTTATGGTTTGACCATATATCTAATAATAACTATATAGGTAACATGGATACCAGAGCTGAAGCCGAAAAATAAAACAAATGACAGTCTGCGGGACCAATCGCGAATATGCGCATGCGCAAGTTTGAATTAAGAATCGACATTCGTTTTCATCATGGAGGAGAGTAGCTTTCTAGTGAGCGACAAACGTATGATGATTACTAAAAATCAATCGAATGTGTCACGTAACCTTCAATTCGATGTTTTTATTTCATCATGACATATATTTTTCAAATATTCATTTATTGATGGATTGTTGGACGATATTGAATAATAGTTGATGATAAATGCAGAAATGGATGTGATCTACAAAGCGATACTTGCGATTTGCTGTGAAACCTGTGACGATAAAGTCATCGGAACAAGATTCGTGGGCTAATTTTTGATCAATCACTGTTATCACTCACTAATCACTTCTGTATACAATCAGTAAGTACATTAATAACTATATTAACGCTCTTTCACATAATTTGTGTCAACAAACATACCTAACCTATGAAATTCTGAAAACGTCAGTGGATTTCAACTCGTCAAAACCCGCGCTTGCGCACAATTCATCATTAGCAAGCCAGACAGTCTTTTGTTTTTCCAAAACTGGCTTCATTTTCGCGTGAAGAGAAGAATAGGTGTTATCCATATAGTTGTTATTATATATATGGGTTTGACCAATGGGAGGCTGAGAATTCATATTTGGCGCAAATTTTCAAGCAGGATGTATTTTTTTGTGAATTTTTGGAAAAAGGAGATGACATCCGTCCTCTCGCCTCTACGACAGGGCTTTTTCTTGGTGGTCATGATGGGGTGCACTTGACGAAAATTAGGTATTCTTTCTTTCGGTGAGTTCACCGTTGAATTAACCCTTGAGGGGAATTTGTGGGAGCCGTTTGCTGAGCTCAAGTCGCACCCATCATTTTGTGGATTATGGAGCCTTTATGGGGATTTGTTTGACCACCGGGAGACTGCCATGCAGTGGAGTGGAAGCCGCCATTTGCTTTCTTCCAGTTTGTTTAATCTTCTATAGCCCTACCTCCCTTATCAGAAGGTAAGTCTTTGAACCAGCAATGACAATCCTCGTGAGATTGAAAATATACCTATAATATTTTCTTCTTTCTGGGGTTTTTTGTGGTTTTTTGTTTTTTTCCAAGTGTCCTCACACGAGGGTTTTTTTTGTTAGGGTGTTAGGTACAGCTTAGCTGCTGGAATTGGATTCCTGGTTGTGACCGGCACGTCAGGAAACTCTTCAACCCTAGTCAAGATCCCCCAGCGGATCTGTGAGTTTTCCTGCAAGGTCTTCGGATCTTGGCCAGAGTCGACCTACGAGATACCAGACAAGTCCAGTAGCGTCGGTTGAGTCCGACGACCGGCTTAGCTGCACCACAACCCTCTAGCTGAACGAGGAGGTTTAGCTTTCTTCTCTGTCTTTCTGTGCTGTTTGCTGTTTCGTCGTTCTTCATCTTCACAGCAGTCTTCCTGTCTTCACCACTACACCCCATAGACTTTGGATAGGGGCTACGTATATGGACCATTGAGGAGAATCATGGACCAATAACACCAGGTTTTTTTACACCTTCAGTGTTTCGTTTTATTGGAAATTTTCAGGAAATAATATGTGTCACATTTAATAATCATTATCATATACCATAACATATCATATCCTATAAACAATGATCTCAAGAGCTCTTGTGAAGCTCTCAATTAGTACTATGCGACAGCGGATTTGAGTCAAAGGTTATTGCCATATCATTTACCTAACATGATTTTCATATAACATCAGGTATAGTGTGTATTTTTGACATGATATATTTTTTATTGAATTTTTCCCTTTTAAGATCTCATATGGTCCCTAACATATCGGTTCATAACATGTTTGCCTTGTCTCATGGTGGTGTATTTTATTATATATTTTTTAAACTTGACATGGTTAAATTCAATCTATTTGTCCAACCAGCTTTCTAAGAAAATTTAATTTCATTGACATTTCAGGTAATTTTTCTTGGTAAAGTATTTGGTTTCTCAATTTCCCAAATATAGTATAGCATTTATTTAAATTGAGTGGCGCCCTCTTGATTTTGAATTATCATTCTTAGAGCCACAAATAAACCGAACTCACTTATCTGTTCTCCGGCGAACAGCTGCCGTCAGCAAATGTGTTTCTATTTCTTAATTTCAATTTTGGAATATAAAAGTAGGCCACAAAGTTTTTCTTAAAGTATGATATAGGTAGCATTTTTGTTGCGAATGCACAATTAGTAATCTCATGTTTTTACTCTTGTTTCAACAGTCATAGAAACAACAATTATTATTTTCTATATGATATGATTCAAATGCATCACTATTTTCTTCAGAATATCGTCACGTTCTGATGGTGTAGACACAAAGTCCAAAATTTCCAAAATAATGTTTATTCAGATGTTCCGCTCGTTCGGCAATGTGGCCGTGACAGTCTCGAAAAAAGATTCACATGTATAATTCAATTTGTATCTCAGCGAATAATTATGTCTTGCTTAGACGACATTGAAACTATTTCGCCTCAAGGTTATTTTCGCACGAAAGTTCTAAATATTGAATAACGAGATACACTGGCGTAGACGGGGTAACTCAGAATCATAATGAATACTAATGAGAGTGTCAGGCTCCTGGCTATTTTTATTGATGGGTTTCTCAACTGGATAGTTAGTTCACTGTCAGCACCAGTCACCACTGGTCACCACTCATAGTTATTTATGGTACTAGTGTGTTTATCATAAAGCAATAACCATTATTGTAGGCAATAATATAAAACAAATAGCCTACAATAATGGTTATTCTCTACATCTTATTTATTAATTGTCTCTATCATAATCACTTTCCAAAATCTCTCAATCATAGCCTTAGACCCTTAAGTAATACCAATTCTAGAAAATTCTTCTCTATTCTTTATTTGGGAAACGTGTCTAATGATATTGGTAATATTTTCCATCGTTTTGCCAATGATATCAACATATCGTTCTATATCGTGAATTCTACCTACAGTTTTTTTTTAATACTAGAGATGAAATTCCCTCTTTTCAAAAACCTGGTGTATACAAAATTTCTTGTTCTACTCCCCTTTGCAATGCACAATATATTAGGTAAGCTGGTAGATCCATACACACTAGAGTTATGGAACACATGAAAGTTATTGAGAAATCTAGATCATCCTATAGAGAGGAATATAATACAAAAAGTTCATTTGCAAACCATATACTCAATTCACAACATACTTGCCAAAAAAGTCAACTTCTTAACATTTTGGAAATTTTTGAAATTAACTGCTATAAAAGACAATAATATTTCGTCACTCTATGAACAAATACATTTTTATTGCATGAAATGTTTCAATTCTCTTTCTTTTGAATAGCTAATTTTTTGAAATTTTAACAAAATGTTTACATTCCACAACCTTTTCTATTCCTTAATATTCTATTTTAGTGAATCTCAAAGGAATTCGTCATCACCATTTGTTAGTACCAATGATTCCATGCCTTGGACATTGACAAGTCTGACGTGGTGGTGCTGTTTCTTCTGTATTCTGCGATCTTTTACATGTTATGAAAGAATTCTACGCGTCAGTCTAACTAAATTTTTTTAATTTTCCAATAATATTTCTATCAATCCCTTTTTCCGGTAAAATGTTGATCGGAAAAACCAGCTTTTGGTTCCATGAGATTGATCAATAACATATCCATAAGATCATGTGTTGATTTGTGTTTTTTTTTAAATATTTTTTGTAGAATTTGTTCATCTACGCGTAAGTTGACAAATTGATATTGGTATCTTTCACTTTGTCTTTATAGAATGATAGGTTTTGGCTGATGATAGACCTAATTGGGTCCGAAACATGTACCCCTATTGAAATAAAGTTGTGGAGATGACTTTGGGATTTTTGTTGTTTAACAAAAACCACTCCACTTTGAGAAATATGATGGATTCCTTTCACCGTCTTAGTCACGCAAGACTTAGGAAACATAACACATGAATGGCATACAATGTGGAAGAAATCGTAAGATTCGAGATCAAATCAAAGCTACTTGCATCTCAGTACCCTCATATATATAATAACAACTATATGGATAACACCTATTCTTCCCTTTACGCGAAAGTGAAGCCAGTTTTGGAAAAACAAAAGACTGTCTGGCTTGCTAATGATGAATTGTGCGCATGCGCGGGTTTTGACGAGTTGAAATCCACTGACGTTTTAAGAATTTCATAGGTTAGGTATATTTGTTAACCCAAACTATGTAAAAGAGCGTTAATATAGGATATGTTCCGTAAATCGACTTGGTTATTTCGGTTACTAGTTTTCCGTTCCGTAAATGCGAAATGTTCGGTTGGTTCCTGAAAAAAAGGTTATTTACGAAACTTGGTTTCTGAAAGAACCGGTAATTTTTTTGTCACCAGAACAACCGTCGATTTTCTATGGTAACTTCGGTTTATTATTGTTTGACCCTTGCAGTTTTAGGTTATATTTACTTACTATCGGCTGTATTTTTATAGAATATATAAATTCCCTGTGCTTACTGTGTATAGGATTTATAGGGACTTAGGGAATCAAATACTGGCAGAACATGCATGCTTGAAAGACTTTGAAAATGTGAATTATGAAACTAGAAAGTTTCACAGTGCTGACTACGAGCTGAAGGATTCTGACTATTCAATTGATGCATTATCCCCAAGTCAATCGATTGATAATGTTCAATCAATGAACGAATCTGAACGTTCAAGTCACTCGTCATCAATTCAAGGAAAAAATAATGGGGCAATATATCCAATCCAATATATATAAAAAACAATTGAGTGGTTTGAAGAGATTATAGAGGAGAATTGAGATAGACAATGATTTTATCCTGTAGCCATATTCATACCATGAACTGATCCAGTGTCCTTTTTTGCATTATCGTATTATTTTCCAGAATACATTTATTTTTCATGTTTTTTGTTTCAAGAATGTAGTAGCTATTTCATAGTATTTTGTCCTGAGGATATGTGAATTATGTGATCTCTGTTTTTTAGAATATATTGCGGAGTTTGATATGAACAATTGCTGATTGTGATGTACAAAATAAATTTATATATTTTTTTTCAATTTTTATTATTTTATTATCAAACAATCAATTCAGTAATTTCAAAACAAACCATTTTGAATTTTTGGAAGGGATATATTTGACATTTGAAATAAGCGGACTGGCGTTCCGTAAAGAAATTGCAACCGTATAGTTACCAGCACCTAACCACTGTCAAAGTTGTTGTTACCGAGCCTGAAATCATTGGTAACTTCGGTCGATTAACGGAACATATCCATAGTTATTAATGTACTTACTGATTGTTTACAGAAGTGATGAGTGAGTGATAACAGTGATTGATCAAAAACTAGCCCACGAATCTTGTTCCGATGACTTTATCGTCACAGGTTTCTATGCAAATCGCAAGTATCGCTTTGTAGATCACATCCATTTCTGCATCTATCATCAACTATCATTCAATATCGTCAAACAATCCATCAATTATTGAATACTTGAAAAATATATGTCATGATGAAATAAAAACATCGAATTGAAGGTTATCTGACACATTTGATTGATTTTTAATAATTATCATACGTTTGTCGCTCACTAGAAAGCTAGATTCTTAATTCAGACTTGCGCATGCGCATTTTCGCGATTTGTCCCGCAGACTGTCATTTGTTTTATTTTTCGGCTTCAGCTCTGGTATCCATGTTACCTATATAGTTATTATTAGATATATGAGTACCCTTGCAGAATGACTTGACAGCCACTTTTTTACATTTTGGTCAAAGTTGGTTGATTGTTTGGTTGCCACGGGTATGAGACATTGGTAGCAGATGTTCAAATGAATTTTGAACTTTTCCTACAGAAAAGGGAAACTTTCATGATGATAGAAAATGGAGGAAACCGATGAAAAGTACTTTGCTGAGGATATCCTTACAGAAGCGGAAGAAGCAGCGATGCAATTTTTGCCACGAAAGTCCCGAGATGCTTACGGAGTTCAAAATATTTGAATCTCGAATGAATTCACAGAAGATAAGAGGTATCGATGAACATGTTCTATTGGCTTATTTCTTACACTTGCAAAAAAATAGCCCCATCGTCGATATGGACCAAATACTCGATGCTTCGCTAGACTATTGACCTTTATAAATAAAAACATTTCAAAATATGCCAAACTAAGGAGATTTTCGAAAATCAAGTTTTTGAACGAAGCTCCCGACGACGAGTAGATACTTGTTGATGAAAGTGGCTTTGATAATGGGGTTTAGCAGTGCTTGTAGATGCGACGAATTGGTCAATTTGAAAATAGAGAATATTCAGGACAAAGGGAAATATTTTTGCCCGACACTAAAACCAAGAAATCGAGAGATCAAAGAATACTAGTCCTAGCCGCGTTTTTTGCAAAAATGGGAGGTGTACCAGCCAGTGTGTGGAAATAAATACGTTGTCGAAGATACCTTCAAGAATTGCAATGTTTTTGAAATTGGAGGAACCAGCGCTCTACACCGGTCACTGCCTGAGAAGGTATTCGGCGACTGTTTTGACGAATGCAGGGGCTTTACATGACTACTTTGAATGTAGCAGAATGATACCTAGAGGAATCGGTGCATAACAGAATATAAATTGCAGAAAAAATACATATACAAGGTTCTAATGTGTCGGCGTTTTCTTGCACTATCAGCAGCTGTACCGATATGGGAGCGTCTGGTTCCAATGAACCAACGAATTTCACCATGACTTTCAAATGAACGTTTTCAGTTGAAATTAATATCAATATGAATTCTGCTAGAAATACTAATAAATAAATAGAATACTATTCTTCAAATATGAACGTGAGTTATAATCCACAACACGAGACTTGTCTAAAATGAAATTAATAATGACAGTCATAACTGTCATATGCAGGGGCGGATTGGACCATTGAATCGGCGAACAAAAACGAACTTGAGTGAATAATATCAAGACAAATATCAACAAACAGAATGATCTTTGTGGAATCAAAACATTGAATTATGGAAATTTCCTAGTTAATTTGAATTTTTGCAACGATGTCAATGATAATATCATTGCCCTCTAATGAAAGCACCAACAAGTCATTTTCGCAGCTCATCAACATGAGAGCCTCCAAATGTTTTTGGCTTGGAATATTCCTCAGCCTATTCAGGATAAATTTAAATTCAGAAAGAGAGTTTGTGAAATGGAGAGCTTTAGGAGTGGACCTACCACTTTAAATTTTCTAAGAACTTGAACATGCCTCAGCGTAAAAAGTAGCATAAAACAACAAAATATTTTCATTTTTTACAAAACTGATTTGACGACCTTAATTTTTGTTCACTGAAGACATGTGTTTGTACACCCAAAAGATACTAATAGAGTAAGTACCAGCTTACTCCGGAGTAAAATCTATCAGTTGATGCAATCATCAACTGTTCTCATTGCGTTGATCATAAAAAGGTAATTAAGCACAGTTTTACCACACGCTATAGAACGTCATTTTTGCCACCATTACTTTTATGCTTGATTCCATTGCAGTGATAATTTCAAATTTTTCTATAGAATCTTCTCCATCATTTTTTATCTTGTGCTCTTTGAATAGAATTATATCGATGTTACTGCTGATTTTATTGAAACCGTTGCAGTTCTTATGGTCTCGTACTATTATGGAAAGCTTTAGAGAATACTTTTTTAATCACGCACTACAAGATCAACTTTGGAGATTCAAAGATTCAGTAAAATAGCCGGCGCAAACGTGAATTTGGCTAGGGGTACTTTTTGACAACCATGACATGAACTAATTGTATCGGGGATCACTATTTTATTTATTTATTTATTTATTTATTTATTTATTAAGTAGGCAAGCAAACCTAATATACAAAAAAAATACAACTGTATTTATAAATATCTCACAATATGGATAAACTAATCCTTGAACATACATTAAAAAAATATATATACATATATAAAAAGGAGAGAAGGATATTGTGTTAGCACACAGGGCAAGGGTATGAAGAGACAGGTTGTAGGTTGAATCCGTTCCGTGTGTGGAATGTCAACTGGTGCAAGACAGTCTGTTTCGGCTCGCCAAGCCTCATCAGTTGCACTAGGCCAGTTGACACTCCACCCACGGTACGGCCACTATTTGAAGACCACAATGTAGTCTTCAACAGTGAGGAATACGGATGTTTGGTACAGTGCCACCTACTAGCACTAAACAGAGCGTGCTTTTTCGGGTAACAACGCAGGAGTACAGATGTCTCTGTTACTACACCTACGTCGCCCGACTGCACCTTGATGTGTGGTTCACCACAAGACAAACAAAAAAGGAGAGAAGGATATTGTGTTAGCACACAGGGCAAGGGTATGAAGAGACATCAATAATCAAACTAAAAAAGAACAATGTTTAAATATATAAGAAAAAAAAAACAGTATCACAATGACCTGCCACTGATAAACTTCTTCAATGATGACTTAAATTGATTCACTGAATTAGATTCTTTTACAAATTGTGGTAGTTTATTAAATTCGTTCAAGCCTCTATGAAACATGCTATTCATTCCAAATTTAGTGTTAGTTTTTTTTATGTTAAAGTTGTTATTTTTTCTCGTATTGTAATTATGAACTTCATTATTTCTCAATAAGAACTTATAGAAATAATTGGGTAGCAATCCTCTTTGCAGCTCAAATATAAAGATCATAATCATGAATAAAATACGTTCTTCAACTGAAAACCCGTTTAGACACTCTAACATCAATTTAATTGCTGTAAAACGGCTACATCCCAATATTAACCTCATACCCCGATTTTGAAGCTTTTGCAATTGTGCTATTTTATTTTTACTAAGTAGAAAAAGTAATGTGGAACAATAATCAAAAGAAGGTTGAAGTAAACTCTTAAAAAGAGTCAACCTAGCATACATAGATACTTTCTTACATATACGAGAGAAATAAAATAGTTTCTTGGATATTTTTTACAAATAAAATCAGCATGATTATTTAGTTTCAAAATTTTATCAATTATAAAACCCAAATATTTTATTTCAGTTACATTTTCAATGGTGTTATTATTAATTCTGATGACAGCATTTACAATATTTTATATGCATTACTTTCGTGATTATTGAAAACTTTTACTGAATGTACCGTCCCCATGAGGCACCGGCCCATCGGGCGATGCCTGATCGCCTGGCCTCCCAGTCCGCCCCTGGTCATGTGTTGGATTAACTGATAGATCTTTAATCAAACGAAAAACTCAAAGTCGGTTGACCACACAATATAATAAAATAATGAACAAGTGGGTGTAACTATAGTTTCGGCTCAACAGCCATCATCAGACACAGTAAGTAATCTGTAATAGGAGAAATAATACTAAATAACAAGATGGTGTGCCTAAATACTTACAATCAAATTCAAAGGAAAAGGTATAAACCATATCAATGCCAAAATCGGATATCGGAAATCAATCATACATCAAAAATACATCTTGTTTAAATTTGCTTAGCCACCAAAAGAAACTAAATATCAAAATCAAAGGAGAGTTGAAGAACATCACTGATGTGAGAGTTGTGTGAGAGTTGAAGAACATCACTGATGTTGTGAGAAGAAGAAAATCAAAGGTTAAGATTGAACATTTATATACGAGTTCAGAGACGTATTAAGGAAAATTTGAAAATTAGGAAAAAATTGAATTAAGAAAATTGTAGGGTACGAAAAATATGATTACGTTCAAAATTGGTCTGATCATTCAAGCAATGATTTAACCTTTGATTTTCTTCTTCTCACAAACAAAAATTTTTTCTCTTCTATGAGCTTCAAGGTTTCTTGTTATAGAATTTCATTCTCATCCAACTTTATTGAATTGAATTTTTGCTGAATCTTCCACCTCAACTCACTATTTCTCACCAAAATTTCATACAACTTTTATTATATAAATTTCATAGACATAAAAATTCATTGTTCCATGTCAACTGTACTTCCACAAGTCATTTGTCAAATTTCAACCGTAACCATTTAATTTTAATTCTTGTTAGTTGAATACTGACTACCATCAGTGGAGGATGATGTTCTTCAACTCTCCTTTGATTTTGATATTTAGTTTCTTTTGGTGGCTAAGCAAATTTAAACAAGATGTAATTTTGATGTATGATTGATTTCCGATATCCGATTTTGGCATTGATATGGTTTATACCTTTTCCTTTGAATTTGATTGTAAGTATTTAGGCACACCATCTTGTTATTTAGTATTATTTCTCCTATTACAGATTACTTACTGTGTCTGATGATGGCTGTTGAGCCGAAACTATAGTTACACCCACTTGTTCATTATTTTATTATATTGTGTGGTCGACCGACTTTGAGTTTTTCATTTGATTAAATTCAAATTGGGCCACTTTGAGAATGGATGATTTCCATAACTGATAGATCTTTCATTGCTTACGCTAGATCCGGTATCCAGGTTATTTGTTTTGTAGGTCCGTGGGGGTTATTTTTGTCCATACAAATGTGTTGTACCACGTCATAGTACCCACTTTCTTGCAGACCCCTCTATACCAAAAAAATACTACAGGTTGTCGGATTTAGCGTAAGCAATGAAAGATCTATGGATTAACTTATTAACTCAACTCGCTGGAGTTCCTTTAGGTACATTTTATATATGGTAACTTTTGAATGAAGGTCAGTTGATGAAAATCTGTTTGAGTGAGAAAAACCTAAATACACAAAGTCGGTGGACCACAAAATTCCCTGAAATATAGTTTCAGCTAAAAAGTCTTCAGACGTGATAGTACCTACATACCTAAAATAATGTACATAGCATACTGTTGAAAATATTTAGATTGATTAACTAAAAATATTGCTTGTAATTTTGATTACACAATATGATGAATTAAGGTTTTGAATAGATGAGGCCAATACTTGATTAAAATTCATGATTGAACACTAAACTAATGTAAAACACTACTGGATTTTCACTAATTGAGGGTTACAAACCCAACACGTGTTTCGCTATACTATAAAGCTTCATCAGGTGGAGTATTAAAAAGTTCAATACTCCACCTGATGAAGCTTTTCAATTATTTTCCTGATGAAGTATAGCGAAAAACGTGTTGTGGGTTGTAACCCTCAATAAGTGAAAATCTTGTCGTGTTTTACATTATTTTAGTGTTCAATAAATTATTCGTTTTATAATTTTTTGTCTTTAGTATATGACCTATTAACTTTTACTTACTCAAATAATAGAATATGCATTCCTATCAATAGGTATCATTATTAACCTAGAGTAAGATAATACTGTTTACATACCCAAAAATCAGATACATTTTTGTCACCCTCAAGATTCACTTCATTTCAATCATCGTATTGTTTGTTATAAAGTAGTCACATGGAGTTGAACCATCTATTTGACTCAGATGTTTTATTATTGGTTGATGAAACAATCAACAATCATTTTTTAGGTAGTGACATTCTCAAATTTTGGGGATTCCATCACCATAGTATATATGGTCGACTCTGTTGTGCTGTTGCCTAGTTTACAATTACTAGAGTTGCCTCCATGGAATATGTTCATTATAAAGAGGTAGAACTGCATTAAAGTTACTTTCTGAAGTCAGTAATAAACTATCGATCGAATCAACCGATGAAATTAAATTATGAAATATTTTTCAACGAACTATTGTATATTTTCCTTGCATCACAGAACTTAGAAATAACTTCATATGTCTTTCGAAAATACCATTCACCAACACCAAGCATTATTTTCACTAGTTCTTTATTATATCTTCTTTATTGACACTGGTTTTCGTATACGATTATTTGAAGTATTATAATTTGAGATATGCATATGTTTTCCCCTTCTTAGTAATTTGCTGAAATTTTTTCGATTTTTTTTATATAGCTAGATATACTGACTGACTATATTATGCTAACTAACAAATATCTCGATTCGGAGAACTAGACAACACTTATAATCCAAATAACAAATTTTGCACAGCCGTAAAAGTCCTACGACATAATTATGATGATACGAATGAAGGTCGAAGAATTAATAAACAAATTAGTTATTTCACGGAATTGGATATATTGTGTCTTTATGGCTAACGTTTCGTCATCACTTATTGTAATGATGATTTTGTCTGGAATGCCAAATATAATAGTTTTGGCCTTTTGGCACATACAGTTTCGATATAATTGTTAGAGTTCAATGACAGCGAACCACTTATAATTGAAATAATCATTATTAATCTGATGACTGAGATAATTTACCGGTTAAATCAGATTCACACAAATTTGATATACCTTATTACCAAGAGCAATAAAAAAAGTTTCTCTCGAAAAAAGTTAAGATCTACTTCTCTCGTCACAGATAGATAATGTAGAGACCAATATTTCCTGTATAATCCTTCATATATCCTGATGACCATGCAAACATAACATGATATCTAATGAACTTGACCGCTACTGATTGATGTTTTGTCAAATTTTGACTGCGGTCAATGATGAAAATAAGAACAGGTGGTCCCCCTCTTCAGATAACTGTTTCGGCAAAAAATTCTTGATTTGAAAATTCGGTTTCAATCATATTTGATGAATGATTATTCACATCAACTCATTGAAAGAACACTCCTTGGGGTTAGCAACTCTTAGATGTCATTGAGAAACGAATATTCATGCGTTTTTATTGATAGTTGCAGTAACCTGTAAAGTTCCAGGGTCGAATTTAGCAATATTTACCAATGCGTTGACATGTTTATCAAAGTAAAGATTTGGGAACAGATCAGAATAGGAAGTGAATTCACCAGTCAATATTCTATTATGGCAATCCGCATGTTGATGGAAATTAAATCTTCTTATTCCCAACTACGGTCATCTATCATCAATATTCTATTATGTCCCTGTATTTTATGGCCACAAGAATTTTTTTTTGGAATCCCGACTTTAAACACGGGATCTCGACTTTAAACTCGGGATTCCGAAACTCAGTATCCCGACTTTAAACTTGGGATTCCGACTTTGAACAAAGTCGGGAAACTGAGTTTCGGAATCTAAAGTCGGAATCCCGAGTTTAAAGTCGGGATCCCGAGTTCAAAGTCGGAATCCCGAGTTCAAAGTCTGGATCTCGTGTTTGAAGTCGGAATCCCGAGTTTAAAGTCGGGATTCCAAAAAAAAATTGCTTGTGGCCCTTCTACGCCTTCGTATCGTCTGAGTTCCATGAGAAAGAGTAAAGTAGTTCTCTTATGTGAATTGTTCACACCTGGTATACACCAAGAAGGGAAAGATTGGAATCCCATTCAATATTAGGTGAAGCACTTATTGGCTTCCTCAAGGTAGATCGCACAGGATTTGAGAAATGCCCAGGTATAAAACAATAGTATCGCATTGGGTCAAGAGAAAGAGACTGACTTTTATTGGTCTGATCTGATCTACCAGGGATGGAACATTCGCATAACCCTTGAAAAAGGTAAAGCAGAACTCGATAACAAGTAGAATAGCCCTGCGAATTGTAACAGGACAGTAATAAAGAACTTACGTGTGGATGCACATTCAATACTTACATGTAATCTTCATTGAACCTAATAGTCGCAAGGAGATATGTACGAAATTGTGTTCAAATATTTTGGTGTGTGTTTGGAAGTGTTTGAAAAGTGTTTTTAACCGCCAACTTAGTTGCAAAGCAACCCTCGAAGTAATTTCTTAGGCAAACGGGTTTCCCAATGCTAAATCCCTCGCAAAAAAACCCTCGAAGTCTCATTGAGACTTGTATGAGTAAGGAAGACGGGGACCTCAGCTTTTAAGTGTCATCCGAAGCGCTATTCGGCTGGCTATCGTTGAGAGTCCGAAGGATTGAAATCTACGTACCAAGAATGTTCGGTTGGTCATCATCTCCTCCTGCTTAACGATACTACACAGTAAAAACTGGGTAGTTAAAATTAACTACAACTTGTTGCTCAGCTCGATCCACTAACCTTATTTAGTTAAATTAACAAAAGTACATGTAGTCGAATGAATCTTGTCAATTTGTGCAATAGCTTAGTTGACAAATAACAAAACTTAGTTGCGAAATCATACTAGTTTTTTTGGAGTTACTACAAAACGGTTTGGCGAAATCACCGGATATATTTCGTATTTTCAACAATATTCTTTCGATGAATGTGAAACCAATGATGGTGATTCGACAAATCATTTTGGTTAATTAGTACTAAATATTGTAGTGGATTGGTATTCTATTTTGTTACTTTAGCAATATGATATTGTTAATTCAAAAATATAATTTTGCTCTTTCGAATATAATATTGTGAATTTAACAATATAATATTACATACTTAATAATGGCATATTGTCGATTTCACAAGTTCAGTAGTATGGTATGAAAATTTATAAGCAAAAGATGAATAAAACTCAATGAATATCTTTCAATTCAATTTTATTTAAAAAATGAGGACATTCACAAATATTTACAGTTTTATGAAGAAAATCAAAATAACTTGAAAAATAAACACTCGAATAAATGTATTACCTCTTGACAGATTTCTATACATTGAGAAAAAATGTACATATATGATTAACCGAATATTACCAGCGGATTTGGTAATATATAACTATCAGAGATGATATAATTCACGTAGATGTATTCTTTGCCTGTTTATTCCATCTCTCGAACTGGAATCTCCGTCTAGAATGAAACAAAAAGGTGAATGATGAATCAGGAATAACATGAATTTCAAATAATGAAATTGAAATAAGAATGAATGAAATAGGAATGAAAAAACTCAAAGGAATACTTACGTTCCAAAGAAGTTATTGAATATTCTTATGTCGTCAACCCTGATCTCCTATTTTGGAAAATTTTATGAATGCCTTTAGGAAATCCCTCGAGAAATCCGCTTGTAGTTCCATGCTGAGCAACTAGAAGGAACTTCTAATTTCCAAGTGATGATCATAGTTGCCCAAATTGAATGATGCTGAAGTTATAAGATGACGAATTTCATCTGGAATCAACTGCATCTTTCCATAAATCTCCAAAATATCTGCAATAATTGAAAAAAATCGGTTATGATTTCAATTATTATTGTTGAAGGTACTGGGTAGTTTGTTTGAACACGATTAGTGAACTTAACCTCAAAAATTATAGAACAAGCATAAACCGTAAAGATAGCAGTAAAATACCTCTACCTTATTGGAAAAGACTATTCAGTATGAGTACCTACTGAATGGTTTGAATAATAATATACTATATAATACCCTATTGATATTGAGTATGCTAAAATTGAGTGCAGCACTTGATTGAGTTTTTATACTCAAGGGTACATCTAATCTGCTCTAGGTCAATGAATACATTTTTCATCTACTTACTTTCTGTTGCAATTTCTCTGTTGGCGTTTACTACTCTCGCATACTGCTTCATTTTTCACTCGAATTTTGTGGGATATGTTGAATATGAATTTAGTCAACCACGTCCATCTTGAATTCTTGAATCAACGATATTGTAACTTGATATATTATAGCTGAAAAATGTAATTATTATTCACAAATTGGTTTCTTACCAAAACAATATTGCCTTTATCTTTTTGTGGAAGTTGGGCACTCTTATTACATTGTCAAGACTCCACCCTATTGATTTTTCCTGCTTTTTGAAATAATCTAGAACCAGATAATTATACTTACATACATATTATAGTCGATAATAATGCATTAGATGAATCAAGAAACGGTTTTGCGAAATCACCAAACATTTTGTATTCGTAACAATGTACTTTCGATTAAAGTTAAACCAATGATGGTTATTCGACAAATCAATTTGGTTAATTAATACTGAATAAAATGAAATTTCATCTCATTTCGTTACTTCAACAACAAGATATTGTCAATTCAACAAATGGTTTGGTATGAAAACAAATATATTCTTGAATTAATTTGTGACCAAAAATAAACAATTAAACCTTACCTTCATTATATATTTAATATGCAGCAATTCTTCATCATCGACCAGAGATTAGTTCAGTGAATTCTAACTTGATGGAGGTGTTGCTTCTTTTCTGATGAGACAAAACTTTGCACGCTCACCTCACACCGCACACCTCAACGACACGAAAGACTACCAAGTACTGAGCTTTCCTCATTCTGACTTGCATCACATCGTCGTCAAACGTTGATTAAATGACAACTACTTTTTGGAAGATTAAATATTTGTTTTGTCTATTTCACTCAAATTCATAGAAATCAACAATAGACATCGTATTTTTCACTACAATTTTAGTTACGGACATTTTTTAACTAATCGTTGTAGTGAAAAGAACAAATTTCATCATTAACAAGTTCCTCGGATGAATTTTATGCTAATATAGATATAATATTTGTGGTTATTAACAAATTTCTTGCTATTTTCAACTAAATAGACATTAACAAATATATTTTTTTTACTGTGTATAGAAATAAATAAATATTTCCAATAGCCACCGCGGGATTTGAACCCGGGCCCTCTAGACTATAAGCGATTCAACGCACTGGACCACCAGACCAGTTGGTGTTTGCCATCACTGTACCAATTAATATCGTTCACCCAACCCAACACAGCTCTAAGCAATTTTTCTAATATTCCAACCAGTTAACAGCTTCAAGCTGAAGCTGGGGTCTGAAATTTTCCAAATTCCATATGAATTTCCTTGCTTAATTAACACGTATCATTTATTATTTCTACGATAAAACACAAAGACAAACGAAGGACATAAACAAATTACAGACACAATGAAGGAACAACAACTCATGGATAAGTCTTTACGCTACAAAGCTGTCAGTTGTTTGACTTCGGCGTATGCGTAAATCGTGATAGTACCTTTAGCATATCTCACGATTTTATAGCAACACCTCGTATATTCAAGCTCTGGCCTAGGAAGATTGAGGTTCTCGACATTTGGTTTGAGTTTCTCAGCGCATGGAATCATAGACTGCATAAAAATGACTGGTTTTTGCGGTAAACTATGACCTTTAGGGGCCAGACACAATGTTAATTTACTTTGTGGAAACACTGTATATCTCAATACCAGCAGGAAATGATGGATTCCTAGCCTAGTGCTCGGGTGATCTTGAGATTATTCAATTCGTTAAATTTTAATAGATTCTTTTGACATTGATGACATTAATAGGGTCCTCAACTTGACCATCATCTAATTACATGTGTGATTCATTTCCTCGTTTGGATTGATTAGAATAATGAGGGAATGTTTAATGGATGCAATATGGATGAGTGATTTGGTAAAGTGAAATATGAAGTCATCATATAATATATAGGTCGGGAAAGTTTTTCATTGATTCGGCCACCATAAAACGAAGGAGAAGGTACAATCATACACGTCAAGCAACAATACGCACGGCTGTACGCGGCTGCTTGATATCACTATCAGCTGCTTTTTTATTTCTCGGTTCTTGAAATCAGGATGTCCCTAGTTGGTCCCCAAGTGGGACATTTTGTGCGTCCCACAGACGTACTATGGACGTCCGCGGTACAAACAGGATGTCCGAAGGACATCCATAGGACATAATTGTGCTATTATAAGGGATTAGACCAGTTTTATTTATCTTTACTAGATTGTCAGATCCCCATTTTAGCTAGATCTTCATTCAGAGTAAGTTGCACCTTTAATTTCATTGGAAGCACGCATACAAGGGGAAGGGGTAGAGGGGGTAATTACCGCCTACCTCAGAACACGGGATGAGGGTTAGAAATAATGAAGATGAAATGATTTGTTATCACGAAATTCTCTTATTTTTAATGTTGTTGATTTTTTTTATTTTCAGTTTTTATACTCAATGATAGGTTTCTGTTTTCTATAATACCTTTGTGATGTTTATGTGAATATATAATATATTACCGGCTCATTGGACATTTACCTCCCCAGAACCCAGAACTAAAGTGTAGATGCGCTAGTAGGTACTACAATTTGTCTCAAACAGATCTTTGTGGAAAACCGACTTTGATAGCCATTTTATCTGAAATGTAGTCAATCACGAGAGTGGTGGAAAACTTGATAACAGGAGATATTTGTGGTAGAAAACCATTATGATGGGAGTTTCTCAAGGTCTTGCTGCTAAATTGAGTCAAATGGCTTAGAGATATCAAATGCCACATACTGATATTCCCCTTTTTTGTTCAATAATAGACGCCTGTTATACAGGGTAATGCAAATTTCAGGGTATACTATTGTCAAATAGGAAACGGAGAGAAATACGACCTAGGTTGAATTACAAAAAAGATGCACAATTTCATGGCCTTCTCGAATATCAAAAGAAATCTTATCTTACGATCATCCTGAAATATCCTGGAAAACCTGAAAATTGTAGAATGTTTATCATATCACCGTTGAATTCAGCATGCGAACTTTAGTAACCATACCAAATTTCAAAATCCTAGCAGCAATAGTTGAAAAGTTATCAATTACTATGAGAATTGACGATTTTCAGTTTTTTCATGATATTCCAGGAACAACGTAAGATATCCTCGATTTCTTTTGATATTTGAGATGGCCGTAAAATTGTGCATCATCTTTTTCGTAATTTAACCTAGTTCGTATCTCTCTCCGTTTCCGATTTGACTATAGTCACCCGGTATACAGGGTGCATCACCCTGTATACAGGGCTATTCAAATTCTAGTCTATGCATGGGGGCAAAGTAGCTCATTTCAGAGGTCAATAATATCAATCAAAGAAATCTGACCTAGCTTCTCTACTTCTGGAGTTATACAGGAAAAATCGTAAATTTCTGTTTCGCCTGTATATCTTTTTAATTTGCGAAGTTTTTTTTGTAATTTCTGGAACATTGCCGGAATTTTTTTAGACCATCTAAATGTGTGAATAAAAATTACATACAGGCTTATTCATGGTGGATGGCACATTTAGCCGTTTCTGGTGAACCACATCAAACAATGGTTAACTTCAAAATTTTGATGGAGAGCATAAAAGATGGCGGCGAATGGAACAGACACGACTGATGCGTCCGTCTCCAAAAGCTGTAAAAAGTGTAATAGAATTGCTCATACTGGCCCAAAGTGCTCCTTATGCGGTACAGTATCTGATAACAGTTGTGTATCTTACCTGAAGAATGTGAAATTTCTGGACGACAACACGTTCATTTGTTGTGAAGTGGAATCCAAATGTGACGAAGATCTAGACATCACCTTCAGCAGTGCAAATGATGGAGAGTACAGTGAAATTTATTATTTAAAAGAAATAATCAGACAAAAGGACCTGATTATCAAAAATCAAGTTGATGTTATAAGTTCTTTGAAGGAACAAATTCAATTAATGAATAAATTACAACAGGTCGTTAGTTCAAGGCATCCTGAAGAGCCTGAATATAAAGAATTGAAGGTAGTTGCCACCACACCATCTTCATCGAACAATGAAATCCAAAATCATTGGAATACACGTTGTAAATTCCCCTCGAAATCCACCAAGTTATCTCCTGATAGAAACAAGTCAGTGATCATTTCCGAACACACTGAATCAGTAGTGAAGCAAAAAAAAATGAAACAAAAACGGACTATATCCCAAGAAAGGAGAAGCGATGAATCATCTGCTGTTAAAAACATCAATGATATCAAACAGCCAATTATTAGCAGTGTTGCCGTTTCGAATGCCATTTCCCATGCCATCAGCCAGGTTAAGTGTGATGAACTGATAAATGCCTCTGAAGTCCCGTTTGTAGAAGTCAGCTATAAGAAAAAGAGAAGACAAAACAAACCTACAATTATAGGCAAAAATGAAACCATCACGTCGAAATTAGCCCCTAGTAAAGCATTTCTCCATGTTTTCAAACTCCATCCAGAGTTTACAAGTGAGGAATTATACGCAATTTTAGTGTCAGTTTTCCCTGAAGTCGTATGTGAAAAGATTAATTCAAAGTACCCATGACGCATCCAACATGGAAGCAGCATGGAACCCAGATATTTGGCCAAGAGGTGCTATGGTGAATCAGTTTTTTCACGCGAAACAGAAGAGAGTCCAGGTGACTTAGTAACTTCCACATTATCTGATGATATCAAAAATGCGTCTTTTGGATCTGACATTGGTCTGGTGAGCGTCTTCATGTTAACGTCCAGTGTCTGTCTAATAAGATAGACATGCTAGCTCTTCTTATGGACAAACAAAAATCGGATATAATTTGTGTCTCTGAGCATTGGCTAGACAACTCTGTCATAAATTCTGTGAAATTACCAGGATATCGTCTTGCTGCATCTTACTGTAGATTCCAGAGAATTCATGGTGGTGTCGCTATTTTTACAAATGAAAAACTGGAATACAAACCAATTTCATTGGTAGAATTCTCTAGAGAAATTGATGGCGAGTTTTGCACTATTGAACTCGTAAAATCTAAAACCGTCATCATCACTTTATATAGATCAACAAATGGAAACATTGATACTTTTTTTGAATCATTAGAAAAACTTTTATCATATTCTACTAATAATTTCAAAAATGTAATAATACTTGGCGATTTCAATGCGAACTTCAGAAAAATTTCTCCGGAACTCACCGAACTAGCTAGCCTTGTTGCGTATTTTGGTCTTGACGTAACAATAGCAGACTATACAAGATGTGAAGAAAAGTTTCGGACTTCCATTGTCTAAAGGTATGAAGATTTGAATCCTGAGAAAAGAAAAGATGAGTTATGCTGAAAAAACGAAATAAGTGATGAATAAAAATTAACTATTTTATCGAATCAAGAAGATTCGAGTATCAATAAATCAGGTTAGTATTAGTGTTAGTATATATGAAGTCGAAAAATGTAGATTTAAATGGGAGTTTAACTAGTCGATGAGCCTGAAAATAAGAAAAAATTGAATTAGAAATCAATAGCCTGAAAAAGAAAGGTTGAATTAGAAATCAATAGCCTGAAAAAAGAAAAGTTGAATAGCCTGAAAAAAGAAAAGTTGAATTAAAAATTAAAATAAAATGAATGAATAAAGAATTAAAATTATGAGAAAGATTCAAATCGAGTTTGTCACGACGTTTCGATTGTGTGTATCTACAATCGTCTTCAGGTGAGAACTAACAAAGTCCTGGGATACGGGGGTATTTATAGGTCAGCTATGGCGGGATTTTCCGGTTCAGTGAGCCGTAACCGGTTGATTCGGCTAATCAGCGGTTTCCATGTGTTGCGGATCTCGACGCTTGGTTGACTGAAAGCGTTATTATTCATTATGTATGCTGCTTCCTTGAATTTCCTCCTGAACCAGTGTTCTTCTCTATGGATGATTTCTGCCTCAGACCATTTGATGTTATGTTGGTGGGTCCACACATGTTCTGCGATTCCTGACTTGGTGGTTTCTCCTCGTTGGGTGTTTTTCTTGTGTTCGCCGATTCTGGTTTCCAGTGGTCTCTTGGTTTCTCCGATGTATGATTTGCCACATTCGCATGGTACTCGATAAACACAATTCTTGGAGTCACTGTTTTTGTTCGTTGGTCTGGTTTTGGTGAGTTGGCTGCGGATGGTGTTTCCAGATTTGAAGCAGGTCTTGATCTTGTATTTGGATCCAATCTTCTTGATTCTCTCTGACAATCCTTTGATGTAGGGAAGGCACAATGTTGGTTGTTGCGGTTCTTCTTCTTTTTGGATTATCCTCTGTTTCCTACTCTTCAACGTCTGTTCCACCAATTTCCTTGAATAGCCGTTCTGGTAGAGGTCTCTCTTGATGTGGTCCAGTTCGGAAGTTAGGCTTTCCTCGTTGTTGCAGAGGCTGAAGGCACGATCAATCAGAGTTTTCACTATGCCCCTTTTCGTAGCTCCGTGATGGTTGGATCCATTGTTGAGATATTGTCCTGTGTGAGTTGGTTTCCTGTAAACAGAAGTTTGCCATTTGTTGTCTGTTTTCTTCACTTTCACGTCCAGGAAAGGCAATTCGTTTTGGGATTCTCTCTCGATGGTGAATTTGATGGAAGGTCTCACGTTGTTGAGGTGTTGTAGGAAGGTGTCCAGTTCGTCGTCTCCGTGGTTCCACACTATGAATGTGTCGTCGACGTATCTCAACCAGATTCGCGGCTTTTTATGTGCTTGGTCGATGGCGAATGTTTCGAACCATTCCATATATATATTCGCTATTACCGGCGAGAGCGGTGATCCCATTGGTAGTCCTTCATCTTGAGTGAAGAAAGAGTCCTTAATCTGGAAGTAGCAGTTCCGAAGACAGCATTCTAGGAGATCCATAATTCCTTCTACTGGTATTGGTGTTCTATCTCCGAGGTGTTCGTCGCTCTGAAGTTTTGTTTTGATTATTTGAAGTGCTTCTCCGACAGGAACGTTGGTGTAAAGGCTTTCTACATCGAAGCTGACGAGTTGGTCTCCTTGTGTAGCTTCAATTTTCTCTAGGATCTCAACAAAGTGCCTGGAGTTCTTCACGAAGGATGGAGTGTTTCCCTGTAGTGGTTGGATGATCGGTAGTAGGAATCTCGCTAGCTTGTGGGTGGCTGAATTTCTGGAGCTGATGATCGGTCTGAGTGGGACGTCTGTTTTATGAATCTTTGGCAGTCCATATAGGTGAGGTGGTTTGCTGTGATGTGGTGTCAACGATGATCTCTCCTTATCTGAAAAATAAAGTTGATATTTCTTCAAAGTGAGGTAAACCTTCCGTTCGATTGCTGGAGTGGGATCTCGTGCGATCGTGGTGTATTTTCCTTTTCTGAGAGTCTCTTCAATTTTCTGCTCATAGAGTTCTGTGTCCATAATAACGGTAGCGTTTCCTTTGTCTGCCGGTAGGATTTTGATGGTGTTGTCTCTTCGTAGATGGTTTAAGGCCTTCATAGCCGCCATAGCTGACCTATAAATACCCCCGTATCCCAGGACTTTGTTAGTTCTCACCTGAAGACGATTGTAGATACACACAATCGAAACGTCGTGACAAACTCGATTTGAATCTTTCTCATAATTTTAATTCTTTATTCATTCATTTTATTTTAATTTTTAATTCAACTTTTCTTTTTTCAGGCTATTCAACTTTTCTTTTTTCAGGCTATTGATTTTTAATTCAACCTTTCTTTTTCAGGCTATTGATTTCTAATT
Source organism: Chrysomela aeneicollis (assembly GCA_029955515.1). Lineage (NCBI taxonomy): Eukaryota > Metazoa > Arthropoda > Insecta > Coleoptera > Chrysomelidae > Chrysomela > Chrysomela aeneicollis. Next base: position 1,656,171 of record JARUHQ010000022.1, read on the forward strand.
CAATTTTTTCTTATTTTCAGGCTCATCGACTAGTTAAACTCCCATTTAAATCTACATTTTTCGACTTCATATATACTAACACTAATACTAACCTGATTTATTGATACTCGAATCTTCTTGATTCGATAAAATAGTTAATTTTTATTCATCACTTATTTCGTTTTTTCAGCATAACTCATCTTTTCTTTTCTCAGGATTCAAATCTTCATACCTTTAGACAATGGAAGTCCGAAACTTTTCTTCACAACTCGAGACATTGTCAGCCACCTTCAAACAAAAGACTATACAAGAGTTACCCCGCAGTCATCTACTTGCATTGATAATATTTTAACAAATCTTATGGAAACTAGTTACAAAACTCAAGTGCTTGATGTTTGCATAGCTGATCATCGAGCTCAGATCATGACTGTGAAACTCGAGAAAACTAACACTTCGATTGAAAACATCTCTAGGAAAATTAGAATAGTCAATTTTTGAAAATCCATTGAATAATTCTCATTTCCTAGCGAATTTCCTGGTGACGAAATTTGAATCCCTCATAAAACAACATTTTCCACTTAGGAAATGTCATCCGAATAATAACAGACAACCTGTTGAGTGGTTCGATACAAATTCGAGAAGCATGAGGGATACATTATCATGTATTAAAACGATATCTGACTCAACTAGGGATCCACGCGACTTACGAGTTTACAAAATGTTCAAAAAACAATATAAATGCAAAATAACTGAAAGTAAAAAACATACTTACGATCGTTATATTGCATTCTCTGAAAATAAGGTTGGTGACAGTTGGCGACTAGTGAATTATAAAAGAAACAAACATACTTCAAAAGGACCTGACACGACATTGAAATTTCTGAATTCAGCAACTTTTTCGCCTCCATTGCAGAAGATATAATTAATACACTTCCCAAGGAAATACCAGATACAAATGCGATCACCTATATGAATGGCATTTATACTCCTTGTAAATCATTTTTCATCGAACCCATCACTGAAAATGAAGGGACTGAAGCTATCGCTAAATTGAAAAATTCCTCTTGTACTGACGTGTACAATATGAATAGCAAGATTGTGAAAAACTTGACAGATATTTTGATTCGCCCACTAACATTATTCTTCAATTCATGTATACGTGAGGGAAACTTTCCTGATGTGTTCAAGTTAACAAAAGTTATACCCCTGTTTAAGAAAGGCGACGCTGCCAAAATCGACAACTACCGTCCAACTTCAATAATCCCAATTTTCTCCAAACTTTTTGAAATTATTCTAAAATCAAGACTCATGACGTATATGGAATCCAACAATTTCATTGACAAATGCCAATTTGGGTTCAGAAAAAAATGTAGTACAACCCAAGCAGTTTTCAAGATAGTGAGTGACTTTTTTTTTTTTTTTTTTTTTTTTTTCAGAGGTGGTTGAAATCCTTTATGGACATCATATGGGTCAAATTCCCCATATGATAGTGTGGGACTCCCTGATCTCAGCCAGGTCTACCCACTAAAAACTCCACCCCCTTCGTAGGCTCGTCTGACCGAAGTCTCCGATGACACTGGTTGCCCAAAAATTGTCTGCCTTCTGCGATCCAATGCCTCGCATTTGCATAGTATATGTGATACTGTTTCTGGTTCCTTTCCGCATAGCCTGCAATTTGGGTCACAATTATACAGTCCCATCCTGGTAAGGTGCTCCTTGACTGGGGCGTGGCCGGTCATGAGTCCTATAACAGTTTTTATCTGCTCTCTGTTCATGTTTAGCTGATCTGCAGTTCGTCTTTGGCATGGTTCCTTGATGTATTGTTTCCCATGTATATTTCCTGGAATGTTTTTCCAGTAGTTCTTATGTTTTTCCCGAATCCAGTCTGTTACAGACGCTCGTGCTGCACGCTTGGCTACTCCTAGAATCTGTCCTGGTTCTGGTTCATTATCTGACCCTCTTCTTGCAAGTTCATCAGCTTTCTCATTGCCAGCAATCCCCTGATGTCCTGGCACCCAGGTGAGTTTGACACTGTTCCGGTCTGCCAGCGTTTTCAGTTCCTTCTTGCAATCAAATACCAGTCGCGACGTCACTTCCTTGCTTATAATTGCCTTGACTGCCGCTTGACTGTCTGACATTATTTGGATCTGCTCATGTTCTATAGCTCTCCTGTTATTCTCCTCTGCGCATCGGAGAATTGCATATACCTCTGTTTGAAAAACGGAGGTGTGTTTTCCCAGTGAATAGCTGAGCTTGGTCTCCGGGTTTTTCGAGAATACTCCTGCTCCTGACCCATCTGTGGTCTTTGATCCGTCTGTATACCAGATCTTTCCCTGCAGTATGGTGCTGAGTTCTGTATTACTCCATTCAGTTCTATCTGGTATGGATACCCTGAATGGGTTATTGAATGTATATCGTTTGGGAATGTGATCTGTTCTCATATCAAGTGTGTCCCTGTTCACCGTTCTTACGATATTCATGTGCCCTGTTCCTATGTTAAGATCAAGCCTCGCCTCCCCCTGTATCATTAGGTGAAGGGGAGGCAGATCCAGTAGTGTCGGCTGCAGTAGGCGTTGATTTCATAGCCCCCCCTCCTAGACAGGCAAGCCTTTGTATCTTGCTCAGTCTTGTTACTGCTCCTCTTTGTAGTGTCTTAGGTCACCATACCAGTGAGGCATATGTTATGGAGGGCATTACCACCCTGTTGTATATCCAGTACAATATGTGTGGTTTCAGTCCCCATTTTTTTCCACAAGAGCGTCTGGCCACCATCAGTGATGTTACCGCTTTTTAGTGGTATTTTCCAAGTGTTGTTGCCATGTCAGTTTCGAGTCTAATATCACTCCTAGATATTTAACCTCCTCTTTCAACTGTATCGTTTCTCCTCGAAGTTTTAAAGGACCAAGCCCTTCCAGTTTGCGTCTTCGAGTGAATGCTATTATGGCGGCCTTGTGAGGGCTGATACTGAGCCCTTCCCGTTCCGTCCATATCATTACCAATTCCAGAGCCTCTCTCATTCGATCTCTGACGGTGGTATTGTATTTTCCTTGTGCCAGTACTACTATATCGTCGGCATATCCAAGGACTCTATGTCCACTGTTATTTAGTATCCTAAGTAGCCCATCCACAACCAGATTCCACAGAAGTAGGGATAGTACCCCCCCTGCGGGCATCCTCTGGTCGCTCTAGCCACTACAGTCTCTCCCATAACAGTGGTGTAAATCATTCTGTTTCTCAGCATTGAGTTTATCCAGGCCACACAGGGTTCCTCGATTCCTTTCTGTCTGAGAGCTCTAATTATAGAGTTTATAGAGGTGTTGTCGAAAGCTCCTTCTACGTCTAAGAAAGCCGCTAACAGCACCTCTTTATTTTCCAGCGTGTTCTCCACCCTCTCGACCAGACGATGGAGTGCTGTGTCTGTTGAGCAGCCAGTCTTATAGGCATATTGGTCGCGGTGCAGTGGTCTTTCTACCAGTTTGCCGTCCCTCATATGCCTATCTACTAGCTTTTCCAGTGTCTTTAGTACAAAAGACATAAGACTGATTGGTCTGAGGGACTTTGCCGTTTCCTGTCCGATTTTCCCAGGTTTTGGTATGAAGCTCACCCTCACTCTTCTCCATATTTTTGGTATGTATCCGAGAGCCAGACTGCCTCTCAGTATTTTGCAAAGCCATCTGACCAGTGTTTATGGTCCTTTCTGTAGCATTGCTGGGTAAATCCCGTCAAATCCTGGTGATTTAAAGGGTTCGAATGAGTGTATAGCCCACTCTATTTTGTCATAGGTCACCACTTCTTTTGCTATGTTCCAACTTTCCCTAGAACCCCTTGATAATGTTTCTAGTCCGTTAACGTTCTCCACAGTGAGTGACATAGTGGAAGGTCTGGAGAGTGGCAAAAGTGTATCAGTTACATTATGTGATCTCTCCAAGGCCTTCGACTGTGTCTCTCACGAAATACTGGTCGAAAAACTGAGGTTTTTCGGAATCAGTGGTTTACCGCTCTATTATTTTTTTTAGATCATACTTGATAAATCGAAAACAATATGTGAGCATTAACAATTCATCGTCTGATTATAGATCTGTCTTACATGGAGTACCGCAGGTCTCTGTGTTAGGACCTCTTTTATTCATTATCTATGTGAATGACTTGTTTCACAATATGTATCCCAAGACTTGTGTTGCTTTTGCGGATGACACAACTTTGGTCGATACTAGCACGAATATAAAGGATGTGAAGTTAAACAGTCTTATAACAACTACTCTAGCTTTTTTTTGCTAAAATTGACTTGCCGAAAACAATATTTATTTTGTAACTTGGTCAAATAAAGATTCTATTCTATTCTATTCTATTCTAATAGGACATTCTCTACCCAACTGAAAATTAAATTCCGAAAGTTGATAATTTCAAATAGAACACCCTGTAATTCATTTATGTAACCATACCTACACACCTAACTGGTCAGGTGCAGACTTCAGAGCATTGATGTGGAGATTGTCCCTTGATAATGGTTTTTGCGAAGTAGGCCATGAATGCCATGATTACTATTTGACAGTAATAATATGGAAATTTTCGTTTCTTCAGAAGTGGGAAATACCTCCAAATACGATTAAACGAAATTATTCGTATGACCTTTTTATATATGAATTTATTTATAATCATTGCATGTTTTTGAATGCCAAGATTCATGTTTTCTGTTAGCGAAGTATTTTCATCTGATCTACAGAGAATCCCAATGATGCAGAGATCCCATATCATATGCTCGATTTTTAATAGCCACAGCCAAATGTCACAAGGAAATCTGTTAATCGCTGCAAGATGTTGATCGATCGTTGATGATTTCAAATCTCTGCAGATCAGTATTGGATGACCTCGATGTTGAGAAGGGCAATGTTATCAAAGTGAAGCTAAATTTTATATAATCATTCCCTGTCTAATAATTGGTAAGGTTGATTGAGTGCGCATGCGCGAATTTAAAAATAATCAAGTGTCTAATGTGACAATCACTTAATAATATATTTTATTTGTGAATAATTATTATTGTCATTTGGTAGAATACATACAGTATACTTAACTTTTTCAGAGTGTAATCAGAGATCCTCTAATACAGGACCAATCCCCTTCAGATTTGAAATAATGAAGCAAACAAGATTAAATAAATGGTAGGCTTGTAAATAATCCTGACTTACATTGTGTCTTGATTTTTGGAATCGTGGTTGACCTGGAAATACTCATGACATATCTGCTTGTTTGAAAGTGATACCAATCATACGATAATTTTAAATTTCAGAAGCAACGATGACGTAACCAAAAATAAACAATATAGTATCTCTTAACTGTCATCTTCTATTTTTATTATGGCGCATGCGCGGAAATTCAGCCTTGCCATTGACACTCTTGCTTCGGCTTCTGATAGGCTGTTCTCATTATCAATATTCGTAGTTAACAGATATTTGATCAAACTCAGTTTGATAGGAATTAGATATGACGATAATATGTATTTCTTTCATTCTTTGTCTAATAGCTTTTTAATTTGCATTGATAAAGCTTAGTTGAGCGTTCAGTCACTTACATGTATTATATATAACATGGGAACTTTGGTTTTAGAATGTTTCTCTCTTCCACCGCAAGGGGTCGCTAATTCCAAGTGTCTCTTGAAACGCGGCTAACAGTGCGGTGAAATTGCATTGGGACAGGCAACGCTTCAAGTGGAGATCTCAGGATCTTTACTTGGTTTTGACTACCCTGCACTGATGAGGGCCAATAAGCTCGATACCGGTCTTGAAGTTGCTTGGCGTGCCTGTCTCGATATGAACGAGTTGGAAGTAAGAAACATGGTATCTGCATTTACATTGCGAATTGATGCATGGACTACGAGTTGATATAACTCAATGTTATGCCAGGAAAGTAGCTGTTTTCTGCTCTTAGTAGTCATTCAAACTGTGTTGGATATTTTCAATTGGATTAGACGGTAACGTGTTTCTTTTTTTTTGATACTTCATCCAATTAATGGCTCTTCAATTCGAATAGATATTTGATCTATACTTATTCTAGAGTAGAGTAGAGTTTTTTGCTATATTTTTCTCGTAATTAATTGTTCTAACTATCGCTTTCTGAGGAGGAAAGGTATTCGGGAATGAAAACAAGTGTTAAATATCACCAAGACATGTTTATTCCTGTCGGCCTCAACAAGCTTCCAATTTACAAAAAGAGTACAATCAATCGCAAGTGAGAGGACCAATCAGCGTCCGACCAACACTCTTTTTATTTCTCAAGTCAGTCGAACATCAACCGGTCCAACGAAGAACATCCAATGAAAACAATATTAACAATAGTGATGGGAAATAAATTACAACAACTGCTTGGACATAAGTGTCGAGTTCGTTCTCCCACACGCTTTTAAATGACAGTTATTTTTGGTCCTTCTTCAGCGGACGCCAAAAAAGCAGTGTCCATCATTAATGACAAAAAAAAATAAGTGGAACATTTCAGACGCTATTATCCTTGACCCTTTCAATAAATCAACAATGGCCCCCTCAAAATTACTCAGGTTTTCCAATATTCCCGTCAAGCCTATGAGAAAACGAACTCGATCCCAATTAGAATCGCTACTAAAAAACGGTTGAGAACCTAGAAATACACGTCCCGAGGACGAATTGGGAGACCGGCATGGGGGGCTGATTCAACCCCCAAATCGCGACCATAGTGTGGGGGTTCGTTAAACAGGCCCCCCTCAGTCTCAAGGTCGTGCCCAAGTCGCCCTCCTAATAAGGGGAAGGGGGGATATGATCGTACAAACGAATGGGGGTGAAGAGGGTGGCATTGACGATCGTTTGCGATGAGGGTTGTTGAGATAATTCAGAATGTTTTTGATGCGTTTTTAATGTTAAAAATAGTTTTCCACATACAAAGTACCATGACTGAACAAATTTGGTGTTTTAAAGTTCAGTAAATCATTAAGATCATAAGTAAAAATAGTGTCACTTGTTTTAAGAGCGCGCACGAAAAAATATTAGAAAGTTGAATTTTAAATTGCATATCTTCTCATATCATCATCAGCTTATTCACCATTCAGGACGCGACTGAAATTTTTCCAGCAACTGGATTAGTTTTTTTTGTCAACTTTGACCATTTGTATTAGGAAAACTACAGATTTTTGGGAAAAAGTTCACAAACACTATTATTGTATTTTTGGCAAGGAATCTACCCTTAAGTTTCAAGAAGTTCACAACTTCACCTAAGAATTTGAAAAAAAAATCTCGCCTTTTCAATTTTAAAAAAATCAGACGATTTGTCAAGTTTACCTCAAGATAAATTTCCGGATGGAACGAAACCGACCGTCACTTCCACCAACCTCTGTGTGAAATGCTTGTACCGTCATGACGTCATAATGAGTCTCACCACAAACTTATACATAAATATAACCTACAAATCAACGTATCACATATATTAAACGATAATAATATAATTCTATGATAGGATTCTGTCGATGCCAATAATTGCTAGGAATTTCGACCATACAGGGTAGGGGGGGGGGAAGGGAATCAGGGCGGCTCGCCCTATGGTTGGTCCGCTATGTACAAAAATCGATTGTTGCGCGAGCCACCCTGTAACGCGACTTTCGAGACGGTCTCGGAAAACACCAGACGATTGGTTTTACATGAAAATTCGTCCGACACATTGATAATGCGTTCTCAAGTATCTGTCACGAAGAATTCAGTTTAAAAAAATAATCCACTAAACTTCCGTTTATACTCATGCGAAATGATTTGTAACTGCACGGATAGAAATTCTTGTGACTTTCACAATGTTTTATTGTTATTTCATGCTATCAAAACAGTGGTTAGGATAACAACTGAACATTGATGAGGTGACAAGATCTAATTGACACTAATTTCCGTCTAAAATTTCACCGAAACGCACAAGTATGGCGGCATTATTTCCAATGTTCGATTATGTGCTCATGGAAAACCCAAGTGAACTGGGTAAAAAAAAAGAAACAACCATCTGATCACTCCGTTCGCCTTTCAAATCACATTCCCTGCTACGACTACAACACAAACATGAGAGTAGGAGGGGGTGGGGAAAAGGGGGTCACACATTGACATACACATATAGACAGATAGGTGTGTATAGTAGGGCTGGATGCTGGATGCCTTACACAGTAAATATAAATTATTTGGTTAAGAATGCGACGGAACGCCTTCCAAAGGGCGTTCACTAATCGTCCCGGGCCGAACACTCCACTTTGTACTAATCTTGAGAGGGGCGGCGACATTTAAGCGAACGAGAGGTGGCGTTGCTCCCAAAATCTCCATCTCACCGACTGGAATAGTTTTCTCCCCATATATGACTGTCTAGCATCGGAGGTGCATGATGGGAAAGAATAATTAATAAGGCTTCTAGTATTTTCATAACGCGAAACAAATTTATAAATGAGTTCAGTTTCATCAGTAATAAGAATAGCCTTTGATGGCTAGCTAGTGGTGGTTGTAAAGATCATCAGTTCGTTTGTTGAAGTGACTGAGTGTGACTGACAGCGCAGCTTGTTTATAACACTGACTGACTGCCCACTTCATGAATAAAACTGAAAATTTCACACCATATATTTTCGAGCAATCAAAAGCCCATATTTTGTATTGTTACCAAAGCAACTAGAGCAATTTCTGGTAATTTTAATCTCTTCCTTAGGCGTTTTAGGTTAAATGATATTCATATTCAACTTCGCATATATTAAGTACCACTTTGAGTTTCTTGTAAGAAAGTATATTTCTACCAACTTGAGTGGAAGAAGGTTGGTCAAGAATAATGGTATGAACTACCAGCAGCTACGTTGAATTCCTAACGTCGGTATTTTGTATTTTATTCAGCATAATCTCAACTGGAGTCTTAGTGTGAAATTTTCTTATTTTATATCAGTATCAGTCTAGCTTCGAATAAAAACAGAAAATTCTTTTCTGAACACGAATATTATTTGGAAAATCCTCCCTCGTCTTGAACCCGGGTTAATTTTCAAAATTATCGTGTTCTGGAACAAATTTGCAGGAATAATTGAAGCTCCAGTGGGTATATCAAGTGACAATTATGTCTACTTGGACAGTTTGAAGATTCAACGAATAGATCTGATTCCGACGCGGTATGAAAATACCATCACATGCCATCCCGCCATCAAGAAAACACCAACCGAACACTAGAACCGGCAAACGACGCCACCTCCCGCATCGCGACGCCCTTCCCCAACAAGAAGGCTTCTCGTCGATCGCGCACCGAAACTGTCCATCCCCGTCGGCATTCCACAGTCCGTAATATGTACACTCGGAGGCGTCGCGACGCCATCTCCTTACACCTCCAACGTGACCACCTTAGTAGGAAGCCGCGGCGTCGGCGACTTCTTCGAAAGGTTGAGCGGTTGCTGCGCTTCCCCCCCAATCTCCACCTGCAGCTCCACCATCTTGGACTGCAGCACCGGTGACCTGGAGGGCGACCTCGCTTGGAGCGCCGCCGTCGTGATAACGCTGGTGGCGCCGGACCACTGCGACCTGGGGCACGTCGTGGTCGCCGTCGCCATGGGCGAAGCCTCGCCGCGCATGATGTAGCTGTGGATGATGTCAGTGCGTTTCAGCTGCTCGGCCGTCATCTTCGGACCGCCCATCAGCGACTTGGCCAGCGAAGAGTGCGAGCTGGAAAGCGCCGACGGAGCCGCCTCCGAAGAGTCTTTCTGGTGCCGCATGGCGCGGAACTTCTTGTGTGGCTTGTACGCCTCGTCCATCAGCGAGTTGGTGTCGTAGAGCGGCGGGGCTTGCAGAACACGCTTCAGCACCGGCATGTCCTCCACCGAGTGCTGGTGGTGGTGGTGGTGGAGGTCCTCCGCAGAGGAAGACCGAGGGCTGGAGCACCCCGAGGCCGCCTTCTCCACCTTCTCGGTGCCCGACTCGATCCCCGAGTCGCTCGGCGAGTCGAGCTTGCGGAAGCGCGGATAACCACCCGGCCGGTGCACCGGCGTGATGGTCAGCCCGTTGGGGATGAGGTGCGACGTGGCAGCGAGCTCGTCTTCCCCCGAGGAGGTCGAACCCGAGTTGGCACGATGGCGGTGCGGACAACCGCCCCCGGCTAGGGTCGCAGCCAGCAGAGGGGTGGGGTACGGCTGCAGGTGGTGGTAGTCGTGCACGGAGGCCATCTCCGAGGAGCACATCGACTCGGTGCTGGAGACTGAGCCGAGCGGCGACTTGGCCACCTCGTCCATCGTTACGTCGGAGGAGGAGGACCACGAAGAAGCGGCCGAAGGGCTCTTGCTGTCGCTTTCTTCCTCCATGGGTGCGCCCCACAGGTGGTGCTGCTGCTGTTGTTGTTGCATCAGCTGCTGCTGCTCGGTCATCTTGAACGCGAGCAGCTTCTCCGAGTGGAGCGTGTTGAGGGTGCGCAGATCGGGGATCTTCTTCATCAGTTCCTCCATAACGTGCAGCTGGCCGTGGTGGTTCTGGCCAATCACCATCTGCAACGAGCCCTTGAGCTTGTGCTGCATCTTCTCGATGAGGTCGGTGTTGCGCAAGCCGGGGCGGTCTGCGGCAATCACCACCACCGAGCAGAAGAGACCGATCTCTGCGTCTGACAGCCTCAGAGCGTTCATGCGCTCGGCAAAGTCGAACATGCTGTCCATGAGGAAGCGCGCGTTCGAGTTATTGTGTATCGAGTCACGTTTGAGCACCTGCCCGTTGAGGCAGATCATGGTGGCGGTGTGGGCATCGAACATGCACGCCAGCCGCACCAGAAGGACCTCGAAGACGCCTGCCTTTAGCAGAGTCACTTGGTCGTCTTGCGCCAGGAGAGAGAAGCCGGGGATGCGTTTGGCGAACTCCACCACGCCTCGAATGGCGGGCGAGAAGCGCTTGGAAAAGTCCTGCAGGAGCTCCTGCTGGCCAGTCAGCGGCTGCGGGTTGGGGTTCAGAGGGCATGCCTGCAAGAAAGAGCGGCGTTTAGTCGGAGTTTGCGGTGCTTTGCTGACGAAACGCGCTGTAAACGTGTGCCCGACATTTTTCGAAATCTGATGCCAATTTAAAAATAGCGCGCGACCTTTGAGAGACTCCTCGGGACAAGGTCGAGAATAAAAGCGATCGATACCATAGTTTGTCACGTAGCGCTGCTGTTATTACGAATAGATACATCGACGTTGTTGCGCCATACCCAAATCGGATGCGATCATCAAACGAAAATAAAAAGGGACCGACCAGCTTTGTTTGTCCGATATTTTATGGAATAATCGGTTTACAACGAGTTCGCGATTAGTAACAATGCACATACACCTGACGTAACTATATTGGGGTCATCAGCTTTCAAAGGGACAAACGAAGCATTCCGAATCCATTTATATACACGATTATATAGAAGCTTTTTTACTCTTGAATCGATAATTAATATTTTATAGAGGGACTCTACATACATAATGAATGAATATTTCAAAGGTCAAACCAACGAACGATAAATAAATGATTACTGAGAATACTGATGGGGTGCTCAATCTTCAAACATATTTTATCCGGGATAAAATTAGATGAACAACAAAACAAAAATTCCCAAAACTGACATTTTAGATTTCGTATATTGATGACCTGGGCAACCTGGGCAAGACAGACTAGCATTGAGGGTACATTTCCTTCCTACCATCTGCTTCTTCTTCTTCAATTATAATTCATAAAATTTCTTGATTTACTTGATGTACCTAAAAAAATGTTTGAAATAGAATTCAATTCATTCACAAATTCATGATACATTTTTGTATCTACGCAATCTTTCAAACTCTAACTTATTGTATGGTCTTCCTTATTATCATCGATTTCCTTTATTCTATGCATAACAGTGTTATATCGGCACGTATTTACATAGAACTCTTGTTTACTGTATATAATTAAAGATAATCTAAGAACTTGAGGAAAAAATATATAGATCATCTGCTATAATATTCATAAGAAAAGTTCACATCGTTCCGAGGAAAATGGCCTCGTTTGTCCCCCAACAACTGTTTAATGTCCGCCGCATGGGCTTTGTGAAATAATGATTCTGTGTACTCGAAACAAATCTGGTGCTCCTTATCTCATTTATTAATGGCATATTTTTGCGACAAAACAGTTCTAAAGACTGCTTCGAAACAGTTTATCTACGTCATCATTTCATGAGCCGAAAAAATGCAACGTTTCATAACGTCACGTGTCACAGTTGTCATTCTCTTTTAACCTCAGAAAATTCAAAAATCGACATTGAACGATATTTTTATACGTTCAATTTGTATTTCCTAATCGAGAAACAAAATATTATCCCAAGCCTTATCGAAGAACAGAATTGTCTCTGTCCACCGTGAGGCGTGAGCAAAAACTTTCCCAAAATCACTTGTATCGTACCGTTTCCCATCACTATTCAATTTATTGTAAGATTGTTTTGGTTATCAAAAATCGCAACACATAGGAAAGTGAGGTTAATGGTAACTTTCTCACATGATTAAAACGGTCCAGCAGACGCTTTCAAAACGTTTTGAACCGGAAACAAGTGTGACATCACAAGCGGTTCAAGATAATGGAGAGATTCAAACAGTTTTGAAACAGTTTCTCGCAAAAAAATGCCTCAAATAGTCCAAGCCCTTCATTTGTGCACAACCCGAAATCCTCCCGCCGCTCCTCCCTACCGCATCCATGTTCGCTGGGAGTTCGTTCGCTCGGAACTTTGCGATCCGGTACGCGATTCAAGTGCGCGCTAATCTTGTCGCAGGCGCGAGCGAGACGGAAACACACCGCGCAACCTTGACTGTTTCCGCCGTACCCCCTCCAGCAAGGTCGGCCGGTCTGGCTGCGCTCTTGCTTCGCACCCGGCCAGGGCCTACGTCGTTTTGTTCGCGCCCTATTTCCCCGCCCGACCCTAAGCGAAACCATCGCAAAGAAGAGGGTGGAAGGGAAGGAGCGTTTGAGAGATGATGGGTGAATGGCGCGGTTGCGATGAGGCATCGAATTGGAATTTCAGGGAAAAATATCGAAGGGGGATTTAAAACAGAGGAATATTGGAGGTCAGGATTTTGGATGAACAGTTTTTGTACAGAATTTTATTGTGGATTTTGAGTGGTGTTTGCGAAGAAAGTAGAGTATTTGGGGAATATTCCTTGCCACATGTTTCCCGTATTTCAATTACATCAACTTTAGTAATGTGTAATCGTTTTTGTTTTCAGAAGATCGTTGATTTCCTAGAATTGAAACAAAAATGAAATTTGACTCATAGGATTATTTGCATTGTTAAATAACAAAATGATATCTCCATATGAAAAACAATTATTTCACACTGACTGATAGAATTCTCGATATTTCCTAATATTCCACTTCAAACAGACACGAATTAATAATTTTCTTGAATCGTTGCAGCCGATATTTGATGAAAATCCATAATTGAACACTTACAATAATGTACTAAACCACCAGATACTATTACGAACGAGTCAACTATTATTATATATTCGTTTATGGCGGAAAATTGAAAAAAAAATTAAAACAATCATTCAAAGAACACGTGTAGGATATTCGAATTCAAATTTGAAATATTCATAAGAGGTCACTGAAATGACTCCAGCACATTATAATCCAGATACTATTTATTACTCATAGAGGTATTTGCTTCCACAAAATTTCAATTCGATTTTTTTGATAAAACAAGAAACTAATTCAAATAAAACAAGAAACTAATTCCATTATTTACAATACAAACACACAGATTTCAGAATTTCTATGAATAAAATAGAAAAAGCTCGCCAATTTTTACAAAATATTCGAAATATTCATTTATTCATTCATTTATTCAATCAATTATTCTATAGAATTCGATACAAATTCCAAATGGTACAACTAATCTAATTAATTTAACGAAAAAAAAAACAATAAACAAATATCACTATGTATTCACTAATGACGTATTCACTAATGAATTGCTTTGTCATAAATGTATTTTTTCAATTGTTGCCTTGAACAACTTTTTCGAATAACTTTTTCAGATATTCTTTCCAAAAAATGCTTTTTCTACTTTAAATTTTTTGATACTTTCCGCCAAACACGAAAAGACGAACGGCACTGTACCTTTTGGGTTATATTTTGAGCGGAAGCGATTTCACGTATCGATATTTGCCTAAATGTACCAATACAAAAATTTTCTATGATTCCGTAGTGCCAGGTTAAAAAATAAAATAAATTAATATCACAATAACGATGAAGTTATGACCTACTAATCTTCAGTTCCGAAACACGTGCCGTGCTTTGTAAACCCTAATTAGTGAAAACCTTGCAGCCTAGTACATCAGTGTCAGAGTTCATAAATGAAAAATGATCGACTACGCTTATCGCGCTTAGAGACCTCGTGACCTTTCCGGCCGCTGATGGTTGAAGCATTGAACCGAACGAAGGTCGGGCTTTGCTCGGATAAAAATCGGCGGGGCGGGCATATTCGCAGCGCGGGCATATTCGCGCGGGGCAGGCATATTCGCAGCGCGGGCATATTCGCGCGGGGCAGGCATATTCGCATCGCGGACATAATCGCCTAGGGCGGGCATATTCGCGCTGGGGCGGGCATATTCGCGCGACACCAAAAACCTTCTACTCACCAGAGTGGGCGGGCAGGCGGTGTAGGAGGGGTGGTCCCTGGCCCTCTGCAGCATCGGCTCGACCTTGTCCCTGGTGAAGTCGCACGTGTCGATGTGCGCCCTTACCACCGTGGCCAACAATCTCTGGTCATCTTCCAGCTCGGCTGCGACGGCCTTTTCCAGGGAGCGCGAGTTGGAGCTTTGCTGCATGGCCGCCAGAATGCGGGCCTTCTCCCGTTTGGGCACGCGCCCAAACCTGACAGCTGGAAAGAAGAGAGGGCGTCGTTAGTTTTTTTTTTATCGGAGTTTTGGATGGGAGATAGCGCAGGGGTGAGTAGGTACACCTGGGGCTTTAAACATCTGGTACGGTTCGTTAGGAATAGTCAACGGCAACTGCATAAATGTTGTAGAAAAGTTAGTAGAAAAATGTTTTCTCACAATGAACTCGGTGTTTAGTAGGTAATTGAAGACAAACATTTCTGGAAATTTATGTAGTGCTATGGTTACGATACAAAATATGATGGGCCTTTGATTAGAAAAATAAACAAATCACTGAAAAAATTGAAGCTACACGAATGTAATTCGAGAGATCCACGGATGTAATAAACTAATATTGTGATATTTTTCTGCGAATACAGTGTCAAAACATCGTGAAATTCCAATATGGAAGTTAAACCAACTGCTGATTCAGCGAGAAATAATGGAATATTGAACAATAATGACACTGATGACACTAACAACGTATAGTTAGAGAAGTTGATAATTTCTTGATATTTTGCAAGAGATATTTACTCGAATATTTCAGTATTCCGCATTCATTGTACCAATTCAAGTATAAGACTGGAATCAGGAGTCAGAAAAAATTGATACTTTTCATGATGCTTCCTAAAATATCTTGACTAACTATATGAGCAGCGAAAACACCTATACATACTTGATTATTGTGTACCACGCTTCAAAATCCATCGCGAATCTACCCTATATAGTTAAAACGAAAGATTCTTCAACGAATCGAGCAAAGAAAAAAAAGCAAGGATCATGGTCTAGAGGAGAAAGTTCCTACTTCTGAAGACGAAAGATTAGTCTGAAAACGCGGGAGAGAAATTATCAGGCTTTCACTCCGATGAAAGTGGTGTAGGTCAACGGAACGAAAGTACTCCAATAAATTTGAATACAACCACATATACGCACAATAAAAAATCTGAACCACTTTCGGAAGATTTGAAGGCTAAAAAGCGTAGGAATGAGTATTTTGATTCGTGATTATTATACAAATGACAAAATGTTAACACCTAGTTTCACTATATTTTTTTATGACGTATTTATGATACATTTTTGTCCCATATCCAGGCATTTAACAAATCATTATCCTCTTCTTAACTGTTGAAGAAGCTTTATGAAGAAATTGTGAGAGTTCACCTATAGAAACTAGGATAAAAAAAGAATTGCCTCCACAAATGAAAATTGAATCTTTGAATGTAACATACTTATAACTCTAACAACTTATTGTTTCAAATATATTCATTGGTTGATATCGATATAGGTTTTCCCTCGGGTTTTCCTAGCAGATAATTTTCGACATATTGAACATCGAAATCTATAAAAATAAACATATTTGAAGCTTGTTTATAATGGGTAAGTACATTATCAAATGCACAAAAATTGCCCTTGGATTTTGGCTTTTGAAATGTCTCACATTCATTCATACTACTAACAAACATTCAAAAAATTTGCCAAAATATATCCCTAATATAAACACGATGAGCAAGTTTCAAACTTTTTTTTTTGATTGCGTACCTACTATTGGTATATATAGAGTAGGGTTGAAAATAGTGAATATGGTATTTTGAGACATATTTTTGGAAATTTAGCGCAATATTCATGAATCAACTCCTTGTATATCTTCGCATTCCTGTTATTGATATTGTAGAAGCAATAACAATAATCACTACTTAAACTTGTTGAAGCACGGTGCCAAATGCATAGGTTTTACATTAATCACGTAAAAAAAACACGGAAAACTTCACTGGTGGATATGCAGTTTTATTAAAATTCCTGGACATACCTACAGAACAATCGATAAATCCAAGTGGTTTATCCACTATCACCGATCTCAATAGCATCCAGAAATTTCAATAAAACCGCTGAAAATCCTCCCGCCTTCCCTTAAGCAGAGAAACCACCTACGTGCGTTGTGGTAGTTCACGACTCCGTTGAGTATCCCCTTGAGGATGGGCAGTTCTTCGGCCATAATTCTGCCCTGCCCCGCGCTCCTAGCATCAGCGAAACTCACGTGTCGTGCGCGTCGGTACGAACTGGAATACGGGCTGCGATCGCCAACGACAGTCGCGCGATACGTCATTCCCTGACTGCGAACGTGTACTGACGCGGCGGAACGCGCGAACTGCGCTGATCGGTCGCGTTCGCCCACTCGCTGCTTCCCCACCCCACTCTGTGCGCCGCGCGCGCGATACTCCCCTCCGGAGCCCTTGAACTTGAGGCGCGCGGCGCCAAGGCCGCGGGCCGGGGCTCGGCGCGTTGCTAGCGGCATCAATCGTATGTACAGAGTGTCGATTGTTCTGGGGGCGACGTCGAGATGATACGCGGCGAATGATGATTTTTTTTCGGCCGTCGGTAAAGTACGGGCCTTTTTTGGTGAATAACGGGCCTTCGTTGGTAAATTACGGGCCCCTGAACTTGAAGGTTTAAAATTTGTCCACAAGAGACGTGCGATAGCAAAAATTGATATATATAGGTTATCACTGAATTTTGATGAAATAAACTATGTCGCCTTTTTCGAAACATCCGCTGATAGTACTCAAAGACTGAAACTACCGAATATTTGGGCATCATATGAATACGAAATTGAAATCGAATTATCACGTAACTTAGGTAGTAAAAAAATTGATACTGATGGATTAATAAATTCTCTATTCTCAAACAGGTCGTTGATTTAGTTCAGTAGGATCGGAAATAATACAAAATAATGAATTGAAGACTTTTCTGAAAAATTGTAGGTTGTTCTAACTGATCTAATATGCTATGCAGTATGTTATCACATAATATAGAAGTATTGATGTCTTAAAAAATCTCCATAATAAACGAATTGTATCTAAAATGTAAATTAGAATCTTAGAGCCAATCAGTTTATTTTTCAGAAATTGTGTGAATCATTCGCCTAATGAACAATTATTCTCTTCTCTTTAGCGTCACGCGTATATAAAAAAATCTTTGTAAATTACGTTATTATTATTAGTATCTATTACTTTGATGATCAATTTTCAATTTGGGTGTCAAGAAATTTGTTTTCATAACATCATGTTATCATATCTTCTTCGCAATGAAACTTATTGAAATTTGTACCTACAACCTATACAAAATATTTCTCAATCACTTTTTAGACGATTTCAACATTTTCCGAAGTTTTCAACCAAATGACGCTATGAATTTTGAATCAAAACTATATTAGATCTATCCATAGGCGCCGGGAGAGGGGCAGGGGAGAAGGACGACCCCCCCCCTGGAAAGTCAACTTGATGAGTTATTCTAGGTGTAAACCTCATATTTTCAATATTTTGTTATCTTTTGCCTCCCCCCTGAATTTCTTGTGACCCCTCTGAATTTTGTGTGCCTTCTCTGAATTTTTTTCTGGCGTCGCCCATTGTTTCATCTCTTTTCTAAAAAAAGATCATTGGATCGAAATTCTGGTCTGAATCTTCAAGCATAAAATTCTAAAATCACATTTCCACGAAAAATTGTGTACTTGTGTTATGAATCCAAATTTTAATTATACGAATCGTCCAAAATAACTGACAGATGGAAACAATATGCCTTGAATTATTCAATCTTCTCGTTAACTCGATTGCTTAATGTATACTAATACTATATACTGTGTGTAGATATAATTAGATTTCGCAAACAATTTACTCAAGTCTTACGAAGGTCGATCGTCACTCAGTCAGAATGTCCTAGTTTCAATATCCAACGCAGAAATCAAAGATTCATTATTCGATTCACAATTATATAAACAAACAAAAGATCTCGTTTTCCATTAGCAAATGAAGAAATCAGAAAAAAATGGAAAAACCCAAAACTTGCTACGAAGTAGGTGATCCGGCAACGCTGTTCAGCGAGATTCCAGAGCGGCGCAGATGACATCAGTTCAGGTGTGCGCCGCCAGATGGCACCACCTCCAATAACCATAACCGTTGAAATAATATCGACCACTAGAGGTTACGACTGCAGCGATGTCAGATCTCGGAAAATATCGTCAGAACTCGGAAAATAAACGGGGTGAATCATAGAAGTGGCGTGTTCTCTAGGTAAATTAGAGGACGTCATGACTATTGAAATTGGTGGAAATTCAGGCGACCTAATGCATTTATTTGCTTATTGCGAGCTCTGTCGAATATTGTTACAATAATTACTATATCCTAGGAGATGATATACTTGTTTACCAATAATCATTTTCAATATTTGATAATATGAATAGTGCACCGATTCACTGTAAAATTACCGAAAATATTCACACATCAAGCAATCACACATTTTGTATGTTCAATGTCATGTTTATACAGCTATTACCAGGTAAATGTTGACATTACGAAAGAACCAAACATTGACCTGTTTTTTTTTTCACATCAATATTTATGTGTATTGAAAAGTTTTTATACAACTAGTTAGTGTTCTCATTTTGCAACTATTATATTAAATAATCACGCCTGACACTCAAATTCTCGTAACATTAGCCTGAATATACTGTGATGATCTTGTTTATAATCGGCTAACTACATAACTTTCTATACTACTATCGAAACATTTCTGTTCTTCTCAGAAGCAACAATAAATCTTTTCAGGGATCGAACGCAATGATTTCTATCAAACAAAACACCACAATTGTTAATTGTTTCAAACGAATTACGAAACCAAACTTTCTCCTCTTCGCAAGTTAGAGAAGACAGCTACCTCCACGCTTTCATCGAAATCAAACGCATACTTCACTTTCTCCTAATGATCAAGAACAACAAACTACTTGGGACCCAAGTAAAAGTGAATGGCAGCGTTGCCGTTGCAAATTTCGTGGTAGATGTACCCTTTGCTTAGCACCCTTGACTTCTACTAAAAAATGGAGACCTTTAGAAAAATTATTGAGTCCCATATAAGTATACGTATTTGAAGGAATTTGAAAACATTTTTGAGAATGAAATCATTAACCTGGTATTGTTTAAATAAAGCTCTCAAAGATATATCTTAACAACGGTTAATTGTGGTCATAAATCTCTTATACTACAGAGAACATAGACATTTCTCCAATCTACAGGGTATTATCAACAAAAAATTATTGAAGAATTTCTACTCAGGAACAATCATTTTCGAGATCGAAATATGACAAACACTTACGTACAAAATATTGTATAATGCGTGCACATAATAAATATCAGCGTATTGTTTTGGCCAAAAATCACTGAGCGTTATAGCTCTTACACTTCTTAACACACATTATACTGCCATCCAAATATAGTTATTAATTGTATAAGTGAGCATTTTCTCACGAAAATATATCTGAAGGCGACCGTTTAATTTTCTTGATAAAAATGTATTTAAAACACACATGCAAAATACAACGTTCTATCCACGATCACATTCATTTAGAATCATAATCAAAGACATTTTTCATAAAAAATAAATCGACATTTTGCTCTGACTTCACCTCTTCAAAAGGAGGAGATTCCAGAGATTTATCAAAAACTTCAACAGGCACTAGGTTTTCTGAAACTGATATCTACAAGCTCTTGTTATCATGGAAACATAGTGGAACATGATAAAACAAAAGAAAGAAGAGTATTTCAATGTAAATGTTAATATTAATGATATGATTATATTTTTTTATCATTTCACTAGTGGCAAAAAGGGATTTGATTACTCCACTAGTAAATAAAAAAGTTTTTTATGCGATATATTAGTTTGGATAAAACTTCAATAATTGGAAGGTGATTATGGATAAATATTTATTTCTTCCAAATAAAATCAATTGACTCGTTTAATATAATATTCATTATTATATAACGGATTCACTTGGAGAGAGTTACATGTCAGTGGCAAACAATTTTGTGTTTCTTAATGTCTCAAGTTCAATTTCACTTGCCGACATATTTTCTGTAGCCTCACTAAAAAATGCTCTGGTGAACATCCAAGAACAATATAGGCAGCCGCATAAAAAGTATAAAATCTCCGACCGAATCGCCGATCCGGCAACGCCGCCCGAGAAAGAGATTTCCCAACCGAGTCGAACTGAAGCGAAATTGCGTAAAATGGGACGGCTGAATGAAGTAAAAGTGTTTGGATCCCGATATGTGGCACAACGATCTCGAGTTCAAACCCAGTTTGACGGCCTGGCCTGGCCTCAACACGCTTAGCGCCGCGATTGTGCAACAGCGCCCGCGCTGTTTGGCGCGAAGGCGGCCGCGATAGTCCGGGAGATCGAGGCGAAGATTGGGTCGCGTCGCGAGAATGTTACAGAATTTACCTTTTTGACAGGATTCTGGGGGGGAATATGAGTTGTGCCCCCTAATAAATGATCAATTTATTTTATGCGAGTTATTTTGTGTTGGGGTGGCTGTGGAAACATTTTTATTTTGTCATTGAATCAGCCTCATAACGAAATCAAGTCAAGAATATCAAGTACAAAATAGAAAATCGAATGTTCTGATCGATTTTTTATGGTTTTTGAAAAACATGAAACTCGCGGTTACTTACAACTGAGACAAACAAATAAGAAACACCTCATACTGAATTCCGGAGAGAAATATATAATAAATGTTAAATATGATTTTTTTAGATACTACGAAACGAAAAATACTGACTGACGTTCCATATTAGTATACATTTAATCATTTATTTCTTCAAATATATCTATATAATTTTTGCAATATCCTCATGTCATGTTCAAATGAGTTAACACGATGGATAGAATCAATAATTCGAATGAAATTCTTGAAATGTGTTACTTAAATTAATAGATCACCATATACAATGCAAATTGGTCGACTTATTGCTCCCCAATCTGTCACAGTCAGTATTCTAAATGAACAACAGTCACTGGGCTGTCACTAAAGCCTATACGATCGCAAATATCAAATTTATTATAGTACCTATCATTATAATAACAATGATGTATCCAGAAGTATTTAGTAAACTCTCAAGGGTGGGTAAGATAACTAAGATATCGGTTAAAAATGCTTTCAAACACTTTCAAAACACCTGCCTCGACTATTATAATATGTCGTATACTTCTGGACTCTGGAGGAAATGTGAAGAGATAATATGTAATATTATGTTGAACTCACAAAAGTATAGGACGTTCAACTATTTTTACAATTGCATACACCAAAACTGTATAAAAAACAAGAAACACCAATTATTCTTCAGAAGAAATAAATACTTATAAGTGAGGGTTCAAAATATGTACGTGAAGACCCTGTGCTTTTCGCAAATAATATCGTTCACATAATTCATAAGTATAATAAATCATGCAATATATCTATGGAAGTGGATGAACTAGAATGTGAGCTCATAGACAGAGAAAGTGCAGCAGTCAGTGAAAGTAAACAAAAACTTACAATAATTATGGACAGGTACCAATGTTTTGATAATCACGATTTTGCTGTTAAGGATGCTAATTCAAAATTTTCAGAAGGAATAGTTCATACATTTCTATAGATAAATAAAGAGAAGGAAGACAAATGTGGTTAATATTTGAGTGAAACAAATAACCTCGACTAAAAAAATTAAATCATCCAAAATGGACCAATTTGACATGAAGAGGAGTAAGTTTTTTTTATAAAAATAGATAATAAAATGAGTAGTATAAAGTTTGGGCATACACAGTATAGAATGAATTAATAAAAGATTATTAATGGAATTCAAAACAATAGTTTTCCCCAATATTATATTATGTTGTTAATGATGCAAGGGTTTCCCGTGGTAAGTTTCTACTAATTCCTAAGATCAATATTCCACTTCAGCATACCCGAATATCCAAAAAACCACGGAATGAAAAAATATTCTTCCCGGCTCCCGGACTATCAGGGGTTGCATGACACAGATCGGAAAGCGCTCGCAGGGCAGGGCCGCGGGTCATTCACCTCGATCCAGTGAACTTTCTCGGTCGTCGTTGGGAAATACGCGCCTGTGGTTCAACGAACCGGGGACCTGGGCGACCTATATTGGAGAGATCCCCCCAAGTCTGGGGCTTCAAGTACCTCGATTAGCGTTGATGAAAGAGCGTTTGGATGTTATTATCTGTTCTGTCACTTCATTCGGGTTATGCAAGGATGAAATTTGGTAAGGGAAAACGCGACTTTTTTTTCCGGATTTAGTTGGATTGAAATTGAAAATTAATGCACACCTATCATTTCCGACCAATCAAAAGTCCATATTTTGTATCGGCACCATAGCAACTAGAACAATTTTCGGAAAGTTTTCTCTCTTTCTCAGGGTAAGGAGCTTAGAAATTTGTTGTTGTTTGTAGGTTAAATGAGATTCACATTTAACTTCGTAGATATCAAGTACCATTTCGAGTTTCTTGTGAAAAAGTATATTTCTATAGGTACTAACTTTAGTGGAATTAAGTTAGTCAAGAATAATGGTTCAAACTAATTACCAACAGCTACCTTATTATTATTTTGCGAAATAAGGTGGGTATTTTGTATTTTATTCAAGGTAATTTTAACTGGAGTCTTGGTGTGAATTTTTTTTACCGAATACAACTCTCTAGCTTCAATTAAATACAGAAAAGTTTTCAAAAAATTCGGAACCTCAGGAACCTGAATTTGCCAATTAATAATTAGGGAGCAAACCTCTCCTTTTAAATATAATGCATGCCAATGTTGAAAATTTTATTTTATTAGTATCTTCTTAGATCACTGGACATATACCATGGTGAATCATGATTTTGGCCCATAAATAAAATCATAAATATGGCTTTTTCTCATAATTTTCCCCTTATTTCACCATCTAGCTTGCATAATCATTTTGAAAACCTCTGTGCGAATATTTGGATGTCATAGCTGACTTATAGCAATGTTTTCTCTCCTCAATACAGCACGTCAAAAAGAAAGATAGATAAAGAAGGTGAAATTTCGAACTTCGACATGCATTATCTCGTAAAGTAGTGGTTAGTTCACGATTTTAATATCGAATTCGGATACCTGAGGTCAAAATACACAGGCAAACACAAAAATTGTCATTGACAAGTACAACAAGAAGTAGATTAGGAGGTGATTATCAAAACCTCCTCTCGAGTCTGAAGACACCAAACATCATCGTGACTCCATGAGAGTAATTTAGATCTCCATCAAGAGCGATATAGTTGAACTTAAAAAAAAAGGACTCACCGTCTCTGCTCATGCCCACTGCGATACATTTTTTGAGCCTGCAGTACTGGCACCTGTTCCTGTTGATCCTCAGGATCGAGCACTGCTGGTTCTTGGTGCACGGCCTATACTGGATCTTCTGCTGGATGCTCCTCCTGAAGAAGCCCTGCGAACAAGATTCCCGTTGAGGAGGACATTCGTCGCTGTCGCAGCCCGAGCTGTTGCCGGAATCATCTAGCTTGGGGGGTGCTTTCAATTTCTGGGACGACAAGGAATCGGTGCAATTGAGAACGGCCATTGCTGGGGCCCGCGAAATCAAAAAGTCACCCTGTAGCTCGCGCACGGTTTTTACGCTGTGAACGGCTCGACTGACTGTCGAGTACTGCGGCCCGTGAGCAGCTTCGCGCTCCGCCACTCGAACCAGCTGACCTACTTGGCGGTCGTTCACTTAGTAGGCCGTGAAAGTGAGAGTAGCGCTCTTCTCTCGTCTCTCTCTAGCTCGCGCGGTGCGCGGCGTGAAAGAGAGAGAAGGACGGAGCGTGGCGTTTCGTCAGCGCGAGTCTGTTGTCCTAATACCTAGATCGCGAATTTTACGTGCTTTTTTTTCGCGAGAATTGGTTTCGCAAACAAAGCGAGTGAGTGCACGGTGGTATTAGAGGGAGCCCGCTAATTGGCACTTTTTCGTTGGTGGGGGGTGTCAGAAATTTTCTGTCCACCCTCGGACGTTGAAATTGCATTTGTAGGTCACGTGACATAAGCTTGCTGATGAATTTCGTGAATAGAACACCACAAGGGATTTTTTCTTTTGTTCTGTCATAGTTTCGACATTATGGATGGACTCAGTAGCCCTAAAAATTATTTATTTCAAAGCTCATTATGAAAAATAGCGCTGGAAATTCTTAATAGTTAATTTGGTTTTCGTATAAAGCTGTAAGTATTCTGTTTGTAGGAAACTTAGTTTCTACGCATTTGTTTATTCGTAAACAAAATAAAATGGAAAAATATATAAGGTGGCCAATTAAGCGAATAATTCATTAAAGCACGTGATATATATGGAAGACTTCGTGAAAGTCTTTCGGGAAAATTATTATGAAATCTTATTTTCATTCAACTCTCTTCATATTCCTACCTTACCTAGCTCTTACTGCTGCAAGAAGCACAGTATAAACTCTGGATTGTAGTCTCTATTATCATGAACAACGAATATTTTCGGTAGTACCTAACTAAAGGAAAACGAGAATATCAGATTTCAAAATGAAATTAGTGTATTTTCCTTGGCATTTTCGAATTGAATAGTGAAACAAATAATATTGTTATTGACAGTCATATATTATTCCAGAATATTCATTATTTTTTACGGCACATTCAAGAACTTATCGCGAAATTCAATAGAAATAATTTCGAGAATTAATTAAATATGAACAAAAATTGTGTCGAAGAATTCTAAGATTAGTTTCAAAAGAATTTTTGAACAATTCGGCCGTTTTTAAAATTTTTCAAATAAGTACCCAATTATTATCCGAATATTAAAAAACATTGTTGTATCTGTTATAGAAGGGTCAAACCACAACTTCTAAAGTAATAAACATCGCTATAACATTTGAATAACATGTTTTTGAAAACAAAACGAACATGAAGGTGCAAATTTACATTATTGGATATACCTATTGATGATCGAAATAAAATTATATGTGAACTAGTGAAACCAAAACTTCTAGAGTAATAACAATCGAGATATAACATTTGAATAACTATTTTTGAAAACAAGTCGAACATAAAGGTGCAAATTTATACTCTTTTCATTGGTGGATATATTCAAGATCATAATAAAATTATGTGAACTATAGTAAAATCGAAATTTCTAAAGAAATAAACATCGACAAAAACTTTGAATTAGTTTGAATAACTGTTTTTGAAAACAAGACGAACTTGAAGGTGCAAATTTACTATATATGTAGTTTCATTGGTGTATATATTATTGAAGATCATAATTTAACCATTAAATTCAACAATATCAAAAAAATCAGCATATGTTGCCATATCCTAAGATAGCCAGAGGCAGAGGTATTTAGTCGTCAATAATTATCGAACCAAATACCTATATCTAATGAATCGTCAGATAAAGAAATTCCGAAAACCCAAATCCGTGATACAGATAGGTACCTATATTTGAACAAATTCAAAACCATCAACAAATTTACAAAAGCAAAGTAGCACAAGGTGATGCCCCGGGTCTCCAACAAACCCATAGCTGATGCGAGTGTTCTTTATCTCTGCCAGCTCGGTCGATCCCGTTTGCCCAATGTTTACTGCCAGGTCGACGACCCGCGGCGCGCTTCTAGAACGCTCATTCAATAATAGACCTTCCACGAAAAAAAAAACGTAAGTGGCTGCACGAGGCCGCGTTTCGTTTGTTTATCAACCCGAATAAGCGGAAAACGCCAAATGGTATTTCGGCAACTCATATATTATCTGATGGGTATATTTATATATTATCTATTATCATCGTATTTTTATGTGGCACCGAAAATGTTGGTACACCCTGTGTGATATTTTTTGTGAATGTACAATTGGTTTTCTATGTTTTTATACAGAAAAATGATAGTAAATCTCCTTTTATCGCACTTCTATGAATTCGAAAGACATTTTTATTCAGAAAAATGATAGCAAATCTTCTTTTATCGCACTTCTATGAATTCGAAAGACATTTTTGGTGGAACTCTTTAGCCTCCTGATCACGAATCTGAAGTCAAAATGCGGCGGTCTCAACATTTTCGGAAATACGGTCCCATTTTGTCTGGTAATGCACCATTTAACATCTCAAATTTCACACAAAATTCATACTCACTTCATCAACTATATAAATTACTACACACGCATATATTGACTTTTTTCTAAAATTTATCAGCAAAAAAAATATTCTTTTTACAAAAACTCACCCTTCTTTAGAACGTAAAAAAAAATACCTTTCATCACTGAATTTCTGGTAATCTTTATCATTATTATTATTATTAATTACCAGAAATTCATTGGAAAAAAGAGTATTTCTATTTTGGTTCTATAATGAAGTCATTATGACACGCGAATGCGTAACGAACTAGTATCTGTTTCGATACGAATTTTTTATTATTCGGAGGTTGGTGCAATCGAACTGTCAAATGAAAGTTAGAAGAGTTAGGCCCACTTTACTTCTGAGCGATTTTGGATTTGGTGATACTAGCAGTGAAAAACTCAGTTTACTGGTGAATTTCAATTCAGAGTGTGAATTGACA
The DNA here is from genome assembly GCA_029955515.1 of Chrysomela aeneicollis. Lineage (NCBI taxonomy): Eukaryota > Metazoa > Arthropoda > Insecta > Coleoptera > Chrysomelidae > Chrysomela > Chrysomela aeneicollis. The sequence goes on from JARUHQ010000022.1 coordinate 1,683,395, forward strand.
AATAAAAACAATATAACATTGCATTTTTCACCGCTGGTATCGCAAAAAAATCAAAATCGCTCAACAGTAAACTGATGGGCTTTATACGCTTATGCGTCAGATTTTAAATATTTCAATATCATCATTGTTACCAATCGATATCGAAAATCATTTTTTTTTTCGAAAATCGTATACTTATGACACACGTTTTATAAGACATTGATATTATTTATCTACAACACTATTGATTTGTGCATTCTGATAGCATCATATCATGATAAAGAATCCGCAAATAAGTTCAAATATTTCAACTTTATTGCGATATTTCTTTTCAGCGGCCATTTCATTCGCAAAAATTTTCCGATATTCGTATAAGCATGAACATACCTTTATACAAAAAATGAAAGACTGACAGCTTGGCCTACCAATACACAAGAAAGGTAACAATCGACTAATAATTTTCCCGAAAAAGACTTCCACGAAGTCTTCCATATATATCACGTGCTTTAATGAATTATTCGCTTAATTGGCCACCTTATATATTTTTCCATTTTATTTTGTTTACGAATGAAAATATATACACAGCATTTATTGATTTAGAGAAGGCGTTTGTTAGCATAAGTAGGTACAGTAAATATTAAATACATGAAATACACAAGAACTGTAGCGTCAAATTGATACCTACACAATTGAATACATTGATGAGTAAACTTGAGAAAAACCTTTACTAAAACCAAAGTTGTTGTCTCAATTCCAACATTCACTTTCAGAAAGCGTGGTTTCATCCCATCAAAGTTGAACCTCACAAATATCTCAACAACAGTCGTAGCAAATCTCCGACCCTCCCCCGTATACACCATTTGTTTACCGCCGGTTCATCGACCTCGCGAGCGATTCGCGAAAACGATACGAGGGCAACTTGCCCGCGATTGCCAGATAACCCAATTCGATGTCACTCACTGCACCAGTTTCGGGCCGTGTGTTAATTGCCCTGACCCCAATAGCCCGGGCTATCTACACGACGGATGGATGGTGAGCCGACCTAGATTCATGTGTGTGTTGCCGAAATTTTGTTCGGGTTGATCAACAAACGCGGCGGCATCGTACGTTTTTAACACGCTTTTATTTACGACTAATTTATAATATAAGTATAATGCCATATATTAATCCCTTAGGGAATAATGGCGAGGTATTAATAGTATTTATTCCCTCTTGTACTCCTATCACAAAATTTCTCGAATTAAATAATACCATGGAAACAATATAACCAAACTCAAAAGTGTCAGTGTCAAACGCGTAGTGTTTGTGTATTTGTATTAAAATGAATGAAAATGAAGAATCTTTCACTTGTACACCACCAGAAATTGTACAATTAGCTGCAGCAACAACATCTACCTTGATACCAGAAACATCGAAATCCATTTATAATAAAACGTACGCATCGTTCAACGAATGGCGTCTTCGAAACAAGGCAAACTCTTATTCCGAAAATGTTCTGCTGGCCTATTTCGTTGAATTGGGTGCAAAATACAAGCCATCTTCATTATGGTCATTCTATTCAATGATTAAATCTGTGTTGAAGATAAACCATGACGTTGATCCGGAAAAATATAAGAAACTACGAGCGTTTTTAAAAAGAAAATCTGAAGGATTTCAAGCAAAGAAATCTTTAACTCTGACCCCGGAAGAAATTAGGAAATTTATTGACAGAGCTCCTGATGAAATTTTTCTTTTGCATAAGGTAAATGTTCATAATTAATCTGATCTATTCAAAAACTCATGTTCTTTTTTGATTCAGGTTATATTAGTTATTGGAATTATGGGCGCATGCCGCTCAAACGAGCTTTATGAAATGAAGATAGAAGACGTGAAGGATTTCCAAACAGAGTTATTGATAACAATACCCAAGACTAAAACTAAAATTGTACGAAAATTCACCATAAACAGTACGTTTTACAATATTGTAAAGAAGTACATCGAGCTCCGTCCGTCACATGTAGAAACCAATTCATTCTTTCTAAATTATCAAAAATCGAAATGTACAATACAACGTATAGGAAAAAACAAATTTGCAGACATTGGTAGACAAATTGCCAAATATTTAAACTTGCCAAATCCTCAAAGTTATACCGGCCATTGTTATCGCAGATCATCTGCCACTATGTACATTGATGGAGGAGGCGATATAACTGGATTGAAGCGTCATGGGGGCTGGGAATCTACCCAAGTAGCTGAAGGATACATTGATCAGTCTATGAGAAACAAAACAACTACAGCAGATACTATTGCCGAACAGATAAATAGTAATGAAGCAACCGAAATTCCAAATATTCGTGTTGAAAACTCTTCCAAAGTTAATCATAATTCACGACCAATTCAGTATATTAATTGTACTATCACTAATTTAAATGTTGACAAATAAAGTTGTTCATTAAAAATCTAAAATAAATAAATTTGTCGTAAATACTCGCAATAATGGCTATTATTATTGACTCGTGGTATAATCTACTATTATTAGCTTCACTTGTATGTACCAGAGATGTGTCGAGCACTGACAAAAAGTGCTTCGAGCACTAAACACTGAGCACTCTTGAAAATCTTGTGCTACGGAATCTCGAGCACCAAATACTTTTATTGACAAAACGCTTGCGATTACTACAAGCACTCTCAAAAAGTAATTCGACATCGTGAGCACTTACAACTAAGCATTCTTGAGAAGGATAATTCTGTTTAGTTATGAACTTGGAATTACTTTTTGACGTATTTTTTGTAGATTAATCACGTCAAATTCAATCCAAAACATCAACAAAACAATATATTATATTGAACGTTGATCGCAATGTTTCGCCTATATGATTAATTATTTATAAGTATTGCATGAAATAATAAACTAATGTGGTTGAGGTGAAATTATTATACGACCGCATATTGCATCAAATGTTACTCCCCTTAAAAATGAAAACTTTATTCAACAATGAATACAGAAAACGTTAAGAACTCATTTGACAAGCAGTAAGATAGTAAAGATTTAAACAAATTCATTTAAAATGTATCTAAAATTTCAGGCAATATTTGAAAAAATACCTGAATATATTTTTCTCGGGACATCCTGTATACATGAAATAACCGTGAAAAGTTAACCAAAATGGGCCCGATCGTTTTCTCGTAAAATTAACGCCAAAATTTCAAGTGAATTTGATTGAACCGATGCTTTATCACTGTTAAAAACGATATATATACTACATTAGTGATAATGTTATATAAATAAAAATATACAATAATAAAAGAATACAAGGACACTTTACGTCAATTCCCTAAAAAATTAAATGTAACACATCAGTCGAATGAAGTTGAAGGCCTTGATACAAATTGCCAATACCAGTTCTCGGAAGCAGTTTTCGGGAATAAGCCTTTTCGTAAAATGCTTGAAGCACGAAGCACTGGTTCAAAACAGTGCTCGGGAGCACAGTGCTTACGAGCACAAAAGTGCTCTTAATAGTGCTTAAATACGCACTAATCCTTATATAAGCAGAAAAAAGCGTGGGTTGCTCGATACACGAAAAATATATAGCACGGACTTCCCCACGCTTTTTTCACCATAATACTAGGATTATTTTTCACTTGTTAGTTCGATGTGTTGTAAAAGCGAGTTTTTCAGTTTTTCTGAACTATATTTTTTTCGTGAACGGTCTATTATTGAGTTGGCTCGAGAAATTTTTTTTCATTCCCCATGAATAATAAGTAACCTTCCGAATTTGATTGAACTGTCAAAATTTTGTTAGTTGAAAAAATGGTTGAGTGTTTACAAAGCACTCTTCACAAAAAAGATTATTCGCCAATTTTGACCAGCATGTATAAGATTCGATAATATGGTATGATACGTCATGGTAATCAGAAATAAACAAACTTCAAGAATTCAAAAATCCGATATGGCGCCTATAAGAAAAACCAAAGTTCATTGTGTTATCTCCGACATCCTTGCAAAAAAGTTCCTAATGGTTAAAAATGTCTCTTCGTTCTCGCTGGAAAAAATAAAAACTAAATCTATAAATTTCCGCTTTTTCCCAAAAATTCAAACACAAAAAATGATGCATGAAATTTTTACAATATAAGTATAGATGTAGGTAAAGCAGATGAAACCAATCATTAACGAACCTGCCCTGCTCAACATTGGCAAGCTATGGGCTATTCTCGTTTGAGTTTCAATGTCTTTAAACAGAGCGAAGGATTTTTTTGAGACAGCTGTCGGATTTCGAAATGTGGATGCAGTGAAATTATATATTATTTTGTACGGTATATTACCTACATACCTTTTACAAAGAACAAATCATATTGAAAATCGAATCACATCACAGAAAATTTGAAACAGAGAAGAGTGAACACATTTCGTGTATTTTGAAAACGCTTCGTATATAATATTTCTGATTTGAAAACATTGTTCTATTGTTCACTAAAATAGGCAACTTTTGTCTTACAGCACTTCACAACTTGTGTGGACACCGTCCGAATGCCGTTTTCGAGATAAAATACTATAAGTATCTAATGTAATAATTTATTGTTGGAATTCGAAACTGTCCACTGATTTTGAGTTCTGCATAACCACATGTGAGGAATATTTTTGTTGAATCGTGATGATGTTTCATTATAGTTTTTTTGTCCTCAAGGATCACATAATCAAGTCAAAGTTATTGTTTCTATTTCATCATTATTCCTCGCATTATTCTCACCATCAAATATATGAACAGAATTTGTAACAATATTGTTCGACTAAATTCAATGAATTGGTTCCAGCATATCTGATGACATCTGATCGTTTTATATTTTTTAACCAAGTTGAACCATAAATAATATATTCTGATAACTTTTCACACAACTATAAGGCAAGAAGTGAACAAATTGATGGTTTTCCTTTTAATATGTGATTCTTTTGGTGAATGCAATATTTCTTATTGCCAAATTTATAAACTTTTCACTTCAATATGTAGCACTGGTAGTAGCTACTTATAATAAATATCGTTCTTATATAATAATTAAGTATATTAGTTTCGAAAAATCAAACAAAAACCTTGAGTATTATATTTGACAAAAGAACAACTTTAATGGGGTGAAACTTAAATTTACTTCGTACTTATTTCAAGAACTGTTTCACAATTTGTAAAAGGTATCACTAAGTATGATAGTTTTATGAAGCTCTATAATATATTGGAATCTATCCAAGATAAAAGCCTCAAAGATACTGAAATGACAAGAAAATTAACTTCCAACACATCAAGTCGAGTTTTCATTCTCCAGACCAAACTCACTACCACCGCATTTTTTTGAACCATCCTCGTAGATTGATCGGCCCAGCAGGTCAATGACTGAGTCGCGCGAATTTCCAATATGGGTTTCTAGAATGATCTTCGATGGCGACGTCATTCCTCTGTTACGTCACCGGTAAACACGCTGATGAGTTCCCCCCCCTTTCATAGCCAAGACGGTGTCAACGAACCGGGTCTGTTACAATCTTTTGTTTCGCACCGTTCTAGCCATGGGCGGTGCATGGCCACCTATTCTGAGGTCATCTCTGATGACTCGCTTTAGGAGGATTCTTCGTTTTTGAAGAAATGTTGCAAGAAAATTGTTCAAAAGGTCTCTTTAGAGGCATTTTTTGCGAGAAACTGTTTTGAAACTATTTGAAACAGTTATGAAACACTCAATTTTCTTGAACCATTTGTGCCGTCACATTTGAACTGTCATTTTTTAATATCTCGAGATTAAGTGACTGTGACGTTATGAAACGTTGCATTTTTCGGCTAATAAAATGATGATGTAGATCTGTTTTAAAACGGTCTTCGAAACTATTTTTGAAAAATGTGTTAGGTATAAGTATAAGGGTTATGATTTCTTTTATATGATATGAGAGAAGTAATCAGCTTAACCCTTCAGTCATGAATTTAAAAAACGTCCGATTTTTTTTATATTTTTGTACGTCGGATAAGTATATCTTATATTAATTTGATAATATTAAGTTGTCTGGGTATTATTGGGTACCTACTCGAAATTGAATAAGTATATACAATCCTGGCACTGCAGATTACCTACGCCATTACCAACTTTAATAAAAAAAAATCAACACCAGTAGACCACCATGTAGCACACTTCAGTGTACATCATGACTGATATAGTTAAGGACTCATCAATCATCAAGGTTGTTTTTAGGGCACATTTCTGAAAGAATAAGACATTTCTGAACACCATATTACCCCTTGTCTTTATTATTGCGCCTCATCGTACTAAAAAACAAAAAATTATATCTATTATAAAAAGCTTTTTTAATAATTTCGATATGATACAATTTAATGCGGATATAAATTATTAGGTGCATCAGTTACAAGGATTAGATCAGATTGATGTCTGTTTCATAAAATATCTGATGATCTGTTTCATAAAATATCTGAAAATCACCAGACAATCAGATTCGTTCAAACGAATTCAAACTTCGAATAATGAACCTTTGAATATGTTAATTCATTTAATTCTCAGTATTGAATTTATCCATTTATATAGTTACCTATATTTAATGCTTCAGAAGAATATCTGATTGATTTCAATAAATTATTCAGCTTGATAGAAAGATAAAATAATGTTTCCATGATTATTTCATTCATGCTAAAATACACGTTTTTGATTGGTTGAAATGATTGTGTTGATAAGCAATAACACCATGTTTTCGATTTTGTATTTCGGCTCCTATAATTGGCTATTGGCTATGGCCTTCCAGAGCTACCCTAGATTTAAAAAAATCCATATTTCTCGAAAACTAACAGGGTGTTCATTTTGAAAAAAAAAACAAGTTTATGTACCTACTGATGATACTTTGTTGCTGTTTTAGTACTAGATTCCAATTGGATATTTGCTCATTCAAACCAATAAACTCAGACATCTAAAATATAAATAATCACCCTGTACCTATTCATACCAAGTAAAATAGCTAAATAAACTCGAAACTACATCGACTTCTTCAAGAAATAAACTCTCAAAATCAACCAAACACTTTTTATTCTTTGTATATGGATAATTCTGTCATCATTTTGACCAAATCATCTCATCAAACTTTAAACAATTGATCAGCAAAACCTGCTATACAAGGTACAGTTTTTCTTTCAATGAAACCACTCGACCCCGCTATATCTAGTAAGCTATCATCTCCGCCCACTTGATCGACATTACGAGTCCTCATTATTTATTGCTGCCAAAGAATTCGACTACACACGCGAACGGGTGAGCAGTTCGCTTTTGTTTTTCAGTCTAGTATCCGAGAGCGGGTCAACGCTCGCTGGAGCGGGTTGTCGCACTCGGAAGAGAGAGAAAGAGAAACCGTTCGCGTTGCATCATAGCGATAACGGTGGCCGCGGCGCACGCGCACTGGCGCTAGGGTCGTTGAACGATCGAGAGCGCGTCGTCGCCGCTGGCCGCTCGAAATTCGCGGCCGTCGTACGGGGGAAAGCGACGTTGTCGGATGTGCGGTGGCGTCCGGAGATCTGCGGAATTTCGGGTATTCTTGTTTAAACGTCGGGGAAATTTAGCTAGAGCTGGGTTATACATGAACACCTATTCTTGAATCCAATGGAATAATATTTTCCAGAGTGGGAAATTACGGTGTAACGTTGATAGATTCTTGATTTTTGTTGCTCACCCCAATGACAGTGGTGCAATTTCTGTTGGTAATGGTCCTCATTTCTTCGAATTTTGGAAATTTCGAGGTTAAAAGAATATTCTGTTGATTTTGCGTCGTAAATTATCATTATTATCATAAAATAAATTCTAACGATACTAATTCTAATACGTATAAAACCCAAAGCATAAGCAGGCAACAAAAGCAAATGTTGATAGAAATAATGAAGGCTTCTGGGGAATTGAGGAAAGGAACATCCACTATCATAAAAATGTAAAGCAACCAGGACCTCGAAAGTCGAAAGAACCCCACTTAATGTGAACCAATTTAAAAAATGTACCTTCGTTTATCTATAGTGCTGAATTTCTTGAAGATCCTGTGAGAAATAGATCTCACATATTTATCAACTCTCTCGTAATGTTTTTGGTTAAACGAAAAACTCTGATGAATTGGTCGTCTGATAAAAACTCAAATGCTTTAGTTCTAGGAATGAACCTTCATCTGGGCCTACTAGCTAAAAGTTCGGCTAACTCCAAATTCTGTAATACCTCTAGATGAGCTATTTCATCTATATTAGCCATTTCCACTTTGTATAATAAAAATCATAAATGGGATACTAAATATCAATGTAGGTTATTTCGCGACAACCTTGTCAAATCCCAATCGAAACACAAGTTTCATGAGTTTTTCCTACGGGAAATATGTTGTTCCCATGGTTAAGCATGGGATGCATTTCTTCTGAAATTTGTAGGAAAATGTTACTATAGGAAGAATCGAGAATACTTCATCTTGAATTTCCGCAGAAAATATCGAAATCTTCCTATGAGAACCTATTCCGACAGTCTTGAGAATCGGGCCCATGGTGTAGATGAGTTCGTTATTCCAGACACAAAAAAATATATGTTTTCACTTAAATACTTTTTGTTAGTTAAGTATAAGTATAGGACCTAATAGAGGGTTCATCAGAGTCTCATAGTCTCATACATCTATTTCTATTCTATTTTCCTACTCTCATATGAAAAAAATATATTTTTCAAAGGAAAGGATTTATATTAGTACTGCATGTTCTTTATCTCGTTTCTAACCAACATGTATATATCAATTTTTCGAGTTGACAACTAACTAACTAACTAAGATCAAATTAGTTATTTCTGATGAAGTGTCTCAATAACTTCAACCGAGGCTTCAACAGTATGATGATGAAATTTTGTATTATTGTAAGTTTTCTGAGATAAGAAATTCGAATATGTAACTTGTTTTTTTTGTGACTGCTCAGAGATGGTGCTAGCGCTAGCGGCACATGTTACTTCAGTAAATTAGATCCATGTGTCCATTGAATAATAGTTGAAATGAGTCGAAAGTCTAAAAACACGTTAAAGATCACATAAAAAATGTACCCTTGTTCTAAATGTTGTATTTTAATCTTGAGTTATTCGCCCTCAAGGAGATCTCATGTGCTCTACCTATAAAATTTGTACCAGATTGTAATATTTTCATGTTGTTATTGAGAAAGTTCAAAATAAGATTTTCTCTTTGAACACCTATATTTCCTAATTCAGCAACATTTGGAATGTTGATGGGCTAAATCTTCATATTTCAGTGTTTAGGTACTCATTTACGTTATTTTATTATTATTTCAAGGTAAATGTTCTAGTTTTAGCTACTGTTTAATTTCAATATTCGATTTTTTCCATGAAAATTTATATTTGAATGATGACATTTCCATTGTGATTAGTTCATCTTAAAAAAACAAAAGCAAATATCAGACATCTTCGTTTCTTTGTGACATTTCCATTTAACCAACCTCGTATCTCTCAAGACAAACGAGTTCCCCATAGTGTCACTAGAAAAACGGACACGCTGTATATTATATTTATAAATAACCATCGCGAGTCAAGAGGTGGCTGAATAAACATCATTGTTTTCTTCGCCAATTGCCAATAAAACAAAACGGTAACTCGCATCTACGTACATCCCGTGTTATACCAATAACGACTTGATAGAATAGCCTCTTCCTTATTGTTTTTAACTGTACCGCCAGAGAACATTAGTCATAAAACACGGGCCCACGCGCTCCCGGTTAATTACCTCCGCGCCTCGCGATCCGGCAACACCGCCAGCGCGCGCAACAGGCGCTCCGCTCCGACTTCCTCATCATCGAAGATCGACCTTCGATAACCCGGCGGGTGCAACGATCCTGCCCGGCCGGTACCGTTATCGCGCGAATTCGCGCCGCCGGACCGCCGCGAAAAATCGCGGCCGTTCACCTGCCGCCCGGTGCCACCTAGCGGCCGACGAGAGAACCGAGCGGGCGGCGTTGCCGGCTCTTGGGGGGAAATCCCCCAGATGGGAGAAGTGTCAGGTCTCGAGGGGATTTTGTTTTTTAGTGTGAATGACGCCTTTTCGGGATGATTGGACAATAATTCTTCATGATTCTTCTTAATAACTATTTACCCACAGTGGGGAATTATACTTGATGATTAAATCACTGTATGATTACGTACCTACATTTCTTGGAGCAAGGTTCTTTCAATATCATCAAATTGTTACCGATATAGGTATTAAAAATGCGAAATGCATCCAAATGACATAAAAAAATAATGATTTAAATGAATCACAACGAAGTGAAAACATGGCTAATAGATGATGAATGACAATCGTTCATCAGGTTTTTGCATGCTGTGATATTTATGTGTTTTTAAAATGACTTTTGTTCATGGTTTATTGTGTTTTCATGGTTTTCTTTATGCTTACATTTACTTATTATTCAAAATTTTATTTCATTTGCATCCCTGGAAGAATTTTCAGGATACGCCCATGATTTTCGAGATAATTTTCAACCATCAAGATTATAACTTCACGAATATGAACTAAATTGAAAAGGTACGAGTATATTTTCATCTGAATTTTATTGTAGTTTCCAATGAGAATACTCTGTTCAGTACCCTTATGTGTCAAGGAAAAACTATAATTATTGTTTTGCAATGCAAAAGCTACTTCACCAGGAAAATACCATCGTAGATATAGATTATTAATTCATGTAATACAACCTAATCTAGTTGGCCCCTTCCTGTTAATTTGGCACGAAGTTTTAGGAATTCGAATAACTTAAATCGAAACTCAAAACCGAAAAATTGCTTTTCAGTATAATATTCCATTCTTAATTCAATCTTCGAATCTCACTCAACTTGAAAGCAATTTTCAACAATGAAAAAAATATATACATTTCATCAGTTTGTAACAAAAGATTAAATCAATAACAAAACTAGTCCTGTTCATTTTTCACATCACGAGATAATAATTTCGACAAATATGCATGAATGAACATCTTTGAATTCCACCGAAAACCGCTCTACTATGTTTGGCAACACTGCGTAAGTCCGCCCGCACCAATTTTCGATTAGGTGGAGGGGATGTGGGATTGGTAATGATCGTTTGTAAAAATTCGTCAGAGTGAATGAACTTGTATAATTGAGGCTGAGTTCTACATTTACGAACGTAAACAGAAAAATGCGACTATTTTGTTTGATTATTTCGATTTGATAACATCAGACTATGCTTTTGTTTTGTCGACAGTTATTAATGTTTGATTGGATTACCTCATTCGTTTCGACTCACGGGACAACTTTCGATGTATTTGTTATTTAGGTATTATAATAAGTAGGTACGTACGCGGAAATTATAGGAGATGTCAATAAGAAATGCCCGAATCCCTTTGTGATGAATGTCCAATAAATATTCCAAATTTGAGGCTGTTCCGTTTCGAAGAGCTATTGAATTATCAATCCTACTAACCATATGTATTTTAGTGAAATTACTGGTATTCATGCTGATAAATCTACTCTTGAATTTGACGATAGGTATATATAATATATAAAATATCATTACTTAAACCTACCTAGTAGAAATTTCATGCCCAATCAACAACTTTATCAAACATTTTGGGTCTTTTTTTGATCCTGTTAGCGAAACCACCCTTGATGGTCTAAATACGTTAAATAAGTTTGGAAAGGTATGCCAGATCTAGATTAAAATAACATTAATTTAGTAAGTATAGATAAGTGAAGGAACATCAATCACAACAATTATCTTCATTCGAGTGCTATAATACGAGAACTCCCTGAGAACTCTTAAAGAAACTAATATGAAGCTTTCGAAAATATGATGTGAATACAGGAGTGTTTCATTGAAAATAGTCGACTGTTCGGTAATTTATAAAAAAAAATATTTTGAATACCGTATTGAATTCTACTTAGGAAGAGAACCCACGAAAATAATCTGCTATTGATGGTATTTATTTGAGAATAAATATACAATCAAATATAGTATGAACTGTGAATGTGATTGAAATAATATATTTATATATAGGTATCTTTTCAATACCTGAAAAGTAGATATTGTTATACGTCTACTACAATTTTGAGGTGTTTCATCAAGAAATGAAAATATTCAGCTGACAACGATTGTTATCGACGCATAAAAAAATGGGAGGTCCTACTTAGACAATGCTAATTCCATCACAATATTAATGTTGCTGATGTGTATATTTTCAATACCAATATACCTGTGCGTACTTATTTTTATTGCAGTAAAATGTCCTCAATAGATTATCAACAAGCAATTGCAGAATTTCGAGAGAAGTTACTGTTGTGGAAAATAAAAATATAAGAGAGGATCAAGAAAATACTGAGTGGTTGCCAGTTTAAATATTCATCACATGAGCATCCACATTGAGCATCCATTTTAATAAGAGTAAATACTTATTTCCCAGAGATTCTGGAACAATATACGATCCATCCCATATTCAGCAGAGAAGCATGTATAGTCGTGAAGATATTTTTCAAGTCTTTTTTCAATGCTCAGTCCTCTCTTCAACTTAAAAAAAGGAACGAATCCCTGCTCTAGATAATAAAATGGGTCAAATCCGATTCTCACGAAACGAAAAAAACCATTTCACATGAAACCCACCCTTTCCTGCCTATTTTCAACTAAAAAAAATCAATCTGTCCCATTTGTTCTCCCACTTCAACAAACCCCAATCCTTTCCCAAAAAAAATCAGAACGGATGTTGCGAAATAACCCCCTTTCACCCAAACCGATTCGATTCCAAATTAATCGAAAACACCCATCAGGTAGAAAAATTCCCCAAAAAAAAAATCAATCACGCCATCCAGGTACCAAAATTTTGGCGAAACCTCGCCTGCCATCTGCCCACCCCTATCAACCCTTCTCGACGAGAGGGAAAGGGCGTTTTTTTTTTGCCGCGGCCCGAAGGGTTGCAGATGAAGAAAGTGTACGCAGGTGTAAAAGACGCAGCCGCCTAGATGGATCGGCAGGTAGGTTGGTGACCTTGGCAGCCGACTCGGGTTCATCACACGGCCAGATGGCGACGACCCGCGAGCGGCGTTGCCGGATGTTGCACAATGGACGGGGTATTGGGGATAGTAATTTTGACGGAGGAAGTGGCTTTGTTCTAGGTGTAGGGCCTCATTGGGGAAGAAATTGAGTTTGATGCAAACAATGAGAGAGGACGTAACAATAGACAAGTGGATAAAGTGGATGTTCCACAACCACTGTGATAATTTGTTTTCACCATTATACTCAAGCATTTAGGAATTGAAATTTTTATTGATTCACTGCGAGAATATACACTTGCTATACCTACCTACATTAGTGAATATCTTCCAAAACCAGTGGACTAGAACAAGTAGACAATGCTTTCTCTAAATATTCAAAATACAAAGAATGGTCAAATAATTTCAAGTTCGCATATTAATACCATATTTAATGTTAAACGTTATTTTTAACATCGAGTAGTGAATGATTTGAATAATTCAGCTAATTTGGAAATATAAGTCAGTATGAAATCTTCGGAAAGCGAATTATACCTAGTGTAGGTAGGTGTTTTATTCGGATCAAAAGTGGTATTTTGTTTGACAAGCGAAATTTGCGTTTTTACGCAAAATTTACGAGTCAACCAAATCAACTTTTGATCCGAATGGAAAATGCTATTTTTTCTGCAACCAAAATAATTAATATCAAATTAATTCATATCTATCAAAGCTCAACATCTCATTCGTCAAAACATGATAGTGTGCGGCCAAAAAGCTTCTTGTTGGTCAAGAGTAGTTTATAGACTGGTGCCAAATTTCAAGTTGTGGAGTGTTCATGCATTTTTCGAAATATTTGGTGAAGACCGAAGTGACAATCCAAGCCAAAATTCAAGAAATCCACGAACTTGAGCTTCTTTTTTAGATTGATTGCGACAGTGATATAATAAAAACAATTGAATAGTCACGCCAAATTGACGAAAACATCCATAGCTAGACTACGTTTTTTGGAGCGTAGAGTTCTTCCTGCAAATCAATCATTTTTTCGAATTCCATCATAGAAATCCAGATTGTCTGGCAACGTCGCAGCGATCGCCCCAGGTATCCAAGGCCAACTGCCACTCAACCATTTTTTAGGCTTTACCGAAGGACAGCTTTTACTTTTCAATGGGTCCATCTGAAATCAGCTAATTGGAGGTTGTTGCATCCTATATGCGGTGGTGGTAACTTTTATTTTCGACGATTTAACGATGCCGATTTTAGACAGACGGGGAAGAGAACAATGAAATTCGGCAGCGATTTATATCGAAAGGCAATCGTTATCGATACCTAAGTGGGCAAAAAAAAAACAGCTGCGCTGGATGGACGCCACATGAAACGCATTATATTTTTGATGAACCTTTATCCACTTGGGAAATGTATGAAATACCTACCTATAGGTATATTATAAAGGGTGGCCAACATGATAATGAAAGAAAAGCATCTCAGCTCTTTTTTTGCCAAAAATCGTTAGGTATTTCTGCTGTTTCTACTCATAAGAAAAATCAAAGTTGATGATTTCAGATTTTTGTATATGATTTGATTTGTATATCTTAAATTTTATAAACCATTATGAATTTCAATAAGGAATAGGAAAGTGTCGAAAGAGTACATCACCCACCACATTTTAAGGCTCTAAACATTCTGAACTTTTTCAGAAACCTCTTTTTCATCGAAAGGCTCAAATAACCAAAAAATTTGTTCACAGAAAATTTAAAAAGGCCTCAGGTGCAATTTCGACTTATGATCTTAAGTTGTAGTTTATCAAATGGAAATCATGGTATGGTTTGGTTGAAAATGATTTTTTTTTTTCTTTTTAACCACATGTATCATAATATAATCGGTGCTTTTGATGTATAAGTTTCCAATTGTGAAACTTTTCGTAAACGACATCCTCATTTTTAATTTAGTTAATTGATGTTATGACGAAAACAAATGGTTAACCCGCATACTTGGAAAAAATAAGTATAAAAAAACGCACAAGTAGTAATCTAGTAAATTATTATTTGAAGTCTAAAACATCAAAAGCGCCCCGAATTTTATACATGATTGGAAAGGGAAAAATCTGGTCCAATCAAACCATAGCCAACTATATGAATCCCATTCGAAAAAAAATACAACTTTAGGCCATAACTCGAAATTGCAAATTATTTTTGAAATTTTCTAGACGCCACTGGATTATACAGGAAGAAGTGCATTGAGAATGTAAAAGTATTATCTCGTAACTTTGCAAACAACCCTCATGATATTCACATGATTGTGTATAAAAGTCGAATAATCGAACTTTTGTTTTCACCTAACTCAAAAATAAAAGATGATAGCAAATTTTTCGTGAAATCGTGGATGCGACGTCCATTTTTTTGTATCTCCTATACTTAGTAACCACCCTGTACTCTTATATTTTGACCCTTACCTATGCAGTTAACTAATACGAGGTGAAAAAAACATTGAATATAAAAGTTGTAAGGTTTCATTGGCACTGTATTTTGGCACTTCTCAAACAAATGCGAATCGCAAAATTAAACAAATGACAAAATATTTAAAACTCCTCGCATATTTTCTCCTCTTCCTCTTCTTCTTCATATATTTTGACTTCTACAGGCTCTTACCTACGCTTCAACTATACGAGGTGGAAAAAAACATTGAATATAAAAGTTGTAGGGTTTCATCGGTATTATTTCGCACTTCCAAATCAAACAAATGGGAATCGCAAAACTGAAAAAATGACAAAATATTTCTTTTTCAAATGTAACACCGTATATTTTCAACTATAATGTTGTAATGATTCTTCAAACCATTTTCCACTAATTTCAATTTCATTATTGAATGAAAATCACTCGGAAAATCACCAATAAAATTTTGATTTCCTTGGATACAAATGAAAACTAGAAAACTATATATATATTTGGAAACATATGAAAAATGTCTTCCAGCATTATAGTTGAAAATATACACGGTGTTCCTATATTAAAAAGTGAATATCTTTCATTTTTTCAATTTCGCAATTCGCATTTGTTTGATTTGGAAGTGCCAAATGATAATATACCGAATAAGGAAGCCCACAAAATTTATATTATTTTTTTTTTTCATCTCGTGTAGGTGGGGGGTCAAAATATACACTGAATGCGCACCAGTTTTACCAATGGTATTCGCAAATAGACAGGAAATAAATGTCTTTCCATTGACATTAATTCGCACAAAAAAATATGTCTACCAATTTCGCACCAGGGTCGAAATGCGGAATTCATCGCGAAATATTCGCAAGGCTTCGTACTTGACAAACTATTATTAATTTCCAATGGTATTTTTTCGAACTCGTTATCGACTACGAATAAGTGGAAGTGGCCAACCTTGTCAACATCGTCCAATTTCAAGTTTTTCGTTGTGTTGTAGGCAGCACCTTGTTATTTTGGTGACTGGCCTCACTCATAGCCGAGCCAGTTCCTTATATCAGCTATCTCGAAAAAATCGTCTTCCTACATGATGACCCTTGCGTTCGTACTTGAACTCCACGTTTCGTCGGTTGGGCCTTGAATTGAATTCATAAAGACCGAAACGGTCACCACTCACCAGAGGCGTGCGGCAGACTGTTATTAAAGGTGGAAGAACAGACATTTTGAACTCCATACGGACTTCAGAATGAATTGAACCTCGCCCAAAAATTACGATAAATTTTCATGAAACAATTGTAATTTTCCTGAATAATTTGAGATTATGTTCAAGTGATCCTAACCAAAGTTTACAGAATATACAACTGTAAACTTTGTCCTAACCCTACAACGATTCGTACATGCAGAATATGAGGACTGCATTTCATCAACAAGTATTAGCCCGATCCAGTTTTGAGTCCATTTCCTCTCCTATTTTACTTATTTTAACGACAATTCACATTTGTGATGACAAAAATCGTAGTTTGCTATCGGCTAAATAGCAATAAACAGAAATGCAAGAGGATAAAAAGATCGGATAAATTACGTTACCGTATAGCTACTTTATAAAACATTTTTACTGTTCAGATGATTAAGCAGGATTTTTTTAGGCTAGTTTTTAGACATCGAAATATTTCTTTCAAGATAATGGTTTCAGAGATATTTATGGTCATAATGTTGCTTATATTTTCCATAACATGACATATTTTTCAAACTGTATCCCCCTATAAATTAATCAACAGATTTCGATGAAATTTCGATCGGGACCGAGATTTTCCGAATCCAGTCGTATAGTAAGAATTTCGACAAGTCCAAAATTGAATTGATTTGGATACGAGATGATGTTCTTCGAATTTTATTTCCTCAAACTGTATTTATTGATGCATTTCAACGTAATTTTCACTTCAATCTTTTCGGTTGTTTACACTGAAAAAAATAATCATCGGTAACTGTCACTGAACATTAAGACTCATTGTAACCAGTGATTTAGATTCCACTTCCCCCCTTGATATTTGACAGCTTTCACCGCTTACGAAATATTCAGGAAATAATGACCCTTACATTGATAATCAATTAAATACTTGACTAGAATTTTCATTTGAACTTTTATCATTTCAATATTATTTTAACAGCTTACTCGATAAAAATTCTTCGACTAGTGAAGTACGAAAATGAAAAAAATACTAAAAACGCGTGATTATTGTTCAAAATAGTCATTTTCAAGTATACCACCCCATGCAATATTTTTCTTCAACACTACGAATAAATTAGTAAATTTGGCAACATCGCGACGCCTCATCTTTCGCAGGCCGTTGACATCACAATGCCCGACCTTCAACCTTCAATCTTCACTTTGCAGAACGGATCGCAGAATGCCATGCCAGGTAGCGAGCCAAGCTCTACGTATACGGAATAACAATAAAGAAGGCTATGGTCGGTCGCTGAATTTTGACGAAATAAACGAGAAATTCGACCTGGTATTGTTGGACTACCATTTCCGGGCGTGATTTTGTGGGCAAAATGCCAAGGCAGCGTTTGATCGAGGAGAAAAAACGAGACTTCCTTGTTAGAATATTATATGCAAGGTCGGGTTCGATTACTAAATGCAAATGTAATGATTAATAATAATTTTATTACTCGCTATAAACTTCCTGGTTGGTATACCTACGAGTTAATGTTTGGAATTAGCTCAAAAATTGGACTCGTTCAATGTAGGATCGACAACTTTGATAACATTCATTTAAAAAAAACAAAATTATCAATGGCACAGTGTACCAAACTTGTGAATACAAGATAACTAAAAAATAGGTAGATAATTGGAAATGTCAACGGTGGCAAAACATACGACACTCGGCAATTTTGAAAGTTGAGGTTGAAATCTTGGTTAAAATCACAATTTGATTTCATCGACCTATATATCACACTTGGGGTCTAGCAGGAATGATTAAAAAGATATATAGGACGTGAAAAATCTCGATTTTTCAACTTTATCTATATATATGACATTTTTCAAAATATCTAAACCGTTTTGAACAACAATGAATAGACAAACTCCCAAAGTTGAGAGAAGGTTCGATTTTTCACTCCCTATATATATCTGTAATCGTTTCAGCTATATAGACCCAAAGTGTGGTGCATCGATGAAATCAGAGCTCTTCATGGAGAATCTCAAAATGAAATAATATGTAAAAAATAAGCAACATCCGGTACGACCGGAAGTGCCACCATATTGAAAATATTTTTTCTAAATTGCCCTTATCGATTTTAGTGCACTGCCATTTTTTTCCGATTTCTTGTTTCCGAGAAATCAAACGCGGCAGTGCATTGTGGGACACCCTCTATAATCTATATTATACAAATATCCCGAATAAACAATATTCTTCCATGTTGGAAAACTCTAGTGTATCTTCATATTGAGATAATAAGTATTCCATATGAAGTAGGTAAATATATTTTTTGTAAATTGGTTCCATGTGCACGGAAAGAATATTGTAAATCTAACAAATACACTTGTTAGCAGAACCATACGATGTCGTTATCCCAAAAATTGTATATCGTTACTACGATACTAAGCTTTGTCATGTTAACAAAATTATGGTTAGTACTTATAACAATAAGAGATCGTTGTGACAAGATCGTATAGTTGTGGCTATCTATACTAACCAGACACTTTTTTGTGTGTGCGTTTGTAAATGGTAGGAAAAAAACCACCCGACAACAATGATGGTCCTCTTATTTATCTTACCTTGCATCCCTCGCAAGAATGCACCCCGTAGTGGAATCCAGAGGCCTTGTCACCGCATACTCTGCATAAGACGGTGGTGCCGTCGAATTCTGAAAGAAATAAAAAAATTTTTTGGAAAAACGTCAGAGTTTGTCGAATTACAGTTCTAGGTATTCCTTTATAGATAATATTCATAACTTATTTTGAATTGGATGGTTTTCCTGTTATAATAAATTCATATTTAAATGTCGCAAAGAGATTCCCGATGAGATTCCTTTATTGGAGAAAACTTATGATAAATAAGTTGTTGGTTTTTGTACTAGTGGGACAAGGGTTGAGACGATTTCGAATCAAATGATTTAGAATATAGATCATGATTTAGTATCGCTTTTGAAGTAAGCGGCAATCCACCACGTCGGTCAGTTCGATTTTGGTATATTCACTTTCTGTACACATACATTAAATGAGCACGTGTTTTCCTCAATCAAGAGTGAAGATTTTTATCTTCCGATATTAACAAAAAAGATTTCGGAATTATGACATTCAGCCCTATACTGGTAGTGGGGAAAAGTATTTTTCATGTTGCAGTTCTGGCTAGAATTATTCACCAATGATGATGTAACTATCTACACCGAGCAAAATGGCTAATTAAATATATTCCCTCGACCACGAACGCTGTTTTGTTATTTGGAAAGTATCTCATATCACCATGGCGTAATAGTTATTTGAAAAAAAAAAAGGACACGTGTTAAAAAGAAAAAATATAAATAATTAGGTATACCTATTATAGTTATTGAGTACTCACTGATAAGTGCTTTCGTCACACCACATCATTTATTGGATTTTCCTTCTCTTTTCGGATTTTAAGGAGAATTGATGACTAATTTCCATTATATCTACTTCACTTTGAAGGAAATAAGCTCGGAATAAGGTCGATGGAACTATTTCTACTACTTATATATAGTTATAGTGTCAATACGCACTGATGTATTCCTGGTTGCGTGATTACCTACTGGCGACAACCGCGATAAAAGGTGACATTTGAAATAAATTCCATAGTCATGTCATTCCTGTAAGCATGTATTTCTAAATATCAATGAAATTATTAGTGCAAGCGAAGAAAATTCAGAAATGCACATCTGGAATTTTCGAAAAAATTTTAAATTATTACCTGAAATATGGAAATAGACCTCGAAATAGACAGTTAGAATATATCTTTGAAATTACTTCCCGTGAAATAAAAAATATATTTATGATCGTAGGATAAATAAACGACTACTCACTGCGAAATATGTCACTTTTCACACTTGTTACATGGATAATATGGGTACATTATAAGATTTAATAAATATTCGAAGGGTATGTTTACATAAAAATGAATAAACATTGATCAATGATCATCCTATAAGAAGTATGAAAATACTCGTTTGTAGGTAGGTATCCATACAATCTTATTATCCATATAGATGGTACAAAAATACAAAAATGAGGGAAAGAAATCATACATAATATATCCTTTATCAGTGAAATTACAAATCATCGATTAATCTCAAAAGCAAATTGAAACCATTTTTTTTTTCAAGCATTGTTTGTCAAGACCTACTGAAAATATTATTACCTATACTGTGTTAAAACCGAGGTTAAAACCTGTCAACTATGAATAGTGACCTCTTCTTCTCTCCCCACTATTGTATATATATACAGGGTGGGACAATGGGAATTTACACCCCAATTTTTAGTACCTACCTAATTCGAATGAAAATTTGAAAAATATCTTGGACACGTCGATTTTCAATTTGTTAAATAATCAGGTGCGTACCTACTGATGAGGTACTACCTATAAGTAGAAGTCAAATTCATCTCACAAAAACTGTTCGACATGTCCTCCATTAACATTCATGCAATAATTATTATGATTATTGAATTTGTAACAAATTATTTGGTATTTTTATCAGGAAAATAGTTAGTCTATTTTCAAGATCTTGACAATCTGTCATTTCGTTATCGACGAAAATATTAAGACATAAGGCAACATTATAGGGTCATGAAGAAATCGATGTTATATGGACGAACCCTTTCCCCAATGCAAATTTTGAGGGTAGGTCATCCCCCAGCTACAGGATTAACGCTACGGCGGGGTGATAAAAGCTGAGAATTAGTTCTCCCTCAAATCAAAAATCGACGTGTTCGAGAGTTTTCCAAAATTTAGATTTTAAATCCTAGATATCACGGTGGAAAGGTTAAATTGGCCCACTCTTAATGATTTTACCAATACAATCTAAATCGTCTAAATGGTAAATAAATAAATGATGATGAATAGAGCCACGATGAATCGACCAATCGAACAAAACCGAGAGACCAAACCGGTGACGTCACACCGATGACGAGCCTCCGGACCATCAGAGAAGAAAGCACGCACGTGCGCGATACTTTCACCCGGCGAAATGCACTTGAAGAGGTGCGTTTCGGTTCGGTCGGTTGCCTCATCGGAGAAAGTTGCCTGCCCCTAAGGCGATGCATCCGTTGCGTAACCAAAACGTCCGTGAAATGAGATGATTGAGATGGATTCTTCGGGTCGTTTGGGTTCATTAGGATGATGAGAATTGACATTTTTGTTGGGCGGTCACGAGCTTGACTTTGGATGCTGGGAATTCCGAGAATTCTACGCTGTTGATTTCATAATGATGGAATCGGTTTAATCCAGCTATGGAAGCGATTGCTAAGAAAATTTGCGAGCATGAATCTTATTTCTTCTTGGGATTCTTTAGAATTACTCTCGGAAAATAAGAACCTCCCTGAGTTATTTTGAAATGCCTTGAAATTCTTTGACACCTGCTAGTTTTTTGATGAGAAGCCCTGATTTTCATCCATGTATAAAAGATAAAATTTCTACCGAGATTTCAACAGTGCGGTTTTGTTAGCTATCAATGTTTGTCAAAGTCATGACAAAATCATGAGGTGAAAGTACGAAAATATAGTACCAATTTATTCAATATGTAATATACAGATTTTCATCAAAATAGTGAAGAATTCAAAAATCGACTCTATAAAACTTTTTCAACTAACACAACCAATTTCAAGAAACATCCGAACCTCATGATGTGAAAAAACTAACTCGTTTTGATTATCCTTGAAAATTATTGTAATTTTTCAAACCTAGGAATTTTTTTACTATATTTAAATTCATCTTTAGGTGTTCTAAATAGTTTGGATTGGTTTTAAAATTCTTGGAAATCTGTGAGATTATAACTTGATGCCTTGAAAGTCCTTGTAAAATTAAGTTTGATGTGGAAATTCACCTACCAAGCATATTACCGAGAAAATTACCTACCCTTACCTTCAGCCCTTCAGCTTAGCGTCAATATACCTATATACTCAATCTGAAATTAATTTTTATTGCAAAGTAAACTTAGAAAAAAATGTAGGTTACTTTTGAACACCATATATTTGATTAAAATATATTGTCCACGTCTATCTTAACTACCCCGTCTCTAAAACTAAATGGATCATGAGTACCTATAACATATCTCATCACTTTGAAGTTGTTTAATTTTTTTATTTAGACATTATAAATGCCTTAAAGAATATATTTACATGCACTTATATATTTGTATTGGAGAAAGTATAGACTGTCACTTTCACTAAGAATTTGATGCCTAATATGTTAAGATCTACCCTTAGGTGTACGTAACCATTTATACATATTTAGGTAATCAAAGCAAAAACCTTGAATTTTGATCGTAGGTATACGTAGTTATACCTACCTGGATTCTGTTATAGAATTCATAATGGGCATAATATATTCGAATTTATTGGGATTTTTCTTGAAAATTCGATAAAAAATATTCAAAATCTCGATGTTAGAAACATTACCTTGGTCGTTAGAGGTGAAAGCATGCTTGATAAGTATACTTATGGATAATAACGCGATATCCGGTAAATTTTTGTTATTAACATTACTTTCCTATATACTATCACTTCGCTATTTAACTAGGTAGGTACCTGTTACAATATTGAGGCACTCATTGATATTTGCAGGGCCGCGTTTAATTTTATAAGCAGGTAGACGAAAAAAAAATTCAACACATATTTTTATGACATCGCATTCCAAAAACAAAATACGGAATGCAGTTTAGACTTCATGGTTGATCTAAAATTGTTTTATATTCATTTCATCTCAAAAACTTGCGAATTTCCAATGAATATTCAAATTTTGTAAATTTTATAAATCGTTTCCGTATATAGGAGTTCATTGACTTTTCTCCTTCTTTAACTACTTTCAGATGTCAATGTTTAATTCTAGCTCCGTTGATAGTATGAAAGTTTATTTATTTTGTGATCTTCGGGTGCTTTGTATTTTTGAGGTATTTCATAATAGGTATTTCCCACGTATTTTTATGCAACAAAACTTCCAAACCACACTTTCGAATGAAAAAAGCGGAAAATTCATTGGTTCGACAGAACCTGCGCACTTTTTTGCTTCCTTCATCCGTAGAAACATAATTCTTCGTTTTTCCATATCGATTCTGCGAACAAAAATCCTACCTAGATTGAGAGCCGGTTCCCTATGACCAGCAGCCACTCCGCTGAAATCCGACAAATGCGTGGTGGACTCAGGAGGCACCTGGCCACCGCTACTATCCGGCGAAATAATCATCTTCGTCGGGCACACTCAAAACGCAAAACGCAACGAAACACCGAAAAAACAACGTCTGTCGCAGGCACACTACCAATCGAAAACAACCGACATGTCAGGCGGACACGTGCGAGAGAGCGACTGAAGAACAGCGAACGGACGACACGACGATAGTGAAAGTCCCAGTACGAACTGGGCGCTATCCGGCCTGCCGCATAGTAAATATCACCTGAAGGGCAACAGCCAAGCCACGACGGTTCCCGGGCGCGAGAGGAGAGGAGAGGAGAGCGGAGGGGGGGGGGCGCTTTAGCGCGCACCGCGAACTTCGGGTTCATCGTATTTTCAAGTTGGAGGTCACCGACAACAATGCCGCCGGCGGCCAATGGCGGTCGGGCGCGCCGCGCCGCATTGGCCGAGCGCGGCGCGAGGCCACGCCCCACTCGGGGTGGGGTGAACACGGCAGAGTTCATCGACTCGAACCTTGACTGAATTACCCAGACAAACGAGCGACGCAACTTCGGCCAAGGTCGAGCGCGCACTCACACTCTCTCGCCGAAAATCGGTTTGGTTTGGGGGGGCCTTTCACTCATTGTGTTCAGGTGATTTTCGTTTCGATTGGTTCGTTTTCCGGCTGAATGGATTCGGGGCGCCCGCCGATCGATGTGCGGAAAACGCCATCCATCGCCCACTTCAGATTAGTGCTGGATTAGAATATTTCGCCCCTAGGATGTACAGGGTGCAACTAATTCGTCGCTCTAAGCTCTCATATCCCTTTAACAAGATACGGAATAGGGCAAATTAGGGCAAAATTGCGCTATTACATGTACCACAAAATGCTGTTTCAAAGTTTTGAAAATTCCAATAATTTCAGGAGATAATCGCAGATGAACGAAATCGTGTTTTCATTGTTTATTTCTCAGTTTATTTGAAGAGATGTTTGGAAATAAATGACATTCATCAATCAATTCATCATTGCCACTTGTTCTCTCCTACGAAATGGAATTGTCAAATTGAAATTCCGACGTTTCTGCTTCAAGCGGCCATTATTCATTTTACTTCTTCAAATACGGAATGGATTTTTCATTTTGTTTTTCGATAATTTTCGATCTCCTCGATGCAAAAATCAATAGTTGTTTAGCGGCAAAAATGCATGTCAATAAAAGGTATTGAGATATACTCGTCTTTGACTATTATAGCACACTGTTTCTGCTACAAACTTGTCTTACACATTATTCAGCGCGAAGTAAGAACTTCATTATATATAATTGAATTCATATTATCATTCATTTAATAATAGATTAAGCATAAATTCTTCTTATAAAATAATATTTATTGATAAAGAAATAATAGTTGAATCAAATGAATAGCGAAATAATAACGACTCCAGTATATGATGAAGTCTTACTCTGATCGTTCCCACATGCTTAAAATCATTTATTTATTCAATCTTGGGTTGGTATACATGGAAAATAAATGAATTTTTTCAATGAATTATGTTCTGTAAAAAAAGAGGTGAAAAATGTTTATATGATAATACGGACGTTTAAAAAACGCACGCCACTGTTAAAGCTCAAAATTATGTTTTTTGAAAATTGAATTTTCCTCCCTATAGTTTTATGGTTGAAAGTAGCACTCTTCCTCCTCTTAAAAATAAAAAGTTTCACATAGGTATACAGTATAGGTATATCAAATGGATATACCTAGACGTCAAAATGTTAATTTGATGATAGGTAACAACGGATGTGTTGGGTTTATAGATTCAACTAAACTAAAAATTAAAATAACAACTAAGAATTAAGAATGTTGATTACAGGAAAACGTCTTTATACATTAGCATCTGTCACTTGAATTGATAATAAAGAATTAGGAAGTTGATTTACTTTTAACTTAACAATTAAGAATCATGAAATCGAGTTGTAAATGTTGTGGACACAGAACGCGAATACCATAAAATTAAATAATTTGTCATTTTTTAACTTTCGGCGGCATGGTATAGTGTTGATTGGTTTTTTGCTCATTTGATTGATATATTCTTTTATTGAATACTTCGAAATTCCATTGAGCTTTCAATCATGAAACATTTAATATGTGATTCTTATAGTTATTAATTGTATTGCATATCAACCCCTTCCTAATTGCTAATTCATAGAAATACGAATTGACCGTCTTGTAATAACCAGATTAGAATTTTTTTGTTATTTTATTTTTGAACTTATACCTATAGGGTATATAGGTGTTTCAGAAATGGGCTTATCTATTGATTAATTGAATAGTTATAGTAGGTATATAAGATCGTTCAATATATTTGAAATACATATTTTCTTTGATTTCAATTATTGGTGTTTTTTGTGGGAGGTGTTGAAAAAAATTATATGTTTCAAACTGGAGTGAAGGGTATTTTTTTTCCTTTGAGTTTGCAACTTCGCATGGGGCAGGAAAATTGACACTTTCCTCCCTCTTGGTTAAGTAAACAAATATAGCCATGTATTGAAAAAAATGTGCCTTTCATCGAATGTCATTATTTTACTGTCGGTGTCTATGTAGCTTACAGAACAAGTGAACAAACAATACCATACCCTTATAGCCTACTAGGTTCCCATTTAGATTAACAATGCCTATCAGCAGACCCGCGTTCGATTGTAATAATTTGTATTCTCGTTGGTACTTCCTGCTTCAGACCAATCTAAGTCATCAACGTATTAATATAAACGTGAAACCAGTGACACCTACCCGAAAAACATAAGGTTATTGTCCAATGGGAACCTTGAAACGATTACATAATGGTCGTTATGTGTTCTCCCAAGGCTGGCCAAAATCATATTATAGTCAAACTGCTTATTAGGAGAACCTTAGAAACACATTGGCGTCCGGATTTGATAAAAAATTCAATTTCGATAGAATTGTTCCTCCATAAGAAATATTTCTGAATTTCCAAACATTGAGTATGCTCACTATACAGGGTGCTTCTGGTTTTAAGGCACAAAATGAAATGAGTTCTAGATCTCATCATTTCAATCAAAAAAAGTTCATATAAGTCCGATCTCGATCAGTAGCGGAGATACAGTTAGGGGATCTCGCCGAGTTTTAAAGATATCAATTTGAAATTTGATATGGGTAATACTTCCTGGAAGACCATCATGTTGAACAGTTTGAAGATTCTCAAAATCTACATGGCGATACATTTTTAGGGATGGAGGCTTCTTTATCCCCCCCAAACTTTTTCGTAGTACGCCTCTGAAGTCTTTCAGTCACCAAATTGGATGGATCGTTCAATTTAGAGGCTTTCTTGCCCAATTTTCTTCGAGAAACGAACCGTTGTCCAAATAAATAAGCATACACACATAAAAACAAATTCTCAAATGAAAACGATATATTTGTTCAACGTCCAATTCTTGTTTTGAAAAAGCGCATTCTTCTTCTGAAATAATTTATTTGAAATGAATTTATTGAATATGTCAATTGTAGAAAATTATTTCACTGGAATATTCATTTGGTATAACAAAATGTTCTCAATTGAAGAAATTCACAGTATCCAGAAAAAAAAAATAAGTTCTTGAAAAATATATCACGGAATGTCTTCTTTCAAAATAACATTCAACATTTAATCTCTGAATGAGTAAATCTCTGAGAAAGTTTCTTTGGATTGACCATAACATTTTCTTGAATATAATTGCGATCCCTTCGAGCCGAGAATGTTGCCAACCGGTGTGAGTGTGTTGTTTCGGTGCTCTTGTCGTGCATCCATAATTGTTCAACCAGTTCAACCTATTTTATTGGCATAGAAATATTGGCTTGCCATGAAAGAAAAACTAAAGTCTTAGGAGATATCTGAGGATATAATTACCACTTTTAGGGGTAAGTTACATGCCTATATCTTATCCACATTCATTCTTGGGTAGGCATTATTGTGTATCCAATCAATTAACGTAGCTATATCATCTCGAAAACTGATAATTCGTGAAAAACTTGAATAAACAGGATCGGCATAGTGAGTGAAAATTGGGGTTAGGAACTTATGTGCGGATAAACGTTTAAATTTGTCCAAACACTGATTGAACAGTGGAAAAGAGCTTTTTGAACTTGTAGACATCTTAGGTATTTTGATACTGCATATTATACCTAACATATTTTTACTTTTTTTTACCTAATTTCGATCCAAGGAAAATTAATTCAGTAGTAAGAATGTGAACCCAGATTTGAAGAAATATTATAACCATACATTGTGCTGAGTCAGATTATCTCTCACATTGTACCTACATGGAGTTGTGAATGATATATTTTATATTTTTCAGTAGTTTGAAACCAGAGGAATACAACTTTATTGCGAGGTAAACTGGTGGACAAGTTCAGAAATAATCTCTACGAATAGGGGGAAAGGTTGTCAAGAAGAAGGTCTGCAAGTGATGATGTGATTGATGAGAGCCCCAATAAGAGAACGGAAGTTGAGGATGATTCTTATTTCAAGAAATCGATATAATTCCTCTAATTTGATAAAATTCTTGATACAAAACAATCTACAGCTAAAACTGAAGATCTGATTCTTTTTGTTCAAGAAAAATGCGAGTCATTGAGAGATTATGATTGTCTTGATTCGAATATATTGTGTTATCAATCTGAAATATTGTATTATTCTCACGAAGAACTCCATTCATTTACGATTCAAGAAATCTATAATATTGGTATGAGTGTATATAGTTGGAAACATAATAGTCTTGAATTGAGCAGACATTTATTCCAGTATATATAAACAAACCATACTCTTGAATCAAAGCATATCAAATCAAATCAAGTAATTCTTTTTATGTGTGTAAGTATCCCTTCTTAAAACATTGTAATTGTGCTTAAATGTTATTCTTGGACAAGATTTTAAAAATTCTCGAGATGTTAGGATGCATGCATGAACCAACCAACCAACTTCAGAAACCGAAGAAAAGTAATTTTAATACATTGAATTTCATTTTTATTGAATTTCGTCCAAGAAAAAAATTTTAGGGAAGGTAAAATTAAAATGTTCGAAAACGGTTCGTGTATCGAAATAAATTCAAAAGCAAAAAACGCCTCTAAATTGAACGATCTACCCAATTTGGTGACTGAAAGGCTTCAGAGGCGTACTATGAAAAAGTTTGGGGAGGATAAAAAAGCCTCTATCCCTAGAAATGCATCGCCTTGTAGATTTTGCATAGCATTAAACAACTCAAAATGATGATTTTCTAAGAAGTATCAACCACACTAAATTTCAGATTAATACCTTCAAAAGTAAGCGAGATACTTTGATTAATAAAATAATTATTAAACTTTGACCTCGAATCGGCCTTATGTTCATGTGAAGTTTTTTTGATTAAAATGATATATTTTATCACCTCTCACCCATTTCAGTTTGTGCCTCAAAACCTGAATCACCCTGTATATACGGTACTTTAAGACAGGTTTGAAGCAAAAAAATCAACTTCCGCTTCTTCC
Source organism: Chrysomela aeneicollis (assembly GCA_029955515.1). Lineage (NCBI taxonomy): Eukaryota > Metazoa > Arthropoda > Insecta > Coleoptera > Chrysomelidae > Chrysomela > Chrysomela aeneicollis. Next base: position 1,712,649 of record JARUHQ010000022.1, read on the forward strand.
AATAAGTACAGAGCTCCTTGGAATGAAAGATGAAATGGGTGTTCCTTCAACTATAATGTAATAATATACAAGATGTTTCATTTGAAAAACGAAAGTTCAAGTCATTCCCGGAAATACCGGAAATTGAATTTTTTTCCAAGTAAGTAGGTATGTTTTTTAAAAGTGCCGTCCAGTGTTCCAAATTTTAGAAATATAGGTGTATCTAGAGAAACAAAGCAAAAAAAGTGGTTGCGTTCTAAAACTGATTTTTAGGAACATTATTGGTATGGATAGATATACAGTGAGTCCACCTTAAGGATTCGTCGGATTTACCACTCCTGTAAAATCGTTATTATTTGATCGATTTTGAAAAACTTTTTTTTGCTGGATAGGTGTCTGAAATGTCTATCCTACAATAGAGTGATTATATTTTTATACTGTTATCGTGGCCACCTGCGACCAATTTTATCCAACAAAAAAAGTTTTTCAAAATCGATCAAATAACAACGATTTTACAGGGGTGGTAAGTCCGAAGAATATTAATTCTCATTGACAAAGTCTCGAAATGTTAAATTGATACTGGTAGGAATATAAAATACAAATTGTCATATTCTATAAATAAATATATAGTGTAGAGTGTAGACAGTTGCATCATCAAAATCTACAATCTTCGCCCGCTTTATGGAAATGACAAATAGATCAACATTTCTAAAAAGAATAAGTTTCCACTGATCTAATCGATTCATAAATTCTTTATAACAGAAATAAAAAGTTCATTGACTGAAATTGCTGTATATCCCTCTTATTAATGAAATTTGAGTTATTCGTTTGAGAGATGCATGACCGTAGACTCAAAGCTTAGGTTACTAAAATACCTAAAAGTTCAAATAAACTGTTTCAATATCATAAAGTTTTGATATATTCATATTAGCTATAAGTATATGAAGATCGTATTGAAGCTGCGGTATCACACAATTAAAAAATTGCACTAATTACCCTACTGATGATGAAAACTTGGATGTCGAAATGTGCTTGCCTATTGGTGAGTTAGGATAGTAAATGAGTCATTTGTGCAATTATTTGATTAAAATTAGCTAAATAAGAATTCAATCATTTTGAAGTCGACTTCTTCAAGGAAAGTGATCATACTCAATATATATAGATGGCGATCTATTAGAAAGCACCTTTCCAGTGTTACACCTGACTGAATCGCCCTGTATTATATGTCAATGATATAAATGGTGCATAAATTAGCCATATTATATAGGTCGGTCTATATACGAAGTGGGTAGAATCCAATAATATGAAAACATATAGGGTTGTCCATTAAACAACAAAATTATTTCTGCTGCACACAATACGTCATTTCTCAAAACAGGAACTGATCTCCGAGCATTTCTATTCCGAAAGTGATGGAACACCTACATTCCTTGAAAATGAATTATCTAATAACGAAATTTGATTAACATATACGTAAGTGAAACCCTTTTACTAAACCTATTACCTATAACATAATATTAACATTTACAACCGTGAAAGAATGACAACATCGAAACTGAACTTTCACTCGTCAATATTTATTGGTTTGTAAAATTTTACTTTCAGTGAGAAATTATGGCACCCCATAAATATCTAGAACGTGGCCCTTTTGTGTCGGATGCCGATAATGCCATAATTATAACAACATTATTGGGGCACTTTTCAAAAATTATTGCCTGTTGACGTTAGAATATTATATTTTCTTGGAAGATGGCACACTTTACTGCCTGTTTGACCTACTTTAGACGCCGACAGAATCAAGTTCGAGACCGTTTGGATTATAGGGAATCTTGTATTATATTGCATGTTATATACAGGGCGATATTTCAAAACTTCCCACCCTCAATATCTCCCTTCCAGTAAATTATACGAAAAAATAAAAAAGACAGGTTCATTTTATTTTCCAGGGGGACACTAAGATGAATATTCTTATGATTCAACCCTCTTGGAAAGTATGTTAACCTTAGAAATCTCAAATGGGAAGGGATGTCAAATGGCACATCATTTGAATGCCCGCTAAATTCTCTAAAAATTCGGTGTACTATTTTTCAGCTGAGGTCATGAGTACAGAGATATATAGGGTTCAAAATATCGGGGTTTTTCAACTTTATATAACAGGAATCGTTTGTGTCGAAACTATTCATTATTGGTCAAAACGGCTTACATTATCTAATTTAACTCTTGTCAACTGTCTAATGACATCGAATTAAATCACATACAGCGTGGTTCATAATTCAGAACCACCCTGGTATTTGATTCAATTAATAATCAATCGATAGTATAATTAAAAAGTTAACTATGATACGGATGTCGAATGGTTTTGAAGTAAAGGGGAATCGATCATGTTTGAATCCAAGAATGAAACACCTTGTATCTCGGTATAGGGCGAGTAGTAATAAGGAGCCATGCACATGTTATCTAGGTGTTCGGCCAAATATCAATATTTTAATCCCAGTATTCTATTACAGCATAATCATTTCCAATATTATGTATTATCTATACCACTATTATTCTCACCTAAAGAGAGCATAATTTTTCCAACCCCTTTATTTGCTATTTTAGTGATCAAATATGGGACTGGGTAAAAGGAGTCGAGAACATTTTTTCGAATTAAAGAAGGGTCGTAATTTAGTGAAATCAAAATAATATCAGAAATCAAATTAGCACGAAAGCTAATATCACCTATAGTATATACATCCTCGTTCCCTCGAAAATATATTCAGGACAAAAAGACTCTCATTTCATATTATATTGCACACAATTTCTATAATCCATGCATGAGAATAGATTGGAGTAAGTAGGTATATGAAATCAACAATATCCCCTATAAAATTCACCAGAACGAGAATATTTCCTTCTTTATCCAACCAAGTAAGAGTTTATCAAATTCACAATGAAGTGAAAATGTATAATAAAATATCTAACAAGTCATAGTGAATGAATAAATGTCCAGGTTTGTTGTCATTTATGTTTCTATCCTGTCTTTGATTTGTTTATCAATTTTCACAGTAACTTATGTTTATCCACGAACAGTTGTGTTCATAAAAAAGTCGTACGAGGTTTGTATGGTGCTGTAAACCTGTATATGATTTTCTCGATTTCATTAAAAAGTAGTAAGTACCTACTCGTATACACATTTGGAACTTTTGTGACAATAATAGTTTGAAATCTGACACTTTATCATCCAGTTGGTGAACAACCACATCTCGTATAGTGATGTCAGAGACAAATGAAATCGAAAATGATCCATCGTCACCGCTAGATTACAAGACTCGACACTCTATACGCCGTCTACGATAGATGCGTGGATGCGTACCTACTTATAATTATGCGTGTCGAGAAAGTGACAGTTTGAGGCTTTACTCGATTGCCCATGATGTATATTGGATATCATTCAGATTAGAAGATCGATCCGCATTTGGAACCGCTCGGGGCGTGAGAACTTTTTGTACTGTGTACGCGTGTTTGGACCACAGAAACAAATTGTGGAGATATTTCATTCACAAGTATCAGATTTCAAACTTTTTTAGACACCCTTGGTACACAAAAACAAACGTTCTTAGATGATGAGAGGTATTAAATATTTGAACTGAATCGATCAATATATTATTGAAACATTTTTCACCTATTTCATGAAGCTATAATATCATGACATATTTCTTTCTAGAATTCGAAGTTTTTGTTAAGAATTGGGAAAGTAAGCAATTAGGAATGCTGAAAAACCATGAGAATACTTATATAGAAAGTATATTTAACTCACAATCAAGCAAAGCGAATGGGTATTTCAGTGAATTGGTATTACGAATATAATATACAGGGTATCCCAGAATAACGTTTGTATATACTCCGGTAGGTCGATCTACAGACAAAAATAAGTAAAAATGTGCCTATCAACAACTGTCCAAAAATGAATTAGAGCAAAACATTTTTCAAGTAAGTATAAGATTCGCAATCAAACTTTTTGCATTTTGCTTTTACCGTTTCGCCGTTTTACTGATATCTATCTTTCTTTTTGACATGTATTGAAGAGAGAAACACATATCACTGACTCGTATTGCTGTAAGGCTGCTATGAATCCATCTTTATTTGCTCAAGATTCGCACATATATAAGTTATCAAAATGGCCGTTGTTTATGTAGCAGAGTTGGAAAAATAATAGGAAAAATTACATATTAACCATGTTAAATGCATGGAATATGTCCAGGGATCTAAGGAGATACAATACTTGTCCAAAACTTGCCATACAAAGAGGGTGAAATTTCGAACTTTGGCACCAATTATCTCAAAAATTAGAGATATGTTCGCGATAATATTATGAAATTCATCTTTTTCAGGTCAAAATACGAAAGTACCAACACAAATTTTCATCGAATTATAGATCGCTTGATAGGTGCAAAATTACCGTGATATTATCTACTGAGTGGAAAATTTTCAAAGTTTGCATGGATATCATATACGGTTTTTGTTGTGATGAATGTGCTTTTGCGTCAGTTTGATTATAGATTTTGTTTCACCAATCAGAAGGCGAAACGAAAAAAGGAAAACGCAAAAAGTTTGATTGTGAATCCCGCTCAAATGGTAAGTAAATTGGGACATTTTTATAGTATCGGTTGCGACTTTCGATTTGTAAGATCAAATTACCTACCTATGGGTACCAAATTTAGTGATTCTAGGATCAATGGTAACAAAGATGATTGAAGAAAACTGCATTTAGGGACCATCAACCTTCAAAGGGCTGTAGCGCCCTTAGAAAGCTATTTCGTACACATGTTGATAGGAACATTTTTCCTTATTTTTGTCTGTAGATAGATCGACCTTCCGGCGTAGGTATATACGAACGTTATTCTGGGACACCCTGTATACCTACTAGTTCCTGAATTATGGAATCCACGAGGAAATATCGTAACAATAGAAAAATCTTGAAAATTTGTATCAAACGCACATCAACCTCTTTTGATGCGCCCATGTCTTCCTCTTTCACATGCTTGAATTGTGATTATATGATGAATAAACATTAACACGGCAATGATCTCATCAATATTTCGACAGCCTCGAACTTGCCCTTGCATTTGTTTTTTTGCGAAAAAATATGTTGAATAATATGTAATCACCTACCTATATCATATAAATTATTGATGAAGCATTCTGGATTTTTCACCGTCACCTTTTCTGGTCGTAATCCAAAACGTCAAAAAATGGTACAAAATTACTTTGCTAAAAATGACCAACGATAATCGATGTTCTTCTAGATATTGAAAAGAAGGCGATAGCAATTCGAGTCTGGAGAGATAATGCTTCCGAAGAATATTAGAAACACCTAAAATTCATTCTTATACAAAGTTTGTCTTCTTCTACACCTTTTCCAGTTGTATTTCAGAAAGCGTCAATTGAATTTCAGAAACCATCAAGTTTATTTCAGAAAGCGTCAATTGTATTTCAGAATAGTCGATTGTATATCAGAATTTGTTATTTGAATTTCAGAATATATCATTTGTATACAAATGACGAATTCTGAAATTCAATTGACTATTCTGAAATACATTTGACGCTTTCTGATATTGAACTGACTATTCTAAAATACATTTGACGCTTTCTGAAATTAAACTCGCTATTCTGAAATACAATTGATGCTTTCTGAAATTAAACTCGCTATTCTGAAATACATTTGACGCTTTCTGAAATTCAACTCACTATTCTGAAATACAATTGATACTTTCTGAAATACAAGTGACTATTCTGAAATTCAATTGACGCTTTCTGACATTAAACTCGCTATTCTGAAATACATTTGACGCTTTCTGAAATTCAACTCACTATTCTGAAATACAATTGATACTTTCTGAAATACAAGTGACTATTCTGAAATTCAATTGACGCTTTCTGAAATAAACTTGATGGTTTCTGAAATACAACTGGACAAGGTGTAGAACTTAAACCATCAGTTTTGCCAAGAAATAATTAATTGCTCAAAAGAGATTGATAATTGTAGGCTGAATACTCCTTTTTGTTCGTAAGACGTAGGAGTTGCGATATTTTCGCATTATGATGATTTTCATCCAGATATCACAACTATTCCAGAATTTCATTTGCTTTATCACTTCATAGACCACAATAATGTTTAATTACAATTTCATGTACAAACTTCGTATATTGTTTCATGTTTGTTGCCACGTTTTTTCTTCTTCCTAAGAATTTCTCATTTGTATTTTCCTTTTTTGTTTTTCTGTTCATAGTTGTCCGGTCTTGAATCGATCTTTCTTTTTATTTCCACACCAGCAGAGTTGCCGTTTTTTAATAAAATCTCTATGTCTCCTCTCCTTTTGCTTACCCTGCTGAGATAATTCATTTCGGTAGCTTGTATTTCACGATCTATAGTCAGTATTGCCGGTGGTATTGTGCTATAGTTATCTTTTTGTTCTCATTGCATGATGTATATTCAGAGTTTATTAAATTCTTTTATTTATTTCCATTTCTTGTCATTCATTGTCTCCTATTTCTAATAGTCCTATAAGTCCTAAGTATTTGAAGCTGACTCACTTGGTCGATATTTATACCTCCAATTGTATATCGATAGTCATTTGTTGTTTCCTTCCACACTCTTCTAATACCACGAACCTAACCCATTTTATAAGAGGAAGCAACGTATTCTGAAGAACCTCCTCGTAAACGGTTCATTGACACTTTGTGTGAAGAGTGTTTAGCACATTTTCAATATCTGGGATGGGTGACTAATAAGTAACATATTGAGTGATGAGCTAAATTTATTCTGTACCGACCACTCGGACACCAGTGATATAATGTCTTTTTGGCCCGTTAGCTCGGTAGATGTAAACGGACAAATAATCAGTCAATAACCCCAAACCGGAAATCTAGAGTCGTATTGTTATTTTCTGGACGTGCCTGCTGCTAACAGTGCAACGTTTCGACCAAGTGCGAGTCTGTATTTATGGAATAGATTCAATCGTATTTTCTGAAAAGTAGAAAAATGAAACAGGGTTTGGTTCTTGGATGAAACTGTGAATAAGCCCTGCCTCTATACCAATAGGCAGAATCATTCTATTCACTTACTTGTCATAAAGATATACCTATTATTATTCTCTATGTTTATTTTGACATATATTTTCTGTTTTTACCAAATGTATTTTGCAAAATGAGCTTCTATAATATTCTCTTTTATATTCTATGAAAATCACGACGATCACTTTTGACCTACGTCTGTATAATGTGTTGCATAATATGTAGTCTATACGACTTTATATGATCAACATCAATTTGGTAATCATATTGGTAATTCAATGTAGCTTCCCAGATGAAGAGAGACATTAAAGTTTTCCGAAAGCTTGGAACTTTTATGTTCACTTGCTGCTTCCCCATTATATACAGTTTCATAATATACAGTTAAAGAAACTTGAATGTAATTTCAATCAAATGGATTTCAGAGCAAACTCCGCGACGAATACAACACCTGAATATCAAGGTTGTATCCTTTTTTATACATTTCAGAATAATTGAGTGTTCAGTGGTGCTAATTTCGATCTTAGTGGTGAAAAATGACACGAATGTGGTGAAGTAAAACGATTTTGAAACATAATATCATAAGAAAGAACAAATGGTTAAAATTAAATTTTCTCAATGGTGCTATCATTGACGTTAACGCATAAAAAACACTAAGGGCCGGTTGCATAAAGATTTAACAGAAGATTAAATATTTAATTTGTTTATAACCACGGCAACAGAGACGGCAACGCATGCCTTAGCTCGCGCATAAGCAGAGTTAATCCCACGTTAAGTTAACAGAACCGGCACTAATTATATAAAATTAACACCGAGTTACACAGTCAAATCATCTAATTTGGTGGCTATAATCATTCGTTAAGTATTGCATCATGAAAACACCCGATTTGATAAAAATTAATAAAGATATTGCACGAAGGCATCTGAATGGTGTGAATTTTATGCCCTCATCTGTTCGATCTTAGAACCTTAGAACATTTGCCAATAGTTGGCACTGACGTCCTTCCTACCGTATACCTGATTTCAATATTGGGCTAGATATATTAGATGATTTTTATACATATCAGTATCAATTAGCCTTGTCCGTATTCGATATATCGAATATTAAGACAAATATTCGACATCTCGATTGAATATCAGTTTTTTTATTACTATTTCCATTATATAATCCGTTCTAGATATTGAATTAGTAAGTTACTGTCAAATAACTTCATCACCGCCAAAAACTGTTCGTTTCCCTGTTCGTTTTATTTATCTTCTTCATCAGATTTCAAATGAAAATGAGTGATATGTTAAGATGGATGTCAAACACAAAAAATAATTAATTGTAGCCAAACTAGTAGTTTTTCAGAAATAACAATATAACATTTTTTTTCCTATACTTATGTATAGCCAACTTCATGGCGGACACTGTATAAACTTAGGACTTTATCAGATCAGAACCATACGAGATCCAGAATATAATAAAATTGGATAATATTTTTCTAAAATATCGAACTCTGGAGAAAAAAAACGGTTTGAAGTATATAGTAGTGCCAGATTGGGTTAGACTTCCCGTTATGAAAGCCCATCAATCAACATAATGTTGCTTCAAGATATATTCAATCGGTTTCGTACCTGGCACAATTGAGAAATTACACCTCGCCACGTGTCATCCCAATACTCAGACCATCAGAGACAATTGTGTGGAGTGTGCGGAACGGCACTCGAGTTTTTTTGTGAGGCAATTTGGACCCGGAAGCAAGCTCATCCCAGCAGGCCGCGTGCGCTCGACATGTGTCATGTGTCAGTATATGGGCGGAGAACCCCCGAAATATTGCCATTCCTCTTATGCCACAAGACGGCAGGCCTCAAGATGTGGTTTTTGTCCCACCCGGAAGTTGAGGTAGACGAAACGAGACCAGAAAAAAAATTATTGGATCCTTTATAATCCAAATAAGTTTACCCAGTAAACTTTTGAAGATTGCTTAGGCAACTGGGATAGTGGTTATGCCGATGGGTTTATAGATTCAACTGAACTAACAACTAAGAATTAATAATTAGGAAATAACAATTAGGAAGGTGTTTATATACAATACCTACAATAAATAATTAAGAGTCAGATGTTGAATGTTACATGATTGAAAGCCTCAATGGCATTTCAAAGTGTTGAATTGAATAATATCATTAATCAAATGAGCAAAAAACCAAAAAACTCCTGAACCTGAAACCCATGTCACTATCAGAGAAACAATTAATATCAATTCTAGGTTAAAAAACGACAAAGGATGGCATTTTATTCGTTTTCCGCGTTCTGTCCACAAAATTTCTCAATTCTTAATTGTTAAGTTGAAAGTTAACCAATTTCGTAATTCAAGTGACAGATGTTAATGTATAACGTTCTCGTGTATTCAACATTCTTAATTCTTAGTTGTTAATTTGTTGTTGTTTAGTTGGATCTATAAACCTCAGCGGATTCTAAGATTGGGGCAAAGTTCCGTTTTTGAAGTATTGGGAGGCACATTTTCACAAGGAATCTCAATCTGTCATCGTATTTTATGAGGCATTCTTGATGTCAGAGATACAACGCTCAACTCTGGTATTCATTTTATACACTTCTGTCAAGCTTACTTACTCGATAACTGTGAGTTATCAAATTAGAAACGACATTATAGGTAAGCGAGAATAAGTTTTTTTTCTACAAATCAAAATAAAGTTGTTGAATACATTGAACAAAGTTATAAAAGATTCTTGAAAACTCCATTCATTCACTTCAATACACAATTTTACTCGTTCTTCCCAACTCAACAATAAATCATATCGATTGGTACAATTTTAAGAAATCTTTCTTCATTTTCCATGAAATAATCCACAGTATTATTTCTTCTGCTATTCGATTCTTAGAATTGTACTCATTGATCTATTCACGTTTTAATGTGCATAATTTTCACTGGGTATATGTTAATTCTCTATCTAGATTACATATTTTCTTTTTTTTGTGACCTAACCCTAAATGTTACTACGACAACTTGGGATAATAAAAATTATTATTCAGTTTAGGCATTAAACAGTCCATATCACAAGTGACGGCGTTTTTTTCAATACGCTTGGGGTAACACATACCCAACCACATTGAAACTGGTAGTATTATTCCTCTTATACAAAATTGCTGGTGACTATTCTATTGATTCATATTTTATATGAAGGTTTCGTGCCTTTTTTTATTTTTATTGAGTTGAACGATATAAGTGACCATTGGAATATGTCATATGAAGGAAAAGAACGACTGTTTTGGAAGTCGAATCATACAACGATTTTATCGCTTCGAAATCAGAAGATGAGGAATCTCTGAAATAAAGACAATTAAGAAGACTTTTAATTCCTGTTTCAAAATGATGCAGAAAGTCATCATGTTTAGAACATGCTGATTTCTCATTTTTCGAAATATGTTCGAATTCTGTGAATGTGTAGAGTTTTGTTCCATAATTTTTCCGTTGTTTGATGAATTATTGCAAAATTTCGAATTGTACTTTGTCTAATTCATTCAATTGTTTAACAAGAAAAATTAGTCCAAAAATTCGATTCTTCAGTTTACTATTTTTTCAGATCATCTGATAAAACGATAATGTTTTTTTTGTCAAATTTTCGAAATTACGATGACGAAGAATGATAATACTGACAAATATTGAATATTCAAGTGATTTTGAGAGAAATATATATTTATTTTTAGAACATGCTGAGTTTTCAGGTTTACAAAATTTTTCGAATTCTGTGAATGAGTAGCATTTTGTTCAATCATTTTTTCGATATTCAATGAATTATATCCATTACTCGATCATTTGGTCACCATAAAATCATTTCTATTTATTGCTAAATTTCGAATTGTACTTCAACTGTATAATGAGAAAGATGAGTCCAAAAATTCGATTCCTCAGTTTATTATTTTTTCAGCTAACCTGATGAAACGAGAATGTTTTTATTGTCATATCTTCAAAATTATAATGACAAATGACAAATATTGAATATTCAAGTGATTTTGAAAAAAAGATGGGGTTTGTGATACTCCACCACACACTTCTTATGTTATACATATCCACCACACTGCCTGCGGGTTAGAAGGTAAATAATATCTCCCATTTCTTTAGATATTTAGCATGGTATATACTCTGAATATTAAAATAATTTTCGGAAAAGGCTCCATACCTATTCTGAACTTATGACCTAATTAATTTCTGTAACAACATTTTAAATACGGACAATGTGAGTGACTTATCGTCATGTTGAAATGAATACTGTTGTCTTCAAACATTCTGTTATTCTTGCCTAAGGCTCATATAGCTAATATAGAAATATTACAGTGCAAAAATTATTCAACATCAACACGCACTTCTATTTATTACGTCGTATTTCGTATGTACCATTTGTACCATTTTTCCTGCAACATCAATGAACTCTGTTGAACCCGTTCAATGAAATAGTGTTGTAAAATACTACGGCATAACGCGAAGCTAACCTAAATAAATTAGCAATGCGAATTCCTTGTCAGTCATAGCACGTAAAGAACAAACAAAACATCGAGAATTACGCAGTGTAAAATATGAAAAGTAGTTGACAACACATTCTCATAATCGATTACCAAACCTTCTTTGTGACGAACAACTCTTCTCGATATATTTTCGCAACAAATTTGTAAATTCTTTGGAAGAACGATTAGCCTGTTTCGACATCGAAAGGCATTTTTTCTAAATGCCTTAAAAACAGTATCATATCTATATAACATTCGAGAATTTTATTTTCCTCGATTTCTCTGGTATAGAAAGTTCAAATTTACAATTTCTGCTAGGAACATGAGGATAAGATAATTCACAGTCACTATTATGCAATAGATTATGTTCGTTTTCAATAATGATGGATGCGAGCGCAAATCACATCAGATCACAGCGCAAATATGCTGTCATTGCTGTCACTTAATGACATTATTTCCGCGCACGAGCACCAATGCTGTCACTTAACGACATTTCTCGGAAAACGTCAATTTTGTGTTGAAATTTGAAAGCGTCAAAGGCTACTATATGAACCGGTTGTAGAAAACATATATTTTCTTGATTTCGAAAACATATCATCCTATAGGATAGATTTTTTTTAAATATTCAAAGTTGAATATCTAAGATTCAATTATTTTTTGTTCATGCCAATTCGAGATGGCCATGGAGATTGGAAGCCATGCACTTAGGATCAATTTTCTCACAACTATAAGACCATGGCAGTATAATTTTATTTTTATTCACTGCATCACAAAAATACTTCATCTCTATCTTTCAGTGATTCACCAAAATATCGAACCTTTTAGTTTAACTATTATAGTTGAGTCAATTATTGAAGATATGCCAATTTGAGCTATGGTGTAAGATATTTTCATGATTTTCATTTTTGGACAGCCTGTACACAAATCTAATTCCCATTCACATAGTGAAAAAAAAATACACCGGCATATCACCACTGTAGGTATTATGTGACTTTTCCCATAGGTAATTTTAATAATCAAACCCAGTTGTCAGTAACACTAATGTTTAGCAGAATGAACACTTTGATGGTGCTGTTCTTTATGCATTTCCAAAAGTGCGATTTGACACCGCAGTGGTGTAATGCATAGGTATATGATTTTCTTGATGCCGAATCCTACCTCCACGAAAATCTCTTCGGTGCGTTCAAACACTGAGCAGGTACATGCGAAGACTTTTCTGGTGTGAAGGAACACCATATCATGAGTGTGTTCATGCGAATCAGTGCTTTTCTTCACCATATCCGGTGTGTTTTACTGAATTCGATTACCTATTGGAATACAATTTATATGATGATAAACTAGACTCAGAAAAATCAAGGACAATTCGTATGATGACGAACTGTTTCGGATCATTTATCCTGATCAATGGCACTAGGGCCTAGGCCAATTGATACTGATTTATATCAAAATCATCTAATATATCATGCCCAATATTGAAATCAGGTACGGTAGAAAGGACCTCAGTGCCACCTATTAGCAACAGTTCTAAGGTTCTAAGATCGAACAGATAAGCGCATGAATTTTACACCATTCAGATGCCTATATATATGGTGTTTTCAGGATGCAATACTTAACGAATGCCATTGCCACCAAAATAGATGATTCATACACCACCTCGATTCCATCGTGATATGACATATATGATATACTGGATGATATATGATATTCAGGTATATTGTATTCGTCGGAGTTTGTTCTGATATCCATTTGATTGAAATTACACCCAACTTTTTTTACTGTGCACAAAAATATATAAAATAATGATATATTCTAGAGATTATTTATCTTTCCCATCACAAGAATCTCGAAAAGTTATAGAGAAGATAATAAGTTGGTTGATGGATAAAAAAAGGTTTGTTTCTGATGTTGGAGAAAATACTAAAATGTTTCGTTCTCAGATGACGGGAAAGACTTGAAAATCACAATTTTTTTCAATTAATGTTTTCGAAAACCAATCAGAATTGTTTATTTTCACGGTAGGTACCTACATAAAGAAAAATTACGAAACTTGTTCAACAATGCATTGTCTATTTACAGACAAAAGATACAATTCACAAGATAAATCAAATTGTCTTTTCTTGACTCTTCCATAAACAGATAGCGAATAAGGTGGATACAATACACAATTTTACAAATCTGGACATCGCCAGAGAAAACGTCAAAAAGTAAATGAAAGACTTCTTCATAACCAATCAGAATTGTTAATTTCTACGGTATATTATGAAAAATCACCGAACTTGTTAAACAATGCATTGTCTATTTATTTACAGACAAGATAAACTATTACCCTATACAAAATAAATCAAATTATCTTCACCGATATCCGAGACCCTTTCTCGAAAAATTCACGCTCGAAATCAAATTCACCTAGCGTGAAATCAAAATCGACCCTTTATCTCGCCCTTTGCGACCGTACCAAACTCAAATTTACTACAGCCCATCCCTGACAATCCATAATGACTTAATAAGGGTGCAATAATCACTGCGGCCCTGAAGACGGTTCGTAAATGGTTTTATGGTTTGGAATTATCGACTGCCAGTGCATTCAGATTTTTTGTTGTGAGCGATCTGTCCAAAGTGTTCTCCACTTTAGCCAGAAAAATCCTACGGGTGGTCAGTCAGAAAGGGCTCTAATGTCCTTTTCAAAAGAAGTTGACTGGATTTCAAGGTTCAGTGCTAGATTGAATTGTCGATATGCGGTGAACTTCAGTTGTTTAGAAAAATCCCAGATCAAAATTGTTGAGAACAGTTTGTTGTACAGTGTTTGTCAAAATTGAGAGATATATCTGTTACCTTTTGAGATATACAGAGTTATTGGGGTTTTCATATATCGTGCCCAATCTTTTTGGGCAAAGGAACTATTAGCCTCCAACAGTCCTCGAATATATTTTTTTGCTCGCGATTTTTTCAATAAAAATAGGTTGGTACAAGCGAAAACATGGGAGTAATTTATGAAGAAGTAAGAGATTATTCGCTTATGCTGTGTCACTGTCAAGGTTCCTGGGTTCTCACTATGTTTGCAACCAAGATAATTGATATCTACATAATTTATAATAATTTTAGTGAAATAACCACCATTGTGGCTCACGCAAATTCAACCTTGAAGCTTGAGGATTCCCGTGGAAGTATGCCAAAACATTTATTGCGTTGTCCTCATTACCTGTCACAGGTCTAGGCAAGTTTCTTGTTCCTTTCAAAGGAGATCCAAAGATTTCAAAATTTCTCTTCAATCTAATGAATTTTATCGAATTCATTCGAGGTAAATCAGCATACTCTTCATTAAACTCTCTGCATGTTCTACTGATATTCTTGTTACATTGACCATAAATGATGAATAAATCCTTCAAAACCACATTCGAGTAATTATTTAATGCCATAGTACTTTCACACCCATGCAACTTGAATACAGGATGACAATGAAGGAATAACATGTTAGTTCTCTGTCAGAATGAAGTTCATAGCCCCTACTATCTAAATCACTATCCAATATTTATTTTATTGAAAACGAATTCATAACATAAGTGATTATAACTAACAAACTGTACGAGATAGGTATAGGGAAAGTATACTCAATTAAATTGAAAAATTTTACAGATTTTCAAATAAATAATAATAAAAAAACGGAGTTTCAGTCATTTTCATGAGTCCCCGGAAGGAACTCACTTCTGAGCCTCCCTGTATGCTGAAACTGAGATCCAGTTCATCTACAGAATACTTGATGATCTTATGCAGCTATAACCCAAATTGCAATATTTTGTAAATTTGCATTGGGAAAAAATTGATATTTTTCTATGGTCAGGTTTTGCACAAAATTTGTACAAAATAATTTTTATCTCGGAAATCGTCACAGATACGTATAGGGCATTATGTGGGAAAGTTGTGAGGAATCTTATAAGGATTCCGAAAATGATATAATATACGAGGTGTTCCGTTTGAAATAACAAAGTAGCTACTACTTTCTGATATAAGCGGCAACATTGTATCGAAGAAAATATTTTAGACGGATAGAGCAAGTTTGATTATCCACGCCCACAAATTTTCGAAATGATCTGTCTTTCTGTTCTCCAGATACTCCTAATGTTCCACCCACTGTGAAACACCCGGTATAATATCCAATCGATTTGTGATATTGATATAGAATAAACCTGATTCGTCAAAAGCTAGACATATACAAAATATTGTGTTCTGTTATGTTTCTTTATATGGCATCTGCTACTGGGGCAATTTCCAAACACAATCTTTTTTACTTCTCATATATGTATAAAGCCACTTTTGAGGTGAATCTGAGATTATAACTTATATCCATTCAGTTGACATTTTCGAAAAAGATGAACCTCCAATTAATCATTTCTGACATAAGTATATCAAATGAACAAAAAATGAGGAAGAAGAAAGAGAGGTAAGGTTGTTTCTTCTTCTTCTTTTTTGTCTAATTGGCCTCGTCACAAAAAATTGGTTAATAGATTATAGTATGGTCTGAGGATTGTTGTGTGCTAAAATGGTGGTTAGTTCAATCTAATTCCATTAATTAGATATCAATTATTTTGTTTGCAGAAAACATAGCATGTTTCATTCGAATCAAAAGTACTTTTTTTGACTCGCAAAATTTGCGAGCTCGGCATCGTTGTCACGCAAAATTCGCTTGTCAAAAAAAGTGTCACTTTCAATCTTAATAAAACAATGTGCCTACTATTGTTGTGTCAACTTTCAATTGACCCTTCCCGCAGTATAGAGAGTTATCTTGGCGGAATTTGACATTTGACAGGTTCTGGTGAAAAACTTGACACTTGACAGTTGAGAAAATAAGTGTTCCATGTCAAAATTGAATTGAAATGGAAACGAATCCAAATTCCAAACATAGATATAGATATTTCTTAGAATGAAAAGACACAAAGAAAGAGGATATTATTCTAGAGTTTGGATTTGTTCACATTTTATTTAAATTTTGACATAGAACACTTATTTTGTCATCTGTCAAGTGTCAAATTTTTCCCTAAATCTGTCAAATATCAAAATCCGCCATGATAACTTTCTATTCTGGGAAGAGTCAATTCAATTTCAGAACAAAATTGGACGACTTTTGAGTCGGTTACAGAAAGTGTCATCGGGATGGCAGTTCAACTAATTTTTGGTTCTGGCAACAAATTGGGCTGTGAAAAAAAAAGTAACCCCCCCCCCCACACCCCCACCCCTACGGTCACATCCTGTTCAGCAAACGTCTCTCCTAGGGCGACGGTTCGGTTGCTACGATCTCACGGCAACCGCGATCGGATCGACTGACTAACAACTAAACTAACCGTCGTTGATTCGCGTGGCGCTGACAGAAGAGAATCGCGACGATGCGAAGGATCGCGGAGGCCATGGCCAGCCGAAGACCCCGGAAAAAAAGAGCGCCGACTGACATTGAACTCTTCAGTGTTCCGTCGACGGCTCGGTATTATTTGTTTGTAAGGTATGGACCAGTCGATGGGGAAAAATAATTCGCACAGCGGCAGAATTATATCATTTATAATCTCTCTGGAGGTTGACAATTTTTTTTTATTTTTTTGTAATCTTGTACAATAAGGTTTGAATCTAGGAAACTAGAAAGTAGGAAACTAGGGGATATGGAAAAATATAGGTCTGTGTTATATTGTGGACGATAGATAAGTACCACCTTTATTGATAAAACTATATCTATATTGTATTTCAAATAGTTTTTTTACTTTCCCTTTGCCCTTTTAAAAAAAATAGGAATCAGAGTCCCAAATGAATACATTACTTCATCCTTTATGAATAATTTTATACTACTTATACATAACTTGGGCCAATAAATTATGATTATGATTACTACTTAGTACTACTATAAGAGAAAGGAAAATAAATAATGACCCATGCAAAATCAATAGCAATTTAACGCAGTAACATAAAATGAATGTGAAATAATACATAACATGTATTTTCAAATTATAATAGTATATTATGTTACAAGTTTTATAAGACGATATTTTGTCACACGCGTTGTTTGGAGTAAGACTAGCGATTAGCGAAGTGAGGAGTGCTCTAAGGGAACAAGTGCGACAACGTGTCTTATAAAACGTGTGTCATCGATAATTTTTTCTATTTTGCATTAATTTGGAGTCTTTTATTGAAAGAAATTGATTTAATATCGATAAATAACAGAAACATCTTCGATTGGTTACAATGATTAGTTAATTCAAATCAAATCACACTCTGAATTGAGATTTTTTAATAAAAACATTTAGTATTTTGAAAGAAGAAAAATACTCTAAATCATCTCCACAACATTTAATCTAAATACCTATATCAGGGACATGTTTCGAACGTATATACGTTCATCTTCAGCCTGAATAAACGTATATACGTTCGAAACATGTCCCTGATATAGGTATTTAGATTAAATGTTGTGGAGATGATTTAGAGTATTTTTCTTCTTTCAATATACACTACTCCACTTTGAGCTACTATATGGACTTCTACCAAAGATTATTTAGTATTTTACTGCTAGTATCACCAAATCCAAAATCGCTCAGAAGTGAGCTGATGGGCCAAATCCTTCTGACGTTAAATTTGACAGTTCTATTGTACCAACCTCCGAATAATAAAAAATTCGTATCGAAACAGAGGCATTTGGGTTTTATAATAACTTCATTAAAGAGCCAAAATAGAAAAATAAATATTCAACAAAAATAATCTACGCTTCTGTTATTCTGGCATCATCTGCACGTGACAGCTGTCAAGTCAGGAAAATTAGCACTCATTAATCTTGCAGCTAGGTCACGTGACTGAAAAATATTTCGAAACATTCAGCTTGTCGTATTAGCAACCTGACATGAAACAACAGGAAAACAATTCTCATATAAGAATAATACCGAGAATATTCGACGTACTTGTCATTATTTATATTTGACTTTTAACTGTCACCGAGACTGTCACATACACGAATTTGAAGACACCGAACTCAACAATCTAGAGTCAAGTTTTCCGAGAAAAGTCCCGAAGCGAGTCGGTTTTTATTTTCAAGTGCCAACTGTTGTCTAACGGTAAACAGTCAAGGTAGCATTCTTGGGTCATTGTTGTTTGTAGGTAATTCATATACTTCCGATGTTTTGAAATCTATAAATAATTGTTATGTCTGCATACACGCTGACGATACACAAAACACCAAATTTTCTGTTGACAATTTAGAACAAGCTCAACTTAACCTCAATCGAGTTCGTTACACAATCTGAAATTATTGATTTCGACGAAATCGAAGGTACCTACCTATACTAATTTCCTTATCCGCAAGCGACGTAAAATGTATTTTTTTTTTCATTTTTTTATTCGATTATGAAATACACTGTGTCCAAGATAAGAATGAACAGCATGGGGATATCGGAAACGGTGGGTGATACAGGGTCGATTAAATTAGAGAAAAGTAGCGCATTTATGTGCCTAATAATATGCCATTTAGAAAGTTTCGATATTCCGAGTAGTTTCGGAGATATCCGGGAAAAACCGAAATTTGAGAATTTCGTTTTTATTTTCTCCTAGCTTTATTTTCGAAGGAAATGTAAAACAAATAGCACTTCGTCATGGCCACTTTTCGAGGACTACACGATAACATAAGCAGAATTTTCGTGCGACGTTTCGTCTTTTAGAAAACATCATCAACTTTGTATTTTTATATGGGCCGAAACTAAAGTATACCCTGTATACGACTCCATTTTTCATTGTGAATACAGCAACGTATCACACAATATGGTTCCGGAACCTTTTCTCGCGCAAAATGTAATTTAGTGGTTACTTAATCTGTTTTTCTTCAATTTTAGATAGTAGGCGCTGGAAAAAATCATATTTTGATACATGTAGTGAATTGAATAGTCCTATTTATAAAAGTATAAATTTAAACTAACCACTTGCCGGAATTATTGCGTTGTTGAATACAAAGATGAGTCGCAATATCAAAAGTTTAGTTTATAAATGTAATTGTAATGTAATAAATAACAAGGAGCTAATATGTATTACAGGAAATGAACAGAAACTTATAATAAGTGTTCAAATAACCCGCCATTATTTTCTAAGCACGAGTACGCTCGTCTCACAGACGAATTTAAAACTTGATTTAACATATCCGGAAAAATATTGTTAAAGAATTCAGTAACCAATCTTAGCAAATCTTCTTCATTCTGAAAATCATGATTAGAGTACACTTGATTCTTGATATATCCCCAAAGGAAAAAGTCTAGTGGGGTTAAGTCGGGGGATCTTGCAGGCCAGGCTGTATCACTATGAGTACCAATCCACTGTCCTGGGAATCGACCGTTCAAATAATCACGAACAATTCTAGCGTTATGTGCTGGAGCAACATCTTGTTGAAACCAGCGTGAGTAACCGCTAAAGGCAAATTATCTAGAGCGTCTTCCAAATCATTCACTAACAAATTCATGTACCGCTCTCTTGTTAAATTGTTTCGGTAGATAAAAGGCCCAATTATATTCGTACCGAGAATCCCAACCCACATATTGAAACCGAAACGATGTTGATGTCTGGACACTTTGTGTACACGCGGATTTTGTTGTGACCAATAATGAACATTCCGCCTATTAAAAATGCCATTGTTGGTGATCATGCTTTCATCAGACCAAATTATTTTGAAAGGAAAATTTTCATCGTCTTGGCATTTTCTAGTGTACCATTCACAAAAGGTTCTTCGTCTTGCATCGTCACCTGGTCTGAGTCCATGACAAATCCTAAATTTATATGGATGATATTTATTTTTTCTTAAAATGAAGTGAGCGGTGGATCTGGCTACTCCGGTATTATCTTCAATGGTGCGAGTGGATATCTCAGGATTTTCAACAACGGCCTGTAACACATCACGCTGACTTTCTTCATTAGATTGCTTTTGTCGGGAAACCACAGGTTTTTTAAATGATCCGTATTCTTTTAAATTGAAAACTAGCCGTCTAAATATTGATTCACCAGGTTGTCGCCTCTCTGGATACTTATTAAAGTACGCACGTTCAGCATCAATACAATTTCTATGGCACAAAATGTAACATGACAACATATCAAATTTTTCAGTATTCGAAAAGCTGCCGTTTTCCATTTTTGACACAAATTAGGTAGGTAAAGAGATGTAAAAGTAGGAACAGTAATATGTCAAATATTCTACCAAACTACACTATTATTATGACAACAGAACATTATGTTGTCATTTTTTCCAGCGCCTACTATCTACAATTGAAGAAAAACAGATTAAGTAATCACTAAATTACATTTTGCGCGAGAAAAGGTTCCGAAACCATATTGTGTGATACGTTGCTGTATTCACAATGAAAAATGGAGTCGTATACAGGGTATACTTTAGTTTCGGCCCATATAAAAATACAAAGTTGATGATGTTTTCTGAAAGACGAAACGTCGCACGAAAATTCTGCTTATGTTATCGTGTAGTCCTCGAAAAGTGGCCATGACGAAGTGCTATTTGATTTACATTTGCTTCGAAAATAAAGCTAGGAGAAAATAAAAACGAAATTCTCAAATTTCGGTTTTTCTCGGATATCTCCGAAACTACTCAGAATATTGAAACTTTCTAAATGGCATATTATTAGGCACATAAATGCGCTACTTTTCTCTAATTTAATCGACCCTGTATCACTTACCGTTTCCGATATCCCCATGCTGTTCATTCTTATCTTGGACACAGTGTATATTCACTTTCCGATGTATATTTCTCACTCAAGAGTAAGAACAGGTATTTATATTTTCGGAATTATCACAGGCATACTTGGTCGTGGAGAAATTATATTATGATACAAGTTTTATAAGACGCTATTACGTCGCACGCGTTGTTTGGAGTACGACGAGCGGGTAGCGAGGGAACAAGTGCGACAACGTGTCTTATAAAACGTGTGTCATATACAATTTTTTCTATTTGGCATCAATTTGAAGTCCTTTATTGAAATAATGGATTTAATATCGATAAATAACAGAAGAATCCTCGATTGGTAACAATGATAAAATTGAAATATTTAAAATATGACGCACAAGCGGAAAGCCCAGTTTACTGTTGAGCGATTTTAATTTTTGCGATATACCAGCGGTGGAAAATGCATCAATGTTGTTATTTGTTTTCTTGGTCAATTAAAATCAAATCACACTAAATCAAAATTCACCAATAAAAACATCGAGTTTTTCAATGCCAGTATCACCAAATTCAAAATCGCTCAGAAGTAAGCAGGGCCTAACTCTTCTGACAATCATTTGACAGTTCGATTGTACCAACCTCCGAATAATAAAAAATGCGTAACGAAACAGAGACTATTTTCGATCTCGATTTCGATACGCATTTGCATTTCATAATGACTTTATTATAGAACCAAGATAGATAAACCATTTTATCAGTTCGTTAAAATTTCTATTTCATGTCGAGACCATGTTTATTGCACATTTCATTTTTCTTGTCTTCCTTTGTTTTCCATTTCTAATATTATATATTATTCACCACTACAGGAAAGCTTTCTGAAGGTTTTCTTTTATTTTCCATTTTTTGATTGTAAATATAATAGCCCTGAATGCTCCTGATACCAATACTGAATTCACATTTCGACTGCTCTAATGTATTTCCCATTTTCCTAATAATTTTCTCATTGTGCACTCGCGGCATTGTGTTCATTTCTCTACAATCTTCACCCCTTTTTGTGAATTGGACTATATAAATGCTTACTTTCCATTCATCAGATAAAAGGTTCATATCGATTCTTTTCTGAATTGTTTTTAATTGATTGTTAGATATAAAATTCATGCATTATACCTCGTGTGAAAATGTCATCATCATGTTCTGATTATGTACCCCAAATATTCATAAACAAAAGTTGGTTTCCAGAATCTTTGTTTCACATTTGAAAGACATAAAAGTTTCCAACATCCGTTCACTGATCTATCAATTCGCCAATCTGCGCAATATCAAGGCGTTCACTAGTTTTTTCTTCACCTTGAAGATATTCACTTGTTGACCGTGCTCTTTTTCTATTTGGAATTCACAACAACAAAATTGATTGATATTTGCTGGCCTCTGATGTGACTCACAAATTCTATGAAACACATTCTTCATTCTGGTGTCCCAATGTGTTGTAGGTAAGAAGGTAGAAAGTGGGTCTTTGAAGGTCCATTATAGGGCTCATCGACTGATTCATTTCCAACCACTGAATCTTCAATTAATTATATTTATAGTAGGCCATCATATGAATTGTCCATTCCTAACCTGAACTTGAGACTCAAAAAGAACCAGAGCAAAGAAATTGTTAATGAAAAACGCTACGATAGTATCGAAATGAAAATTGTAACACAATCATTATCTTTCGATATATCACAATTAGTTGCGAAAGAATACTTAGTTGCCATTGGCTGATTTTCCTATAATAGGTTTAAAGTAAGGAAAAACGAGTGCATTTTTCTTAAACGTCTTTTCTTTGAGAAATTAGCAAGTCAGAATTCCAAGTTCGTGGTCGGAATTTCCAAATTTCAAGCCAGAGAACGAAATTTTCAGTTAATACTCGAAATTTCAAGTTTATAGTCAAACTTGATTTATCAGACTGACATAATAGATAAGCATGCATAAAAAATATGGTAATATTGAGTTTGATTTCGAACTGAGAATTTGTTATTATTTAAATATTAATTATCATCAATAAGTTTCCTTTCTAATTATTTTATGTTCTATGATGAAATTCATGTCGTTTCATTTTGGGAATAATTTTTTAGATATTATTTCATTTCAGTAAAATATTTATCGCGTAATTGTTAAGTAATATTGTTATATTTATGAAATAACTGCGACTGGACTGGATATTGATGGTGGCCACGTGAAAACATCGTATCGAATATATCCTAGTGCAAATGAGTGCTTCATAAAAAATTTCAGATACAATGAAATCTTTTTTTCATCGTCTATTGATTTTTTCAATTAAAATTCTATCCATGAGCATAAAACCTAAAATAGGATGATTTTTTTCAACCAATGTAATGCTCTCCAAAATCGTTACATACACCTTTTTTCTCATTAAACCGTCTTTCTATTTCTCATGGTGTAGATTGTAGAATATAGTAATTTCAATTCTTCCAAGGGTGATCAATTTGCATTATATATACATTTCTTGACTTGAACAAGAATTGTAAAATTTCATAATAAGTTGTCAAAATTCAAATATTGCCCCTCCCCCTCCCAATAAAAAAAAAAACAAATTCCTTTCGGTCCGTCCTTGCGGACTAATTCGTCATAATCGAAATGGTGTTCTCGATTATCAGCTCGTTCGATTGCAGATTCGAACAAAAAACGACTCCGATCACCAACTGAAACCGATATCATCTCCATCCGAGCGAGATCAACTCTCAAGGTCTGCAGCATCTCTCTGAGAAATCGGATCGATCTTTAGCAGCGCGATGAATCGATTCCTCGAAACAAATTCTCCATAGTTTTACGCCGTAAAAGCTGCCGTTAAAAACGAGAGCGACGAGCACATTCTTCTTCTTCTCCTCCTCCACCACCTCTTCTTCTTCTGTTTCGTTTGACAGCGAGGTTGCTTAGGGACACTGACCCAAAGGCCGCCGTTTGGCAACAGAATCGAGAGAGAATGTTCGCGACTCGCTGCTGACGTGTCACGTGACGTAGCCAGCGACTAGCGAGGTCAGAGCCAGTCACTTACCCCACTGGAGCACGGTGAGTGGGACAGTGGGAGCGAAGAAGAAGACGAAGCCGATTAGCAGGGGCGGTGCGGTGAAAATGAGTGAAATTTGAAACAGTGAATTCGTACTCACTGAAAATTACGTTATTCTATTTTGGTTCTATAATGTAGTCATTATGAAACGCGAATAAATGCGTATCGAAATAGCCTTTGTTTGTGTGGACGAATGTGATTTTAATGAAGTTATATGTATTTGTTGGAAATATCTTGAACGAAACAAACTGTCTCTATCCTTTGTTTCCACTCACGACTTTGAGGGATGGAGAAACTCTTCTTATAGCGATTGTCCGCTTCAACATGAACTAGGTTTTTCGACAATCCAATCAAATTTGCGGAATCGCATAAAAATAATCGCAATCGTTCTAACATGAACTAGGCTTAAAGCCCAGCTTACCTCTGAGCGACTTTGGATTGGTGATACTAGTAGTGAAAACCTCAATGTTTTTATCGGTTAATTTTAATTAAGAGTGTATTTTGATTTGAATTGACCAATAAAAATGATAACAATGCTCCGCTGGTATCACAAAAATCAAAATCGCACAACAGTTAACTGGTCTTTACGCTTGTGCTTCAGATTTTAAATATTTCAATGTCATTGTTATTATTACCAATCGAAGATGTTTCTGTTATTTATCGATATTTAATCATTTTGTTTTCAATAAAAGACTTCATATTGATGCAAAATAGAAGAAATTTTACATGACAGACGTTTTATAAGACACGTTGTCGCATATAAAATAGCGTCTTATGAAACTTGTATCATAATATAATATTTCCTACGACCGCCATATGAATACGTCAGAAAGCACGCTGTTTTGTTATTTAGAAAGTTGCTCATATTATACTATGGCATTTATTATTTGAAAGAAAAAAGGGCACACGGGATGAAATCACGAAAAAATCGCACACTCGCATGTATGGATAGAAAAATTAGGTAGGTACATTGTACATTGGTTGTTCAGGTTGTTACTCATTGTCAGCATAAGCGCTTTTGTAACACCACCATATTTATTGGACTATCATTGTCTGACTATTTTCGAATTTAAAGGAGTTTGTTAGTTTGTTGTATAATTTTCAAAAAATATGTTTGTGCCAGAGAATGATTGATATTGAGAACGGAAATAATATTGCAATTTTTTTCATTATAAGGATCGTTTCTATAAAAAGAAAGCCTGATGGTTATCAAACAAGAAATTTTATTAACTTATCTTAAAAAGTTTTATGTGGACAGGAGAAGAAAATGCATTACATTACAGTACATCATTTTTTTCACGAGCGTGATGATGGGTCCTTCCCCTATACCCGTGAGCAATTTTTGGGAAGTATAATTTTCCTTCACGCGAAAGTTTTTCTATAGAACGTTTCACCATATTTTCCGCTTAATTGGAAATTATTATAGTAATTGTTGGTATATAAATTTCCAATTAATACTGTGAACCTACGCCATACAATCCATTCAACACAACAAAAATACCATCAGTCTAAAGCTATGACAAAACACGAATTGTAACATATATAGTGGAAATCAAAATTTGTTTTAAACAGCAGCTCAAATTTATCGCTCGTTTCGAATAAAGGCTATTTCAATACTTGTTATGAAATATTATAATTTTCAATAATAGTTCGTATACACGAGTCTGACGTAAATACCCTCTCTTCATTACAGCTGATTATTATATTTTGATTGAAACAGTATATTGTGCAACTAGTGCGGAAAATAGGAGAGTGGTTCATCATCTTGTCAAACGAGTATGAAATATCCAATTTCTGCACGAGTTGTACACTATACTTTTCCGACGACCTACATGAAAAACATAGGTATGTCGGATTTTAATTTCGCATGACTGTATTACCTACTTACAAATCATTTCTACAGAAAACCAATTCAATTGCTTGAAGAATCATGTATCAAATAAAAAGAACAAATTTTATTGAACATTCAACAAAAATATTTGGGTACAGTTTGGTCTGTATTCATGAAATATGGGAAAAATAATTATTGATGGTAATATTTGAACAATTGTTCAGTACTAACGGAATACTATTATTTTCTTTTATCAAACCTAAATTGCATACTTCTGCGGGAGTAAAAACTACAATTTCTTCGTCGGATGACATTGCAGCAAAGAAAACTGAACAAATTATACGATTTGGTACCTACCTATCCACTTGGTAAATCACATTGATACTATATGTTATGAATTCGTTTGTAGATATGTCATTGTCACAGCTACCTATGAGTGAAAATCAAAGTATAGTTAACTATATTAGGTAATTGCACCAATCGCAGAGCGTGGAGATGAATATTTCATTTTGCACTATACTTAACACTAATGCGAAATATCTTATTTTATGTACTAGTTTACAGTGCGAAATGATTTGTATTTCAGGTAGGTCGTCGGAAAATATATTTATTAAGCAACGATCCCCACAAAATCCAACCATAACTCCCGTGCTAGGTAGAATAGATGGAAATCGGTCTTCTTCGAACTGTTCGCGAATCAGTCAGCGGTTAAACAGAGCGTGTCTGAATATCTGATGGTGTGGATACAACGAATTAGATCAGCCTGCTAAATTCTCCTTTAACGTCAAAAATTATTGTTCACATGAGACGCCCCCTCCAAAAAAATAAAGAAATTGAATATGAAGAAATATACGAATATTTCATTAGGTTAGGTTAGGTTACCCAACCACCATCAGAAAGAAGTAGATGAATGATAGAATCAAGGAAATAGCATACACTTCATAGTATTATTTGTTTTCGTAGACATTATCGATTCGCTCAGGTTTGACACAGTATTGCTATTTCCATATAACAAAGATATTTTAAACAAGTTTTGTTAAATAATCGTGAATCAACTAACCAAAATAACCAAATAAAAACACAAAGAAGAAAAATCCTGATGATTTTTCAAAAATTTCAGTGGAAGCATGATATTATTGAAATAATTATTTGATGGGATGCAATATTCACTGCTATTTTTATTTCTCTTCTAGCACCTTTAAGAAGACATAAAAAATGTCATATATTTTAAACTATGATGTTCATTCATAAACAGTTTTCATTCGTTATTTGGTTGATTTACGATTGGAGTTGATCTGATTTTATCTTTTAGCTTCAATAGCACAACACTCTTTTATTGTACGCCTATGCTTTTTAAAAATGAATCTCACGACGTTTCTGTTTCCATAGTTCAGATCTACTGTAATAATTAATCTCGTTTGTATTTCCTGAAGATTGAGCTCTGCAAGGTTTTTCAGTTATCTCAGTTCATGCAATGTACAGGGTGCGGTCCACATTAGACTCTTTTGATATAGGAAACACCTATTTCTAAGGTAGTTACAAAAAACCTACATGTTAGGAGCTCGATTTTTGTGGAACATCAAATGCCGAAAAACGCACTTCGATATCTTGAACCGTTTAAAAGATACAGGGTAGGTATATAGTTTAAAATTTTGTGCATTGCAACTTGTAAATCTTTCTCACTCTGTAGGGTTTGAATTCATCGTTCCTCATAATTAGCAAAGCTAAAGAAATATTGGACCGATTTTGAATTGCTCCCTAAACAGTTATTTCTTCTAATTCTGTATATCTCTTTATTCCTATATAGCTTCATATTATGTTTTTCGTCTTGGTTTATCAAACGTGCCGTAGGTTTGTAGCTTTTTCTGCAAACGGAAAAACGTACCCGAAAAAATTGTCTTCTTTCAATCTTGTCAATTGCTGACTGCCTGAGCATATTCCATGTGAATAACACTTTAAGACAAAATATTTTCGTAGTTTTCATACATATAGGCTGGTCCAACGAAAACTTAACACCTCGATTTTCCAGCTTTAAAATGAAAATGTGGAAAATCGCTTTTACTCATCCCATTCAAAATCAGGAGTTTGTGCTCACCCCCGTTAGGGGGTCGAAGTTACGGGGATGAAAAAAGCGAAAAATATGTTCCCCCTCGAATCAGATATAGACGGGTCTGAGCGATTTTTCACATTTTCGAGGTGTTAAGTTTTCGATGGACCACCCTGTATTGAAAATATCAGGAAAATCTTCTTTCAGTTCAAAGATTGGTTCAAAAAGGTAAACTCGAAGACAAACTTGTTGAGCAAAATTCATTTGAATAAAGAAATAATAACTCTTTGACATTGATAGGTGGTTGCTAAAGTTATTTTTGTCTTGCTTTTCATCAAGCATGGCACGCCAAATTTCTCAATATCTATCTGAAATAATTTGAAAATATCAATAATTCCCTGGCGGAAACATAAATCGGCTATATCGTTTACTTAAAACGAAAACAAAGCACGATAGCAAATCTTTGTTTGTGAATTTTTCTCGAAAAAAGAGGAACGCGAGTTACTATATGCTTTACCCTACACAAACATCTAAATTTGCTCACCCACTACATGTTATACATTAAATTAAATGTGATTAGCTTATATCCCGCCAGGGGGCACTGAGGCGTGAATTCAGAACTATAAACAGCCGTATGCACTGACGGATTTAAGTAAAGCTTAGACAAAAGTGAAGCTTAACCGAATATTGCACCGCATCCAAAACAACCCTCAAAGTCAACTTAAGATAAGCGGTTAATTTTATAGGTTTAAAAAAAAACAATCAGGTGACACGTTCGCACGTTCCTGTCAGAAAAAACATGTAATTCAAAAAAAAACAACATGTGTCCGATCGAAGATTATATTCAACGAATATTTGGACATAAATGAAATTATTTAATATGGTTTTCCAAGTCGAGTGAATGTGCTTCCTAATTATTTTGATTTTAAAGAAGAACAATGATTTAACATTCATCTGATGTAGTTCTGCTGAAGGAGTTACATATTCTTTCGAATTAGCTGTTTCGTATCGTTTATATATTTTATGTGTTTTCTTCACTGTGAGAGTTTGGGATACCTTTATGTTTCTAGAGACAGTGACTTTTGGTTTAGGAGGAGGCCCATCAGCATCCTAGAATTATCTGTCAATCTTCTCCTGCAGTATCTTCTTCTTGAGAAGTTATCGGCATTGGTGCAGCACTAAAAGCTCTGAAGTCATAATCTTGTGAGTCTAAGCTGACTTGGGACTGTAAACAATTCCTAAGACAACTGGCAGCGAACAACCAGGGTGATGCAAAACTCAAAATTTTGAACCACCCGTATTTGTTTCAATTAAATATCAATCGATAGTAAATGGAAAGTTGAGATAGGGACATGTAAGCCGTTTTGAGCAAGAATGGATAGTTTCGGCACAAAAAATTCCTAAATTTGAAAAATCTCGATTTTTCACACCCTATATCTCTGTAATCTCTCTCGCTATACCCCAAGTATGATAGATCGACGAAATTAGCTCTTCAGGAAGAATCAAAAAATGAAATAAAATACAGGGTGTTCCATTTGAAATAACAAAGTTGTTGCTACTTTTTGATAGAAGCGGCAACGCCGCAACGCTGAAAGTATTTTAGATCGATAGAACAAAACTGATTACCCAATAAACCAAATTTTCAGAATAATCCTACGTCCCGTTCTCCGTAAACGTCTAAGGTACCATCGACCGTGAGTGACCCTGTAGAGTGTAGACCATGCATGAGTCGGTGCAAACGGCTGTAAATCAACGAACAGTCCTTGCTGGATTATAGTCTATTCTTGGATCGTGTTATGCACGTGCATAGCATCCTTTCTTTTGTTCCACCCTTCCATCTGCAACCCTTACTTCGATGCAACGATTAATTGATAGTCGACGAAGAGCACTTCCTTATCGATAAGATATAGGTATACGTTGTTTCTTTTGCCCTTCTGCTCTAGACCTGTGTCTAGACATTGTGTAACGTTGAAAGGGGTGTAGAATCGATCTAGAGAGTCGGCCCCATTGTGAATTTTGACGTGGGTCGGAATTTCTATTTTGAATTATAGCCGCATCCACGGCACACTCTATTATATCGTTGGCAAATATGTTTATATGATGCGAAGAGGGTGGAAAACGTCCCGAAACGGATGTACCAGATTTAGCCGAACTTACTTTACGGTGTGTTCGAGTTTTCATCAGATATTATCAGCAAAAAGGAAGTGAAACCTGGATTTCATGTATACTTCTGGAATATCAAGTGTATCAAAATGAGATTTGGTATAGGTGAATGGCACGTGAAGAGGAAAGTTTTCGCATATTTTTCACTTTCCGGTCACTTCCTGTTTCACCGGAAATGGCTCCGGTTTTGATTTTTTAATCTAATCGCAAATAAATTAGTATCGTTAGATTCGTCAAAAAATCCTTTTTTCGGAATAAAGTGCTTGTCAAAAAATGGTTGCCATTTGAAAAATAATATACGAAAATGTAATTTTACCAACTTGTCTTATTCCTATCTATCATACTAGTCACTAAAACTTTCCCATTGTAATTTTCTGACATCACCTGAGGTCTTTTTTAAAATATCACATTCTGATCCAGAATTGTCTCAGAAATCAAAAAATGTTACAATATACAGGGTGTTCCATTTAAAAATTCAAAACCGGAGCTATTTCCGGTGAAACCGGAAGTGACTGGCAAGTGAGAAATACGCGAAAACTTTCCTCTTCACGTGCCATTCAACTATACCAAATCTCATTTGGCTGTATATTCTAGAAGTTATGACTTGTCTAACAGATTCGTTGACACCCGGTATGATCTAAAATAATTGAATATTATTTACCTTTGGTGGCTTATTCTTTTTCAAATTTGTAGGTATTTACAAAGCTTTCTGTTCCAACAAAAAAATAAATACCCGAATTTAGTAAGACAATATGAAACCATCAGTAATTGAAACAAAGTGCATGTAGATCAACAATGATGTACGTAATTTGGGGAATACCTCAAAAGCCAGTACCTATTAGGTCCATAGGCATGAGATATTGTTTTTGTTGTTACCATTTTGAAGATGTGCATGGACTTTCTTAAGGAAATGTCGACAAATCAAACAAACCATAATTAAATTTTTTTATATTCGAGATTTTTCACAAAAAGCTCTGTTATCAATCGTAACTCAAGTGTGCAATCTTTGAATGTACCAGGTATGATAATTAGAGAAAATATCAGATTAAATGCGAGTTTATAAAATGTAATGAAAAAGTATACAAATAGAGACAATTTTTTTTTCTATTTTGGGTCTATAATGAAGTCATTATGAATCGCAAAGGACTATCGAAAAAGCTTCTGTTTCGAAACGAATTTTTATTATTCGGAGGTTGGCACAATCGAACTGTCAAATAAAAGTCAGAAGAGTTAGGCCCAGCTTACTTCTGAGCGATTTGGATTTGGTGATGATACTAGCCAGTGAAAAACTAAATTTTTTTATTGGTAAATTTCAATTCAGAGTGTGATTTGATTCAAATTGACCAATAAAAATAATAACATTGCATTCTCCACCGCTGGTATCACAAAAATAAAAATCTCTCAACAGTAATGTTATTTATCGATATTAAATCAATTTCTCAATAAAAAAATTCAAATTAATGCAAAATAAAAAAAAATGTATAACCCATGTTTCATAAGATACTTTGTCGCACTTTTTTCCTTGGAGCGTGCGAAAAAATAGCGTCTTGTATCATGATATACTATTTTTAGGTAAAGACTACTGCAAGTATTTCTTCGAGAAATTCATAGGAATTACGCTTTGAAATGCATGTATCAACAATGAATTTGGTTATAGAAGAAAAAAATAAACTTTATTGGACATAAAATAACAAATATATTTGAGAAATGAGCTTTATTGATTTGTTATTCCACACCGCGTTCCACATGATTGCCAAAAAATACTTTCAACATTTCCCGGACTTATTTTATTATATAGCCTTGTAGTCATATATTTCGATCCATCTTAGGTATGTTAAGAGCCGAGATTTTGATATCTGAAGTAGTGAAGTATCAAGTATCTCCCAGAATGTTAAGTAGAGAAGATTACGTTCGTTTCGTCATCTCGAATATTGGGTAATCCACAGACGGGTTTGGCCTTGAACTAAGACGTTGACTCAACGAAAATAATCTACAATTCACCATCTAGAAATATTTATAATATACGAGAAGCTGAAATATAATGAGCTCACATTAACTTATTTTTTTCGCAACAGAGAGGGTTTTGCTCGGAAGATTTATTCCAGTAATTACAATAATTCCATTGTACGAGGGTTTCCCGTATATTTTTGCACATGGCAAGTTATTCATGGAAAACTTATGAGAACATTTCTACCAACAAACTAGGATAGTGGTTAGAAAATAATTTTCACGCTATATAATAATTTCTGGAATGAAACTTTTTGGACCATAATTTATATAACAAACTCTCCATATGATGACTATTTTTGCAGAAATGTTGGTGCATGTAAAGTTTCATAGAGAATTTTTATATATTTTATTAACCATCGCCTCAAAAAGTATAAAACAGAGAGTGGATATTTATCTTCGTGGTTTACGCATCACATTCATTTTCACTATAAATATTTTCTATTCTCATCCATTCAAGCATCCAAATCGCTTTCATTGTCATTTCATCAGAGAAACCACCGCTTCTTCATCAATCTATAATTTCTCCGTTACTAACTATTGTTTTCACTAGATATGTTGGAAATCGGTATTTACATTTAACCATTTTTGCATACAAATTAACTTTTCTCATTCATCAACTAAATTTTTATTGAAATATAACCAACAGAGGATTCACCAATATTTGTCTTCTATTAATTATTAGTAGGTACATATCCTAATGCGAGTACTTCCTCTGCTCATATTATACATATTATTTATTAAAGAATCTCAAACGATTTATATATGATCTCTTGAAGGTTACAGTCGAAAAATTCGAGATTATATTTATATGGTGCAGGAGATGATATTTTTTTAGGAAGGTAGCTCCTACAGCTTTTCAAATATTCAAAACTTTTTCTACTAAAATGAACCGTGACACATAATTTTTTTTTGTTATAGTCGGATAAACAGGCTCTCCTTGAAATATCTATATGATTGTACAATGAGAATTATTCGTTTAGGTGTAACAAAGTGTTAAAAAATCTTCTGGTATTCTTGATATGCATGCTTCAAAAATAGGTCATGCCATTTGGAATGACAGAGTGGTAGGTACATATTTTGAATACTGTTGATTGAGATGATGACATACACATATTCAGATGAATTTATGCAAAGAATTCGAATGTCATACTGTTATGGTTCAAATGAATAGATACTTATTGCCAAAAAGACATCCCAAAGTGAAATTTACGAGGTTATAAAACAGTTAGCGATATTAATTTATTGGATGGCAATAAACTAATGAAAGTCATTTCTACGACTCAAGAACCTACCTGGGCTTCAGTTACTGCCCTTGGATTAAGCGTGACCGTTCATTGTTGAAGAATTCCCAATGTTTACACCACATTTGTGCCCTGGTCTGAAAAATAACGTTAACAAATTGTGTATACCTTCCTCGTAATTCATTGTCTATTCAATAATGTGCTTTTTCTGCTTGATAATAGCTCTTTCAATAGGGAAAGAATAAGGGTCTCCGAAACCATCCTTGGATTCAATTGAAAAATCAATAACCATTAACTGAACTAGTTCAATCTGAAATATCATTTTTTTCACGATTGATCATTTTTGACTGTTTACCGTGACAGATTTTACGTCAGTAGGTGACATTTACTAGCAACTCGACGGTAAGTAATCCAACTCGACGGTATAAGTACTCCAACTCGACGGTAAGTAATTCACTTACCGTCGAGTTAAAGAATCTCTTAATTTGAATTCATTTTTATAATTTATAATGGTATCAATCGTGCAAAAAACGTTATAAGCATGTCGAACGTTAAGGGTAACCGATCTCAGACAATAATTGGAGTCGTCGCTCCGCTCCTCCTCCAAACAATTGTGTTCGATCGGTATAAAACCCTTACCGTTCTCCATACTCAATATACTATTTCTCACAATGAATACGATTTCAATCTGGCGAAACCTGAGAAGAGTTTTTAGTTTTCTATACCTACGATATTTTGTTTGGGTACCTACTTATTGTCTATATCAGTGTGATTGGTTGAAATATGCATTGAATTTCATTTTTTTCGAAACAGACTAATAATTTGAAATGATGGCACAGAAAAGCTCTATCATACTTGGAACAGCAAGTTTCAGGATCTGGAAACCATTTGGTAACACTCCAACCATATTTCAACCAGAAGTACAAGCAGAGATATATGCTCAGGGGTGTCTCGAAAGGGACACTCGATGGGTAGTAATCTAGATAGCCAAGCAGCACTGAGAGCTCTGAAGTCATACACTCGTGAGTCTAAGCTGACTTTGGACTGCAAACAATCCCTAAGACAACTAGCAGCGAACAACCAGGTCACTTTGATGTAGGTGCCAGGTCATAAGGGAGTTAAGGACAACGAGGAAGCAGACTGCCTTGCCAAAGAAGGAGCAAATACACAATGTCTCGGCCCAGAACCCTTCTGTGGACTCGACAAGGCCCACTTGAGAAAATAGTTCCGACGCTGGGAAGCAGATGAAATTAAATCTCACTGAAATAAAGTGCCAGGAGAAAGACAAGCGAAAAGGCTAGTGAGCCTTTCGCCAAGGAAAGATAAACAGCTTCTAGAGTTGGACAAAAAATACTTGAAACTGGTAACGGGACTCCTCACTGGACACTGCCCTCTGAGATATCACCTCAAAAAGATGGGTAAAACAGAGAGTGATAGTTGCCGCTACTGCGAGAACTTCGCTGAAACTGCAGAAAATTTGCTTTGCGAATGCCCAGCACTCTTCTGCAAGAGGCTCAAGTTTCTAGAAGGGGCCTTCTTTCACCTGCCGTCAGGAACTGATAAACTCTATACGAAATCTCAGAATCCCGAGCCTTGGATAAATTGAGGATCATGCAGTAGATATCTAGGTGCTTGTGAGGCTGCATAGCCTTCATAAATCCCCCTGCAATGTACAATATAATCTAATCATATCGAATCTGGAACAGCACATCCATGTTTTCGAGGCACGACAACGGGCAACATCAACTAAACCTTGATAACAAAGAGGAAAAGTCTGGTGTACACTATACTGGTAGCCTATGGCAGGCTTTGTTAGTCTTTGGTAGTCCCTGATAGTTCCTAGTAGTTACTTGTAGTCATCAGAAGTCATTGGTAATATTCGGAAGTATATGATTATCTCGATGATTATTGTTAGTAATTGACAGTCTGGTGTACAATTTTTTTTGTACCCCTCGCGAAGAGATATCATGGACATAAAATGTCCATGGACTCGTTGAAGGCTTCTCAAGCTAACAAAAGGAAAAGAACTAATGAAATTAAAAAAGGAACAGGGACAAACCTTCATGAGGAAAGACCGGCAAAATAAAAAAAATCTCAACCGCCACCATTATTTTGCAAATAATGTATAGAAACCCCATCTTGGGTTCGTACGCCGTTGGATTGCATTATTCTATGCAGATTGGTATTGCATAACGGATGTGGGAAGAAGTGCATCGAAACCTGCGTGTGTCCGAGTTGAACGACCATGTTATTGGGCTGTGATTTATTGCACTGTTTTGTAATACCAGCCTAGAATGTTGGATGTCAAAGTTCACCAAGCCACGCCCAGTTGGCTGTGGTCAGGTCTTCACCGTTCGTAATTCGTATGAACTGACCTAACCAAATGTCCGACATAGTGCCTACCTGTTTGTTCTGACACAACCATGTGAACACTCAATGAAATGTCTAATCTTCGCTTCGTGGATCATGAGTTTTTTCTGAGCAGTTTTTTGCAATGGACCTCAGAAGATCATCCCATCATGATGATGATCTTTGATCGTATCTGATTCCTTAAGTTGTTTGATCCTCATTTACAGTATGGACCTCTGTGTCCGCCTTGTTTCTCTGGTTTCTTTGGATGATACCAGAGGCTCTAGAGGGGAAAGCAGTATGGAGTGTACTGTCATCCGCAAAGCTGTGGGCAGGACAGGAGGTCACTCCTATATATAATAGGTCGTTGATGTGTAGCAGAAACAAAGTTGGTGCCAAAACAGATTCCTTGTGGAACACTGGCGTTTTAAGCCGTTTTATCAGATAAGACCATCCATAACATGATCATCTGTTGGTAACCGACACAGTTGTGGCTATATGAATGTATGTGAGAGGTTTTGTCATAGTTTAGGTATAACAATATGATATTGGTACCTTATTATTAACATAACCATATGAATGGTCAGCAAAATCAATATTCTGTAGCTCATATTCGACATCTTTTATTTTATTCATATTCGTATTTTTTTGTCATACTTACAAGTATTTAAATTTTATTCGCATAATTCCATACATTCTTTTTGTGATTTCAATTTTATAATCAAGTAATTCCCTATGGATATTCATAGGTGACATCTTTATATATCTATACTTTATCCTTCTGATTCTTTTTGCACCACATACAAGCAATTTATTTACATTATGTATGTTCTGTGTTAGTTATTATCATGGGAGTCCTTTTCATTTTTGTCACAAGTGCTGCCTTCACATATATATATGAGAACCTACTGTAATCAAGTATATATGTACCTACGTAATTTTGGTTTCACCAAATTATTTTCTCGAATAAGTTGAGAAATTTGAAGTTGAATGATGACAAAATCATACGATGAATGGTGGTGGATAAACGTGAAGTATAACATTCCGATTACTCAAAAAATATCATCAACGTTTCGATAATATATTGAAAAAAAATACGAGTGTATAGTGCTAATCCGTTTTCCTAAATTCCTTTTGTTACTCATTGATAAGTTTCGGTTAGTTGTTTATTTTGGAGAAATGTTTACTTATACTCATGAGGAGTGATTTTTTTATATTTGCTTTATTCTATGCTCTATTCAATAGCAAAGCATTCCTGTTGATATATTCAAATATGAAATGTACCCACAACCTACTTTCTTCGCAATCTGAAAACTGTCATTATCAACTTATTTTTTCGTAAAATGAGAAACCATGAATTGGATGAATAATTCAAAAAAAAAGAGTATAATCCAATTAGATTGCTAGACATCAGACATTCAAATTCAAACTGTGTTCGATATTTTCTTGTATTACTTCGTGTCCACCCTGTATATCATGTTGACCAAGAGCTCCATCGCCATTTCTGTGGCAATGCCATCCATATAGGTACAACGAGGATCAGAACTATGCGGGTTCATTCCCATTCTCCACGCATTACTGACTCACTGATCATTGACCCGAAGAAGCCAACCAACAAACACCAAGAGATGCGAATGCGATCTCGCGGCCTATCTGAGATTCTCTGAAAAATTTTTCGGTTCATCGTCTCTATGAACCTCTTTATCGGTCAACGGCGGCCGTGACAGAGGTGAATAAATATGCTGTCATTGGTTTTATTACAATAAATCAGTTCCTGTAGGTAGTAAAACATCTGAGGGTGACGTCAATAGTCCTTTTGACAGCTATAAAGTAGGTGCATAATTTTGACAGCGATAAAGTAGGTGCAACATTTTTACAGCGATAAAGTATGTGCATCATTTTTACAGGGATAAAGTGGGTGCATCATTTCTACAGTTATAAAGTAGGTGCAACATTTTTACAGCGATAAAGTATGTGCATCATTTTTACAGCGATAAAGTATGTGCATCATTTTTACAGCGATAAAGTAGGTGCATCATTTTTACAGCGATAAATTAGGTACATCATTTTCACAGCGATAAAGTAGGTGCATCATTTTTACAGCGATAAAGTAGGTGCAACATTTTTACAGCGATAAAGTATGTGCATCATTTACAACGATAAAGTAGGTGCATCATTTTTAAAGCGATAAATTAGGTGCATCATTTTTACAGCGATGAAGTAGGTGCATCATTTTTACAGTGATAAATTAGGTGCATCATTTTTACAGCGATAAAGTATGTGCATCATTTTTACAGGGATAAAGTGGGTGAATCATTTTTACAGCGATAAAGTAGGTGCAACATTTTTACAGCAAATAAGTCATCATTTTAACAGCGATAAAGTAGGTGCATCATTTTTACAGCGATATAGTAGGTGCATCATTTTGACAGCGATAAATTAGGTGCATTATTTTGACAGCGATAAAATAGGTGCAGCGACAAAACTACTGTTCCTCAAAATCATGCTTCATTTCCAGATTCTAGAGTGGGCTCGTTTTATTTTAATTCGTGTTAAAATTCTGCTCGTGGTCTACCAGTTATTCAAACTGTGTGTTGATTATTAATTGGACAAGACAAGATATGTTTTTCTTTCAATTTTGGAACAAGAAAGATATTTAAAAAATCGACGAAGTATTTGAAGGATGAGGCTCAGTGGTCAGAATGTGTGTTAGTACAAATACAATAAAGTTCATTGTTATTGCTGTGAATCGTAATAATCTCACTTCAAAGTCAATTTTATAAGTAATTTTGCACACATAATTGATATACAGGATGCAATTGAATAAGACAAAGCAGCTTTCAAGACTTCGCATCGCATAAATGTCCTGTCTAATAGTGTCTCAACGCCATCTTGGATTAACATCTGCCATCTGTCGTTGTAACCTGTCAATTGGAATGGAAGGCTTGTAACATGCGAGGCAATATAATACAAGGGGCATAGAATGTGCGAAATTGGCATGGCAAGGGGTAAATGCACTTGACTCAAAGTTTGCATGCACATCTTCAATAAGTGGCAAAACGTACAGGGTGTCCCATCATGTTCGATGATCTTACGGAATATCTCGCTTACTTTAAGAGAAAGAGATTTGCAGTCTCCGGGAACGTCGGCTATTTTTTTGTGAAACTCGCGATACGATATTTTCAGTATTAGCCCTCTGTAGTCAAATACTTGATGTTTAATTTTTTTAGCAAGTCAAAACAAATTTTACTTCCTTTTGGCGCAATAATCAAATACAACAATTATTTATAAAGGGTAGGATGGAAAGTACCAATTAATTTAAAATTGTTATTCAATATCTCTAGAACGTTTTGAAAAAGTAGGCTCGAGACCTGATGCCAAACTTATCTATACCAGAATTATGTTTTCTGTCGAACAACGAAGTTTTGGAACTTATTCTCATGTCTATAGCCTTCAAACTATCGAGAGAGAAGAAATAGGCATTATAGTTATTTTTAATTCATGTATGCAAAAGTCTGAGATATCTTAAAAAAGTATCAAAATATGACCACATGTACATTATTTTGTCTGTGTCTTCCTCGATATTTTTCTTTTAGTGCTATTAACATTATTGAATCTCAAGATCTGATGATGAACAATTATGACGTAATTTCCATCGACAGAACTATACTATAGACTGATTTTTACTTTCATGAATACTGTTTGGGAGAGTTGACTATAATTATACCGTTTTGCCTATATCATCAAAATGGCGAGCGTTCTTACGAGAAATTGCTATTAAATCTATATTCTATGATGATGAATCCTGAACTAAAATTCACATAATCCCTATTTTCAGCTTCAGGAGATCGGCTAACGGTTTTTCCAAGTTCGATGGTCGTGAATGTGCTGCGACGTTGCCAACTTGTATGCTCGAATGAGACCTAATTCTAAGTCTGTTTCAAATTCATTCTCAGGTCAAACTATTGTTTCTTTGTCGATGTTTCAAATTTCAATAAATACATCTTCAGCGTTCTGTACCATTTGGTTTGTAGATGTTTAAATGGTTTAACATAGGTCATATTTTATTCCAATGTACTGAAACATCTACTAGTTTCATAATGAAATGAACGAACATATTCCAATAAACTGAAACATCTACAAGTTTCATAATGAATTGAACAAGAGTGATTGAAACTATGATTACCTAGATCATGTGAGTCTCTGTAGACTTTGCGTGTATTTCACAAACTGTTGTACACAGTGAAGAAAACTTGGGTGTAATTTCAATCAAATGGATTTCCAAAGCAAACTCCGACGAATACAACACCTGAATATCAAAGTTGTGTCCTTTTCGTTATACATTTCACAATTGAGTGTTGAGTGGTGCTAATTCCGATCTTAGTAGTGAAAAATGACACGAATGTGGTGGAGTAAAACGATTCTGTAAAATTAAATCATGAGAAACACCAAATGGTTGAAATTAAAAATATTTCTTGTAGGTACCTGAATGGTGTGAATTTCCTGCGCTCATCTGTTCGACCTTAGAACTTTTGCCAATAGGTGGCACTGACGTCCTTCCTACCGTACCTGATTTCGATATTGGGCTAGATATATTAGATAATTTTTATATAGATCAGTATCAGTTGGCTTAGTCTCTATAGTACCGCTCTGATCAGAATATTCCCTAGATTCTTCTGAGTTTAGTTCAACATCATATGAATTATATTTCAATAGGTGATCCAACTTAGTAAAAAACACCGGAGGTGGTGAAGAAAAGCACTGATTCGCATGAACACACTCACGATATGGTGTTCCTTCACACCAGAATAGTCTTCGCATCTATACAGTGGTGAATAATATGACGGTGTTTACTGACACTGAAACAAACAGCACCTCAGGGAACACCAGACGGTGTTAGCTGGTGTGTTTTTTTTTTCACTGTGTCTATTGTGCTTTGTAGAACCAAGAGATGGCTAGAATCCTCTCCATTCCTATTTGAATTTGACAAGACGATTGGATGTCACAATAATATTTATTCATTTGTACTTACATTATCACTGTCATTAACTATTGAAAATCGAGTTAGCAATATGGATGATAGATATATTTGATATATAATAAAAACCTTGATTATATCGTTTCGTTCATTAAAAATGACCATACTTTTGGAACGTTGTCACCCTTGCAGTTTTATAATCATATAACAAGTGGATGCACAACATTCAAAAATTGGGCCACCTGGGGCAAACAAAGTCCCCCCTTTGGGGAAACACGACATTTCCCCCCATATAATATACGCCACCCAATTTGACGAGACGTAGCTGCAATATCGCAGGATACGTTGGCATCTGTTCCTGGGCATCAACCTCACACTGGTGGAGGAGAAGAAGGGGGGGAGGGGGTACATAGGGGAGGGGATTGACACAAACTCAAGACGGCCCTTTTGGTCATCGACCGAAGCATTCGCGAAGATGCAACGACCTAAGGAACGATGAACCCACACGGCGTTGATGTGTATGCGGCCGTGCGATATACGGGGTGTTGCGTAATTTTACCGAAGAAACTTCACTGGCAATAACAACATCGTCTCAGAAGATCCTCTTTGGGAAGGTTGTTTGTTTTATATAGGCACTCGAATAAAAATGGCATTCCTTACCACACTACACAGTAAAAAAAAACTTGGTGTAATTTAATTCAAATTGATTTCGCAGCAAACTCCGACGAAATCAACTACTGAATTTCAAAGTTGTGTCCTTTTCATTAAACATTTCACAATTGAGTGTTCAGTGATGTCAAGTCTCATCTTAGTAGTAAGAAATGACTCGAATGTGGTAAAGTAGATCGATT
Organism: Chrysomela aeneicollis; assembly: GCA_029955515.1. Taxonomy (NCBI): domain Eukaryota; kingdom Metazoa; phylum Arthropoda; class Insecta; order Coleoptera; family Chrysomelidae; genus Chrysomela; species Chrysomela aeneicollis. The sequence continues at coordinate 1,754,398 of JARUHQ010000022.1, forward strand.
CTAAATCATAAAATCATCTTTGGAGTAAATAATCACTCGTTAAGGCATCCCGAAAACACCAGATTTGATAAATTAATAAAAGTATACCTACTATCTAAGCATGTTGATGGTGTGAATTTCATGAAATGTTCATGATATTATCGATCTTAGAATTTTTGCCAATAGGTGACACTGACATCCTTCCTATACTACAGTAACTCTATAAAATACAGTGGCGACAATAGTCGTCAGCGTTTTGATTGGCTGTCACGCCAGACGCCATTAGGAGGCAAATTTTCTGTTTGTTTACATTATGGTTTATATGGTGTTTAGTGACTAATTCTTCTTGTGCAGTTATATTTTCCAAAAATTTGGCAGTTTCATCATAATATAACACGTATTATAATGATAAGCATCAGTGATTTCTCCAAAAATTTGAGTAGAATGTACTTATATACATAAATTCCTCTGTGAAAATAAACTTACATTCGGTTTGTGCATACGATCATCTTGCATATTTCGTTTCAGTTTCAAGTTCGAAGCTTAATGAGTTCAATTGCTTCATTTAAGAAGGATTTAAGCCACTGAGGAGGCAAGTAATTCGAATCTTGGCGCATTTATTTGCCTCCTAATGGCGGGGTGGGCAGAGTTTATAGCCCTATTGTCGCCACTGTCTTGTATAGAGTCAGTCAAGTCACTGTATCCTATACCATACTTGACTTCAATATTGGGCAGATATGTTGGATTTTGATATAGATCACTATCAATTTGATGAATATAGTGCCACTGATCAGGATTAGTGAGCCGAAACAGTTCATCAACCGAGTTGTCCCTAGATTCTTCTAGTTTATCATCATATAAATTTCAATCAGGGGCTGATAAAGGGGGGGGCTATAGGGGCTTAAGCCAAGGGCCCCAAAAATATGAAATGAACGATTTATTTCAATTGCCACTGTACTTGTATAATAAAGAATAGAAATTGATATTGTTATTATAATATTGATATTTTTGTTCTCATTCAGCGTCAGATCTGCTATATTTATAGAAACTTTCATTCCTACTGCCTAATCGGGTAATGTACATATAATATTGAAAGTTCTTGATGATGAAGATAGAGAGAGTGATAATGATATGGACAATAGATTCAATTTCTTATTCGACCAGGGATCTATGAACGAGAGAAAAATCGACAAGGATTTTATGAATGAACTTCGTTATCAGTTGAACCTTATTAATAAAAACTATTAAACAGAATAAGTATTTTTCAAAAGGAATTGAGTAAGAAAAAGGCACTTGACAAATCAATAAACTTCGAAAAGAGAGAAGATACCCAGAACACACTGTTATTTTCACAAATATAATGCTCCAATGTATATCAAAAGACATTTTCACTTCAACAAATTGCGAAGCGAAACAGCTGTTTTCATATGAAATTGATTAAAAATATATATAGGACTACAAAGAGGAAAGACAGGTATAGGACTAGTTCTCAATTTTGTCAATACCAAATCGTTAACTCATAATGAGGCAATAAAACCATGTGTTCAAAGCTATTCCTAGTACAGTCTTCTTTTAGTATTGAAAGCAAAACCACTTTAGGCTAGTTTATTACCCTATTGCCAAATTTTTCCTATCCGTTTTTTGAGAAATTACAGCACTCGAGCTACAGAACCAAACATAGAAAATGAAGTTTTTAAAAAACCTGAATAAACCAAAGTTTTAAGGCTCTCATTTTAGCCTATCATCGAATATTTTATTCTTTGTTTTAAGAAGGCAGAACACTGCAACAACGGTTGAGGTAGCAAAACCCACGATTTTTTGAGAAAAAAAGTAGAGAATAAAATAGCGATAGGGTGGAATAAAAAATTCGAATGATCTTCAATTATGATTTTATTGTCTTCAATATTTGATTCACATAGCACATACCTAAAAAACAGAGTGTATTCTTTTTCAAGAAAGGGAAAGCTTGGCCATATAAGGCTAAGTGAGAGTCACATCAAAAGAGCCTTAAATTATGGTGTAATCCATGATTTTTCGTAAAATAGCGTAAAAAAATCGGCAATAAGGTAATAAATTAGCGTCCAAATTATTATTATATATTATTTCAGTTTTTTTTGTTCACAAAATATGGTACAACCATGGATAGTAAATAAGTAATTGACAGTTCGACAGAAAATAATTATAGCCGTAGACATCAAAATGAGTCGATTCGGTACAACGTCAAAATAAAGTTTATGGTTATAATGGCTTTCAATTCAATTCAACGGCCATGTCAATCCCACAAAAAAAAAATGTATTCCATTACTCGAAGGTTAGTTCACTGCCTATGAGTACCTCTCAAAAGAATACGTTTATCGAAAGTTCCTTGAAAATGTTTCAATGGAATCTGCTTAGATTTTGCTATTAGATTGAAAGAACTATATGTCAATATACAAAACAAAAATATCAAAGAACTCAACGGCCTCAACAAAAGTATTCTACATGTATGTCATGAATTGAATTCACACCTTTATGGCAAAAACTGCATTGCTGTGCTTTGCCTGATAATTATTAGCGAAAGGGAGAGAGCGAACCAAGTGAATCAACCGATTAGGATTAGACAGAGCATTGCCACCAGTGTTGCCAGATGGATATTGTTCTAAACAGTAGAACAGGACCCAATAAAACAGGAGATTTCCTAACCGAACAGTAGATATATTTTTTTAAGAAATAACATCGTAAAAATCAACAAAATCATGAATTCTGAAGCAAAGTCATTTTCTGCATTATGTAGCTTCATTAGGGTATAAGAACTAGAATCAAAAGAATAACAGGACTCCACTTTGACCTCTTTTGATGTTAAAAAACTTTTAGTATGAAGCAATCCTAGATAACCTATTTCGCTGATTCGTTTTCAATGAATTCACCTGTGAAAATATTCGCTCAACGTTTGCATAATAAATCTATTATAAAATGCGACAAAGTTGGAAACAGAAGATTTTTCTCCAAATGGCTTTTTTTACTAGCAATCTAGAATGCAAATAAATGAAGTTACTGTAGAACGGAAATTTACGGCAAATATGAACCAAAGTTGATAAGAATTTACATTTGTTGAATAAAATATTGTCAACAATAGATTTCGGTGTGAAAACAGTGGGAACAGAAGATTGGAGTGTACAAAGTTCTACCAGATCTCCTGTTTTAACAGGAGGTCTGGTAACACTGATTGCCACTAAAACAAGACAGTTACCATCACAGACGTTGCCAGATCAACGCGATTACATAGGTGGTATGTTTTGAATTCAAAAATAAAAAGTCTATGGAAAAGACTCGAAATTATAGAATCGTTAAATTCCAACAATAAGATTATCAAATGAGTGTTATCATTGAATAGAATTGCATTCTTCATATGCAGGATTATTCAAAATTGGTACCTATATATGGGTATACCTACTTGAAATGTTCATAAAATTGATGAATATATGGTATTGTAGTATAGAGTAGAGGAATATCTACAGGAATTACTTTTGGAAACTTTATTGCTTTATAATTTGAGTCTGTCAAACTGAATTAATGTTTTCATTAAATATCTCGTAAATTTCGGTTCCTTTATTATGGACGCTATTTTTTACAGATTTTACATTAAAATCGATTTCAAGAAAACCTTATAGATTGTTGATTGATTAGTATCATCTGTATATTTTTCAACAATTATTATGACCTTTGATGAATCAATAATTGTGAAGTTGCTCACTTTCCACTATCATGGATTTCAGCACCTCTATTATTATTTGTAATTGAAATTTGACGTAATTTTTTTCTTGTTTTGATATTTGCAAGTATTTAAAATAGCCTACTTGACAAGAATATCGAAATAATTTTCTTGTGTCAGAAATAACAAGACTCATGTCTCGAAAACGATCAAAGTTAGCCTTCAATTCAATTTTTAACAGGCTCAAATTTGTCACCAAATTCTATTCTCCTATAGTTCCCGAAATCCCATTCCTGTCAACCTTTCTCGACATGAAAGAAATTTCTGCAGACCTGGCAACACCGCAGTGCCCTGACGACTGGCATTCAGCGAACACAAGAAGGCGAGCACGAGTGCAGTGACCCGCTCGCAAAACCAAAGAGGGCACTGGCACTGGTGCCAGTAGAGTAGTGGCATGCCGCGGATTTGAGGCAGTGCGCCGTACGGCGACAGCGTTGTCAATCCTTCGGATTTGGCTGCAGATATGCGGATTTTTATAACTGTATCGGATTTCCGGGTAAAACGTCCTAAGAAACTTGTGATGCTTATGTGCTAGTTAGATTAATACAACTTGAAAAATGGTCGAATAGAGGAATTTGGTACAAAATAATGCTGAGAAAATGATCTTTCTGGTTCACAGTGTATTACATTCTAAAAGTTGGGTATGATATAACCGATATCTCACTGTTGCAATATGTATTTTCTTATAGAATTTTGGTTCGAAATAAAACTGATTTCTCATGTTCTTGGGAGAAATGGTATGACATTTTGAGTCATTGCACTTGGCACTTCTTCCTCAGATATAATACAAAACAAGCTATCCATTTTCGAGTGCTATGTATACTATAGTGGGGATTTCGCTTGTCTTAAAAATTACGAAGTTGGTTAGAATTTAGAATGGGTCAAAGTTGAGTTTTTTGGTGCTGAAAAATAAACTGAAAATGAAATCGGAATAGTTTTGAAAACATTGCAAAAAACGAATTTGTTTTTTATATAATTTTATATAATTCGAATACGGCATCTTTTTTGAAATGAGTTAAAACATAAGGAAGAAACACCTGGCAACTTTATTTTTTTAATGAATGGTACATATTGAGTTCTCATAGGAAAGTATTTGAATAAGGTCTTGGTAAGAAATGTGTAATATGATCAGTTTATCGAAAACAAATCAAAAACAAAGATCAGAAATTTCCGTTTTTTGCGATATTTTCAAAACTATTGAAGATATTTCAAATTTATTTTCAGCCAATAACATACCAAAAACAAAAAACAATAGATATACGGAGATAACTTCGAACAAATCTTCGAAATATATATTTTTTCCCAGTGTGGTTCGAAAACGAAAAATTTTGTTAGAAACGAATTTGTCACTTTTTATCAGCAATGATATTGAAATTAGGCTGGTATCTACATTTTCAGTTTGAGAAATGTGAATATCAGCTACAACTATAAGAATTCAATTCTCTCGAAACTATGTTTTTCAAGTTGTCCTAGTATAGATCCAAAGGAAATGAACATCGTGAGAGTCAAAAAACTTTTGATATTCAATATTCTTACGACATCCTTGTTCCCCTTTTTCAATAATTCATCCATATTTATTCATGACATATTTGTTAAAATATTCATCAACATATTGTATTATTTGGCATTACCACTTTGTATTTTTTCCTCTTTCATACATTGAATATTTCAATTTTCTTATTTCTTCTATTCCAGGTTGAGTGGAAGGAAGAATGCATTTTTCTGTTTCTCTGGATTCTGACAAGAGTTGATTATGAAATTATTTATTTTTATTTTATTAGTTAGTGATACCGACATTATATTTATTCTATTGGTATTGGTACTGATAGGTACCTGCTATCTTTGCACACACTTTTTTTTCTGTGTATCCTCCTGCAGTCATAAGTAAAGCTGCTGTAGAGTCATAAAATCAATCGTAACTCATTCAACCCACCTAATTATTACGACACAAAGCAGTTAAAAATGTATTTCCAAATAGTGGCAGCGGGCCTGGCCGTTTCAACTTTCAAGGTCGTACACTCTCCATTGCACTCTCGCTCTCTCATTGATGGTGGCGCTGTTGCCAGCTCTGCGGCTGTATTAGTAGATCTGCAGATTGACAGTTACGCACGCATGAGAATTTTCATTCTCTTTGAAGTTTGAAATAACATGAATTATTCGGTTATTGCACGATATTCATGGATGGTTTCCTTTCTTTATCCTTTTGTTGGATAATAGTTATCTAATTCTTTTTTGAGATATTTGAAGTTTTCGCCTACAGATTTCTGCTATTTCAGGTCTGCTTTCATCGAATTGGCAACACTGAACGACGTTTCGATATGTCAATAGCAGTAGTCATTTTCGAGAGATCAATGACCCCCTGTTTCTGTAATTTTTCGAATCAATTGTTACTATCACTATTTCAGGTGATGAAGTTGTTGATAAAGAGGATTGATTCTCGCAAAATCTGACTTTACGGCAGTGAATAAAGATTTTGAGAATAACTTTTGTTGAAACGATTCGTTCTTTGTATGTTGTGGTTCAAACAGTGTGAGTTTAAATACCGCCATTCAATAAGAAGAAAACTATTAAATTAATGTATAAGTATACCTATGTTGAGTTTACATCATTGTTACGTACTCACAGTTTTCTGGTTACATCGTTCATGAAGTAATAATTTTGCTGAATTACCTGCAACAAAAGAAAATTATTTTAGATATGATTACAATTAATCAAAATTGTAGTTACGCATTCAACCAAAATTGATACCCATGGTTAATAATTATTTATTTCAATAGGAATTTCCTGTATTAAATCTTTCCCCAACCCATAATTCATGAGAATTGATTCCACTTTATTTCAAAGACTTCCTTGAACATTTCTCGTATTGTAATATTCCACAATCTGAAAATATCAATAGATTGTGGAAATATTCAAGAAACAATTACATTCCGCGAAAAAAATTAATTTCAAGCAATATTTTAAATGCGTTCATCTACAACTATCAAGTAAATCATTCATTGCTTACTTTCTAGTTCTACATACAATGTTTTTCATTCTCAATCGTATAAAATGAGTTGTTTTATTCTTGAAACGCTGAAACTGAGGTTAGGGATGCAAAAATGGAGGAGAATGACAGAACGCTCAGACCAATCAGAACAACATACAAGTGTATATTGTTGGTTGCATAAGGCATCTTAGTAGTACAGTCACTATTCCAATATAGCAATAGCATTGTTGAAGACTTAATTTTCTGAGAAGAATCTACAATAACTTGATATTCTGCAATAATATGCATACTATTTTTATAAAACACTGATGGTTGATTGATAATGCGTGTGCACGACTTCTTTCGCTAAGGCGGCTGTGATTCAAAATTCTCAAATTAAACTAGCTTCTATAGGAAAGCAAGTTGCTACGTTTTTGAAACTGGAGAACCCTGAATTATACACAGGCCATTACCTGCGAAGGTCCTCTGCTACCATTTGTGTCAGCGAGGTGGTGATATCACAGCCGTATAAAAAATTGGCGGATGGAAATCTACCTCAGTCGCTGAAAGCTATATTGATGATAATTTAAACAATAAGTTGGAAAGAGGAAACAAATTTAAAAGAAATAACGAAAAATGATAATTAATTCACTATAACAAGCTCCAACAGTATAAATAGCTGTGAAACAAGTACTACCATCACTAAAAATTTTAACATGTCGGAGAATGCAACTCCAGGAATCAATTTCAACAGTATAGTGTCAATAATGTTACTATCAATTATTATTTAAATGAAAGTTAGGCCTGCAATGTTTGTTTCTTATTAAGTTGTTCTGTTTTATACTGAATCCACTTTAGCAATGTTCAATTTCGCTATAAAACTATCAAAATTTTTTTGAAATTTCAAAGTTGTTTGGATATTAAGATAGTTGTAAATAAAGCATAGTATTCTACTCGCGCATAATGACAATTACCCACTATGCGCTCGTTGAATAATATACTATTATATTAGAGAACTGATAAACATAATTCATATATTCAGTTCACCGATTTTATTCAAATGTCTCATTTCCACCTTCACGCAGACACAGAGGTACAGTCACTGGTTTTTTACCGGATCGATTCTGCGTGGAATTTATACTAAAATTGCTCCTCTCTCTATTTTCATAATGTCTCATTGAACTACAAAACGATTCACAACAGTTTCCTGTTCACCTTTAAATCACAAAATCGTGGACACGATAAGTGAATGAAAATTCAGGACAATTAACTCGTACAGGAAAATGTATAACACATATAGGTTTGGATCTTCGTGATGGTAACTGGTTTTTTTCAGCTAGATTATGCGTGGCATCGGAGATGCAGAGAATTGATTCTTCTCAAAATAAGAACTCACCACAGGGCGGATATTGACGCTTGATATATCAAGAGAGAAAAGTTGAAGGGCGGAAAAGACACGCGCTGACGTCACGTTCGAGATCACTGATTCAGCGGATTGAGGCATCCTTGTGGAACACCATTCTCGCAAACATCTCAACCAAGACACAGTTCATCTTGTCCGGCCACAGATTAACCATTTTTTTTTATCTTTCGACAGCAAGAAGGATAGAAAAAGGGATTTTGAAAGGAGAAGGAATTTTGATAGAAGAAGGAATTTTAGTTGAAGAAGGAATTCTGATAAGGGGTTTGGCGATAATGATCAGAATTTATCGATATTATCGGAATTATCGATGATTTTTCAACTGTGGATATTACTAATGTTATTGACAAATCGATACATTTTCAATCCTTCACGAACTGTTGAGACCAACCATTCGGATAATGTCTTTTATATATTTGTGTACGTGAAAATTGAAATACTATTGATACAGGATTCAGAAAATCATAGATGGGCGATAACGATTTGAAAATATCGATTAACGATAATCAGAATTCAACGATATTATAGGTTTATCGATCATTATCGATATATCGATAAATTTGCCCACCCCTGATTCTGATAGTAGAAGGAAGGAATTTTGATAGAATAAGTCAAAACGAAACTAAATGAATACTTGAGGCATTTTTTTGCGACGAAACAGTTTCGAAGACCGTTTTGAAACAGTTTATATCTCTACGTCATCATTTTATGAGCCGAAAAAATGCAACATTTCAAAACATCACGTGTCATAGTTATAATTAACCTCAGATGACAGTTCGCCATATTGAAACATGATTCCAGGAGACGCTTTCACAACGTTTTGAACCAGAATCAAGTGTGACGTCACAAATGGTTCAAGAAAATGGAATGTCTCAAAACTGTTTCAAATAGTTTCAAAACAGTTTCTCGCAAAAAAATGCCTTTGTTTATTTCAATAATTTTGACATGGAACACTAATTTCAGAATATAGGGCAATTTTTCGTCAACTGTCAAGTTTTACCCTGGATTTTTCCCTAGATATGTCAAATGTCAAAATCCGCTGTGATAACTTTTTATTCTGGGAAGGGCCAGAAATTCGAATGGTGATACTTCAGTGGAAACGAAGATGGCAACAGTTGTCACTCTACGCTAGAAGAGTTAATGAACTCGTGGAAGAAGAGGTAAGGCGCACTGCCATAAGTGTTCTTGCGGTGTACCGAAAGGGGTCACTGAAGGTTTGTAACCGCGAATGAGGTCACTACTCGTTCGCGATATAGAGTGAGTGACCTCATTGCTCAGCGCTGACACCATCTTTACGTGACGGTGTTGCCACATCGTACAGGAAATCAGGGAGTGTCGGATAATTGGTATACGATTTTTTATTTACAATGGTTGGGACAAGATGCCAGAAATATCGAATAGGAAAACATTTTTCATTGAATATTCATTCAAGTATGAAAAAGTGATAAAAAAGTGAATCTCCCAAATGAAGTTGTCCGCAAATTCGCTTTCAGATGAAAGCTAAATTATTTTCATGGGTTTGAAATGAAAGTAAGACATGTATGAACTCTTGTTTTTTCAATTTTCGACAACTAGAATCTCAATTATCGAAATTAAATCAATCAATCAAAATTATTTCAATCAACTGCTATTGAAGACCTTCCTGTGTCTACCTACCAAATTTTAGTTCCTAAAGGGTGACCGTTCCTTAATACAACTAAAAATAAATTTAAATTGTAGAAACAATTCAAGCAGTTGGCAGATTTTGTCTTTGTCATTTGTTTAAGTACACATTATTCCATTCAATGAGCAGAATTGCACTTTTCCCAAATGTCTCATGGGGCAAACTGGCAAGAAAAATTTCAATCAGAATATGAAAATGAATCTCACATATTCAAAGTATGGTGTCAAAATTATAATGTGGAAAGAGTGAAATAAAGATTTCCTGGGCCTTCAAATAAGTAATTTACAACAACCCTGAACAAGCTGCAGTCTATTGCATTAAATTTTGCAGTCGCAGCTCTAATTTTCGTGCTGAGAAAGTCAATTGATTCTGTCATCAGAATTAATCGAGAGTGAGTGGATGGATCCTCGTTATGTTAGTCCAATAATATCGATTATAGTTGTTGCAATTACGTTTTGTTCACTACTCAATTATTTTAAAAAAAATTTCTGTCTAAATTTTCCGATATTTGCAGAAACCGGAAACCTGGCAACACTGTTTCGCGCTTCCTTTTCCCCCTACCCTAGAAAGAGGTGCGCGAGGACGATGACTTGGCTGGAACGATCAGGAAAACCTTCACGAACTGTCGGATTTTTGTTTAGCATAATTTTTAGCGATAAATTGCGATGAATCACCTCATGGGCGTTCTCTTACGTGAGTGAGCATCGAATTTGATATTTTCAAAATAATCATGAACTTTTTCGACACTTGAATTTTTTGTTGATATGCAATTTTGTTATCATGAACTGGAACATACTGTTCGATAATTCAGGTTATTACAACCACCAATGGTGACGATAATCGCTGAATGTTTCATAAAAAAAGCTATTCATTGACTTTTGACGTATTTTGGGCACACAGAACGCAGCACCATGAAATCGAAGTCCAATATCATCCATACAACCGTGATTACCATAACATCAAGAATGGATCTGTACGATAGTGAAATTCGCAAGAAGATAAACAAAGCCTAATAATAAACAAGATCGAAGTCGGTGTATACAAGACTTCGCAGCATCATTCGAGTTCATTCACTCGTCTAACGAGATCTGGCATTAGAAGAAACAATTGATTCCCACTAGCGCTTTCAACGTACACCCAGCGCCATCTAGCGGGCCGCCCAGGAAGCTCTAAGTTTGTGCCAAGCCTCACAGGTAGCGCTGCATGGACTCTTCGCGATGCGCGTTTGTTAGTTTGGAACGGCACGTGTTCGACGTGCTCGTGTATGAATCGTGTGATGATCGTGTGTCAAGGTTGTCGGCGCTTTACCTGGTAGAACTGAAGCCCATAATAATATACAGGATGGAACGAACATTGGGTACTTAGGTAGATATACACATGTTCAAGGGAGTGGTTATGTCGGTTATGAGATGTCTTTGCTACCACGACCACGAGTTATGAATTACTTATATCATTATTTACTCTTTTTCAATTCCTAAAGAGTTTTTTTCTGATCACGGTATTTTTTGACTGACTCGAAATATTGGCAAATTTTTCGATGCGCTAGGATTAGTGAGTTTTGGGATGATTTGTCAATCTGTCAAATGCGTAAATTAATGTATACCAGGAAATTATTTTATATGAGCGAGTATGGTATTCGTCTTGATTATATATCTATCGCTCGTCGTACCTACTCCATGCAAACAACGCGTGCTACAAAATACCGTAAGTATATACTATTTTGTATTCCCCTCGTAACGGCAAATTTTTTGGTTTTTTCATTTTCCAAAATCAATACACTCACTTCTTTCAAATGCTAAAATAGTAATTTTCAAAATTGGAAACAATATTTCACACCAAGACTCAAGTTAAGATTGCGGTAACCTATAAAGTCAAAAAATTTCCAGTGTAATGCCACAAGGAGAAAAAAAATCCGGAAATTGTTCTAGTTGCTATGGTAACGGACGATACAAAATATAGACTTAGGATTGATCTAAAAATATAATATTCTTGACTTGAGCTTGCTACAAGTGGTAGAAAATTATAATTCTAGAGGTTTTTCGGAAAGCTGAATGAACAGATTCAAAGCTTTGTCAGCAATTATTTAGGTCTTCAAATTGGTAATTTCTACTCATTGTAGTTGCATGGGAATACCATTTCAAGATAGAAAATAGTATATTCTACAATTCAACATAAGTTCTGAGGAAATACAAGTGGTAGAAAATTGTTTTTTTTGCGTTTTTCTTAACGTGCGTTATATTGGTATAGACACATAATTGAAAACATTGAAACTCCTGCATATTCGCCATTAAGAAGAGAGAAGGTGTCCGAAGAATATAGAAAACATGTTAGCTTTGTAATTAAAATGTATATCAAAACTTAATATTATGTGAACAAATAAAAACCAGTCTGTCGAAAATGGAATGTTATTGTAAACGTCAAAAAATTACCAGTATAATCCACTGTCGGGTATCTCACGAGAAGAAAATTTCCACTAAAAATACCTTCGTTGCCATGGTTATCTGTCAAAATAATGTATTATGATTGGTTCAAAATTACAGGTGTGGAATTTTCAGTAGAATAAGGGTTCAATCCTTGGATCAAGTTGATATATTCTATTGAAATCACACAAAATTATGCGTAATAGAGGAGAGGGAACAATTTATAGGTCTGTGTGTTATATTGGATGATACCTATAGAGGTACAGGTGTCAATAAGCACTGTCAAGCCAGAGAAATTATCACTCATCAATTTCGCAACTAGGTCACGTGGCAGCAAAAATTTCCGGATAATTTGGCTCAAACAACAGGTTTAAAATTCACAACAAAACACCCTCCATAGGGTGCGAAAAAGTTGTCAAACAGATGTGACCACCAAAAAAAACCGTCGATGGAGCCAAGTAACACAAGTTTGTGTAAAATACGTATTTTATAGGTTTATTAGGTATAAAGTCGTATTTGTATAACGATAACGCTATACCGCTTTTTACCTTATTTATATCATTTACCTTTTTTAAACTAAGTGGTTTATTATATCAATATCAAACGTGTTCAATATATCCATCGTATAAAATATATGCATATTATACGTACTGAGGTAACGTATAAATGTGGTTGTTTATATACGAATAATATTTCACCATTTAATACTGAATTTATACCATGGGTTTACAACATTCGTTTACAGCATACATATAATGTAATATTTCTGAAGATGCATTATATCTCTTAGTATTATACCAAATTTATACCATTGGTTTACATCAATTGTTTATTATACGTTTACAGCTTACGTATAATACCGATTTTCCAGAGTATTATTAAATAGTGGAGGACCACCAAATATATATTATTTTCGTTTAAAATTTGTTGAATGATATACGTTTATTCAACGTTTATTTGATTCCGGTGTATCTCGGATGTTATCTACAATAATTCTCGTGTTTATTTATAGTTCATGTTAGAGTTCCAGTTGTTGAGTTGAGCATCGAGCACTGCTGTAATTATGTTGTTTCGTTTATTCTTCATACAAGAAGGTGTACAATCATTTTCCATTGCAATATTTTGCTTGGTATTGAAGTTAAACGTGATGATATAGTGTGTCATAATGTTTGATAAGATTGAATAGAAATGTATGATATAGAATTCAATAGTGGATAGATTCAATATGTTTCAGCATGTTGAAACCTATAGGAATTTCGGATATGTCGCCGTTGCTGTAGCATCTATTGTGCATATAAGTACATCATTAGTCGAAATGAACGTTTGTTATATAGAAACCGACAGACAACGGAGACCGACAGGAAGAATTTGGTGAGGCTCTACTATCTAACCTAACCTCAAACATTGTATGATATAGTGTGTGAGTGATGAATAATTGTCCTGTGGCATTTTTTTACTTGATTATTATGTGGTCATTAGTCAACTATAATCGAACAGAGTTTATATTCTTTTTAGAAAACTGTTCTCTTCCTTCTGGTTTAGTTTTGCAGAAGCTGTAAGAGGTATCTATATAGCTACAACAGGAGATGGGATGAGCAAGATTTCACGGACAAAGAGATTGAGGAATCTGTGAGGAGCTGGTTTAAACTGGCTAAGCCAAGTTTTTGTTAAGGGTTATCTTTTTGTTCACCATGAAACCATCTAGTGCACTACGAATAAACGTTTTTTGTAAAGGTTTTATAATTTGTTGAATATACGTTTAACAATTTCATTTGGACCACGTATTTTATTGGTATTTCATTCTTGGTTTATTGAACGTTTATTGTAATCGTTTAAAATTGTTACTCATATATACTGTTATATTCATTGTATTTCGAACACGTATTTTAATGGTATTTACTATTTGTTTGATAGACATTATTCATAAATCCGAAATAAACGTATATACTAAACTATATACTTATACATATAAGTGACGGACATTTGTCCCTATAATAATCGTTTAATGGTTTCCGTATATAGACGTATGGTTCTGAATAAAAAAAACGTTTTTTATACGAGATTGTGTTACTTGGGAGAACATCAACATCGGCGTCGTTTCTCACCTGGCGCGACGTCCGTCGGCGTCGCCCTGCCGGCGCGACCTTGAACCGGCATGGCGGAGGGGGGGAGGGCACAGTGAGCGGGGGGCGGGGGAAAAACGTGCCGCGAGACGGCGGCGGCGTTCGGCGGCTGACTGCCGCTCCAAGGGCGGCAGCGCCGGGGTTGTCGTCGCCGGCCGGGGTTGGCGTGGGCGTGGGGGGCGCGCGCATCGGCGTCGACCCTGCCCGAGACGGCGCCCCCGCACGTCACGGTCACGGCGTCGGGACGCGGGCACAACGCGGCCGTCGCGGCGATGCGATTTCGTTTTCGAATCGTTGTGTCGTCGTTCGTGGATTTTTTCTTGGGAGTGTTTATTTATGCGCGACCGGACGTAAAGTGACACTTTAGCGCCAGATGTTGCGGGAGATAAAGGGACACTTTATATAGCGTCCGCGGTGTACTTTACCGCTTGCCGAGCGTAAAGTGGCCCTTTTACGCCGATTTTTTCTCATTCATAGTCATGTCTGCATTAATGATGGTATTTTCATTAAATCTTGATCGATAAATGTCAAATTATAAATGTTAAATTTTGGTGGATAAATCCACACTAAAACAAAGGTATGTCCCAACTTTACAGGAGTAATCATTACGAGTAACATATACAATAATTGGTAAATGTTAGTCGAGAAAATCCATCTACTAGGAAATTTATTCCTATTTCGAAGAATTTACTAAGTATAGTCATGGTAAAGTGTAATTAATCACTTCTTGATTTATTATTTTTACGATATATTTTTTTATATAAATGTAACATTACTTCAACCCTGATGTTTTTTCATCATTCCAAAGAGGTGAAGAGACATCCACAATGGAATATTATCAAATGTACGGGTTGTGAATAAAATATTGTATGTACAGTGCTCTCATTTCAATAATTTGTCTCACTTTCAGAAGGCTATAAAATATTTCTTGTTTTAGCTAATACGTTAAAAAAAATTGTAATGTTTTTTGTTAAGTTTTATGCTGTCTAGTCAAACATTAATTACACAGATCACTAGATATATTATATTTAAATATTAAATTTTTCTGATTATGATGGAAATGTGACAAACTTTTTCTTTCTTTCCCATTACTTTAGCGCAAAGTGGTATAAATATGATCGAACTTGTAAGAACCGCATTACCCGCTTTTATGGACCTACAGGTGTGTTAATAGCCCTTTTACGGTGCGGTCCAATAAAGCCTATTTGATGCCTCATATAATAATAATAATAAGCGTCTTTATTACTTTCGAATAGAGTATACAAATGTATAGTTTGAATAAAAAAGGTTTCGAAAGTAAAGGGCGAAGTTCAATTCAGTTTCCAGATCACTCTGTCCACTGAGTTGCTCTACCATGCAACCCCACGACTCTACAACTCAACCCCATATATACATAAATAACCATCAACAAGTTTGGGATATACATAGAACCAGTTCAAAAATAGTGTCAACTAGATGTAGATTGTACCCTCGTCTTGAAGACTATAAGGATTTCGAGAATACGTGCGAATTTCATCAGTTTCCTGGGAGCTAGATTCCAGAAATCGGAGAGCTTTATGAAGACTCCTGCCAAAAGCATCAACCTATTCTTAAAACACGCTGATGGGCATTCGCAAATCATATGTTCTGCAATTTCAGCGAAGTTGTCGCATAGTAGCAGCAACTATCATCCTCTGTTTAACCCATCTTTTTGAGGTGATACCTCAGAGGGCAGTGTCCAGTGAGGAGTCCCATCACAGTTTCAAGTATTTTTTGTCCAACTCGAGAAGCTGTTTAGCTTTCCTTGGCGAGGGGCTCACTAGCTTTATCGCTTGTCTTTGTCCTGGCACTTTATTTCATTGAGATTTCATTTTATCTGCTTCCCAGCGTCGAACCTCTTTTGTATTTGCCCCTTCTTTGGTAGTATCCGCTAAGTCAATATATAATAAGTTTATAGCGTTAAGAAATACAGGGTGAATAAGTAGCAGAGAATAATCTGTTTTACAAAGAAGGTTTCAATAATTTCATCCAAAACTTTACCAAGCACCTGTCATGCATGGAATATTATTGTTCATATATGTTTGGAGATCAGCTCCCAGATAGAACTGTTAAGTCTGGTTGAATCTGCACTAGCAAATTCATTGACCTTTGTGAAACATCGCATAAAAGTGGGCGATCTCTAGTGTGCAGGACGTCTGACATGAATAACCTTGTATTGTTCAACTGGCCTGATTAATGCATGAAAACTCAAATTCGCAGTTTTCTAAATTCAATCACATAGAAATAAACAGTTTTGTGGAGAAACCTTCTCGGAACTCGTCCTATACCAATTCCTTGCTAAATCAACATCCGGTTATTTCAACGTGATACATCTTATAAGAGGAAACTACGTCAAAGAGATGCACAACATCCGGACATTTTAAGAACAGAGCTCTTCCAGCTACTTCACTGACGTACACCTACATTGGGTAAGGGTGTCAGTTATCCAGGTTTCCAACAGTTAATTAACTGAAATCTATTACGGATGATTATGCTGTTGAAAAATGTCTTCGAATGCGTCATCAAAATCAATTCGTTGGCAGGAAAAACAACTATACTAAGAAAAATTTTTCATCGTCACAGCAGACTTTTCCACTGCTATATAGCCAAAAATTTTGGCTACTTTAGAAAGTAACTCTGCTGTCGTAATAAAGATACTCTCCTGTTATGGAAAAGAAACTATGCTATGATAGAAAAAGGTTTCATTCTATTATTTTGTTGTTGAAAAGTAGATTACTAATACAGTAGAGATATTTGTTGTTGCTAATATGAATGCTTATTGATGAGGAAAGCAGTCTTTACCAAGAGCAGCATGAATGTTTTTTTAGACAGTGGAAGTTAATTCTATCACAATTTTCGAAAATATCACATATTTTTGGAAAGCGCAAAGCATTTAGGTTTCAAATATTGAAAAATATACGGGGTGTTCCTTTTAAAAAACATAACTTTGGGTTATATCTCGATAATGACAGCTCATGTCAAAAAACTGACTACGCCACTGGATTCTACGTAAGAATATGTATAAAGTCGGTTTTTACTTTTTCCATGAGTTGAAAGATAGCTGAGATACAATGGGGGTCCCAAAATGCAATATTTTCAATTTCGCCTTGTATCTCAGAAACGAAGCGGGCTATGAGTTTCACAAAAAAGTTGCCGACGTTCGCGAAGACCGCAAATCTCTATCTTTGAAAATAAGCGAGATATCCCGTAAGGACATCGAAAATGGGACAGCCTGTACACTGAACACCAGCAGATGAGAAATTCTTGGTATTAGCCCTGGTATTCAGATAGGTAATTTTGAGTTTTTATAGCTAGTCAAAGACAAATATTACTTTCAAAATAAATATTTTGATGCAAAAACCATCGCAATAACAATACTTTGCAAGAGGTTTGTTTTTCTGCCATGAAGAAATGGCCCCTCGGAGATCGTCGTGGGCAAGTACTGTCCTGGCTTTTCGCGTAATTAAATGATGTAACGAAACGAGAGTGCGACCCAGATAATGATGGTGCTACGACCGAAATGTCGGTCAAGAGTCACGTATTGCACACGTAATACAAGATCCACCCTGAAAAAGTAGATATCCGAACGAGAAGAGATCAAAATACGTTTCCCTGCGAGCGTGCGCAAAGTAGTACTTTTCTGCATACACTTGTGTGCGCAAAGTTACACTTTTTAGCACGCCGTGTGTAAAAGTAATACTACGCACTGCAATCCATTTGCATCTTTCATTATGAATATAACAAACGAGTAATTCAATTTTCTATTATTATTGTTCTTTGTTATGTAATTGTTTGTTGTATAATTCTTTTCATAAAGTTCAACTAAAAATTATGGCAATACTACGTTTATCGCACTTACGCGTATTTCGACCTCCTGATCACGAATCTGAAGTCAAAACGCGGCGGTCTCAAGTAGATTTTTCAAAAAACTTACCCTTTTTTCACCGCCTTTCTGGTAATTTGTATTTATGATGTTGGCAATGTGATTGTTTGACTCATGGAAAGACGTTGTCAAGATCTCAAATAAAAATTACCTGAAATTCAGTGAAAAATTATGTTTCGTTTACGTTTTAAAGAAGGGTGAATTTTTGTGAAAATAACAGTTTTTTATGCAAAAAGTGTTGGAAACAAGTAAATGTAAGCGTTTCTGATGTTTTGGTTCAAAGAACATTCAATTGTTTAATCTTTGATAGAAGTCCATATAGTAGCTCAAAATGGAGTAGTGTATATTAAAAAAAGAAAAATACTCTAAATCATCTCCACAACATTTAATCTGAATACCTATATCAGGGACATTTTTCGAACTTATATATACGTTCATCTTCACCCTGAATGAAACGTTCTACAAAGAAAAAGGGAATTAAAGATAGATGTTATACATCTGTAAATATGATGTAACATCTATCTTCAATTCCCTTTTTCTTTGTAGAACGTTTCATTCAGGCTGAAGATGAACGTATATACGTTCGAAACATGTCCCTGATATGGGTATTCAGATTAAATGTTGTGGAGATGATTTTAAGTATTTTTCTTCTTTTAATTCAATTGTTTGTTTTCAAGGTGGGTTAAAAAATTTCATCAATTTTGGCAGATATTTTGTTTCTTCATTGGTGGGTGCGCGCCAAATTCGAATATTAGAATACTGAACCAACAATGGGTGTTTTGTCGATTGATTGCTGAACATTTCTATAAAACATAAAAAATGACAAATTCCACACAACTGAAGACTGAAGTTAGTTATATCCTCTACCTTTCCTCTGAGACCAGTTCGTCTAAAGCTCACTTATTTCGTGAACCCCCCTATATTAAGAACCTTGGGTTTATCTTGTATTACATCAATTTCTATCATTCACGAAAAATTATCAAGCTTTTGGTCAACCAATAATGCAGAACTGTTTGTCAGATATAGTATATTAAGTATGGAGAACGGTAAGGGTTTTACACGGTTTTATACCGATCGAAGACAAATGTTGGAGGAGGAGCGGAGCGACGACTCCAATTATTGTCTGAGATCGGTTACTTAAAATTAAGAGGTTTTTTAACTCGACGGTAAGTGAAGTACTTGCCGTCGAGTTGGATTACTTACCGTCGAGTTGCTAGTAAATGTCACCTACTGACGTAAAATCTGTCACGGTAAACAGTCAAAAATGATCAATCGTGCAAAAATGTTTTTTGACATTCGCAAACATATTTGACATATCTGATGCTTTGAAGATTCATGTAGAAGAGGTTATACGTGGTTATACCCAAGTGTCGAAATCAGTTCATAAATATCGGAAATATTTACCAAAATATTTTCAAATAAGAGTGCCAATATTCGAGCATGCTTTTGGCAAACACAATTCAGAGAATTTAGTGTTTTTTTTTTCTGAAGATATGAGAGCAGAAATGATGATTGGAAATAGAAATTGGTCGCATTTTCTTCAATGAATCTATCCGTTTTTATATTTCAGGGGCACTGTACGATTGCTCAGTTGAACAAGGTGAACACCATTCGTTATTTATTTCGCATCTTTTTGGCTGTCAAAAAGTTGCTTTCCGAATGTTTTTTCTCTTCGGGAATGGCTGCCATTGGGTGAATAGATACCAAAAATCATCTCGCCAATCCGAGCAACGACCAACTTGCGACAAAACCCAACTCGAGACCAGAAAATCGAAAGTGCTCAAGGAATTTCTCACGGTTACCGGTCATTGACCATTCAACTCGATGCGAAAAGTGGAACGGCATTATAGTACGGGAGGTAGAGTTGCATTTTGGAAAGTAATATTATACCGACTGAAAATCATAACAATAATAGTTTTGCAAAATAAAAAGCCATAGATTGGAGAATATCAATTAATGAAAAATTAATAAATTGTTTTATTAGAATCAAAAGTGGCAATTTATTTGACAACCGAAACATAGACACTTTTGATCCGAATGAAACATGCTATTTTTTCTGCAACCAAAATATTCGATATCTAATTAATAAAATGTGAGTGAAATAACCATCAGTACTGTGTCACACGCAAATTTAACCTCGACAAATTTTCTAACAGGAAGACGCCTATTAGACCAAAAAAAAAAGAAGATGAAGAAGTAATCTTACCTCTCATTTCATATGGAGAGTTTTCTTGTTCATTCGACATTTGTTAGAGATAATGAAATCTATTGGAGTGGAAGTATTGGAGGTTCATCATTTTATACAAGCTCAACACAATGGGATATGAGTTAATCTCAGATTAACCTCAAATGTGGCTTTATAAGAAGTCAAAAAGAATGTGCTGGACAATTGCCCCAGAAGCAGAGGCCGTTTAAAGAAACATAACAGAACAGAATATTTTGTATTTGTAACTTTTGACGAATCAGGTTTACTCATCTATATTTTCCATTGTTGTTCCAATATCACAAATCGATTGAATATTCATAATGTACCTATATGCATTTTG
This sequence comes from Chrysomela aeneicollis, assembly GCA_029955515.1. NCBI lineage: Eukaryota > Metazoa > Arthropoda > Insecta > Coleoptera > Chrysomelidae > Chrysomela > Chrysomela aeneicollis. The sequence continues at coordinate 1,775,169 of JARUHQ010000022.1, forward strand.
TATCAGAGTTTCTTGTTGAACCCAATGAATGAGTACTCTATACTGTATATTCGTAATGAGCTATTATTTTCTAGAATAATAATCACAATCATATCACATAGCTATATAGGTACCTCATTTTTGAATCCTAGAATTTTAAATATCAACTTCATCTCCTGGAAACTAAAAGTGTTACCTAGCAACAAACATATTAATCTAGAGCTAATTTCAGAACAAAAATAAACGACTTTCGAGTCGTTTGCAAAAAAAAAAATGTATATACTATCATCATCATGCTTATTTTGGCGATGATTGAATATTAATCATTCACAGAAGATGAAATTGATCGTAAAAATGCAAAACTATCTCCCGTACTATAAAGCGAACGCGATGCATTGGGCCTTGGGCTAGTGCTTGAAAATAAAGCTGTATGGGCGATAGATTTTTTTCTCTCAATACAATCGAAGATCAATTTATAGAAGTGGGTACGTTAATGAAATTATGCAAAGTGAATTGCACTACTGTTGAGTAAGTCACGACTCGAGAAGGATATTTCTAGATTTTAGACCAGATTTTTATCGTCGGAAATGTAACATGCGCCACTATGTTTACCTGAAACTAACAATAAGGAGTATGAATTGTAGACTTCCAGCCTTTGTGTGAATTGTATATAAAGGACCAAATAATAATATGCACTTTTATTCAGTTCTTTTACTTTTATATTCATAGCTGTCATACGTTAAAAGTAATACTATACGTCATTTGTTATATACAAAAGACAGGGGCATACTTTGAAGTTACATTAGGTACATGTTAAATTGCCCATTATACATATGTGGTTTCCAACATGAATTATTGACGATGTTCACAACATTGAAGCAAAACTTAAAGAAGGAAGTGATATTTTTTCTCATTTCGTCATACAGTGATTCCAAAGGCTACAATGAGCCTGTAGCTTTGAATCACCATGTATCTTATTGTTTATATAGAATTGATAATTAATCAAGTCACACTTTTCTATGTATGTTGTCAAGACGATGCTTTTTTTTTGTTTAATAAAGGTGTATTGAGTTTAAAGACATTGTTAATTGGCTCCCAGGAAACTGATAAACTTCGAACGAAGTCTCGGAATCCCGGGCCTCGAATAGATTAAGGGTTATGTACAAAAATGTGTCGAAGTGCTTGAGAGGATGCACAGCCCAATCTACAATAATTATTTCACAAATATCATAATAGAAATCTTAATCATGATATTACAGCCCCTTTTGCCATTAACGTCAAAATTCAATTCAAAACGATTTTATATTTAAGTACCTTTTGATCTCTGAGGCTAGTGGAAGAATTATTCCTCACTATACGATTTCAGAATGAAAGCACCAGTGTTTCAAATGAAGAATATGTTTGAAGCTGTTTTCTTGGTTCTACAATTTCAAAATCAGTTTGTAATGTTATCACCAGATGGAGACACTTACTGCTCGTGTCTGAGCGTAGCTCGAAAGAAGTCAAATACTGATTGAAAAAATTATTCATTGGCATAGGGCGAAGTACCTCTGATAGACAGTAAAAAAAACTTGGGTGTAATTTCAATCAAGTGGATTTCAGAGCAAACTCCGACGAATACAACACCTGAATATCAAAGTTATGTCCTTATTTTACATTTCACAATTGAGTGTTGAGTGGTGTTAACTCCCATCTTAGTAGTGAAAAATGACACAGATGTGGTGAAGTAAAACGATTCTGAAACATGAAATCATAAGAAACACTAAATGGTTGAAATTTAATATTCTCAATGGTGCTATCATTGACGTTAACGCATAAAAAACACCTATTATAAAAAATTAACACCAAGTTACACCGTGTCATATCACGATGGAATAGAAGCATATGAATTTGTATGAATCATCTAATTTGGTGGCAATAATCATTCGTTATGTGGTGATGTATTGCATCCTGAAAACACCAGATTTGATATGAATTAATAAAAATATTGTATGTAGGCATCTGAATGGTGTGAAATTTATGCGCTCATCTGTTCGATCCTAGAACCTTAGAACTTCTGCCAATAGGTGGCACTGACGTCCTTCCTATCGTACCTGATTTCATATTGGGCATGATATATTAGATGATTTTGACATAGATCAGTATCAATTGGCCTAGGCCCTAGTGCCACTGATCAGAATTAATGAGCCGAATTGTCCCTAGTCTCTTCTGAGTCTAGTTTATTATCATAAGAATTATTTTTCATTTTCAACAGGTAATACAACTTATTTAAAAACACCGGAGGTGGTGGAGAAAAGCACTGATTCGCATGAACACACTCATGATAAGGTGTTCCTTCACACCAGAATAGTCTTCGCATGTATACCTGCTCAGTGTTTGAACGCACCGAAGAGAATTTCGTGGAGGTAGGATTTAGCATCAAGAATCTCACAGAATGTGCATCACACCACTGCGGTATCAAATCGCACTTTCGGAAATGCATGAAGAACACCACGAAGGGTTCATTCTGCTAAATTCAGCACTAACACTAGTGTTACTGACAACTGGGTTTTATTATTAAAAACACTTTAAGGGAAAGGTCACATAACACCTATAGTGGTGAATAATATGCCGGTGTTTACTGACACTAAAACAATCAGAACCTCAGGGGACACCAGACGGTGTTAGCTGGTGTATTTTTTTCACTGTGAAGAAGCAGAGTATTAGTAATTCTTGTATAGTCTCCGAAGCAACAAGGTAGGTATATTTGAATTTGATACCAGATGAGATTCACATAAAGAAAGATGTTTATGTTGAGACATTATTTCATTCCCAACTTGGTAATTTTTAGGCATATACCTATTTCAAGTTTCCTGAACAGAAAAATAAATTTTTCGATACAGGTTTGGTGAAGAAACCTCAAAAAATGTCGTAACTCTCGAGACTTGCGATAACTGTGTTTTCAATTAGAACCATGGACGTATAAACACTTAGAACCACTTAGATTTGTGGTACGAAAACCATCCCGTTGTTTTCAAGTCGACGAAAAAGCGTTACAGCCATCCACCTTTGTTTTGAGGTTATTCACCGCTTCTTCTTGTTTCTGGTTCGAGGTCGGCCAATATGGGTCGTTCGTTCTCGTTCTGCCATTACGCAACTATAAAATAATTTGCTGGAAACCTTGCTCACTAGTTCGACCAATCGATGGCGCGGATTATCCAACAACAATAATGCCCCGCGGTACTGATATATCGGACAATAAAGACCCAGGGGAAGGATTATTTTTCTTCGTACATCACGAAATGTTTATACTTCTAGCTAACTCTATACAGGGTGCCCGTTTTTCGAGCTTAACCATGGGGATCTCAGTTATTATAAGAGATACGAGGTCGGTTAAATCGGGGCAAAGTTGCGCAATTTTATGCTGAACAATTATGTAAAAGAAAATTTCATTTACCTTTTTTCGTTTTTGAAATATTGGATAAAACGGATATTTCTAGTTTTCGCACTTCTTCACAAGGGATCTAATCTGTCATCGCATTTTCCATTGCGTTCTTGATGTCAGAGATACAACACTCAACTTTGGTTTTTCTTATGGTCGCCATATTGCATTTTTACATTTTTGAAAAGTCTGTTTTTTTCTGATTCCTATTGACGTATTTTTCGATATGTCCGAATCTTTACATGTTGGTCAAAATTGTCCTAATATCATTTTTGCGAATAATGCTTTGGAAACAATGCCAAAAATGTTGTTTAACAAACTGAATTCTGATGGTTCAATTGAATTTGAAAACTTACTAACATAAAAACCAAGGTTATTTTGAATTAGAAACGAAATTTAAAGTTATTTAAGTTTTCTCTTCGCAAAACAAAACAGTCATAAAAGATGCTCGAATATCCCACCATTCACTTCTAAACACAATTTTATTCTTCATCCCGAGTTCTGAATAGCTCAATCGATGGGTATCTATAATTCAAAGAATCAGATCTTAAAAGAAAGAATACTAGATTATTGTTTATGGAAAATGAAGAAATATTTTTTAAAATTGTACCCATCGATGATATTGCTGAGCTGAGAAGAAGAACGAGTGAAATTGTGTCTAGAAGAGGATGGTGGAATATTCGAGCATCTCTTATAACTTTGTTATGTATTCAATAATTTTGTTTCGTTTTGCGGCGAAAAAACTTTAACCTAACTTTAAACCTTCGTCTTTAAGAAGGTAAGCATGTCAGAAATATGATGATGTCAATTGAAGTATCAGATTTTTTTGTTTAACAAAATTGCTGGCGTTATTTTCAGAGCACTCTTCGTATAACGATTCTTTCTCAATTTTGATTAGCATGTAAAATTCAAACATATCATCAAATCAATTTCAACAGTATAGTGTCAATAATTTTATTATAAATTATTATGTATTTATTATTATGTAGGCCTGGCAATGTTTGTTACACATTTCTCATTAAGTTGTTTTGTTTTACATTGAATCCACTTTAGCAATGTTCAATTTCGCTATAAAACTATTTACATTTTTTTGAAATTTCAAATTTGTTTGAATATTAAGATAGTTGTAGATAACATATTCTACTTGCGCATGGCAATAGCCATCATTATGAGTTCGTTGAATTCGAATTCCAACAGTTAATGACAGTCATCGGTGATGTGATGAATCGAGTAATAATGACAGTAGGACTAAGTGATATTGTAACATCCCATGGTCTTGTCAAATTCAAATAGGAGTTCTACTAAAGCACAATAGAACCATTTGTGAAATAGATTTCATAGTTTCACAAATAAGAAAAACGAGCATTTATTGAATTTACCTAAAATTAATTGTTCTTTGTTGAATGAGTGCGAAAAAAGCGAAAGATAGATAGATCAGTGAGTAGAATTTACTGAGATTCAGCAATAACGGAGACATTTCGTGTGGAGATTATTTTTCTAAAATTATTAATATGTGGTAATAATATGATGCAATTATTATGTTAATAAGTTAGGCCTGTCAATGTTCGTTACATATTGAGCTGTTTTGCTTTATATTGATTAAATAAAAAAAAATAAGTACCTACTTGATATTATCAGATTTTCAAAGATTTATTTTCGAATTTCCAAAGTTGTTTATTTAGATTATGGTTGCAGGTAGATATATATAGAAGATAAAAATTGCAGTACGAGCTGAAATCTCTGGGTATTTGAAATCCTCATTAGCCCAAAAATCTTAAGTATACACTGAATTAGCCGGATAAGTTACTGAAAGAAAGAGGTCAACGAGTAACAACAAGAAGATTACGAAAGCGAAGAAATTAACCACAAAATGTTATGTAAACGCATCCAAAATATAATTCAGAAATAGATAGATATTTATAAATCGGTAAATTTGCTAGTAATATTTAGGCTGTGGTTGAACAACATTTTGCTAATAGACTACCCTTTTCGGGTTTTTAGTACTCTACAATGTTTTTGTAGTCTATGACATACTGTTTTCTGTAATCAAGTATTTCCTTCTTGAATATATTTCGAAATTGCGATATTCAGTTCCATAAGTTGCTTGAAATATCTTCGATATATAATGCAAGTACTAATTTAAACAATCAATCAATTGAATAGATTATTTCAAATAAAGAAGTATGCATATGGAGGTTTTTGATGTGAACATATTACAGTGTGACCAAGAAAAGTAACTTGGTAACGGTAGAAGATACGGATTTGGATAAATTCTTGCAGAAATTGATTATCTTTCCTCGTTGACACTGTTTCACAACTTTCAAAAATAGCATCGACGAATTTCGAGTGCAACGTTTCTTCTTTGAGAATCATAACCAACTTTGATTTTCTTGTGGGCAAAAAAAAAAACAAAGATACCCCTTGTAGCTTTCACAATCTCCGAGATACCTATAACCAGTTCGTTCTTATTTTGGCCACCCTGTATAGAGGATAACTAGGATTTCCATTCAGCACGAAATGAGTCTTTCATTGCATCGCCATCTTCCTTACTGGTTGTTTCTGCGGGTGCAGGACATTGCCCTTCCGCGGGTTTTGCCATTTACGTGTCCCCTCCACCCTACTTATTTCGCTGTGTATCCTGCTTAGGGTGATGAAACGGAGCTAACTTTCCACCCTCTTTGATACGATGCAACGACACACAAATAATCGGGAGGATGTTCAAGTTCTAATGGTTTGATAGCCTTCCAAAATGAAATTGCAATACGTCCCCCAAAATACCATTCCTGGTAGCTACAGACCCATTGCGCTACTATCTGAAGTGATTGAGAAAGCAATCAAGCTTGAGCTTTCATTTGGGGAAATCTAGAATCAAACGAACGACAATATTGCTTTCGTCACCAGAGATCAATTATTGGAGATGTACCATACGTAACACAAATATATAGCAGACGTCCATGTAAAAACGTCTTTGACTGTAGCAATGGATATATCTAAACTCTGAAGCATTCAACCAAATTTTTCATGAGGCCTTCTCGAAAAATTTCCGTCATATATATGGTTTGCCGTTGCAACTGTGTCGATTACTTTAAAGCTTCCTTTTGAAGAGGTCACTCCATGTGGTTGATGATGGTGTATCATCTGACACTTCAAACTGATTTATCATCTAGAGTCCCTGTGTCAGTCATCTAGGAAAAGCCAAAGTTGCGAGTCAATGACAGGTCGATGCTGCTAATGAAGATTTGACTTGAATTCTGAAATGTGGCGTAAGAATATACAACAAATGAAAATATAACCTAAAAACCACGAAATATTTGAGAAAAACCAAATATGTATTTCGAAGTTGTTATCTTCAGTGGAAATTCTAATGAAACTGACTTGTCCGTAACTTGACACCTTATTTATAAATTATACCTGGATTTCCCGCTTCCCACGTCGATGAAGTGGAACGTTAATAAGGTCGAACAATATGGAAGAGGAGATAGGGCCGCCATCTTGGTTCATCAATAGGCTTCTACTACGATTAATGTAAATGCTTTCTAAACTATCCAACTTCTTATTGTTCGTGACATGTCTAACTAATTTCAAGTTGTTTACAGTGATGGGGTGACTAGTTTCAAAAATATGTTGGGCAACCAGCGATTTTTCGAAATGATTATGTTTAAAATGAGCAATACGTTCTTTGAAGCGAGTTTCTATTTTTCGTCGTATTTGTCCAATATATATCATTTCACAACCACTACATTGTATTTCATAAATTCCTGACTTTTCCTTAATCCCGGCGGGACTACTAGAAATTTTATTTATTTCTGTAGCATCGATTAGCGGGAGGAGATAGGTGACCAACCGAACATTCTTGGTACCTAGATATCAATCCTTCGGACTCTCAAAAATAGCCAGTCGAGTAGTGCTTCGGGTGACACTTAAAAAGCTGAGGTCCCCGTCTTCCTTTTACTCATACAAGTCTCAATGAGACTTCGAGGGTTGCTTTGCAACTAATGTGGCGGTTAAAAACACTTTTCAAACACTTTGTCTGTTGGATTACCTAGAAGGTTTCGAATGGTATTTTCAGCTGTGAAAGCTAAGTTGAGTCCTTGTGATGATCGGATGGTAAGGAACTTTCACAAATTTCTTCTTATCTACTTCTAATCCTGATGATTTGATCAGACCTAACCGGAACTATTTGTGAGAAAATGGTGTTAAAATATACAACAATATAGTATATATATAATGATACAAGATTTATTTTGTGACAACGTGTCTTATAAAAAGTGTGTTACATACAAGATTTTCTATTTTGCAAAAAAAAATGGATTTAATATCGATAAATAACAGAAACATTTCCGATTGGTAACAATGATGAAATTGAAATATTTAAAAATGCTAAACACAGTTTACTGCTAAACGATTTTGGTAATTGCGATACCAGCGGTGAAAAATGCATTGTTGTTATTGTTGTTATTGGTGTATTTGAATAAAAAACAATTTACCAATAACAACATTGAGTTTTTCAATGCCAGTATCACCAAATTCAAAATCGCTCAGAAGTAAGCAGGGCCTAACTCTTCTGACAATCATTTGACAGTTCGATTGTACCAACCTCCGAATAATAAAAAATGCGTATTGAAAAGAGGCTATTTCGATACGAACCAAAGTAGAAAAAGATAATTTTGGAAGTTTTCATATTGATTGCAAAATTTATTAGGTATTTTTGAAATGTATGTAAACATTTGTGTTTGTTCATGTATTTTTGTTGATGGCACACTTTGCGATAGATATGAAAACTGCCAAAATTATATCTGATCTGATGTAAACATTTTGTCATTGTCCTATAATTTTTCTGTACTTTCACTTATAATACCACTAGAGCTTCAATTATTTCAGGAAATTTTTTCCAGAACATGAACTTTCTAAAAAATATTCGTGTTCGAGAAATAATTTTCTGTATTTAATTAAAGCTATATAGAGTGCATGATATTCGGTAAGAATATTTCACACCAAGACTCCAGTTAAGATGACGCTAAATAAAATAAAAAATACCGATCTTAGTTACGCAAAATAAAAAAACGTAGCTGATGGTAGTTCAAACCATTATTCTCTACTCACTTCATTCCACTGAAGTTGGTAAAAATATACTTTCTTACAAGAAACTCGAAGTTGAATGTGAATGTCATTAAACCTAAAGACTTCAAAAAATTTCCAGTGCAAAAATTTCCAGAAATTATTCTAGTTGCTGTAACGATACAAAATATAGCCTTTCGATTGGTCGAAAATGTTACGTGTCAAATTTTATTTATAATCATATCGATAATTATCACTACTATATTACAGAGGTAGAACATTCACTGGATCTAAGGCACAGATGAGATAACCTTATTGTCTACTCTGTGTCTAAGGCTCAAACATCGAAAAATCCCGCCTTTCGCCTCTATACTCGAAGGATTCGTCGATGCATCGATGGAATCCAGGTCAGAGCGCCCCGCGCGAGGTTAGTTCGTTGACTCCTGCGAGCCTAGCGAGCGATGTGCAACCCCGAGCGAGACTAGAACGTTGCCTTCTCGATTTTGAGGTCGCCCAACGCCAACTTGGATCATTTCACTTATCCAGGGCCAATAATAAATCGGCGCGTTTTCCTCTCAATCGACAACAGATCGATTTGTGACGTAAGCTTGGTGTTTCATCGGAAGTGAGATGGAAATCTGAACCGTGTCAAGCCGATAAGAATAGTTATGATTCAGGTGCAAAGTATTTATGAATGTGAAAAAAAAATACAATCATTTGCAGATAATTAATGATCAATCACTTGTTTCGAAGTTCAAATGCAAAAAGAAATAAAAAGTTAAGATTAACAATAATGCCAAGACATGAGCTGAAGGGATGATGATTGTTGGCACTACTTTAATTTTCATTCCCAGGTCATCTAACATTACAGAGATTGCATTATTTGTCAAACTTGATGTTTGAATATAGTGAAAAATGATTATATAATTATAGTTGCGGAAAAAAAGTATGATATTTACACAAGCCCTTTAACTTATATAAAATGCATCTTTTCAATCGATCTTGAGTTGGGTAATTTTTACCAATTATTGTTAATTATAAGAAAAAAATAATGCCAGTAGGTATATGAGAGCTATCCTTATTTTCTCGAGGAGCATCTCAAACTATTGTTTTTTTTTAATAGGACACTGTATATTTTATTACAAATTCGATTAGAGATTATCATTACGAATCTAAATATACTAAGCAAGAGCTCTCATTCAACACATTTCTTATAAGATTACCATGATCAATAAATATTCGATATCTGATGCGGATGATGAATCATTCAAGCTGAATTCGAATACATATTTCGAATTTTCTTCTATCAAACCTGTCATATTTTCAAATTACTTTATTTTTAAATTACAAATTACAAATAAACAAAGAAATACTACAATAGCAAGTAATTTTCTATAAATAAGCATCAGTAAGTGCTGTTTGAAGAAAAAATATCAATAGATATATGTAAATTTATATTATTCAATTTTTTTTTTTTCAGTGGAAAGGTCGAAATATTGGTAAAAAATAAGCATGGTGAATAAACAGTTCATTTAGGGTTATCAAAATAATCACGATATCCATACAATTTGAACAAATGAAATATGTATAGGCATATTGTTAGGAAAATCGAAGTCATTACTTAATTTTGAAATTAATTGTAGTGTAGTTTTTTTTAGTATAATTATGAGTAATTGTTTCAGCATGTATCTGCATCATTTGATTATTCTTCGAACTTGACTTCCTCGTGAGAACGATTGAAGTCCGCGAAGTCCGCATGAAAGTGAAATTTGATTCGTAACACTGACACTATTAACGTCTTGATAGTTTATTTACTGTGCAGCTTTCTCCGGCACAATGAGATTCGCTTTCATCGAAATCAGAAGTGATTTTTTCGTAAGAAACGAGGACGCAGATCGTGAAGGTGAATATAAATGTGTGATGGTTATGCAATTTTTATGGACTGAATATCTTCTCTCAGCTTCGTCAATACTGAGGGGCATTAATTGTTTGTGCTGGCGTAGGTATCAAGAACAACGTTAGTCAAAAACTATTCCAGGATAAGTATGAGATTCAATTTTTTGTACAGGGTGCCAACAATTTCGTACAAGGTTTGCAATTTCTTTAACGGAAAGGGATATAAAGACGAACAAAAACAATTCAGAGGGTCAAAGGGAATAGCCATAAGTGGAGTGGTGGTGTAAAAAAAGGAAAATAATATCTCAAAATCATCTCCGAACATTATCAGAATAATCTAACATAATTTTAATTTTTTAATTCAGAGGGTCCTGAGATATTTTGAAAAAACTGAAAATTGGCAATTTTTTAATGAACACCTGGTATATTTTCAGTTTTTTTGTCTCCATGCAAACAGAAAACAACCATGTATAATTTGTTACTGTTTGTAACCGTTTTTTATTTTTATTTTCGAAAAAAAAAAAATAGTTTCAACGTTATATATTTTTTGACCAAAATTTTTCCTACAACCTAACATAGTACGGTATCAAATCAATTGCTATAAAATGCTCTTTCATCTAACCACGAGCTACCATGTTGCCATTTCAAAAAAAAGTATTAACAATTTTCAAAATCAATATAGCTGAAATATTTTGATAGAAAACAGTAAAGTTGTAATTTCACAAATATTTTAGGACTGAAACCAGTTACCTATTTGAATGTTTTCATAACCTTGTAGAATAAAAAAAATAAAAAAAAATAAGAAAAAAATATACAAACTGAAAATATATCAAGTGTCCGATTCAAAAATCGAAAGTTTATGTCACTTCTGGTGAATCCGGAATTTGCATGAAGTTGAGTTAGGTACTTGTCAAAAAATGTAGTTTTATGCATTAAACGGATCCTCCAAATTTCATTCCATTATCTATATATTAAAAGTTTCGTACGAAAAATGGAAAATTATCATTATTAATTGATGAATAAACACGAAATATTTTCTCATTTCAATAAAAGAGTTGGAAATCAAAATAAAAAAATGAGCAAATTGACTAATTAAACTATATTATACTTACCTATATACCTCAGGAAATGAGTTTCGGAAATACCTACCTTCGAATTTTAATGTCAAAAGAATAATAGTTACATTGTCTTTTATTTTACTCACATCAATTTTCAAGTTATTTAGGACACATTTCGAGATCGACCAAAAGGGAAATAAAATTATAGCATTAAATGAGCCTAAAATTATGTCCCGAGTCAAAATTTTTTTGTGGCTTTGCTTGCTTTTTTTGTTATGTAGTTACCTAACTATATTATTATTTTTATTGTGTTTTAACAAATTACAAGAGCATAAAATGGTGACACTTCAAATGTCGTATACCTATTTCATTTACTAATTCGCATTTCCATAATTAGTAAACGACCTTAAAAAAGCCAATAGAGGATTCGAGAAATTCGAGAGCGGTTACGATAACGCCAACGCAAATTACACTAACTTGATATGTCGTAAAGTTAAAAGTATGCGCTGTTGCCAGATGACTTCTTATCCACTACTTTTTCCATGCAACTAGCTAAAACTGGAAGTAATCGGAAAATAAGCACCAAGTCATCTCCACAACATTCAATATAAAGATGAAACAGTATACAAAAAATTATCGGCTGAATTAAAATAAGTAATTAAATAAAATATGTATTTAAGTTATTTTAAGGGTCCTGTGCTATGTCAGAAGATGCTCAAGCAAACAGCATAAATGTCGATGAAAGAAATCGATATTTCAATATTGTCGATTGCAATAGTATTGTAAATATTCATCTCAAATAAACTAATCAGATTTCGTCAATACTTGCTGCTGATCAAAATAGGGAAAAAGATCGGTCTTGCAAAGAGTGCTTTGGAATAAACAACAACAATTATTTTGTTCAACAGACTAGATTTTGACAGTTCCACTGAGGATCTGGAACGTTCACATTTCTGTCAAGCTTACCTATACTTAAGAACTGATGTTATGAATCAGGAACGACATGATAGGTTGCAAGTATTTCCTTCGCTAAACAAAATAAAGTTATAAAAGATACTCCACCATTCACTCCAAAACACAATTTTACTCGTTTTAGTCAGATTCTGAATAGCTCACAAGATGATGTTTTATTCTTATCTCAGTTCTAAGAGTGGTGGTTATGAGTATTCTTCCCAGCTCATATAAATCGATGGGTACAATTTCAAGAAGTATTTCTTCATTCCCCATAAATAATAATCCACAGTATTATTTCTTCTAAGTGCCTATTTAGTCATATTCGTCTTTGTCTCAAGGCTCAGTCTTCAGTCTTCAGTCTTCTGACTATTTATACAACTCAAGATATTTCATTATTTCGATAGGTGAAAATATGTATGAATAATCAAACATTAATATTCCAGTGTGTATTTTTTGATAAAATGTAAGTGTTTTTTTCATTAATCTATAATTTCTACATTCGCAAAAACGTCACAGACGGCTAACATATTATATTTCTGTGGTTAACACTGGAATGGGTAGCATTCGCACTGAGGCCCAATTTATACATCACTGTCTTTATCATTGTGTTTATCACAGTCATAGTTTTTAGAGCATGTATTTTGAATATGTTTTAAGACTATGATTAATTACTTATATAAATGCTTGTATCGAAATGTACACTTTCAACTCGACTGTAACTAGGACTATGATAATGATGCATAAATTGGACCTGGACTCCATGGTCTTAGTCCTAAACATAAAGTTGAAAATTAGTAACACTCAAGGTCACGTTTTTAAGACGAAGACAAAAATTGTTGTACAAATACTCTTATGTAAATGCATGGAATTAACTTGGTTTAAAGACTAAAATTAGAACAAAGACTGAGGCTGAGCTGAGACTGAGACAAAGTTGACTAGGCCCAATTCATGCATCATTATCATAGTCCTAAGTCACAGTCTCTGTCTTAATTATAATATCAAGTTAAAGGTGTACATTTCAGTGCAAGTATTTATACAAGTCATTTATCATAATCTTGAAACATAGTCAAAATATATTCCCTGAGACAAGAATGAGACTATGACTGATGAAGACAATGATGCATGAATTGGGCTATTTAGAACTTGAGGAAAATAGTAGATCATATCGTATAATTTGTTTTGTTTGGCCAAGAAAAAACTTTTCAGCTCATCTTGTCTTTTCTCATTATTCAAAACCCTATAGTTTTCAAGTAGGTCCAAATTGTTGGCGTTCCTTCCAAAGCACTCATCGCAAAAACTATTTTTCCCAATTTCGGCCAACGTGTAAGATTCGATCATATCGTCTGATTCATTGTAATCAGGAAATAACAGACATTCCAAAAATTCAAAAATCCAATATGGCGTCTACAAGACAAACCAAAGTCGAGGTTGTATCTCTGGCACTGGCATCAAGAAGGCCTTGGAAAATACTAAGACAGATTTATATTTGTCAATAATGTCCCAATTGAAAACTTCCAGTTATTTTGGTTTCCGTTTGAAGGAATAAAGACGAAAATTGAAAATGTTCGTTGGTTAACCAAAAAAATGCCTCTTAATCAATTGTTCACCATGAAAATGTGCCCAAAGTTTGCCCCAATTTTCATCTTTTATTTATTCCCAGTCGTTAGAATTCGCACGTTTTCCCCATTGATTTCCACACAGAACGCCCTGTCAACTCACGTTAGTGTCGTTCCTAAAACCGATATCGCAAAAATACCCAAACAGCGGAAAACCCGGCACAGCCGGCAACACCGCGTAGACGCAGCCAGGCCAGGTAACCCATTTGCGAGCGAGTTTGTTGAACCCGACGCCTCGGAGGTCGTAGGGTGAACAGGGGTGGGGAGAGAGGGGGGACAAGGGGGGGGGGGGGAGACGCGCGCGTCGCGACCATTGGCCGAGCTGCGGGCGAGCACATGTGCTGTTTTCGCATTCGACCTCGAGAGTTTTTAATTTAATTTCGTCCCAGATTCGCGAGGTGAACGATCTAGCCTCGCGGCAGGGTGCCGTGCCGATCTCGTGACGCGCTCGCCATCGCGGTAGGCCTAGATCAGAAAAGCCAGCTAGGCATCGGACGTCGTGTTTAATCGAGCGGAAAGAACTTCCACTAGGGGAATATACGGGGGGCACGAAAAATACAAAGGGTAGAAATGGGGAAAAAGTTGAACATTCAGGCGTCCATTCCAATAGTGTCTGAAAATTTTCAAAATCACTTTCCAGAACAAGTTATTTTTGAAAATTCAAATTTTCAATGGGTACGTTATTATTAGAAATACAGAAAAACTGAGAATACTTGTTTATAGCAACTCAGGAAGGGTTTCAATGTGGTTTCACTGATTTCTATTTCCGACATTTCATATTATTCGTGGAACCGTTACCTAAACATTTTCAAATAATATACAGTTACGAAGCATAGGTCAAATAATCTCAAAAAGGGTTAATAAATGGATCTTGAGAAATCACAATAATGTTGTTTACTTCCACAGATATTCAACAAAAAGAGGAAATTTGGCGCTTTATTTCTCTATGAAGTTATTTGAAAACTTTTTAAAAAGCCAAAGGCACTTTCTCATTGCCACTGTTACAGCTCTACGAAATAGCGTTCACATAATCTCCGTACAACGTTTCGTTTCGAAGAAACCATCATCAACTTTATTTTTTTAAAGCAAGAATCGTAGCCGTTTAGTTGAAATGCAGGTATTTCATATATAGAGGATATGTTATAGGACAAAAAATATTCAGAATTGTTTGGAGATTCATGAAAATCAAAGGAAGGTTCCATTTGAAAAAATGTAACTTTAGCCTATCACGCATTCCTGAAACGCTTTGTTCAAATATACTATCCTGTACAAATTTATCATTCATCATTATTGTCCTCGTTTCTGCCTATAATGTGAAGAAAAACGAAAATGTTGAGATATGGAAGGGATTTTTTTAGTGATCACCTAATAAGTTTTCTTTCAACTTCACTTCGCTTTGTTTTAGCAAGGACCTGTTCTTTCCCTGCATAGAAACTATAAAGTTTGACACTTTATTAGAGTGAAGCGTTCATAAAGCACTACAATATAATATACCTACGCGTTTTTCATTCTTCGGAAGTTGGTGAAATAGAAATGTCAAAGTTTTAGGCAGTTGCCTGAGGTTTATGGGAATTATTGAGCCATTAATTCCCCTGGTACATAAATGATTATAGATATAATTTTGTGTCTGACCGATTTTGATAAAACTTTATTTTTAAAACGGAATGAATGTTTTAGTTTATGACCTTCCCAGTATATCCAAATCACATACCTTTAAGTTGTTGTTATCTTACTTGTTAATAAACAGACCTTCATTATCAATCGCTGTGTTTTGCGTTAAAAATATTTAGAGGAAATTAAAGAATTTCTTATATCCCGACCATGTCAATATATGCGGGAGTATATTTAATCTATGCTTATATATACTCTCGCTTATACATAATATCTCTGTCAAAGAAATAAAATATTTCAATTTCACCAGTGTTATTGAATCTTAGATGTTTCTGTTATTATTTAAATTTCGATATTAGGTAAATCAATTTTTTTCAATAAAATAAATGCTTCAAATTAATGCACACTATTCAACTGAAATGGAGGAAAAAGAGCATGAGGATATCATGAGAGTGAGTAAAATGATTGCTGTTATCCTGAATCATGTTATTGAGGTTTTCAAATAATTGCAGTATTATTGTGGATTAGGCAGCATATACCCAGCATGAACGTATTTTACCCTGTCTTCTACGTTCTCTTAGGAAATAAACTAATAATTTTCTTCGCTTCTGTTTTATTATGGCCTCCATTTCATTTATTTAACCGCTCTTAATTCTTTCATTTGGAACATTCAGTAAAAACAAAAAGCAGCACAGCAATTTTGAATTCCGCTTCACCAATCAGAGTGCATGACGCGCGACGCGAGAAGCGAAAACGCTGCATTGGGAAGTCACCTTTATAGGTATTAGGTATAATAGTGGGTATAGTTACATCAAATTATAATAGGATTACTACATGACAAATGCTAAATGAGTTTCCAAAATATCACGCATTGTTAAGGCCTTCGATCATATAACAGACTAAATGAATAACTCTCAATACTGACCACAGTAGTTGTTTGAAGCCAACATCTGAATCAGTTACTACGGTTACTTCATTCTTAAACAAAAGGACCTCAAGAACAGATTCCCCCAGTCTTGCTATCTTGAAAGGGTCTGAATTTGAATTAATTGACCTACAAAATTATCGTATCCATTTTTCCTAAGACTGAATGAAAACAATGTAATATCCGAGGTAATATCAAAGTTTTCTGAAAATAAACATCTTTGATTTATTACCCGAATGATAATAGAGTTAATTCACTATCAAACTGTATTGTTTATTTTCTGGTAATGTAAAATTTCAAAGTGTCGAACTTGAGAAATATAACAACATGTTGTTATTACTTTTCAATTCCACTTAATATAGGCTTATCTTACTTTGAGCATTCTCCGGCATTCTCTTACTACTTGGGCCAACCATTTTATCACTTGTAGTAAAATGATGCGAGCAAACTCTATAGCGTCTCTTGAAATATTCTTTTTCCCGATCATATTCTTACATATACCCACTCACCTCGGGAAAACCCGAGAATGTTTTCAAATTACCAAAAACCGTTTTGCATATGAGGGTGGGTGAATAATGTTTATACAACGAATGATACGACACTGCGTAACTCACCTCAGTGCAATCTTGTGTTCTTTTAAATGATCTCTTACACATTTGACAACGTTTCACCATCCTTTAAATTCGATTTGAACAGAATAGACATGGTTTTTGAGGAAAATCCTATTCAAATTTTCACACAAAACTGGGCGACATACAACGACATACATACAGGGCGGACATTTCCAACACTTAATTTAACTAAGTATGATTTGTTTTTTTTTTTATTTTGCAAATATGAAGTTAACGTTTGGTTTTGTTATTTGTTCTAACGTTTGAATACATTTTGTATAATTATGAAAAAAATTATTCAAAAAAATTGACCATGTTTTTCAACATGAAAGTTGATTTTTCTTGAAAACGGTCAACTTTAGAGCTTATGAACAGAAGTACCTTTTTGGTGTAGAAAACATTGGCGGTTTGAATAGGTGGCTCAAAATTGTACTTTTTCCAGTGGCGTAAAAGTTGGAGGAAATAACACCCACTACCCCTTCAAAATCTTCACCAATTATGAATTTTGAAAAATAACAAATCAGCCCAAAACATAGCTTATTAGGAGTAAAAAGCCTACAAAATCTGTTTTCTGTGCGATAAACGGTTCCAGAAATATTCGCAAAAAACGATTTTTTTTTTAATTCAACACCCTGTTTGTCAAAAATGGTGCATTTTAGAGGGTAAGTCAATAGGAACTTTTTTCATATTCTTGAAAGAGCTATCATATCCTGAAGTCCTGCGCATTTATTATGAAACACCCAGTATAATTTTCGCGAAATCATATTCATCGGAACCCCGCGCCGAGGCTACATTAGCCGACACGATTTCGCGTACCGTTTTTCGCAAGCCTCGATTTAACCATCAGCAAAGGAACGACGCTGAGAGAAAGAGAGAGAGAGGGGGGGACGAAAGACGGGCGCGAAGGAAAGAGACGGAGCTACTCGCGCGCTGAAGGCCGAGGGTGAACGAACTAGCCTCGCGCGAGGCGCGCTTGGCCCAGATAGCGTCTGGTAGACGGAAAAGTGAAAACAGAAGAAGGCGATGTGAAGCCCCGCGCGAGGTTAAGTCAGGCGACCAGCGCATGAGTAATTTGTTGGCTTGGAAAACACAATCCGATCGGGAATTTCTTATTCTTTTAAGAGTTTTTAGAAAGGATTGAGGTTAAGCTATACCGTAGGGTTGGGTGAATTTGGCCCAGACTTTTATCATTTGCTAAATCGAATTTTGAAGAGTTTTGGTTAAGTTCTATAATGTGTCGATTTTTTTTTTAAATTAGATGAGTTTTGAGGATGTTGATTTCTGTATATATGTGGGTGTAGGAGGTCAAGGGCTACTTATGGGAAAATAAGTTACCTATCTGAATGTTGAGCACTCGGTTTAGCACTATTGGGAATTGAAATATGAATAAAACTGCAGAGATTTTCCTATGCAATAAAGAATAACAGCCAAAGATTTATTTGGAAAATATATAGTTATTTCTGATTGAGATACAGAAACATATCAATTAATAATTAATTATTAATTACTTGAAATTTTTTTCTGACTGGATGAAGAGAATAAAAAATATTCCTGGATATACATATAACCTACTATAAGTATATTATATAATATTATATACTATGTATATGTGGTCACCTAGTGAAGACCATGATACCTAGAGTTTTGAACTTGCAGGTATTATCATAAGGTATCAGATTGTGTTGGATTATTTATTATATTTAGATATTATTCAATTCATTGTTAACATGTTCAACCTCGTTTTTCATCAGGCACAAACATCAACATGAAGTGACCTTGAAAATTGAATATAGATGGATCAATGTACCTCCTCATTCATAATAACACTATGTAATTACTTAAGTAGGTAAAAGTAAGTAGATAATAATACCTATACCTAATTCCGATACGAGTTCTGATGTACCTAATGAAAAATGAATTGGAAAAATTGTATCTGCACTGTTACAACGTAAAAAACTAGGAAATTCAATATTTGAGCAAATATTCAAGCATACTTAATACCTCTGTACCTATAAACCTTCGTTAAATGAATTGCTATTTAAAAAAATCACTTCAAACGGCCTTGACCTATCATTCAATTCAAAATGGTACCTATATCAAACTGCACCAGATTCAACAATAAATTGAGACCAAGACTTTTCACAAACAAATTTTCTCACCTGCCAAAACTCTCCCAAGAAGATGCTCGTTATCTCCCTGCTGCATCTTTGGCACCGCGTTTTCCTCGAAGTCCAACTTTTCAACGGACCCTGCGGTAGCGCAATTCGTCCCTTTGAAGTCGTTGACGGTCATTATCTTCGACGATGGGGCACCACTCGATTTGTATCCACACGAAACTATTCAGAAGCACATTATCGTTCGGCGAAACTGTCTTTTTTTCGATTGCAATCTGCGCTCGTATGCACTAACTTGGATCGCGTGCAATTGACTTGACAGTTGTTTGGTTAGGTTGCGAACGAGTCGCGCAACTCGAGATCGAGAGTGCTGTGGTCGGTGCTTAGATGCGGTGGTGCCGGATCGCGCGTAAGGACCGGGGATCAGACGATTTCACGATGTACCACCACAAGTGTGTAGAAATAATGAGCATGTGCCTTCCACACTTCCTTCTAGGATCATGCAACTGAATGCAAGAAGTTTAGGTATCAATTGACTCCTCGAGTACTACGATTTCCGTATGGTCCCAGGTCTCAAGGGAGTTATAGAGGCAACGAGCAAATACACAATTTTCTGGCCCAGAATCCTTCTGTGGACTCCTCAAAGCTCACTTAAAAGAAGGGATTCGACGCTGAGAAGTGGATGAAATGAAATCTCACTGGAATAAAGTGCCAGGTCAGAGCCTTCCGCCAAAGAAATTTAAACAGCTTCTCGAGTTGGACAAAAAATACTTGAAAGTGGTGAAAGGACTCTTTACTGGACACTGCCCTCTGAGGTATCACCTCAGAACGATGGGCAAAACTGAGAGTGATAGTTGCCAGTACTGCAAGATCTTCGCTGGGACTGCGGAATATTTGATTTGAGAATGTCCAGCGCTATTTTGCGAGAGGCTCTAGTTTCTGTAAGTGGCCTTTTTGAAGCCCTCCGATGTCAGGAACCTAGCTCCCAGAAAACTGATAAAATTTGTACGAAGTCTCGGAATCCCGGGCCTCGAATAGATTGAAAGGGTTATGCACAGAAGACCTGATAGGTCTAGGTGCTTGAGACTTGAGAGGCTGCACAGTCTTAAAGACCCCCCCCCCCTTCAATTTAAATAAGATTTGTATATTCTAGAAGTGGCTTTAGCACGCTTTATCATCTTTCAACGTTAATTTAGTAGAAGCAGATACAATTTTAGTATAAAACATGATAAAACTAATTACAAAAAATTCGCTATGAAGTAATGAATAAAATTAGCCTTGAACTAATTGAAATAATTCTTCAACTACATATTTAGTTAAACTATGTACCAAATTTAATATATTTGATCGAAATTATTACTTGATCTTTGGAAATTGAATTTATAATAAAAAAAACATAAGGAAACACCTCAAGAAAAACGATAAACAGGCCGTTTCTTTCGTCATATTGTGGTAACATTGCTATATTCTAGACCAAAAAGATACAAATACGATTAAATAGGGAAAAAGGTATACCTATTGTGGTGAGCAGTAAGTGAGATTTTCTGAAATAACAATTCTATTCGTAAAAAACCTAAGACAGCATTTTTAGAATCCCCTGTTCAAAGATTTAAAATTATTTTCCCACTACATTGAAACTGTTGGCTGTAGACAGTGTAACACTCGCTAAATTATGATAAATAAACCTTTCTGGCTACTTCCAGAGGCTAACGACAGGGACAAGTGAGTGGTTGACCCTTCCCAAATTCTACGCAACCAGCAGAATGGCCATCTTAGCGCAATTTTTCGTTATTTCGATTCTAATGTGTATAATTATTCATGTCGGTGTTTTTTTCGAGAAATTGACTTTCGATGCTAAATTCAGCGTGGTATCCAACCAAATTCACAGGTAATTAATATAACTAATAACAATACAACAGCTTAAAATGAAGATTCAGTACTTTTTACCTCTGATTGTTGCTAACAAAACTAGATTCTTCAAATATTTTTCGACCTAGTGCCTCTATCGTTGTTTATGAGAACTCCACATCACGATTCAGGTCAAGTGTTTTTCAGCTGAAACACATTTTCATCATTGTCCAGAATCTGGAAGAAGCAGTTCGTGGCTCCACCACACGTGGCAACACCGCCTGGCCGTAGGCTCGATTGTTACGGCGCTGACCCACTGCCTCTAATCGCGTAGCGTAGCGGTCGTCGCCCTCTATGATGCTAGTGCGAGTCTGATTTCGGGGACGATTCTAGAAAGGGTTTCGGTTTCGCTTTCTACGAGACGGCTCGAGATTCGAGAACGGGCCGCGATGGCGACCTACCGCAAGAAATGCTTCCTCGCTGCCGATTTCCGCGGACAATGAATGATTTCTTCAAAATCATTGATTATTGATTATTCACTTGTAGTTAGAAAATGTCATTTCGAAAGTGACGAGATTAAAAAAATCTAACTTATTGAAAAACTTTTAGTTAAACTTGATGGAAAGAACTATATACAATAAACAATTACATAACAAAAAATAATACAAAATTAAAATTTACAAGGTGTTTTGGGTGGTTCAAGTTTCGAGGCACAAACTAAAATGGGCGATAGATCTCATCATTTGTGACAAGAAATGTTATATAAACATAGGTCCGATCTCAATCAGTAGCGGAGCTACAGTTTAATTATTTTTTTCTACTGATTGAAATATCTCGCCCAATTTCAAATATGTATATGAATTCGCAAATCTATTGCAGATCCGATCAGTCTTGATGAACAGTGAGATTTTTTAGTAGTTTTACTTTGCGCACGCATACGAAGGTATGCAGAATAGTACTACTTTGCGCACGCTCGAAAAGAAATATATTTGTTAGCATTTGAAGGAAAAATTGACAGTCACAGTCGTTGGAGTTGGATTTAGAAATAAAAAAAGTAGTGCCAGATGTAGTATTTGCAGCCATTTAATCTGCTTTTTGTTTTCGAAAATCAGATATTAAATGTATATCCCGCTGTATATCTTATATATGGAAGTGAAATAAATTCAAGATAAGTATCACTTATAAATTAATGTTCATTTAATTCTGCAAGTTGGCTATAAGCTAAATCTGTATTTTCCAATGCATTCTTGATGTGAGAGATACAACACTCAACTTTGGTTTTTCTTATGAGCACCATACTGGATTTTTGCACTCTACAAAAGTCTGTTATTTTTTGAATACAATGATGTATCACACGATATGTTTGAATATCACATACCTACTACCAACTTATTCGAATTGAAGAAAAATTTACTTTGAGAAGAGTGCTCTGGGAAAGAACGGTTGTAATTTAGTTAGGCAAACTAAATTTTTTGAATTGAATTATTTCAGCAATACAGCAATGATGAATTATTTTCATCAAATTCTACTGAGCTCCCAAATAAATAGGGCATCCAAATTGAAAAAAATACTTTCAAGATGTTTTAAAACCTTCGAATGACAAAATAATTCTGATCAAATGTAAAAAGTAGCTCTGGTGACTTTTTGATGACTTATGTTTTTTCCAAAACTGTCCAGTTTTTTTTTCTAATGTAAACCGACGTACCTAATCAAAGCACTGAAATATAACCAATAACTAGAACGCTAAAATAAGTAAATGCGCGGGGAACTTATGATCCCAACTATGCGAACTGAGATTTCAGATTATGCGCCGACGCAGTAAAAGTAAAGGTATGAAAATCATGTATTTGATCACTACAACTGTATACATTTGATGACGTACGTCTGTGATAAGATGAACTAAATCAGACGCGGCTTGGCACTTTTTGTTTCGTGTTGATTCTCACTGGTCAATGGTCATTCGCCAAATCCAAATCAAAGAGAAGTTGTTCCATATCGTCAATTTGCCCTGTTTGATAGTTTGATAACATTTTCATAAACAAAAAAGGTTGAAGGTGCATTGCTGCAATGCAAAAACTGCAGTACTATTCTAGTTTAACCTTTTTTTTGGTGAATTGAGATTGATACTTATACTTGAGCTGTAATTATTTTATCTTTAAATCATCCATTTTCAGTTTAACTAAGAATAGACATTGCTCATGAATGAAAGCTAGATATTGGTAGATATCCAAATATCGAGATTTTGAGCCATGGAAATGTGATATGTGAAGAACATTTCATCATTGATCATATAAAAAACGACTGAAACGTGATTCAGTTCCCAGTCTGAATCTAGGTCCTCAAAAGCCTCTGTCAACCATCCAGCGAAAATTGTAAACAGAATTCAAATTGTTCAAAGCAGAGAAATGTTATTCTACGAAGGCGTAGAACGGACATGCGATATTTTTTTTCTTAATTTCGAGTTCGAACTCGAAGTTAGGCTAATTTCGAATTAGTACTAATTTCGAGTTCGAACTCGAAATTAAGAAAAAAAATATCGCATGTCCGTTCTACGCCTTCGTATTATTCAGATTTCAACAAGGGCAAAATTTCAGGGTGCGACGTGATTAGTGCTGTGTAGTTTAGATATATATTGTCACAGGAACTAAAATCATTATTACCAAGATTGGTTGATCACAAACTTATGGTGGATTTATACAGCAATTTTAAGTCGTAAGTTTTTAGTAATAAGATTTAAGACATAAAGGAAAAACACCATTTATGCAGGAATTATTAAGGACTGTCATGTCTTAAGGGTAACTTCAGCTTCTCCCATTGGTCAATTTCTGTGGTTGTGTCAGTGGTCACTTTACAATTTCAGTCATCAATATACATTTTTTCTTTTTATAATCTGATAATTCTGATATAAGTTTGAATAAACAACACAATCATAGACAATAACCTATAAAAAACCGTCATAGATTTGAAAACTTCGAACGCTTGCGCAAATATTATCAGATTTAAGTTTTAAGCCATAAGAGATAAAAGTTGGCCAACATTCTTATGACTAAAAACTTATGACTTGCAACTTAAAACTTATGTCAAGTGTATGAATGGTAACATTGAAAACCAATGATTGAACTTCTTACGACTTATGACTAAAAACTTACGACTTAAATCTTATGACTTAAAATCGCTGCATAAATCCACCATTATTTACTGTAGGACAAGGATTATAGAATATAATTTATTCGTCGCTGAAGAAGTTTACATACACATAAAACGATACATACATGTAGAAACTTGGAATAGTTAAGAACGTTTAGAAATATACAATCAAGACAATAAATCAAAAAAAAAACAAACATTTTATTAATTAAAAATATGAAAAAATCCTACCACCAGTTTCGATTTAATTCGGTTGTATAATGATTTCCATTATTCGCCCCAAAAATTTTGGTTTCACCCTGGAACTGCTATTCAGATAATCATTTATGCAATGTTTCTTCAGAGATGTTAATGTTGATAATTGTTCCCAAAGCACAGTCCAGGTGGTCTGTGTACCAAAGGCTAGACCGGACCTGGTTACAGTAATAGTACGCATGTTCCCGGCCTGATTTATTTTCAGTCTGCGCGAGATTCAAAAGGGTCTAAGCTTGAAAAGTTCCATTGGCATTCCAGTTATTGGTTATATTTCAGTGAATCAAATCAAAGTCGAATGTGAAATCACACATCACTTCCGCTTGAACCAGGAAAAACCTTGTTAGTAACTGACAGATTGTAAAAAATAGTAAAGGATATCTCGCACATTTTTGTGTCTCATGTCAAAACGATATGATGTGCGATTCATTTGTCTATTTTCCTCAAGATACATCATGAGTATCTTGACATTTATAGCTACAGTTCGAAATAGTAATTTACGTAACAAGTCCGGAAAATACTGTTTTTTTGGATGAGTGGACAAAATTCTAGGACGAGCGTAGCGAGTCCTGGAAGTCTGCGAGTCCAAAAAAACTGTTTTCGGGCGTGTTGCGTACACAATTTTTTCGGCAACCGTGTAGAATAACAAATCAAAGAAA
The DNA here is from genome assembly GCA_029955515.1 of Chrysomela aeneicollis. NCBI lineage: Eukaryota > Metazoa > Arthropoda > Insecta > Coleoptera > Chrysomelidae > Chrysomela > Chrysomela aeneicollis. The sequence continues at coordinate 1,800,318 of JARUHQ010000022.1, forward strand.
CACATTTCTTTATTAGAACAAAATTTCGAACATTTCAATTCTTATTTATATTAATATTTATATTAAAATTAGAACAATTGTTAATATTGAATGGATTCAATTTGTTTGAAATGCTTGGTATATTTAAGTGCCTTTTGTTGAAGTCAGAACAAGAAGGTAAAGTTTCCGTTTCATATTGATTGTTTTCATCTGATAATTTTTGAATGTTAGCTAATTTTATGTCAGATAGCTGTCAGTCGTTATTTTGCTGATTGATGGAAATAAGACCTGGTGGCGCTACTCTTCAATTGTTTCAGCAGACAAATCCTTGATTTGGAACAATTGAATTTCAGCTCATTACGTGGGGTTCTCATGTACAACAATAGATGGCGATACTGTCGAATGATTTTTGAAGAATTTTCTTTCAATCATGTTCGATACATATTCGCATCAAACTCATTGGAAAATGGCTCCATGGAATTGTTAGAAACGATTTAGAAGTCATTCAGAATCAAATATTCATAGTTTTGTATTGACACCTGCAGTAACCTGTAAATTTGGTTGAAATCGCGGCTTCACTCAACGAGATTTACCCACGCCATGTCACGTTATACACGTTTTATCGAAGTAGGCGAAATCAAGAGATTTGGGACCAGTCACAGGATAGGAAGTGATTTCACCAGTCTATCTATCCACCTCTTTTTGCTGCTATGGTAATGATCAACTGCATTTATCAAAACCATACTACCAAGATTTTCATATTTACAATGACAACAACGATGTGATTCTTATCGGCCTAGTCCGGGAAGTACGTACTTCCCGGACTAGGCCGGAAAAATACCACTTTCTCAAAAAAAAAATCGTCTGGAAAGTACGTACTTTCCGGACGGTTGCCGAAAAAATATTATGATAGTCAGTTGTTCCAATGAATTTAATTTGTATGTCAACCACCCATATTATTTTCACAGATGCGCTGTATATATTCGCTAAATGGTTTACTACATATCGCTTTGAATCACCCTATATTTCGTCACATGCGTATCGTACGAATTCTAACGCAACAATTTCTATTCACGTATGTAACGAATTCGCATTCGCCATTGGCAAAAACTTACGAAACCGTTCGATAAGTGCGGAAAGTTCAACTGCCCGTGTTTGCAAATATTGGCATGCGGACAGCGATGCCAAAACAATAGAAAACGAAATCATCCGCTAATACGCGTTTCGAAATTTTTTCGAAGAATTTCATCGAGCTGTTAGGTTGAATAAACCCATCAAATTGAAGGTTCTTCTGCTTCATTTCATTAATAAACATTCCACGGAAAAACAGACCGTCTTATCTGAGGGGTTGACCACTAGGAGAAAATGTGTACACTGGAATTCCTATAAGCCGGAATTACCCTGGAATTCCCCGGAATTCCTCCGGAAGAAATATGTCAATTTGAACAAATAACGATGAATTTTTGAAACTAAATGTAGATGATACTCGGAATTCGGGGGAATTCCGGGGAAATCCGGTGAAATATGAAACATTTAGGAACATCACACACAAATTCATTCGGGCTTCCAGAGGGGATTTCTGAGTTCAAGATAAACTTCAGACCTAGCTCCAGAGTGATTGATATCAAAATTTCGAAATTTGTCATCAGTGAGGCTATATAGGCTGTATTGTATTTTATCGAAAACCTCGTTGGAAACAGAATATATCATCTGATGGTATCAATATTATCATCGGAAAATACCGAGGAACGGATGGACTGATTCGGTCTGACTTCACCTCGGATTTCACTTTTTTCTGTTTTATTCCCTCCTTTTTCCAAGATCTGAATCCGTAAGAAGGAAAATCAAAGAAAAATATTTTTATTCAGAAAAATTCAGCAAATCTAGGGTGTAAATCATCATATCTATCGAACACATGATTCAATTTACATAGGAACATACAGGGTGGTTCACTACTAGCGCGACAGAGATTTAAAGCGAAACTGCAAAACTTTCAAAGTTGTTCTCATTTCAGTAGTTCGTACGTTGATAAAGGGTACATTTTGAAAGTAGAACAAAAATTGTGGCATATAAAAGTTATATTGTTTCTTATGTAAGTCCATGTATTTGATTGCATTTTTATTATCTCCCTGAAAACCTTATTTCATCGATTTATATCACACTTGGGGTCTAGGGAGAAGATAAATGGTTTGGAAAATTAAGATTCTGCAGCTTTATGAATTTTTTGTGTCAGAACTATTCATTAATGGTCAAAACCTTGGTCAAAACGGCTTACATGTCCCTATCCTAACTCTTGAACTAATATCTAATAACATTTAACTGAATCACATATTGGGGGGTTCAGAATTATGAACCACCCTGTATTTTTTACATTCGAATATAAATAATTGATGGCGAATAAAAAGTCAAGATAGGGACATGTTAGCCGGTTTGATCAATAATGAATAGATTCGACACAAAAAATTCCTAAAGTTGAAAATTCTCAATTTTTCACACCCTATATTTCTGTGATCGTTCCAGCTAGACCCCAAGTATGATAATAAAATTAGCTTTCCAGATAGAATCTGAAAAAGCAATAAAATATAAGGGTGTTCCAAAAGAAACAAAATAATAATTTTAAAATATAGCCTTCATATACAAACTACTAAAGTTACAAAATCACAGAGTCAGCAGAAATTATTTTTTCTAAAAAAAAAAAGACGGGAATGAACTTATCGATGATCATGAGTGGTTAAAATAATTTATTTAACATTTTTAGTGAACATTTATCAGATTTTCTTGGTGTTTTCAGCAATGAAACACACAAACTTCGTATTAAGGAATTCCCCGGAATTCCTATCAATTGTACACCGGAATTCCCATGTGGTCAACCCCTCGGATTTATCATTATCCAAGAATAGTATATTTCATTACGAGTCTGGAAATAGGGATTTAACCGTGCGAGTGTGACAGATTCTCGTTTGAGGCGAAGTCGCAAACAGGAAGTTATGTAAGCATGGAAAAATCATTTCTGGACGTGTAATGCACGATATTTTTTATTATAATTCGTTGAAAATGAAAACCTAAGACACAAAAGGAACTTGGAACATCTTTATTTTCAATTCTTTAGCATTGAGAATCGACTCCATAACGTGGAAGATTTCTTTGATTTAGCTTTTTCGACAAAATATCGTCACTCAGTTTTCCATAGATCTTACTGCTTACGCTAGATTCGGCATCCTGTAGTAATTTTTAGATCAAGAGGGGTCTGCCAGAAAGTATTAGGTACTACAAGATCACGTGGTACAACACATGTATGGACAAAAATGAAAACGACCAATCAATGGCCTAGCACTTTCAACCCCCCCGGACCTACAAAACAAGTAACCTGGATACCGGATCTAGCGTAAGCAATAAGATCTATGCAGTTTTCATTTTGTTCAGATTTAGCAATTCTGAAAAGTTGATATTCGTGTTCATATCTCGACTTGAATTTTACTGGTAATAAATTCGCGTTTGCTTGTGCCGCTTGCTTTAGGATATTATCGGGAATTTCGGGATTTTCTTCTGAGTTCATTTTGTTGGCATTTTGATTGACAGAGAATAAACAATGCTAACGATACAGTGTTTGGCATGTATGATTTGTTTCCATGGTTATTCTAAGTTTTTCCGTGCGCTAGCCCGAAAAAGCCTATCTTACTATATTACTAATATAGATGAAAATAAAGTGATTTCAAAGAAGTATAATAAAAAAGTTATATTTACCGTATCTACAATTCACACAAGATATCCCTATTAATGCTGGGGTTATAGATTCAAGATTCAACTAAACTAAGAATAAACAATTAATAATTAACAATTAAAAAGGTGTATATACCATACAATCAATAATTGAGAATCAGATGTTGAATGGTACATAATTAAAACACTATTAGAAAGAATTAATCGAAACTACCATGCCCGCCAAAAGTTTATATCCACAACATATTTTAATTCTTAATTATCATACGCCTTGATTATTCAAACAATTGCAAATTTTATAGCAAGTGATATAAAATTACGGAATTTCGATAGCAGGTAACAATTATCATCGTAACATATGAATTTGCCTGAAAATATCTACTTTTTTAATTCTCCTCCACGAAGTATGAGCATAGTTATTGCTTGTTGAAGATATTGAATAGTTTTATTATGTGGTGAATAAAACCAAAATATGTTATTGTTGACATATGATATATGATGGTTATGTTATGATATGTCAGAAATGTATCCATTCGATTCAATTTTATGATAGAAAAACCTGAGTGAAGTGATATGGACTTCGCCTCTAGAAAGAGAAATTAGTCTATCCAATTAGAATATCAAACATAGTTTGAAATGAATGTCTGGTAGACTACGAGCAGAAAACAACTACTTTCCTGGTAAATACCACGCAGAACATTGAATTATATCTGCTCGTAATCCATGCAACGATTCACACTGTGAATGCAGATCGCAAATGTTTCTTTCTTCCTAAGACGTGACAAATTCACATCGGGACAGGCACGCCTAACAACCTACAGACCGGTTTCGGGCTTATTGGCCCTCATCAGTGCAGGGTAGTTATCCGAGTAGAGACCGTAAGATCTCCACTCGAAGCGTTGCCTGTCCCAATGCACCTTCGTCGCGTTTATTTGAAGGAAGAAAGAAACATTTGCGATCTGCATTCACAGTGTGAATCGTTGCATGGATTACGAGCAGATATAATTCAATGTTCTGCGTGGTATTTACCAGGAAAGTAGTTGTTTTCTGCTCGTAGTCTACCAGACATTCATTTCAAACTATGTTTGATATTCTAATTGGATAGACTAATTTCTCTTTCTAAAATTGTTGTCCAATTTATGGCTTTTCCATTTTTCATTTATTAGCTTAGTCGAGCTATAAGCCACTTCCAAGTTCTGTGATTTGGGAGATTTAGTTCTGGAGTGTTTCTTTCTTCTGCCGCATGGTGTCGCCACTTCCAATTGTCTGTTGGAACGCGGCTCAGTGCGGTCAAATAAACGCGACGAAGGTGCATTGGGACAGGCAACGCTTCGAGTGGAGATCTTACGGTCTCTACTCGGATAACTACCCTGCACTGATGAGGGCCAATAAGCCCGAAACCGGTCTGTAGGTTGTTAGGCGTGCCTGTCCCGATGTGAATTTGTCACGTCTTAGGAAGAAAGAAACATTTGCGATCTGCATTCACAGTGTGAATCGTTGCATGGATTACGAGCAGATATAATTCAATGTTCTGCGTGGTATTTACCAGGAAAGTAGTTGTTTTCTGCTCGTAGTCTACCAGACATTCATTTCAAACTATGTTTGATATTCTAATTGGATAGACTAATTTCTCTTTCTAAAATTGTTGTCCAATTTATGGCTTTTCCAGACTTCGCCTCTCTTCTTTCGGATTGAGGTTATTTTTTCTTAGAGGTAAGCTATGGAAATCTGCATTTATATACCTTCAGCAATTCCACAACTTCAAAGAAATTAATATATTAAGATTTTTTGGTCACAGTGGATTCTTCGGGGAAAATTTTTTATTGATCTCAGAAGTGGTTACATTACAAACTGTATTTCTTGATTCACTTCAGTGCAATCGAACCATCATGCGCGCTGAAAAATATCTGTCTGATGAATCAGAAGTACGATGCCGATTAGTGAAATATTTATAGTTTTTCGTTTCAACTCAACTGCTGGAACATTTAAGTACCAATAATACCAATCTGATTATGACATTTCATTCATATAGTGAACTATTGGTTAGGAGACGTCCCTAATCACGGCGATTTTCCCACTCCCCTTTCGTGAGATTTAGCTCATTCCCTACCTAGTGAAAGATTTCTAAACAAAAAAAATAATAATAATTTGGCTTGTTTGACAAGTCGAGACTAGTAAGTATTTGAGATTGTTGAAAAGTATATATATAGGCTAGAATCAGATTAAGAATTTAATATAAAAATATTGCGTAAGATTTGTCATTATTTTAGAGAAAGAACTTAATTTTGCTCAATTCTTTCGCAATTTTAGAATGTTTCATGAGGGAAAAAATTACTTGATATTCGCCGGGACCCCCCTCCTCTGCCAAAAAAACACACCCCCTTAGGAATTATATTATCATTAAATTATCCTTACTATACGAAATTATGATAAATATTCATTTATAATATATCATACATTGAAACTATTTTCAACATGAACTCACAAATTCATTGACCTCTCTATTACATCGCAAAAAAGTGAGAGATCTCTCCCTTTTCTATAAACATTTTCATAGTCGATGCCCGTCAATGAAATTCTTTATCATTCTACCATGAGTACGGAAGCGTAGAAGGGCCATTATTTTTTTATTTTTATTTTTCCCAACAACTCTAAGTTGTGAAATTACTAAATTCCGAGTTGCAAGTCGGAATATTACTTCGTAACGAGTGCAGGAAATGCAATTCACAACGAGTTTTGTACACTATTTTACCTACGACCCAAAATTTCTTTAACTCGCCTCTATAATTTCAGGTGGTATCGATTCGATATCAACGTATATATCTCGTTTTAGGTAATAATTGAAAACTTTTTCGACAATTCCAGATGTGAATTACTTAATTGTCTTCGTTTGCACAAACTGATATCTAATACTAAATGCCTGCACGAATTTCACGAATATGAAAGAATCATGCAACCAGGAATACATCAACCTTCAGCCATCAGCAGGACATATTGACAAATATAAGTGGAGGCAGAATTTTCGAAATTGTAGATCTTATTGCTGATTGAGGTTTTTCCTGATGCCTATAAAAAGTCCGATAGGTACTTATTTTCTCTTACAATATCCTTCCACATCCTTCTATTGGCAAGCACGTACTTTGAAGGTTTTGCAGTCAAGAGATAAAAAAATTTGGAAGAGATCCAACTTCGTAGTTTCTCTCATTCCCTCGTATTCAAAGTCTCGCTCACGTCTTGCCGTGACGTTTATCTCAAGTGAAAACGAAATTGCTGCTAATAACTGGGATCAAATAAAAATGACATTCTAGATATCGGTTCACTGCTCTGCATCTGTGTCAGTCGATTGTTTGATCTCCATCCAGTTTTCAGTGGCGTGCATACCTTCTTTGTTGATGGTCTGTTCATTTAGAAGATGACTCAAACTTGAAAGAGTGTTATTACTATGAATTTTCCACTTGTTAGTTGTTACAAATATTTCAGAAAATCGTTTTTAATATCCTTACCAAAAACTAATCTCAATATCTAACCGAAACGTTATTCAAACACTTTTTTATGGAGTATGGAGTATTCAAATATGGCATCGAGGCATCGTTTCTGTTAGTAAATTTCAAAATGGCGAAAAAAAACCTGTCAACTTATTATTTTCCTATGAACGCCGCACCTTGTATACTGAAATTTTCTGATAGCGTTGTCTCTTAACCAAATTAGAATTCTTCATAAGATAATGTCAACAATGTTGGGATTATTATCCGCTTTTGTTCTCCAAATTTTATTACTTCAAAAAATATGACAACAATTAAAAAAAAAACACAAATTGTTTCGAGTCACCCAACTTCGTGGGAGTATCTAATAATGGAATTTGAACAATAAACTTGCCATCTACACTTCTACTATAGTAGTTTGAGAAAATATTCTTTAGACCATATCGACCAAAAGTGTTGATACATCCTCTGAATCGTTTATCTACTACTGAATATTTTCAAAATTTTTGTTCAGATTATTATTCAGCACTAAAATGAGCCACTTCGACCCGATTCAAACAACTTCGTATCTCTTTAGATAAGCGAAATCCTTATCATAGTGACACTCGAAAATTGGACAGCCTGTATGTATGATTCCGTTTGGTATATTGAAGACGCTTATTTTCTGATTTATTCCATCCCGAATTGAAACATCCACTAAGCATAATTTTGAGATGAAAAAAAATGAATGATTCTGTTAATATGGATATATGTAAAGAATATGAATTTATTATTATCCGAATTCATGTAGACCAGCATTACTGTTTCGAAATGTTATATTTTTTAATAACTTCATACCCTCGTTCGTACCTATGTATTAAAACAAGTGAGTCAATTTTGCCTGAAATATTGGGCAATTTCAACGTTTTGGTTATCTGGAACCATCATCAACTCTTCTCTCTTTTATGGACATCATATGATACCTACTCCATTTCTTCTCAATGACGATTCGTGATAAAATAACTGAATCAATCTAAAAAGCAAAAAAATTCAAAAATAGGATTTTTTCGTTTTGGATCTAGAACAGAAAAGGATGAAATATCCTGGGAGATATCAGATGGAGAGAGATGACAAAAGAATGACAGTTCCAGAAAGTTCTAGAACAACTCAAACACGATATATATACACGGCCAGATAATGGTAGAAGTCAGTTGAATACGAAGTCGCAATATGTGATCATCGTTCATAACCTCCAAAATAAATAGTTGCTATAAATTAGTCTGTAATAAGTGTTGGTGTTTGTTCAAATAAATTATTTATCGAGTTAAAACTCGGTCATCGTTTACTTCTACCCAAGATATAAAAATATATATATTGAAACAAGGATAAATACCTATATACCTATACCTAAGTAGAAACCACAGTATTATAGTTTGTAAATCTTAAGTTCGATAAAGTATTTTTACAATATTTCTACTTGGGTTCGATAATTTGAAACACTCATTACAAAACTGAACAATGTATTTCACTAAACACTCAGAATACAATATTCGCTATACCAATCACAATGTTCACAATACTATAGTTTTCTTTCTTAACTGAACTCTCCTCCAAAATTGACTGTCCTCAGCACTACGTTCCTTTATTTATAGATACAAAACATCCATTCTAGTAAAATCTTGAATATTCAATGAAGTTTTAAGAAATACCATTAATTTTCAAGAAACTGCGATGGGTATCAGTCATCCGCTATTCTTATATCTTACATGATTAATATTATTGACAAATAGAGCCTGAAATACTATTTTTTCTCAATATCCGCTTCCGAGTCCGCTTCAATTTGTTTAATTTCTTTTACAATACACAGTTGAAACGATAAAATACATTTTCGAATAAGACGAGAAAATCCGATCCATCAAGATAAAAGAAAAAATCAAAGTCCCATGCAACCAAATTGAAATGTTTCAAGCAAATATCAAAATTTTCAGGAACAAAAACTTATTGAAATTTGCAAGAAAGCATCTCGATAGAATTTTCAAAATATCTCGAAAACACGAACTGCTGGAACCAATCCACGAGAGGCATTTCATTACATTATAATAGTGTGAAGTAAGAATATATTTATCTTCAATTAAGGCACAGTGCATAAAAAACAAATCATGTTTCAATTTCAGTTTAGTTATTTAATTTATCCGCAATTCTTGCCTTTCACATGAAACTTCATAATGTCAGATGAAGAATGAAATACTAACTGCTGAGAAATAGGCTTCTGCATTTTTTGACCAAGTAACTAGTTTGAAAATTCTGATTGGTTTTTGACAACATGAATGAAATGGTCAGTGGAACTATTGAATTGGCCACGATGTTCAAAAAGTAAGGTTATGTTCTCATTTGCCTCGACTTTGTTTAAAAGGGTATGAAGAAAGACCCTGCCATTTCATTGTTTGGATCACCAATAACGTTCTAACAGCACGTCACTGGAGTAAATTTTAGTGGAAAAATAGTATCGACCTCAATTTTTGAGGTTAAACAGCTTTGTAGGTCGTTCACCCGCTCTGATATAATCACTTATGTGCGACTATTATCCTTTACAGTGATAAATTTTTATCTGTTCAAGGTCTCTGCGATTCGCTCGTTCATTTCACGATCCTCGATATCTAATTTTTGCGCAGCTACTCTCATTATCTGTACGGATTGCTTGCCTCTGTTGATTTTATCTTTCTTTTCAGCAACACGAACACGTGTATAATAATAATTCCAGATAATGAAAGCTACCAAATATTTATGAACGCGAATAAATATCTCAATGGAATCAAGGTTCATTGAACTTTCTAAATCCTTAATAAGTTTTATACCTATTTATACTTATTCCCATGTTTGGTGTTTTGATACAGAAAAGGTACTTTGCTTCCAAATAAAATGTGCTATTGTTTTTTCAGGCGTCCTAGATTTAGTTCTAATATTGAATATAAACAGACAAACCTTAAACTCTCATTGATATCCAATGCGAAACATTTTAGTTCCAGAATAATCAGAGGTACAATATTTTGATGATGACATTATGAACAAATCTTGAAAAAGTGTACCAACTTTTTCGACGCGTTTTCAGTGATTATTTGGCTATAATATCGCTGATCGCTGAAATATCTTTTTATTATAATTAATTTGATTCGAAAACGAAGTTGAAAGTAGATCCATAGTTTACAGAATATATTAGATTCTGTAAACTTTGGTAGATCATTCAGATTGATTTGGGTACTCAGACCCCATTTCATATCTATCTTAGAATACGAACAATGATAGTTGACAGAAGCCAAGAGAACAATTTCTTCATCTTCAGAAAAGTTCAATCATTTAGAAAATACTTTATGAATCATTCATTATAAAACTCATAACCTTGTCCTGAACATTCAACGAAGAGTTGAAGTAAATGAATGATAGTATAAATGATATACTTATACAGATATGGATAAGTGATCAATAAAATACGTCACTATTTGACCCTATGGCAGCTTTCAAAGTGGATGATAACCTACCAATTCTGAAAAAAATTCTCAAAACTGATCAAGTTTGATATTCTTGAATTCATTTCAGGACGTTTCGATACGCATTTTTAATTATTCGGAGATTGGTACAATCGAACTGTCAAATGAAAGTCAGAAGAGTTAGGCCCAGCTTACTTCTGAGCGATTTGGATTGGGTGATATAAGCAGTGAAAAACTCAATGTTTTCATTGGTGAATTTCAATTCAGTTTAATTTGATTTGAATTGACCAATAAAAACAATGATAACATTACATTTTGCTCCGCTACTACTTAAAAATAAAAAAAATCGTATATGCCAAAAGTTTAATAAGTTACGTTGTCGCACTAGTGGCGCGTGCGACAAAATAGCGTCTTATCAAACTTGTATCATATAATATACTATTTTTGTTTATAAAGTGGTTTTCATGACGTATTTCTTGTATCCATTATAGGTTTGCCATAGATATTCGAATTGATATATTTCTTAAAAACTCAATGAGGACGGCATGAACATAATATAACTTTAACAGTTCAAATAGTTCGTTAATGAGTTAATTCTCGATTAATTCAACTCTGAGTGAACATATCCTAAAACCTTCACTCTCCTCACTTTGGGCACCACATCACATGGAGAGATAGATAGATGTATATGGTCTGAGATATAATTATTCTTGATGTATATCAGAAATCACCTTCATATTTTCATTTTTACAAGCTTTCATTGCAAGATTTTTCTGGCCTCAGAAGCTTTATTTAACATTAAAATTTCAAAATGTCGGACGACACCCAAGATTAAGGTCCAATTCGATTGAAAATTGGTTTCTGGGTGTTTTTGGGGTCGGACTGTATGAATATTTTGTCAAAATTAGGAACGTCGATAGTTGAAATTCATGAAAATGAAATGGCGGCTTAAAGATGGCCAGTTTGGTGATTATGGTAATTCAATTCAAAATTTTAAGTATTAAGACAGATAATCAAACAAAGTTCTCCTTATAATGAAAGGCACAATATAAAATATAACTATAAAAAGAATAATTCTGTGAGTAAAAGATTCAAAAGCTGCCGCGGATACAAAAAATAGGTTATCTTCGACCTTCTATAGCTCAAAAAGTAAATATTTTACAACCTTTTAAAAGTTGGACAAATTAAAATGAAAGCACTGTACCTACAGGTTTAATGTTGGCGACTTTCGATTCATTTAGGGAAACGACCCGAAAAAATGCAGCACCTTGTATGCCAATCTATTCGATTGTACGTCAGTGTCCGTGAGAAAGTAAAACGTCACAATTCAGCTTACCTCAGCCTCAAACCCGCTTGGAGTTTCTTGAACTCCGCTGAAAATGTAGGTCAACGCATTCTCGTCGAAACAGACAAGGACGGAGTGATGACGTTTAGGTGGGAGAAAGAGAGAGAGAGGGAGCTCGACGAAGCGATCATATTTGAGGATAAAAGTGACAGTGAAAAATAACGAAATTGATGGGCGGCGTGGTGGGGAAATAAATATAGAATTCGAGATTCTATGCTGATCTACACTGAAACAAAAATATTGTTTGTTTAATTTCATACAGGAACAAGAAATAATAGACATCATCTATAATTTTGTTGAATCGGAATCGCTTGCGATTAGTTTCGGTTTCAAAAACAGAAACAAAAATCTTATTGTATAGTTTCGAAAACAAACTCGAAATTCGAATTCCACCAATTAAACAAAAAATTAGTCTGTCGCGTGTTTTGCTTTGAAGATGTTCTCTGTCGTTTCCACTACACGAATTGTTTTCATCGTGCCATCAAAGTCACATACCACTACCAGAACAAAATAGTGAACTGTTGTCGCCAGCCGTTTCCACATATCAAACTCTGATGTTTACAAAAACAGCGACAAAAAAGTTTTTGTTTTGTCAAAATCGACACAGTTGCTGTTTTGTTGCGGTTTTGTCCGTTTGGGGGAATTCCGCCTCAAGGATCCAATAAAATACAGGGTATGTCATTTGAACAAATGAAGTATGTACCCACAATCATAAGTCTAGACTTTTTTGACAAACTGTATATGGCCGTAGGTAAAGTATAGTACGTACCTAATGAGTGTTGTAAAGAATGTAAAGTAATAACGCAGTCATAGAATAGTGTTTCCAAAGGTGGATATATACTCTTCAATTGTTTTTCGTCAAAACCCGTAGACTGGTTTAGCGAAGATCATAATACCGATGATAATTCACTAATCGTTCGGAGATGGCGCTAACATCGCATTCGATATCAATATCGATAATTCAGTTCTTTATTACAATCCGTATTTTACATATATCTATTGCTCACAATATTGACCATACGCCATAAGAGACAATGTTAGCAAAGTGAAGCCGAATTTAATATATCTATCCTTTTCTAATTGGCAACGTTGACTGAGGGCACATGCGCGAAATCAAGCGCGAATTTCTGATCAAAATGTCCAAAATTCTTAAATCTCATATTCATAGGAAAAATTTACGTAATGTATATGTAAACAAATATTGTCATTTGGAAATTATCCGATGATATTAGAATACATGAAGTATACTTGGCTTTGACAGAGAGTAATCAGAGATCTTCTAATTCAGCGTACCACTCCTTCCGATTTGGAAGAATATGAAGCAATCAAGATCGAAACAATGGTGGGCATATAAATTATCCTGATTTTTGTAATATTTTGTTAGACATTGATGGCACAGGCACTTCCATTGTGTATTGATTTCTGGAATCGTGGAAGATAAACCTAGAGGCTGAACACGACCTGGACACCGACACATATTTACCACTGTAACTTAAATTACGAATAGTATCACCTGAACTAATGAAAACGACAAACAAGGAAATTCACATCAACAAAACACAGATATAACCATAACCTGCTTGTTCATTTCCAATTTGATAAGCAGCGAGGACATAAGAGAGAAACAACACTATAAGAGAGTCGCTCTTGACTGTCATCTTCTACTTTTATTTTGGCGCATGCTCATAAATTCATCGTTGCCAGCGACATTCTTTCGGGTTCAGATATAGGCTGTCCTTGTTATCAATATTCGTAGGTAATAAATATATGGTATTTTATGGTTACGTTTCGTGTTCAAGTGACAGTGACAGATCATTGTTCGATTGTTCATTCATGACATTGATTGAACAAATCACACATAATCAAAATGACTGAGAAAATGTGAAAATTAATATTCATCATGCGGAATCAGCAGACGTGGAAGTAATACTAGTGTTTGAAACTATGATTGAAATTCAAGAAAATCAAGTAGGCAGAAGTCTACAAATATTTCTAGTGCCTTTTAATGGGACTCGTTCCACCATATCTATATCCACCTTGGTGTTTCGATGTAGTATGCTTTTTACAACACTAGTTTTGTAATATACTGATGTTTTTATTGTCTCACATTGTTCAAACTACCCAATGAGATCTATTATTGTTTCTAGTTATTTTCATCTTAGTCTGACGATGGCCATTCAGCAGAACTAACAAAGTGTAAAAGATTAATTCATGAAATACTGTAATTATAGTATATGAAATATCCCTCTTCAATGGGATTCAATTTGTTTGAAATGCTTGGTATATCCATTCAAATGTCTGTTCTTGCCAGTCAAAATCGCAGAATTTGAAACTTCCGAGTTACGAGGTTCGATGTTGGATCACCCCGTATCTAGAAAACATCCAATCACATATTGAGCAAAATAAACTTTGAAATACCAAATTTCGGCCAAGCACTCGTTTCTCAGTGTATTTTTGATGTTGACAGCGAGGTTAATGACACTCAATGAGTGACCACAAAACAAAATAGAACAGCTAATTCGCTTACGGTAAACATATAAGGTTTCATCACGGTCAACCCATGTTTATTTACTATTATTATCGAATGATATATACAATAGCAGAGAGGAACGCCAAAAACTACAATAATAGGACCATACGATAGCGCTTGCAGTGATCGATCAAAATAAAATGATCTGCCCTCAAACTAATAATAAAAGACTGGCGTAGATCTAGACCTAAATCTATAGTTTTTTATTCAAAATTTCACTATAATTGTCGAGGTTGCTTGTATATACCTGTAGGTACTCAGTTTCGTTCATATTTTCTGTTTTCGTATTATTTGACAACCTTAAATGTAACTTATTATTATCATTGATAGCATTGCCAGAAACATTAATACAACATATTTTCATTATGTTCTTTAGAAACATTTGGAATAGATAACTCAAGTCGCACCCCTGGACCCCTGCTCTATTTATTTCCCACATAAACAACCGCATTTACGTTCGAACAACCTAAAAACAGTCTATTGAAACATATTAGCAAAAGTTATGCGTTTGCTTTGGTTATTTTCTTCTCTTTCTCCGTCGTTATCTTTAGTGTTGCTGTTGGCCTGACCAAGAATCCAGAAAGAAGGTTTCATTTATCTTTTTTTTTTTCGTATCATCGATTACAGATGACATGCGCCTTTAGTCGTACATAAGCTGTTTCGATTATCATTGATAACAACTTCTATTAGAGAGTTTTGAAGAACAACATATCTTAATTTTAGTTCTGCAACAGCATCAATAAATTTTAAAATATTTTGATCTTGATTCTGTTTACATAAACATGACCTAATAGTTATTATTTAAATAGATTTTGTTTCATTATAGCAATTCAGAAATATTTCTTTCACGAATTTTGTACAAGATGGTGTTGTTTTTTTCGTATCAATAAATATTCGAAGAATTATTCATAATATTCATATTGATTTTTTGAACCAATTATCTCTAATTTTCACTATTTCACCTTGAAATAATTGATGTTTCCATCCGGTTGAATGATTTCGTACAGCATCACTTCCCATGTTATTAAATAGTTCCAAATGAAAGTGAAATTGAAATCTTCACTAATAGGAACTTGTTATTTCATTATTGGAAATTTCAGATTTCTCTTAGTCACTCGTGGACTACTTATGTCTTATACAATTATTAGTTCATTCACATCGATGTGGAGTGATGGAGTAAATGAGAATGTTTGCATACCTACATATACAGTGAGCACATAATAGTTTGAATAAATGAATTCGCTATATATAGTCTTCAGATTTCAAAAGAGAAAACTTTGCAGATAGGTCATTTCAATGCTTATTCAAACGTACACTTTTTTACATATTATCTCCATATTTAAAAAAATGCCACTTCTTAGGTAAAAAAATGTCAATTAATTAAGAAGTGCTTTGGTCTATCTCCAATAATAAAGCAAGAAAAGAATGAAAATGACGATACAAAAATTCAGTTTTCTCCAAATATCTTAAACACGAAAGATCGTGGATTTACTTTCACCATAATAATGAGCATAACATTCTGCAACTTTTCACTTCTTCGTACATCTTACAGTTTTCGAGATCCAATGATGAGTGTATACATCTATTTTTCTGTTTTTGAAAGTTTCTGCTACTTTCAAAATCAATGAATTGAAAGTTGGTATCCCTATATTAAACTTCAAAAACTGATTAAGGGTTATGAGGCGTTTTTGAATACATACAGGGTGATTATTAGGGGTCATATATATTCAATTCAACCCTCTCGATATTTTTTATGTGGCGCCTCTGCTTTCAATAAAATATGAGTTCAGATTCTGTCTTTGATTTGTATACTTTTTGCTCCAATGAATATTTTTCTGTATCGATTTCGAGATAAATGACAAAATTTATTTACCTACTTAAACTTACGTCTTATTCGGAACTCTTTTCTTGAAATGCATTTCTTATTCGATGAATATGTTCCTTTCAAACAAAAAAGGTGTGAAGGATGCTACTCAAAAAAGTTTTTCGGTTTTCACAAGTTTTATTTCGAAGGAGTTCCAAACATTCAATTTATTTTGCCACTGAGTTTCTATAACACACTTTATGAAATATTTCGATCATTCCAGATTTGTTATCGATTATTGAGAAAAATGTCAAATTAAGTGTGTTAGAAAAATTAGGTTTCAATGCAAGACAATCTTTATCTTTATTGAATTGTTTCTCTCCTAAATTTTTTTCCGAAAGTATAAATTTTCAAGAAAACAAAATGATGCTGATGGTTCAATCATTGACTTTTATGCTCTTTCTCGTATCAATAAAAAATCGGTCTGATTCTCTATGGAAGTGAACAATTTGGTGTCATTCAAAAAGAAAGGTCAGTTATTCACTTTCCGATTTTTCAATTCTCTATGGCCAAAATGAAAGAAAATTCAACAACATTCATTTGGTTATTCACTAATAAAGTGACTGATTTATACACCAGATTTCACTGGTGGAAATGAATAAATCGTCATGAAGGTGATATATTTGAAATGAATGGAGGAAATTTAAAACATTTTTTAGGATTTGAGTTGCTCATCAAGAAATAATTCAGCAGTATAATAATTTATATAATATAATATATGATTATTGATTTTATTGAGTACCTGTACCTTCCTGCTGATGAAATGATCATAATAGTTATTTATGTATCAAGGGCGTAAAATAGGCTTTTATGGACCGTAGCGTGTAATTAACACGCCTAGATCCATAAAAGCAAGTTACGCCCGAAATACATACAACATTTTATGCACGACCAGTATATTTTATTGTAAATACTTCTTCACCTCTCAAGCATGATAGGAATAAAACTGTTCTTAAATACCTCTCAAACCCCTTTAAAATAATTTTTGCTACGCCTATGATGTTCCTCTCGAAAAAGCATTACGTGACAGTGTTTTTACTTGCTCTCTATCTCTTATAATAAGGGAGTTATTAAGGGTTCACGATTTACTCATGTTCCAGACTGGTGGGTGAATAAATAGGCTAGTAGCCATATTTGCTGTCAATACAGACAATAGTCATTACGAAATGCTTTCCAGTGACGAAGAAAGTGTTAATTGCACTCCACCAAAAATCAGTAAAGCAGCTGAGATGCGAATAATTAATAATTTTTTGTCCGGCAGGCGGTAAAGTAGTCCAAGGCCGGTAAACTGCCATTTTACGCCCGGTCGTGCATAAAAATAGTTATTCTCAAAGAAACACGAGATTTTCTACAAACCCATTCAACATAAGTGACTTAAAAATTTAGAAAGATTTATCATATGCCTAAAATATTGGTGTTTTAGGGTTTGATGCCTCTGATAGAAGTTCATGTTGTTCAAAATGGTAGAATGTTTTATAGAATTATTACTCTTGTAATTATTTACAAAAAAAATTCGGCATACGATTCTGTAAGGCATCCAGAAAATATAAGGTTCAATTGACGTTAAAATGACAGAAAAGCAGAAAACTATAATAAAAAGTTGAAGGAATTACTAACTTTTCTGTATTTATTCACCAATGAGTGAAAAATTGAAAAAATGTCACATTGAAATCACATATTTGAAGAATACCTATCAAATATAAATAGTGGAACAACTGTGGTGGTTAAAAACGTTGTTGATAACAACATTACTAATGTATCCACTGTGTTACCCACTTCAGACCATCAAATTAACCTAATAACATCCGTTCACTATAATCTGAACCATGCAATTTTCGGTAATGAGTAATGGCGGAAAACGCCATTAATCGTTCAAGGATTTTCCCCGGGAAAACCGGAATGGAAACCCTCGTGGTCACGGACCTTTCCCCGCGAAATTCGAAGGCCAAGTGCAAAGAGGCCTATATCGATTCGCAGTTGCATGGGCATGCGCCTGGATAATTGGTTGGAGGTACATTACGGGGCCCTTCCAACAATATTACTCATCAGCAATAAAAAAGAAGCAACTCGATTCTCTCACACTTCGTTTAACTCAGATTCCCATTTCGATAAAATATTATTATCAGCGTATATATTCGTAAGATTTGACGATTATTGGTCTATAAAGAAAAAAACTGTAGAAATTACTAGAATCGAAGTGAACACTACTATTGAGTCCAAGTAAATTGAGTCAACTTACTGATCACATAATATAATAGTCAATTTTATTAGGAACACGTTTGATCAGTTACCATTCGTACATAATTGGAGTGAATAATTAGACAATACTGGAAGAGTATTTCTTTCTTGCATCAAATATTGTTATTAATCAATAAACACTGGTCGTTTTTGTTTTTTATTCGGTGGAATGAACTTTATATAATAGATAGATATACAGGGTGTCCCCTCTCAATTGGAAAAAACTTCTGGGGCATATTGAGGAACCATAGACAAGCAGTTTGAGATAAGAGACTGATGTCCGGAAGTGCATGGTTTTCAATATACAGGGTGTCAAAGTTTTTTCAAAAAACTTTTTTTTATTAATATTTCAAAGACACGTTAACCGATTTTCTTGAAATTTGCTATTGATGTAAGCTTTAATAAGACGCTCAGTTAGCACTAATTAAATGTTAATTATGACTTCCAGTGGCGCCCCGGGGGACAGTGTCACGAATAAAAATGACAAAAAATGTATGCTGCTGACTTTTTTTAAAAATTTTATATATTTTTTAGAAAGCTCAGTTAAAAATACAACTTTTTTGTCACTTGATATTTTTTCGTATCTCTCTCCGTTTTCGAGAAAACATTTTTATTAAAAACTTTATTGAAAGGTTCATTATTATTAGAAAGAAAAACAAGGAGGCTTTTTTACAAATAATGTATTATCAATTAGTGGAGCAAATGCTCAAAGTGTCCACCATGCATTTCGATGCATTTTCTGCACCTGTCGAGCCAGGATTCGCGCACCCGAGCAAACACGCCTGGATTGTTCGCGATAAATTCCGCTGCCACCACAACTCTAGCAACTAGGTCCTCCATGGTCGGCACAGGAGTTGCATAGATCAACCGTTCCATTTCGCCCCAAAGAAAAAAGTCCAGGGGGGCCAAGTCCGGCGACCTTGCTGGCCAAGGGACGGGACCACCTCTACCAATCCACCTGTTGTTGTAGGTTTGGTCGAGGTAACCTCTCACGGTGCGCGCAAAATGCGCTGGACAACCATCGTATTGGAACCAGGCCTCTCTACGCAACTGGAGGGGTACATCTTCCAGCAGCTCAGGCAGAATATCTCGCAAAAAAACTAGATAGTTATTCCCGTTGAGGTGATCAGGTAGAACGTACGGCCCAATCAAATGGTCGCCAAGAATACCTGCCCAAACATTAACACCAAACTTCTGCTGATATCCTCTGATGTGCGTAGCATGGGGATTTTGTTCGCTCCACTCGTGGTTATTACGAGGATTGAATGTCCCCTCGCGCGAAAATCCTTTTTCATCGCTCGTGAAGATTATACTTAAAAAATCAGCGTTTTCATCCGCTTGACGGAGCAACCACTCGCAGAACTCGAGCCGCCGAGGAGCGTCGTCAGGCAGTTGATGCTGCACCTTTTGCAGTTTAAATGGATAGAGATCGTGGATTTTCAATACTCGATGGACAGTATTTTTGCTGCAATCAAGTTGCGACGCAATCAGACGAGTGCTAGTGTTGGGCTCATTCTGAATGCGTGCCATGACTTCATCCTCAACGGCATCTCTGATCGGAAACTGACTTGCAAATTCTCGAATAGGCTGCAAAGATAACAAAGCCTCTTAGATTGGCTGTAAAACAGAAACGCGCAAGAAAAAAAACACAGAAAGTTGCCATTTCTGCAATACTTACCACGAATGAGCCGGTCTCCCGTAGATTTTGATGAATTTTGATAAAAATCTTATGGTTTGGCAATTCACGATTTGGGAACCGCTGCCCGTACAACCGTTGTGCTAACAAAGAATTACCCCGCGCTTCCCCATACAAGAGATGCATATCTGCAAGCTCGGCTAATTCAAACCGATTCATTTTTGCAATTAGTGTAACGTTTGAAGATAATTGAGTACTTAGAAACTGACACTTTTACTAAAGTTTGACATGTTTATGTGTTACCATGACAACATTGTTTTGTTTTAGATTTTCAGATAATGAACCTTTCAAAAAAGTTTTTAATAAAATTTTTTTCTCGGAAAAATATCAAGTGACAAAAAAGTTGTATTTTTAACTGAGCTTTCTAAAAAATATATAAAATTTTTAAAAAAAGTCAGCAGCGTACATTTTTTGTCATTTTTTTTCGTGACACTGTCCCCCGGGGCGCCACTGGAAGTCATAATTAACATTTAATTAATGCTAACTGAGCGTCTTATTAAAGCTTACATCACTAGCAAATTTCAAGAAAATCGGTTAACGTGTCTTTGAAATATTAATAAAAAAAAGTTTTTTGAAAAAAACTTTGACACCCTGTATTTTGAAAACCATGCACTTCCGGACATCAGTCTCTTATCTCAAACTGCTTGTCTATGGTTCCTCAATATGCCCCAGAAGTTTTTTCCAATTGAGAGGGGACACCCTGTATGTACTACTTGACAAGAAGTGACAATTCGAATCTTTATACCGGTAGTGGAATACTCTCAACCGATTTACTTATTGTAATCCCTTCTTCTATACTCATTGATGGCATTCATGATTATAGAACAAGAATTCTTCCAGATCTTCCAATATCGAAGGCCTCATGATGAGTTGTTGATCATTTTCAATGAAAAACAGCCATAGCGCCGCTTTACTGTTATCCTGTTGATCCGGACTAGATTTTTCTAGGAAAGTTTTGATGTCTCTATTTGGTACTCTTCTTCGAAATCGTACTGAATCTAGAATGAACAATTATTTAGTTCGTATTTATATATATAGAATGAAAAAGTATATCCCATCAGGTTATGTTTATAAGCAGCAAATGTCTTCAGTATCCCATCGATGCTTCCATCTTTCGTAACTTTAACCCTTCCTTGAAATGTATTATAGGTATTGTTTTTTGTGTCACCATTATGCATGGATCCAGAGAATTGAAAAATTCTCTAGACAGAAGTATTCGTGTTTCTATAAGAAATAAATCAGCCTGTCTTTGTTTGATATGTTCAATTGGATATACTATTTTTCCTTTCAGCATCAATTTATATTTGTCAATATGTCCTGCTGATGGCTGAATAAGGCTGATGTATTCCTGGTTGCATGATTCTTTCATATTCGTGAAATTCGTGCAGGCATTCGGTATTAGATATCAGTTTGTGCAAATGAAGACAATTCAGTAATTCACATCTGGAATTGTCGAAAAAGTTTTCAATTATTACCTTGAATTTGGAGATATATACGTTGATATCGAATCGATACCACCTGAAATTATAGAGACGAGCTAAAAAAATGTTCGGTCGTGGGTAAAAGTAATGTACACAAAACTCATTGGAAACTGCATTTCCTGCACTCGTTGCAAACGAATAATCGTAGGGAATGTGTCACTTTCCACACTCGTTACGTTATATAATTTAATAATTTTCCCAGTTGCAACTCGGAATTGTATAGGGAAAAATAAAAATAAAAAAAGATTGGCCCTTCTACGCTTCCGTAGATAAATGCTGAAACAATTCTATATATGGGATGGAATTGTGAACGAAACATTTTCTCAGAAGTTCTGAAAAGTAGTGAAACTAGAAGCGGCCATGATGCTATTGTTTGAATGTCTCGCTGAATTGGATATTTGGTATGTTCATGTTTAATACGAATTGAAAAACATTATACTTATGAATTGATATTCCTACTCTACAACACTATTGATCAATCCATAATATAAGAAAGCCGCAAAAAAGTTGGAATATTTCAAATTTATAGCGATATTTATTTTCATCAGCCATTTCATTCGCATTGATTTACCGATATTCGTATAAGCATGGATATACCTTTGAAGCGGCGTTTATTCGAACATTAAACATAGTATCTTCTAGGAAAAACTATAAATACATGATATTTCACCACTATATTTCAACTACAAGTACGTTTGAACCGAATTTATACGCTCCTATTACTGATGCTTAAAGATAATCCTGACAGGTCCAGTATTTATTGCATGCCAATTAAGAACAATGATAGGAAAATATCTTGGCAGCTCGATGCCAAACTCCGTCCAGATCGAAAATGATTACAAACCAAATTATTATAATGGCCCGTAACGTACCGCCTGAGGCCCTATCCAGATTCCAGCTCCTGCAGGCGGAATGTGGCAGCAGGAGCTCGAATAGTTCGCCAAACTCCCTCCAGGGTCCGCCACTTGTCGGGCGCCGAACTATGGACTCGGCCAGAGTGAAAGTTCGGATGAGGACAGGACCGTACTCGGAATGGAACGAATCAATCAAACACTCTCAGTGTAGAATATCCAGCACATTCATCTTTCATGACCGCCAGTTTGTTGAGGTATCATGTATCATGATGAGGTTGGTTGAATTGCTGTTGGATATACAGGACATTTCGGTTTTCGTGTTCGAGTTTTATAATTTTTGTCTTTATTATGACATTCGGTTGTAAATATAGGTCAACACTTTGATATTTGGAGTCGTACATCTAGATCCTATTGAATATCTAACGATACATCGTAATAGAGATGCCTAGAAAATGCCTATCTGTGGATATACTATATATTCCATTCAGTATCTTAAAAATTTTACCGATGGTAAATGAATTACCTTTTACGAAGAATATAAGCGACGTTTCCAAGAGTTTTCTATGGGGTTAATATGAAGAAAAATCTCATTTAACGATATAAAAAATATTGTGAACTCTGAATTTTTCACATCTTAAAGTCAATACCAAGAAAATATGTTTCCTGTGAAATCTAGAAATTAAACTTCAATATCTTCTATCACGGGCTGATTCAATTAAAAACACATTTCTTGAACAGTGTGTCCCGAATTTAGCGTGCAATATTTCATATATAGGTAGATCAAAAAATGCTTCATAAGATACTTTTGAAGAAAGACCTATTTCCCATACCAATATCATTTTACTGGCTTGTACCTACGATGTTTCCCGATGAACATTATAGGTTTTTTCTCTCGTGCAATCAGAAAGTGAATGGAAATACTGCTTTCTAAATGGTGGTTTCTGTATAGATGGATCTCATCAGATTTGATGGCGCTTTTACATTTTCAAACCGACAGTACTCAAATATTGTAACGCTCTGTAGGTATACCAAGCAATCGAAAGGATATGACATTTTTTTTGCATTAGCACTCAGTCTTTTTGCCACAGAAAATATCTCAACTTGGTATAGAAGTAATTTTAGTTTAATTATTTCATTTTGGTTTCAGTTATCTGTGGTCTTATTTTGTATAGACTGTACAGAACCTACATTCAATTTCTATACAACAGGATATATATAGATGGAGGATCGTCTTTGTTATTTCAAATATGAAATTTCGGTTCCACTTTTCACTACTATTTTTATACTAACTTGGGAAGCTTTCAGTAAGGATCCATAATTCCAGAGAACGAATGGGAGATTCTGATGAATCACTCAACGGCAATTATAAAAATCGCATCCGCCATATAATATATAAAATCTTCGCATTCACCAAAACTATAAATATACCAATGTGACTATCTCGAGAGCTGCAGTATGCACAACCCAATTTTCGAAATAGGCCAACCAATAGAAAGAAATAGAGGCTAATTTCATACTTGAATAAAGACCCAAATAACCTGTACCACCTTTCGAAAAATAGTTGGTAGATGAAAGCGTCGGTGTCGGTCTTAACGAAATTGCTTTGTGAAATTGTTTCAACAATAAATATTGTCATAGATGACCACTTGATAGATGGTTCGTTTCACAGTCAACTTTTATAGAAAATAGAAAAACGCACGAAATTTTGCGGAAAACCCTTTTTACGGTATTTAATAAATGATAAATAATTTTTATAAAAGAGCTGGACAAACATTCTATTTCCTAAAGTTTTGTGTTGTCTCTTCATTCTTGGCGTATTTTTATATAACATGCGCCTTCGCCATAAATAATATATTAGCGGATCCACCGAAACATAAAATCAACAGTTGGATGAATAAATGTGGTTGTGACAGTTGCAGTTGGATTGCATATGTTTTCTTTTACCATTGTATTAAATCCTTTCTTTATGCAATGCTTCAACACATACTTCGAGAATAAATAAACATGATCATTTATTGGCAATAAATTAAAGTATCTACTCCATTATAAAAATCATAAAGAGGGTATTGTAAGAGCTCACATTCTATTATTTCTCAAAAAATATTATAATATGTATAAGAGATCAAATATTTCAAGAGTGATAGAAGATACATAACTGAATTCTTATAACATTAGAATTGATAAATATTTCAATGTACCCTTTCTCTGCAGCAACTTTATTATACAAATCTTAATTTTATGTAGGCGTTCAACTTTTTGATTTGCTGTCGAAACGCAAAGGCATATTTACTAGCTTTCTATACTTAAAAAAAACTGATAGACAAAGCACAACTCACACTGAAGGGCATAGAAGTATGATATTTTGTACAATATTTTTATACATACTATCGTAGATGATGCCACAGATTATAGAAAACCTTACAGATGAAACAGTCAGACAGAGCGAATAAAATTAGAGAGAGATGTCGAAAGCGCAAAATTTAAAGATCCAATGATAAAGATATGCACAGGCGCTAAAATATTGATGTTTACATCATTGTCATCATTTTGTTGGTAATGTTACAAATGTTTTCG
Organism: Chrysomela aeneicollis; assembly: GCA_029955515.1. Taxonomy (NCBI): domain Eukaryota; kingdom Metazoa; phylum Arthropoda; class Insecta; order Coleoptera; family Chrysomelidae; genus Chrysomela; species Chrysomela aeneicollis. The sequence continues at coordinate 1,825,545 of JARUHQ010000022.1, forward strand.
TTTCACACGATTCACGATCCAGTATTTCGGATGGGGTTTATGTTCTTACAATTTATAACATATCATCCATAAAATGTTAATCAGAAGGAAAAGTAATAAAGGTTTTGAGGATTATCACAGCACAGATTAAACAACCTCTGATCATAGGTATATACCTTCATTATATGGAATGTGAATCAGGTAAAATAATATGTTTATATGCCAATCATTACTGTGTATATAAAGATTCAAATGAATCGGAGGATATCAAATTTACACAGGACGAAAAACTGTGAGTACTTCCTAACTTCAATAAAACTTTTCCATTTAGTGAGAATATCACCATTTTTGCATTGCCTATACTGCTATATCATATTTCAAGTTTGGGAATTCAGAGTCTGATCATTGATTAGATAATTGAATCGTTTTTCTGATGACAATGAATGGGCTACATTTGAAATATTCGAATTTCATCCTAAAATTCATTCAGAATATATCTCATTCCTGATATAAACTAATTTCTGATGACAACTTGTTCATGATATATCACTCCGAAGTAACCTTTTATTATGTTGGTGTTAATGATGTGATGCGCAAAATTTAAAGGTCCGAAGTCAACGAAAACGGATGTCGTCGGTAAATGAAACAAAATTGGCGAAGTGTCTCATCTGTAAGGTTTTTTAATCTGTGATGATGCGTAATAAGATGAGACTTTTGAAAATTCATCCGTTAAGAAGGTGAATGAGGGATGAACAATCAAAATTCAGTTTTCATCTAGGCTTTTTGATAACTAACAACATACCTTCACCTTTGTTTGACATAACAATAACAAGTAACATCGCAGTGCTATTACAGAAATTCTCTCTGATATGGGAAAAGTTTACAGAATATATTCTGGGGGTCCGTATTCTTCTGTTTGCATCACGTGGCGACGATATTCCGATATTTCCGGCATCGCCATGGCAGCGACCAAGCCAACCTTGATTCTCTAAACCCGGTGACGAGCGTGCAGTTGTTCGAGGGAGGTTCGATAATATGGTGTGTGCACTAAAGAGGTTCCGATATAACGTATAAACTCTATGAAAAAATATCTCCTTGAAAATTCTCTACAAAGAAGGTTTTTTTCATTATTTCATTTCATCAAATGCATTTCGAGCAATATTCAAGTGAAAATAGGCGTCAAATTGAATTCCTTCACACCTAATATTTTCGACCAATCATAAGACTATATTTTGTATCGTTACCATAGCAACTAGAACGATTTCCGGAAAATGTTATCTCTCTCTCTCCCTTTGGGGAAGTAGCATGGTATTACCACTATATGGATAACACCTATTCTTCTCTTCACGCAAAAGTGAAGCCAGTTTTGGAAAAACAAAATAGTCTAGCTTGCTTATTATGAATTGTGCGCATGCGCAGGTTCTGACGAGTTGAAATACACTGACGTTCTTAGAATTTCATAGATCAGAGATATTTGTTAAGAAAAATGATGTATAAGAGCGTTAATATAGTTATTAATGTACTTACTGAGTGTTTACAGAAGTGATTAGTGAGTGATAACAGTGATTGTTCGAAAATTAGCCCACGAATCCTTTTCCGATAATATTTGAGAAATATTTGTTATGATAAAATAAAAACATCGATTTGAAGGTTATCTGAAACATTTGATTGATTTTTAATCATTATCATACGTTTGTTGCTCACAAGAAAGCTACTCTCCTCCATGATGAAAACGAATGTCGATTCTTAATTCAAACTTGCGCATGCGCATATCCACGATTAGTCCCACAGACTGTCATTTGTTTTATTATTCGGCTTCAGCTTTGAGATCCTTGTTACCTATATAGTTATTATTAGATATATGGGTATTACACTGGAAATTTTTTGACTTTTATAGGTTTAATGATATTCACATTTACCTTACTTCAAATACTAATAACTTTTTTCATTGGTGAAACTGGTGCGCACTCAGTATTAATATATTTCCACCAATTTCAGCTGCTGTTAACTCAACAACGAGATTTGAGATTTCCTATTCTTCATGTCTGATGAACATACTTCATACATGTTTACCAGAATGACTCTTTCAGGCTCTCGCACCATATGCAGATTGCAGGGCAGGGCCTGAGGGTTCAGAGTTTTCTGCCATGATTTTTCAATATATCCAGACGGTAGATAATGATAAACTGATTCGATTAAAAATTAACCATAATTTTTCAAAATAGTCGACACGGATTTGGTGGTTATTGTACCGGTAGTGGCTGACTATGAAAACTGACAGGTGCTAATGAGAATCAAATCCGTGTCCAGCGAAGTCAATCTCGTCAACTTTTTATTTTACTGTTTATACACAGCCGTCCGGATAACTAACCACTTCCATTCACAGACCAATGAGAAGTGAGTTCGAACCTTCTCTATCTCTTCAACGCTGTATTCCACACTTCTGTAGTCATAACTGGAACATACTTGAATAATATTTCGGTGATGTGAAATTTACTGGCGATTACCACTATAGCTTCAATTAAAAACAATATATTTTTTCTCCAACTCGAATATTTTGTAGAGAATTCCCCCTCGTCATCAACTCGGGATATTTTTCAAAATATTCGTGCTGTCGAAAAAGTTTCCAGTAATAATCAAAGCTCAAGTGAACATATACTGCCTTTAGTAAATCTCCATCCATCTAGCATCCAATAGTACATTACACAAAAAGTGTGGAAAGTGACATATTTCACACGAGTAACGAGTGAAGGAAATGCACTTTCCAACGAGTTTTGTACACTATTTTTCCTACGAATCCGAATACTTTCATTTCGTGGGAGGTCTTGTCAAAAATGTAACTTGAGCGGTCTCTATAATTTCAGGTGGTTTTGATTCGATATCAAGTACTGTTTATTTCCATATTCATGATGATATTTGAATACTTCTCCGACAATTCCTCATTATGTGAATTACTGATTGATTGAGTTAGTTTAGTTTGGACAATTTTTATTGATATTGACACCAGCGTACATAAACAAACTTGACACCATACGCCTGCTAGCGCCAGTAATCACGCAACCAGGAATACAGAACCATAGGAGTACGTAGTGCGTCCTTGACTTCTTGCAAACATCTGTGATACCAAAGAATGTTCTCTTTGGTGATACTGTGATATCAAACTGATGCAAGCAGCAAGCCGCGCATAAAACTGTAGCCGTACTCTTTTGAATGATCTAACCCGCTGTCATCAACATCGAAATAGTTCCAGCAAAGAGTATAGGTTCCAGTTTTGAAGTGAATTCAGAGGTTATGTATCAGACACATTGAAATTAATAGATAAAGAATTCTTGGTATAATTCAAAACGAGACAGAAATTCCAATAAATAATATGAATTTGATTTGAGGACGCTTATATTGACAGTGAGTACCTTCACAATATACCTACCTAATTATTTCTATCAATTCAGACGACCGTTGTGATATTTTTCATATCAACACTTGTGCTTTTTTTCTTTCAAATAAACAATACCATGGTGATATGAGCTACTTTCTGAATAACAGTGTGATTGTTGACGTTTTCATACGTGGTCGTAGGAGAACAGTTTTTTCTACAACCGGTTAACAAAGTAGCCATTGACGATATTTCAGATATCAACACAAAGTTGACGTTTTCCGTGGAATGTCATTAAGTGACAGCATTGCCGCTTGTGCGCATGATAGAAAATAATAATAGTGACAGTGAATTATCTAACACATCTCCTAATGTAGCAGATAGTGCGACCATTGTGAATTTGAACGTCCTACCAGAGTAATCGAGGAAAAGTATGAATAATTATGATATGATAGATTCATCACATGGTGCCATGAAATGCTTGGATGCTAAAGATTTTAAAGTAGGTATCCCAATTTTGTCGTATTCTTGAAAAAAACACCAGTCCGTTGAATATTATAAACAAAAATAAGTTTGACGATATCATTTTGATTCATAACGTATATATCTGTGGGATAGACATATAAAGTTTTCAAGTAGCCTCGATTAGTGAATAATTAATGAAATTAATGATTTAGATGGAGAATATTACGAAATGTAAGTTAATTGAATGAAGTATTGAGTTTTCTTGTCTAGGAACTGTGTTTGTAGAAAAAATATTGAGTGTATTTGGAGCCGTTCCCTAAAGAATATCGAGCGACAATCTATTACTTTGCGCCCTAAATACACAAATATAGCTATTGACAACAAGTATAAATAGTATAATTCATTTAATATAATAAAGCTCCTATGCCTTATCTATTGTTATGTAAAACAAAACATCCGCAAGCAATTTTTTACATTCGCAAAATGATGCAGAAACAAGACATACGCAAATAGATTACCAAACTGGGTTTTACCAGAAAAAAAAATCGGTTTGGATTTCTATTTCGATAAAAGCTGTTGACCAGTTTCATTTGTTGAAATATACATTGTAGGAAGTGTTATCCAAAACATGGTGCTTAAGATGCCGCAAGACGAATGCTGACTGTTGATTAAGATAACACGGTACTGGAAGCTGTATTAGGAGCGGATTCATTACCATGCTTGTAGTACTGCACGATCTACAAGATAATTTTGCACGAACATCTTTTTTGGCGTATCACCTTCTCACCACTATTCAGAAGAGCTGTGATGATCAATTCACATAATATGCACCAATGGGTTGATGAAAATCCTCACACCATCATCCAAACCAAACACTAATGCTGGGTTTATAGATTCGACTAAACTAACAACTAAGAATTAACAATTAATAATTAGGAATTAACAATTGGGAAGGTGTTTATATAATGCAATTAATAATTAAGAATCAGATGTTGAATGTTACATGATTGAAAGCTCAATGTCATTCCAAAGTGTTGAATTGAATGATATTATTGATCAAATGAGCAAAAAAACCGAAAAAACTAAAAACTCCTGAACCCGAAAACCATAAACACTATTAGAAACAATGACAAATGATTCTAATCGTTTTCTGCGTTCTGTCCACAACAGTTCTTAATTATTAGTTGTTAAGTTGAAAGTTGACCAAGTTGTTAATTTAATTTTTAGTTTAGTTGAATCTATAAACCCAGCATAACAACAAAGCTCACACTTGAATGTTTTTGGGCTGGTGTTTCAGTCACTTTTCCTGGTGTATTATTATGAACAATGGGGTGAATGGTGAGATGTAAATGCAATTTCTGCAAGAACATCTTGCTAAACTATTGGAAGATATACAATTACGTACCAGGAGAGATTTACGGTTCATGCATTATGGAGCATTTCCCCATTTCTATGTTAATGTGAGACAACTTTGGATAATAAATTTCGGGGAAGTCTTTTCCCTTCTTCACCTGATTTATATTAATGTACATTAGTCACATTCTAAATTTATCAAATTATCAAAACATATTCAATGGGGTTTCTTTTTCGGTATTTGCTGATGACTTCCGCAGTCTGTCGTGAATCCTCCTAATTTTTTGAGTGATATTTCGGTGAATAACACTTGAAAGTTACATAAAAGAAGTACCAATCGAAACCAATTTGAAAGCGCATATGAAATGAAAAACAGTCAGTATTTTTCACATAAAGTAGATAACTAGAATTTCCATACTGTTATGACACCCTGCTTTATTCAAGTTGGCCAATACAGAGTGGTAACAATATAACTTATTTAACTGGGTTCGTGAATATTTAAGCAGGAGAAAGAATGGTGGGTGTAGACATAAATACACTTATCTCAGAATACAAATATCTATTCAGCATTTGAATCAATTAGACAGACAAAGTCTGCAATATAAATAAGATTTCTTAAATGTTTGGTGGTTGATAACAATCACAGTTACTTTCGAGATGTTTTCCTGAACTATAGAACTTACTTGAATTGAACTGAATACCGGCACTAAAAGATGACTTTTATTAAATGTGCCAAAACCGAACTGTCTGATGCAAATCCATCTTTCACTGGTCTGCTAATTCACGTTCACTTGTAACACACTTTACGAGGGCGGCACTGAGATTACGAACTGAGGAACATTGTCTGGAGTCGAGAGCTGAACTGTTGGATCTTGAATCTGCTCTCAATTCTGATTCTAGTTTCAGAGAATTTATAGGGAGAGAAAATTGTAGGAACCTCCCATCCCCGCTAATTACTCTAAGTAGTGGTTCATGTCGATTTTGCCACATGTAAATTATTTTTAAAAGTATTGTCATGTTAAAAACATTCAATATAAACTATATCAGATATAAATCTTATATTTTTGCGTTTTTTTCATTACTCTGCGATCAAGTTAGTAGAAACATAATTTAGTTGAAGGTTACTGGAATAATTAGTTTTGACGGCTGCAGATCTCAAGCCCATGAATTATACACGAGCCAACTTGAAGTGTTAACAAAACTAACGTTCCTATTATTTCTTCTTCTCGAATGATCCTCCCTTCAATGACTTCGAGTGACTCTATTCAGACTATATTCTTCAGTTCCAAAGTGTTTCACCAAGCTGGTAAGTCCATCCTATAGTCATCGTATTGTGCTTCGCATTTATAAAATGTATGTACTCAGTGAATCTTTATAACATATTCAATTCTCTTGTTTTTTTAATAATCATCAAAACCCTCGTAGTCGAAATTGCCATTCCAAATGCATCTAATTCGTACATTCTTTTATGAAACAAAACTTTCCTGGAGTATAAACATAGCTTGGTACTTGAAGGAAATATCGGCCGGAGAACATCAAATTTGTTTATATTTCAAGCCGAGACGACCTAGCGACCTATATAAATATTAAAAACAGGTGACCACTTAAACGAATATTTGCTGGTACCAGATATCGAACTAGTTACGATTCATTCATTAGTTTTTCTGGACGATAAAATATATCGACAAAATTGGGCATCATTGCAATACTTAGAATGAAATGAGATGAAAATGAAATTAATGGAAATAGCCACGCAGTATTGTTTAGAAATGCTCTGTGAAATAACTAGTAAGTTATTCTGAATTCAGTCGTTATCTTGGTTACAAATTGCATAAGTAGCATATTATTGGAATCAAAAGTGACTCACAACTTTATTTTGAAATCCCCTTGTCTAAGTGCAACTTAAAATCTTGATGAAAACGTACCTACTATATTTGTACAAAGCTTTCTCAAGTCCTCATTAAAAATGCACCAGACTACGTAGGTAGCTATACCAGTCTGGGTTTTCCACAATAAATCTTCTTAATGAGCCGAAGCACTGTTGCGTCCTTCTCTTTCCACCAATTTTCCTCAAGTATTTTCGGTCTTCTGGCGTATTTTCCCATTATGCACTAGCAGACAGATCGATGCTTATAGGGGAGGAATGAGTCACTGGGATATCATGTCAAACGAGCCTGGGGGTTGGTTCGTTGATTCATCATCATGCCACTGTATGTTAGCTGAACTAGCATATATAGTCATATTTCATTATAATTTCGTAGAATCGCCCACATCTCGAAGCAGTCCAATGAATAATAAATTGAAGGGTGAACTATTGGAACATCCACTTTCTGGGTATTTCAAAGGTGACACTCATCCCCTAAAGTTGGGCAATAATATACCGTGTGCCCCAATGAGGTCGGAAGAATCATAAATCTTACGGCTTCGTAAAAATAAAAGATCTACACACATAAAAACAAATTCTCAAATGAAAACGATATATTTGTTCAACGTCCAAATCTTGTTTTGAAAAAGCGCATTCTTCTTCTGAAATAATTTATTTGAAATGAATTTATTGAATATGTCAAATGTAGAAAATTATTTGACTGGAATATTCATTTGGTATAACAAAATGTTCTCAATTCAAGAAATTCAAAGTATCCAGAAAAAATAATCAAGTTCTTAAAAAATATATCACGGAATGTCTTCTTTCAAAATAACATTCAACATTTAATCTCTGAATAAGTAAATCTCTGAGAAAGTTTATTTGGATTGACCATAACATTTTCTTGAATATAATTGCGATCCCTTCGAGCCGAGAATGTTGCCAAACGGTGTGAGTGTGTTGTTTCGGTGCTCTTGTCGTGCATCCATCATTGTTCAACCAGTTCAACCTTTTTTATTAGCATAGAAATATTGGCTTACCATGAAAGAAAAACTAAGATCTTAGGAGATATCTGAGGATATAATTATCACTTTTAGAGGTAAGTTACATGCGTATATCTTATCGACGTTCATTCTTGGGTAGGTATTATTGTAGCTATATCATCTCGAAAACTGATAATTCATGAAAAACTTGAATAACCAGGATCGGCATAGTGAGTGAAAATTGGGGTACTTTCACCAAAGTATTTCGCGCATGAGATGCAAACAAATTTTTTTCTACAAACGTCAAAAATATTGTTCTAAAATAAGTAACATGCTTAGCTTAATATGAAAAATAGTATTGAACTGGCTTAAACTGATTTTCCAAATCGAGTAATTATACTGTAACTATGGAAATAAAATGGCATTTGTTGACAATTATTTCAAAGTGACAGTTCTTGCTAATACGGGGGCCGATATATGTGTTTTGAAGAGACATGGAGGCTGCAAATCTTCTATCAACAATAAAATTCAAACATTAAATAAAATTTTAGACTGTGAATATTCAGGATCAAGTGCTGTCACCTCTACGGCAGTTGCTTGCAAATCAAAAATGGATAGTCTTCCAACTCCCAAAACTACGATATCACGAGCTGAATCTGAGTTATCTGGTTTAGGAATAAATATTGGTTCGTGCACTGGCTGCACCATTAATGTTAACATTGTGAATAATAAATTAAATTAGGTAGTGTTAAATTTTCTCACAATTTGAAAGCCTTAATTATTGTTATTCATTAATAACTAAATGATTTCTTGCATTTTTGCTTGATTGAGGAACATGAAGGTTAAAATATATATAGTTTACATGCAGTGTGCGAAGTTAGTATTTCGCACACTATACTTCGCGCACAGTGCCATGGTAACGAAGGAAAATGAAAAAAAGGGTCACTTCGCATATTGTTGTAAATGCACGAACCTTGTCATTTTTTGACGTTGGTAAAAAAAACATTTTTAAGCATCTGAAATGACTGCTAGAGGGCGCAGTCACTATGATGTTAGAAAAACTTCGAATCTTCTTGAAAAATCGCCATATTGAGGTACTGTTTTTATATTGGTATTCATATTTTATTTGGTGAAGATTTTGAAATAGTATGAAAATTGCTACATTTTGGCGCAAACCGTTATTCGATATTTTCATTCGTTTCCGAGTTATTTGCAATTTATTTTATTAACTAACATTAATGAAGGAAATCATACCATCAAATTTTTTGTGTGGTATCTTCAGTAAGTAGTCTTATAGTCGTTTATTTTTCATTCATATTGATTTCTTATCCTCGCAATTTATCTAAAATATGAACTGATTTGAAACCTTTGAACTACTAAACCGCATTAACATTTATTTTTGAGATACAAGATGAAAGATTGGTTTGATATTAACATATTTAATTTTAATTGAAAAATATATTTCTTGTCGAATTCAACTATTGCAATTCATTAGTTGAATAGGCTCAACATGTTCATTTTTTGTGAATTCTATCATTTGAATCAGTTTTAATTTGGGATAAATAAAATGGCAAGGATATAAGACTAAAATAAATGCAAAAGAAACGGTGAAAGTTGTAATAATAATCATTTTGTAACCAGGGTATAGAAATAAGATAAATTAACCTATAATCAATGCCTACTCAATAAAGATACCACCCTCAAAAACAATATAGATTATCGACGATAAGCATGATTTTCTTTAATAAAATTACTTATAAATAATTCGGCATCTAATAACGGTTCGCGCCAAATTTTAGGTATTTCCTTGCTCTTCAAGTGCAGTGACAAAACAGCGTCGTCTCATTCGATTTTTCCAAGAAAATCTGAAAAAAATAAGGTTTGAGTAAACACCGCCCTCTATAGAAGACGTGTGGTTCTGACAATTATTACAAAAGTAGGCATTCGAATGAGTGTAAAATCATCTTTCAAACGAGCCTAACTTGTTCAAATTTGGATAAAGGGAAAGGGCAATTTCATACCTATAAATTTTTTAGACAGTTTCCCCACCCTCATTATTGAAAATAAGAATAATGAATTTGATAGTGGGTAATTTTTCAAATCATTCTAGACACTCAAAATAAATAGTGATCTTTTGAGTTTAGTAATTTCAAAGCATTCTGAAAGATTCAGATCTTGTTTGTTTGAAACAAAAATCTGACAAAATACAGTTGTTTTATATACTGTTGCGGTGAAGTAGATTTTGCTGAATAAGCATTTTGAAAAAATACAATTTTTATAAATAACCATTGTGACAAAATACAGTGTAGCAAGCGGAACAGATTTTAAATCAAATTATTGTGATATCTTATATTCAATATACTCAGTCATTCTCAATTATTTATCAGTTTTGTGTACTATTTGATTAAAATAGGGATTAAACCCATTGGAAAAGGAATAGAATATAACAAAAATGAATGGAACTTATAGTTTTACCGGAAATCGACATAAAAGGTTTTACCCTTAAAAACACACTCCCTTCCACTTCCCGACCTCAGATCACCCGTAAACTATTTTCCTTAAATTTTTGTAATATTCTCTTCCTTTTCCGAAGCGTTTCATCCTACTATTATATTTTTTTTTTGGTTTCAAACATTATCGACCCTGGCTTATTATCTGGGCCACCCTATATCTCCTAGACATTTCCATCACCATGTAGGACTCAATTTCGTTTCCTCCCTTCCTAAGGGGCGCTTTGAGCCATATCCGATTGTCCAGACCCACTGAACTTCCCCCAATTCTTGGGGTGCTCCACTTATATGCAATAACAGTGGCATTCCAGTCTCGTGAATCAGCTCATAGGAGGGGTCTGCGAACGAGAGACTGATCTCCAATGCCCACAGCATTCCTTCGTTGTTTTATCGATTCCTAGTTCGGGGGATGGAAATATGAGTCGCGGTGAGGTTCAACTCTCTTGTTTATTTTTGGTGGGGAGAAGATCTACGTACTTGAAAGAGATGTATAATGTTGTTTTTGCTAGTCTGTGAATAGAAAGTAGAATTCCTCATTCCTCATTTCACCAAACCAAGCTGTCAGAATAAAAATCTCATGCTGTTTTGAAATGTGGATTTTTTGAAATTTGATATTGCAGTTTCTTCTAACTATAATAGCTATTTGTGTATTTAGAGAGCATAGTTATAGATCGCTATCACACAATATTTTATACATACAAACACACAGTTTACAAGAAAACTCAATACTACATTCAATTAACTGACATTTCATAATATTCTTCATCTAAATCATTAATTTCGTTGATTATTCACTATTATATAGAAATTCAATCCAATGATTCATACATCTATGACTCATAGATTAAAAAAGAGTTGCCCTGCCCAGGGATCGAATCCGGGCTGGCGGCTTGAAATGTCCCGCTTTGAACCTGTTGGCTATTGAGGCTACTTGAAAACTTATATCTATCCCAAGGTTATAGTACGTTATGAACCAAAAATATATAGTCAGACTTATTTTTGCTTTAAATCGAACGGACTGGTGTTTTTTGAGAAATACGACAAGTTTAGGATACTTACTTTGATATCTTTATGCAAGCATTTCATGGCACCATGCCATGAATCTATCGTATCATAATTCATTGTTTTCCTTGATTTTTCTGGTAGGAGGTTCAAATTTACAATGTTTGCACTTTCTGCTACATCAGGAGGTGAGTTAGACAATCCACTGTTACTATTATTTTCCATCATGCAACAGAATGATGAGTTCGTTTTCAACAATGATGGAGGCGAGCGCAAATATGCTGTGTCACTTAATGACATTATATCCGCGCACGAGCGGCAATGCTGTCACTCAATAAAATTCCTCGGAATTTGAAAGCGTCCAGGGCTACTTTGTTGACCGTTTGTAAAAAAATCATTTTTTGTATCGATGAATCGATATTATTGGTAATAATTATAATAGTTATCGCTTACCCATTGCAGAGATTGAATTGATACCAAGAAAAAATTAAAAAGGAAATAATTCACATTTCAAATCAGGTTAATCGTGTCAAATTTCAAAAACATAAGGAGTGGTCCTCTTGTATATACAAGCACTTTGTAAAGTTAGATTATTTCCAAGTATTTCCAAGTACATAGAAGAGATATGAGGGATATGTCTTTTCAATTTGTCAATAAATTGGCGATCTCTAACAGTCTCTCACAGAATGAACCTAAGGCAAAACTTGGTTACAAGTATTCTTGAGAAGGAATAAAACCATATAAATCAGGATGAATGTCATTATCATTGGCTCGCACAGGGCATAAAGAGAGGGGAATCGGTATTACTGATGGATTCAGTGCTCAATGTGCAGACAATAGTCACACGAAAATAGATAGATATATATTTATTTAACCATGTTATCATTTACATGTATGGATCATCAAGATTTCAAAAAAATTATTAGCAAAAAACTAACTAATAAACGAAGTCCCAGTTATATAAAATGAAAAGAATGAAATAGGTCACAAAGTAATCAAATAAAAATAAAAAACAAACATTTAGCTACATGAAATCATCAGAAATACTAAAAACTATATTAATTATAGAAAAAAAAATGAATAGGTCACAAAATATACTAAAAGAACAACAAACATTCAACTACATAGAATAATCACAAACATATTGAAATAACAAACAAATTATAAAATATTTGAACGTCGGTATCTGTCCAAATTTTACAATTCATGTACTCTTGAATAAAGTAGATTATCATCCATTTTTTTATTTTTTCAATTATTTCTTCGTCAAATATTCACCAATAATATTGATTCGGACCCTACCTGATAGATAAGTGAGTGAAAGGATATGAAGAAAATGAAAAATAATTTTGGTATAAAATGTTCGTACCGAATCCCCCGCGAGCTTGAATTATTCTCCGTGAATTTTCGGAAGTTATTCAAGCTCTAGGGAGATTACATGCGAGAATGTTAAAAAAAAATTAAAATTACCTGGACTGTCTGTTTTTTTTCCGCGTGCAAATATAGAAGAGAAGTATAAGTACACAGAAAAAAAGGATTTCTTAAATCGAGTTGTAACCGCAGGTTGGTAATCTTGAATAGGTCCAACCAAATATTAGTTTGATTTTTCGACAAAATCCTCTTGACTACATAGTAACAAAAAGTTTTGTGTCAAATTTACACTTTCTTGGGTTGTGGGTGGTTTGGTTCAGGCAAGAATATTTCAATGTTGTTGTGAAACAATTTTCTTGGATGAAGCTGATTCCTCTTGATTCAAGAGGAATCACTTTCGATCAATTCATATTGACCTTTGAAGAATTGCAACTCTGCATGCAGATAATTGAAAATGAAAAATACTGTAATTTTTTCGCAAGCACATTAACAAAACAAGACAAAACTTTGACAAAACCAAGCATTCTTAACACCCAACAGTGCCAGTAATACGACGCCATGTCCCCATATGTTCTAGATTGTTTGCTTCCAGGAAACCTTTTACGCCAATGTTGAGTACTAGAGTTATAAAGAAGAACACAAGTACCATCAAAGAGAACTTCACAGTAACCTGTCACAATGTATCTCTAGATAGTCTTAAATGGCGGCCAACGGCGTTATTGTTGGCGTTGTCTAGCTGGTTCTGCGGACAGTGCGCGGACTGCGCATCTTCGCCTCAGGCGCTAATTCTCAATTATGCTTATTGGTCGAACTGGTCACGTGGTACATGCTTCCGTCATCAAAACACATTTTCATAAGAAACGATATTCTTGAGTTGAGAGAAATAAACTTGACTGACATTACTCACAATGTTTTCTAAGGTGAAGAGTGCGGATGATTCAGTTCAACCAAATTCATTTCAAGAAAATTCATGTAAACAGGCAAACAAAGTGATTGGTTGAAGAAAGAAACTTTCTGGTCAATCTGAGATTATTATTCTTATCGGAAGATCATACAATTCAAGAATATATGTGTATATATATTTTATTTAAGAGATCCGTTTTTTCTGTGTAGGTATATAGGAGCCACCCTGTACACGAATTCCCCCCCCCCCCAGCCGACGAGTTGGGGCATCGAAACGAAAACGAACGAAAGTGGAAGGACCGCCGCCGCCCCTCGGACGGTTTTCCAACCCCCCCCCCCCACACCACCTGTCTGGGTCGTTGCACCCCAGGCGGCGGGTGCACGGCCGTCTGGACGCGACGGCTCTGGAGGGGGTTGTCATGGCGACGCCACCCCCTCTAAAGCCCCCCCCCCACCCCCGCCCCACAGCGGCGGTCATAAGAGGGTGAGGCGAGACGGAGTTGGACAGGGAGGGGAGAGGGGGGGGGATGTGAATGACGTGAAATATGCAGCAGCAACCTTGTCACAACACAGTAGAGCAATTACATAGCTTGGGAATATTCTTCTGAAAAACCAACCACACATCGATATTTCGAACCGTTATTTTTAGTTTTTCTAGAAATATTCGTAAGGCACTTTTTTCAGAGGAAATCTAGTGGGGCCCTCAAGTTTTTTTTTGTGAACTGGTGTTTGAAGCTATCATATAAACATGATATTTTTTTCTCACGCACCACCCCGTATATTTTTGCATAAACGTTTTCAAAATGAAATCATTTTCCGAGATATATGTATACCGGGTGTTTCACAGTGGATGGAACATTAGAAGTATCTGGAGAACAGAAAGACAGATCATTTCGAAAATTTGTGGGCGTGGATAATCAAACTTGCTCTATCCGTCGAAAATATTTTCATCAATACAGTGTTGCCGCTTCTATCGAAAAGTAGCAACAACTTTGTTATTTCGAATGAAACACCCTGTGTTTTATTTCATTTTTAGATTCTTCCTGAAGACCTGATTTCGTCGATCTATCATACTTGGGGTATAGCGAGAAAGATTACAGAGATATAGGGTGTGAAAAATCGAGATTTTTCAAGTTGAGGAATTTTTTGTGCCGAAACTATTAATTTCTGCTCAAAACGGCTTACATGTCCCTATCTTAACTTTTCATTTACTATCTACTGACATTTAATAGAAACAAATAGAGGGTGATGCAAAACTCAAAATTTTGAACCACCCGTATTTGTTTCAATTAAATATCAATCGATAGTAAATGGAAAGTTGAGACAGGGACATGTGAGCCGTTTTGAGCAAGAATGGATAGTTTCGGCACAAAAAATTCCTAAATTTGTAAAATCTCGATTTTTCACACCCTATATCTCTGTAATCTTTCTCGCTATACCCCAAGTATAACATATCGACGAAATCAGCTCTTCATGAAGAATCTAAAAATGAAATAAAATACAGGGTGTTCCATTTGAAATAACAAATAAATAATAAATTGTTGCTACTTTTTGATAGAAGCGGCAATGCCGCAACGCTGAAAGTATTTTAGATCGATAGAACAAAACTGATTACCCAGGCAACCAAATTTTCATAATAATCCTAGGTCCTGTTCTCCAGAAACGTCTAATCTACCATCGACCGTGAGTCACCCTGTATAACACATATATACGCAATATTTTTTCTATCATCTGTGGATATTCTTGATGGTATTACCATACCGAGCAGTTGCAGGACAATCAATTGAAAATCAGGACAAATATAATTTCAATAAAAGTATATTATCAAGTTTTATAAGATACTATTTTGTCGCACGCGTTGTTTGGAGTACGACGAACGAAAATCTTAGTAAAAAGAGTCAACCTACACTACATATTCGAAAGTATTTTTTGTAAGAAGGAAATTTGTAGATACTAGTCGATTTTTACCACTACTGCCACTACTGAATCCATGTTGCTAATTTATAGTCAGGTATATTTGCCTTCTGATGACTACAGAGTCATCAGTTGTCAACGGACGATTCTGTTTTCTTGAAAATCAAGTCATTCCGTGAGTTCAATTGGGATGATATGGTCATTTTCCTCCAAGAACAAGAAGTGTTATTTCACATCATGCCATAGTTCTTGATGATATTATTACAAGCAGACATTGATTTCTCGCATGTACTTTAATATGTTATGAGATGGTATCGCAGAATCCATTAAGATATTTAAGTTTTTCTGGAGATCTAGGAAGAACTAGAAGCATGTCAATAGTTTTTCACTTATTGCGTCATCAAAATGGCAGAGGAACTATAGGTATACAGCAATTTCTTTTCTGGAGTCAAATTTGATCGCACATGAAAAAATAAAAAATGTAAAATAAAATAAATATAAATAAAAGTATCAATTTTGGAAACTTCCTCACAAATTGGGTAATTTGAATTAGTTATAAAGTGCTGGAACATTTCCAATATCATAATGTACTCCACTTTTATTAATTTGTTTCCCTATTTCTCTGATAATCTGAAAATATGGAAGTTTTCAATGGTTAATATTGATTTAAAAAAATCATCTCAACCTGTAGACAACTCTCATGGTGTGGTGATGGAAACTTTGGTGATGAATGACATGGCTACATCAATGATTTCTTCAAAACCAACGCTATAAGTACTATAAAACAGAGGTTGCAATTGTCATTCCATGGGGGTTGAATTCAGGGATGAAATTCGCACGTTGAAGATGCCATTTCAAAATCTGAAATCGACGTGCCTCGCAATTTTGTACCAATTGATATGCTATAATTGAGATACTGCATATATATGACTATACCTATTGGGTGACACATAATACATATACCTAACCTGTAGTTACTTTAATTGTAGAGATGAACATTTGACATTCATTATAGTCCTTTTTGGAACCTAGTTTTTTCTATCACTTGTTCGACCGGTAGTAATCAAACTTTTTTTTTTTGTGTGTAGACATAATGTATATTTAAATGTTCCTTTTTGGAGTCATTTCTAATCCATTCAAAATCTAAAATTTGTTTGTTCCTCACTTGAGTTGACTTTTTAAAAATGGCGAAGGTTTTTTAAAATAATGGCGAACGCTCACATAGGAAATCTAATATAAAAGGACCCCTGATATATATCTTATCTTGGAAAAAATACTTACATCATAAAGAACTAGTATCGTATAGGTAGAATGGATCCAGGTTAGTAAATTTACGTACCTGAAACAAAAGAAAAGAAGTTAATAGATGTACCATAACAAGATTCATCATCATCATCATTAAACATTCTTCACAAAGGGCAATTCTCAGATATTTCCAATCATAATAGAAGTTTTTGATTTTCAAATGTCAAAATTCACTGAAAATTATCACTTCTCAAGTTAGTGATCTTTCAATCTAAACATTCAGGAATTGTCAATCTCATTATTGAAACGTTTGAAAATGAAAATTTGTAATGGCAATACATAAACGTCGGATTTCAAATTCGTCAAATCCATTATTTATTTCGATAAATAGCTTCAAATAACACCGAAAGATAGTTTTCATTGTTTTTCGGGCATGTATTCGAAAATTTCCAATTTGTGTACTTTCAACGAACATTCCAATGATTATGAATTTCAGTCACTCCTGAATTTCAAGTAAATTAGTAAACTATAGTGAAAAAGTTGCGCAACAAATTTCCAGAACAAAACAGGTTAGAAGCCATGTTCTGTTCTTTTTAATTTTCAGACAACCAAAACAAGATATTAGATGATCCAATATTTGTCAGTGAATTTTTTATTGCCTAGCAGCCTAGCATAACAAACTTTGTCGCGTCCATCAGGTAATAAAGTAGCATTTTTTTGAAAGGGTTTCAAAGTTAACAAATCTTAATATCCATTAGAATTTCGAAATGATACCCTTTTGAATGACTGAAAGTTGAAATGGAACGTTATGAACAATAAAAATATTTATGCCTTACAAAATTTAAAGGTACAATGATTGTGTGAATCGTTGTGTAAGGTAAATCCCAGAAACATCAAGCTTCTCTGCAAATAGTCGGAATGAATAAATCGTTAGTAGGTACTGGGTCCTGGTAATACAGCTTCTGATTTTGAACTTGACAAAACCTTGACATTCTCAGGTTTCGCCACGATGAACCATTTTGCGCCCCGCGTCCAGTCCCATGAAAAACGAAGTGCATTCCTCCAACAATGGTGAAAAATACCAATTTCAATTCTCCAATATAAGCCTTTGCTCTTGTTTTGTAGCCGATTCGTGATGTTCAAACCACGCACATCCCAATCTCAATTCAATAATTCAAAGCCAGAATGTCACCCGACGTAATCATCGACTTCTTTATCCTTAATGGCTCATGGGGTTTATCGAGACAAACAGAAAGCAAAAACCAGTTGACCTTGTCTTTGAGTAGGGTTCGGAGAAACTCCGTATCTTTTGTTGGATAGGGAATTATATGAATATGGTGTCGGAGACCTCTAGACAGACTCTCCTCTTGATCAAACAAAGGGTGCAGCCTTATGTAGATACGGCACGAGCGTATCATATGATGAGACCGCGAAGACTTACTATTATGAGAAGAATAAAGAAGCAATTACATATGATTAAAAACCCCGGAAAAAAACGCCAATAAAATAAAGAGTACACACCATGATATGATATTGTAAAGCTATTTATTCGGTATAGAATAGAGTGAGTATCACAAGAGGGGTTGATTGACAAGTTTTCTCTCAAAGTTGGATCGGTTGCCTCGAGCGTCACTTTCTTCCCAAACTCAGTTCGTTGGAAAGCCTTTTGCCCCTTTTGGATAAAGAAGGAGAAGGAATTTAAATCCATATAATGCACCTCCTTGTTCAAACCAGGGGTCAGATGGTTACTACGAAAATGCTGTACAGGATATTTACATGAGTTTGAGATAAAACAAAATTTCGGTGTTATAGGCATGGCAACGGGTGGAATCAAATATACCGGGTGTCCATGGAAGGTGGATCGATTGATTGAACTGAAATTTTTTTGCTTAAATAAAAATCCAATGGAATCAGTTAATTTTTGGTTATATCTGATTGAACACAACCAATCAAATTAAGATTATACTGAAAACAGCCCATGGAGTGTTTCCACCCAATAATGTTGCTAGATACCTATTCGATTTCGACATTTCAGATATTCAATATTTCAAAATGTCACGATTTGTCACGAATCAAATATACCAAAGAATATTGTTTACAGTAAGAATTTTTTATGGAAAGCGTTTATGGACTATTGCAATGATAGAAAGTATGAAACAGCAAAAAAATTTCTATCCAAAATCCGAATAACTCTCGACCATTAATAAATGCTCCAAAATTTTATAACAACTTCCTCAATATGTTATAAAATTTTCTGGACCAATTATCAATGTCCTTATTATTATTTTGCGTAACTAAAGTCAGTATTTTGTATTTTATTCAGCCTAATCTTAACTGGAGTCTTCTTCGTTTTCTCGAAAACATATCTAGTTGAAGCTCTATTGGTATTATAAGTGAAAATTATCTATGTACAGGGCTAATACTCGAAATATCTTATGAGTGTGATATATTTTCAGAAAGCGCAAAGCATTTATGTTTCAAATATTGAAAAATATAGAGGGTGTTTCATTTAAAAAACATAACTTTGGGTTATATCTCTACGTGGAAATATGTACAAAATACAGTTTTTTCTCCTCCATTAGTTGAAATATAACCTAATATAACCTAAACCCAAAATGCAATATTTTCAATTTCGCCCTGTATCTCAGAAACGAAGCGAGCTAAGGAAATTTTGTTCGCGACATCGTAAGTTTTCTCAAAAAAGAAGCCAACGTTCGCAAATTTTCGACCAATGTTGTATCGTTACCATATCAACTGAAACGATTTCCGGAAAATTTTCTAACTTCCTTTGGGCAAGGAGCATGTTATTACACTGGAAATTTTTTGACGTTTATAGGTTGAATGACATTCACATTTCCCTAACTTCAAATAATAATAGTGTTTTTCATTGGTAAAACTGGCGCGCACTCAGTGTAAATATATATTTTTACCAACTTCACCTCAGGGGTTCAGAGTTTTCTGTCATGATTATTCAATGTATCCAGACGGCATCGGTAAATAATGATGAACTGAATTGTTGATTCACAATTTACGAGAATATTTCAATAAAGCCGATACGGATTTGGTGGCTAATGGACCGGTAGCGGCTGAATATGAGAACTATCAAGTGAGAATGAGAATCAAATTCGTGTCCTACGGTTATTGAAATTGATTAACTGAACTCACGGTAAATAGAAATTACACCTAAACAGTCAATCACGTCAAAGTTGTATTTTATTTTACTGTTTATACACAGCAGAACGGTCAACTAACCACTTGTATGCTTGCCTGTGGCGTCTAGACCAATGAGAAAAGAGATCGAACCTTTCCTATCTCTTCAACGCAATAGTATTTCGGTGTGAAATTTCATTACCGAATACCATTCTAGCGTCAATTGAAAATTGTGAATTTCATCTCCAACACGAATATTTTATAGAAAATTTCAAAATATTCGTGTTGCCGAAAAAATTTTCAGTGATAATTGTAGCTCTAATGGTATTATGAGTGAAAATAAACGAGATATCCTGTTGTGAGGACATCGAAAATGTGCCAACTCGGACACTTTTAAAGGGAATGTCTTGTTTCTGAACTAGATAGATGAAAACCGATGGCTGTGTCTGGGGGTCAATTTTTATGACAAACTCGATGGTGAAAACCGCATATCGATATCTATCATCGTTTCTGAGTTACAGCATGTTTTACGAAAATGTGCATTTCCAAAAAGTTGCTATAACTTTTTTCCTGTTGAAAATTTCTCATTTCTATGAAAACATTTTCAAAGCACTTTTTTACGTAGAATTCAATGATTTAAGTAATTTATTTTTTCAAATCATATATAAATAGTTATTGATGAAAATTTTTTTTCAAATGAGACAACCTGTATGCATCTGTATAATTCGACAGAACTTAAAATTACAATTTCAAAAATATAGCACACTTGATATTTTGCTAGAGTCACCTTTGAAAGGCAGAGCTTTTGGTTTTTTTCATGTATAGACTTTGAAACGAACAAGTAGGCTTTGGACGATGCGGCGTTAAAACAGGAAGCAAATGTTTACTGGTAGCTGTCAAATGTCAAAAAAGCTGTCAACAGCAGTAATTAGAGCTCATATTTTCAATGAAACTAACAATAATTAATACTATATTGACTACTAAGAATTACATTTTCAGATCCCATTTTTCATAATTCTCATACTTGTGTTTGAGAAAAATGAACAAAAACCAAGAATTGAGAAGCACCTTTACTGCTTAAATCAAAGCAAATGCTTACTGGTAGACGTCAAATTTTGATTCAAGCAGTAAAGGTGCTTCTCAATTCTTGGTTTTTGTTCATTTTTCTCAAACACATTTGCAATGAAGTATGAGAATTATGAAAAATGGGATCTGAAAATCTGTTTCTCAGTAGTTGATATGAGTAGTATTAATCGTTGTTAGTTTTATTGAAAATATGAGTTTCAATTACTGCTGTTGACAGCTTTTTCGACATTTGACAGCTTTCTGTTTTGACTCCGCTTCGACCAAAGCCTACTTGTTCAAAGTGTGCGTTTCAAAGTCTACATGTAGAAACCTGAAAGCTGTGCATTTCAAAGGTGACTCTAGAAAAATATCAAGTGTGCTACATTTTTGAAATGGTAAATTTAAGTTGTCTAATTTGAAAAAAAAATTGATATATGATTTAAGAAGTAAATCACTTAAATCATTGAATTCTACGTAAAAAAGTGCTTTGAAAATGTTTTCATAGAAATAAAAAGTTTTCAACAGTGAAAAGTTATAGCGACTTTTTGAAAATGCACATTTTCGTAAAACATGTTGTAACTCAGAAACGATAATAGATATCGATATGCGGTTTTCACCATTGATTTTGTCATAAAAATTTACCCTCAGACACAGCCATCAGTTTCATCTATCTAGTTTAGAAACAGAACTTTCCCTTTAAAAGTGTCTAGGGTGGCCAGATAATAATAATAATAATAATAAATGGGCTTTATTCATCGATGTTTATAAATATATAAAGATAAAAAAAAAGAAAATTTATACTAATAAGAAAAACATAAACGATGAATAGGCGAAGTTCAGCTTACGCTGTTTTACAACTTTACCAGTAATAAGAATGCAAAGTGCAGTATCTCGGAAACTATTCGTCTAAGAGACTTGCGGTGAAAAATGTTATAGCTAAAGTTACCAAAAGAAAATTCTGGAAATTATTTTCATGTTTCCAAGATGGCGGCCAGGGGGCGTAACCGCCATTTAAAACTGTTGAAATGAATTTTTGACGAAATACGCCTAGTAACCGTACCAATAAAATATATACCTTTTAAAGTTGAGCTTCATTCGAATAATTTTTGTTCGACACTTTTTGACGTATCTATTAAAATGAAGTGGGGGGGGGGTGGTTCACTGTTTTTTCAAATAAACAGCTGCAACTTCTGAACAACTGTACGGATTTCAACAAACTTGGTATATCGTTGGAAATAGCATTCATTGATCTATCAAATTCGTCTTATTTGTACTTCGAAGTGATGCCACTAGAGCGCGTTTCTTGACATAATAACAAAAAATTGCAAAATTGTCTGAAAAATCAAATGCAATTATATGACTTTTTTCCATGAAAATGTAGTGGAATGATATACCTTTATAGGCTAATGAAAACCGTATCTCGATGTATACAATTTTCATCGCAAGTCTCTTAGACGAATAGTTTCCGAGATACTGAACTTTGCATTCTTATCTGGCCACCCTGTACATACACTCATCAAGAAACGCCCGGCGGAAGACCCCCGAATCACGAGCGGACGTGGCAACGCCGCCAACAGGTTCCTGACCTCGAGAGCCCTGCCCTGTCCCTGCGCCAGTGCATTCCACTTGCAGCACAGCGCAAGGGTGAATCGGCGGGGGTTTTCTCACCCCAACATGTCTGGCTCGGTTTATCGGCCTGTTTTTCGCTCGCGCCCCACTCTGGGGGTAGGTATGATGCTCTACGATATGGAAAGCGCTCGCCCGTTCAATTCGATTGTCTGCGCGTACAGGGTGGATTCCAACAAGGGTTTGTACACGGTGATGAGTCTTGTTATTGTCGATCTTAATGAACAACTATAGGCGAAACAAAATAAGAAGTACGCCCCCTACCGTTGACGAATATAACTAACGCATGGGCCATATAATCGTTTGTTTACATTTGTTGCCATAAGATTTCCATGAAATTTAATTTTTCTGAAGTGTTAATTTCTTGGTTGGAATTCAAATAATTCTGTAAAAACTATGGATCATTATTGTTGTCGTACCTTACTGTTTCTCTTGGGCGAGAAAAAAATAAGTTTTTATACCTCCCCAAATACAGGAAAATCCCGAGTTATATTTGTAACCAAGTTGAAAGCAAAGGAGTTGCTGGACAGGAGTTATGTGTGGATTGAAACGATGTACCTATTATTTTTTTTCATTGTTAGTAATTGAAGAGGTAATTGTGTAGTTTATTACGGATATCTTAGTGAAGACACTTGAAATTTAGTACATAACAATGTATTTTCTCATTCATTTTATACTTACCAATAAATATTTATAATTGCATGGCGTTTTCATTGTTTTGATCAAAAAGCGTGAAATAGTATAGTTTAGAACTTCAACATTTTTTAAAATAAATGTAATAATATTATATGTTGGCACACAAACAAGTTTTTTATGTTTCCTTTATAGGTAAATGTAAGATTATTTTAACTATCCAGGTAGGACAATGAGTATCATGTTGTTATTGAATTCATTTTGTTTTATTGCTTACATATTTGAAGTAAATCCAAAATCAAGATTATTGAAATACTATCTTCAGAAAGATAGTCTCTTCAACTGAAGTTGTACTTTCAATTAATAGGTATATCGTCCAGAAAAACACAACCATATATACACAAAACTGCTTGGTAGAGCACCATAAACTATATAATATAAAAATACGAAACTAAAAAAACTTTATAGCCAAGCAAACAATTTGAAAATATTGAAAGGAAATAAAATCACTGTCAATGAGAAACTAAAATGCGAGGCAAGTGAAAGTATCCAGTGAAAAAAAATACACCAGCTCACACTAGCTAACACTGTCTGGTGTCCCCTGAGGTCCTGATTTTTTTAGTGTCATTAAACACCGGCATATTATTCACCACTCTAGGTGTTATGCGACCTTTCCCATTGGGTTTTTAATAATCAAACCCAGTTGTTAGTAACATCAGTGTTAATGCTGAATTTAGCAGAATGAACACTTTGGTGGTGTTCTTTATGCATTTCCGAAAGTGCGATTTGACACCGCAGTGGTGTGATTTTCTTGATGCTGAAATTCTCTTCGTTGCGTTTAAACACTGAGCAGGTACATGCGAATACTTTTCTGGTGTGAAGGAACACCCTATCATGAGTGTGTTCATGCGAATCAGTGCTTTTCTTCACCACCTCCGGTGTTTTTTACTAAGTTGGATTACCTTTTCAAATATCATTTATATGATGATAAACTGGACTCAGAAGAATCTAGGGACAATTTATGAAGAACTATTTCGGGTCATTTATCCTGATCAATGGCACTAGTACCTAGGCGAATTTAAACTGATCTATATCAAAATCATCTGATATTTCATGCCCAATATTGAAATCAGGTACGGTAGGAATGACGTCAATGCCACCTATTGGCGAAAGTTCTAAGGTTCTAAGATCGAACAGATGAGCGCATGAAATTCACACCATTCAGATGCCTACATACAATATTTTCATTAATTTATATCAACTCTGGTGTTTTCAGGTTGCAATACTCAACGAATGATTATTGCCACCAAATTAGATGATTCATAGTCATACACCGCCTCGATTCCATCGTGATATGACACGGTGTAACTTGGTGTTAATTTTATATAATAGGTGTTTTTTATGCGTCAATGATAGCACCATTGAGAATAGATAATCTTTGAGAATAGGTATTAAATTTCAACCATTTGGTGTTTCTTATGATTTTATGATTCAGAATCGTTCTACTTCACCACATCCATGTCATATTTTTCACTACTAAGATCGGAAGCAACACCACTTGACACTCAATTGTGAAATGTATAATAAAAATGACACAACTTTGATATTCAGGTGTTGTATTCGTCGGAGTTTGCTCAGAAATCCATTTGATTGAAATATCGCATATCGAATGTACGATAGTTAATACAATTTTAATTACTTTCGAGTTGTATAATTGCTTTACGCATATTTCATACCCACTGAAAAAAGAACAGAAATATTAGTCCTTCTTTCAACTAAAACACCACATACACTTACATTTATTTGCTTTCAATAATTTTTAGCAGAAAAAACTAGTAGGTACATTTGAAAAAATTCGCCATTCAAAACATTCAACAAAACCCATCGAGAACCGAGCATGACATTTTTAATGAAAAATATTATTTTTCTACGCTAAAAAGTGTTAAAAACAAGTAAACAAGATTTTTCCCCTTCTACTATAAAAGTTTTATATTGTTCCCTAGTTAGATCCATTGTTGAGTACAACACCATAATTTGGAACCCATACTATGTCAAGTATATTCATCAAATAGAAAGTGTGCAAAGAAAATTTCTGAAAATCATAGCTTACAAACTAGGCCTAGTTGTTGGGGAATATAACTACAATGAAGTAATGAACATGATGAGACTACCAAGTCTGAGTGATCGCAGAAATTTGACATCATTGGTTTATCTCTTCAAAATAATATCTGGCATAATTGATTCTCCGGAACTTCTCTCTATTATACCATTCAATGTTCCAAATAGGCAAACTAGGCAGAAAAACTTATTTGTTGTACCACATCATTCAACTAACTATGGTTTTTATACACCCATATCGAATATGTTGAGATTGGGAAATCTATATTGTGATAAAATTAATTTCTTTTGCGAAAATCCAAATATTTTTAAAAGACAAGCATCGAGAGTGTTGTTCAATTAATATTTATGTAAAAATTAGTGGCAATTATGTAAATTAAAATATATTACTGTGATTATAAGTTTATATATGTGTATAGATATATTTATATATATTTTGGGTGATATAGTGAATAAGTTAAACGTCGCATTGTCTATGTCATGTGTTCTTAACTGTATTGGGGTAACCCGTTTATAAATAAATAAATAAATGTAAGTGTGTTTGTTGTTTTATTTGAAAGAATGACGAATTTTGTGATTTTAATAGCAGAATCTTAAGATATCAAATGGTGTATTCACGATTCTAGCGTTTCGACTTCAGATTCTCGTTCAGGAGTTCAAAATACGTGAGTACCTCCAACATATTTTCCTTCTTCTTGGAATGCGTTATTATTGTTCCTTAAAACTGATATTGGACCTATTTGAATAAAAATATGTATAAAAGTAAAAATATGTCAGATAATAATAATTGTTCAACATGAAAATACGCAATTTGACCAACCTCGTGATCCCCATGGTGGAGCTCGAAAAGCAGGCACCCTGTATAATCAAAGGTATAATCTGATAGTATTATCGACAGAGTTGTCTGGTTCACCATTTTCCATAGAAAACTATAATTTTGATTATTTTTGACAGGAGTTTGGGTATAATAATTCATTAAGAAGAATCTAACAGTTATGTTGATAACGTTCTCAGATTGACGTCAAGCGGTTGCTGAAGTTTCAAAACACATAAAAAAGTAAACTTCAATAAAATCAATTATTCCTCGAACTATTCCTTATTCGTAACAGTTTTGAACATTTCTCAATAAAATTTGAAGGAATGTTCAATAGGAAAGGTGTCATGATCCCAATCCTTCCCTTTTTTAACGTCACTGGTGACATACAAAAAAATAATTTCGATAATTATTCCTAATTCAATATCGAGTAAGGAATCTATACTTGTTTGAATCCAGAAAAACGAACCGTTTTCAAGATAACTGCGGTGCCTTTATGAATACAAACATTTCGAGAAAAATTATCGTAGGAAAGTTCCATTTATTTTTTGAGGTGGATTTGGCACCATAATTTCTGATACCTAGTACTTAACCTTTTCTGCTGAATTATTTGCTGGGATAACAGAAAACATTATTTATTGCAAAATATCGATGAAACTCTTTTTTCTATCACAGAAGGATATATATTTTTATCTCAAAGAAGTTATTTCCAAGGTTGACAAGAAATAATACACTTCTTTCACATGAATTTTTTTGGCAGTTGGAATGAAATGGTCTCAATAATGGTACAACAAAGCAACATTTCTACATCTCCCATTGTTTTGACTATAAAAAGATAAATCCTCTGGGACTCTTCCCAATGTATCCTTTTTCTCGGATATCCACCTCCGAAACAGCAAACGCGGCAACGCCGCACCGCGCCCTTCACCCCGCATCGTCTGCCAGACCCCCCGCCTTCATCCTTTCCATTTCCACCCCCTCGCCCTACAGACGTCTGCCCTTATTAACCCCGGTGCCATTGAACTCCGTCGAGTCACCTATTTACGACGATGCCTCTTCACTTTCCGTGGCTTCCTTCTCTGTCGCCGTCTGATCATTGGCGGATTCGCGTGGGGGGCAATGGGGGCACGCCCCATTCCACGGGGTGTCACGAGTTCCTTCATCGCCCCTATTCGCGATAGAAAATCTCATGGTAACAAATCGAACTTCTCGAAATGGTATCGATTTTGTTTTTTTGTAATTGTGACATTTGTGACATTTCTGACATTCGTGTTTTTGCCACCAAACAACAACCGAAACGAGAAAAACTATAAGATTTCACATTGATTTCACCAGAAGAGTTCTCGAAAAACTGCTCAGAACCGAACGTAAACAGAACAGAGGTTAAGCTTGTCTGTGGGTTATCCCCCAGAGACACCATCAGGGGCAAACATGACGGGATAATTTCCAATCGCATGCAAGTGGCCCTAAACACAATCAGAAGCTGGTGCGCAAAGGAAGGACTCAATGTCAATCCTAGCAAAACAGTGCTGGTTCCATTTACCAAGAGGCGAAAGTATGAACTTAAAGCTCCAACTCTGAATGGAATCCAGCTCACTTTTTCCAAAGAAGTTGAATATTTGGGCGTGGTAATCGACCAAAAACTGACATAGAATAGCCAACTCAACCACAATCTTTCCAGAGCTATAGCGGCAAGCTGGACAAGCCGCAGAGTATTTGGCAAGACATGGGGTCTGAAACCAAAAATGATCTATTGGTCATACCAAACGATCATCAAACCCATGGTCACCTACGCTTCATTGATATGGTGGCCAAAAATGCAACAAATTTCGGCACAAGTCAAGCTGCAGAAAGTGCAGCGGCTAGCTTGTCTGGGAATCACAGGGGCAATATTCACGTGCCCCACGGCAGCCTAAGAGGTAATGCTGAACCTTCCACCATTGCACCTGTGTGTAATGAAAGAAGCAGCAAACAATGCCTTCAGACTGAGCCAGATAATAAATCTCAAATCGGGAAATTGGATTGGACCTCGGATTGGACACTTGAAGATTTTGGAAAATATTTTTCTAGAATCCATGTCTAAACCGACAGATATCATGCCAGTTAGGTACGACTTCGAAATGCAGTTTGAAGTGGTCATAAACAACCACCAAATTTGCACAGACAACAGACCTCAACGGGGAAGGGATGCATTAGTGTGATACACTGATGGATCCAAGATGGATGAAAGGGCTGAAGTGGGAGTTACAGAGTACAGGTTCTCAGAATCCTTTGGTAATACCCCAACCATCTTTCAAGTAGAAGTACATGCTATAGAGATATGTGCCCAGGAGTGCCTCGAAATGGACACTCGAAGGGCAAAAATCTATGTTCCATCAAATCTATCAGATAGTCAAGCAGCACTAAAAGCTCTGCAGTCATACACTTGTCAGTCTAAGCTGACTTGGGAATATCAACAATCCCTAAGACAACTGGCAGCGAACAACCAGGTCACTTCGATGTGGGTGCCAGGTCATAAGGGAGTTGAAGGCAACGAGGAAGCAGACTGCCTTGCCAAAGAAGTGGCAAATACACGATTTATCGGCCCAAAATCCTTCTGTGGACTTTCCAAAGCCCACCTGAGAGAAAATTTTCGACGCTGGGAAGCAGATAAAATGAAATCTCAATGAAATAAAGTGCCAGGACAAAGACAAGCGATAAAGCTAGTGAGCCCCTCGCCAAGGAAAGCTAAACAGCTTCTCGAGTTGGACAAAAAATACTTGAAACTGTGATGGGACTCCTCACTGGACACTACCCTCTGAGGTATCACCTCAAAAAGATGGGTAAAACAGAGGGTGATAGTTGCCGCTACTGCGAGAACTTCGCTGAAACTGCAGAACATTTGCTTTGTGAATGCCCAGCACTCTTCTGCAAGAGGTTCAATTTCTTTGAAGGGGCCTTCTTAGAGCCCTCTGATGTCAGGAACCTAGCTCCCAGGAAACTAAAAAACTTCGCAAGAAGCCTCAGAATCCCGGGCCTCGAATAGATTAAGGGTTATGCACAAAATAACTAATAAGTGGAGGTGCTTAACGACCCCCCCCTACAATCTACAAATCCCCCAGAGAGTTCAGTGGTCATCCCACAGAAATATAGGTTATCCTACTTCGAGTGTTTTCACGAGTCACCGCTAGGTAGCGTATCGCTTAGCAGCTATCGCGGTTTCTATTGACCATATTCAATAGCTATTAGTGGCAGCTTCTGAGGGTTCTAGGGTTGGAAGTAATTTATTTACTAATTTGAAAGAATAACATATACGGGATAAACTATTGAACCCATTTACATGCTTTTCATTTATAACTAAAATTATAAAAATTCCTACATCACGAACACCCACATACAAAACCGCAGGCGTATCATCCCAAAACTTGTTTTATTTCAAATTTGAATTGAGACATGCTGACGTCGAAAAATCCATTTTGAAGTTTTGCTGCTAATCTATTGCACACTAATAAAATAGATTCCATAAAGCTGTTGTAGTATTGAAAATGTTAAGTCGAGGACGAAGACCTGGTGCCGGGACATTGATCTTCATTTGTGATAACAAATACTCAGAAACTATTTGCTTATTCAGAATCTCAAAAACAAACATAACTCCTGTACTCAAGCTTGTTAATTTTCAACTCTTCACGAATAGGTTGATAAGTTGATATTTTTTGTAATAGACATATTTGATGAAATTATTCTGGACTGTCTCCAAGCTTTTTTTAACGAAACTTTTGACGGGTTCCAGATACAGGAAGCATACTCAAGGCGAGATCTCACAAGTAATTTATAAAGATATATAATAGTATCCATGTTATTGAAATCTCTGGTTGATCTTTTGAGTAACCCCAATAATTGCATCCCCTTACTGCAAATATTAGCTATATGATCACAAAAAAATAAATCACTTTTGAAAGGCAATCCCAAATCTGTGATGCAGGTACACCTCGAAATATCAGAATTATTCATTGTATACCTGAAATTGTTTGGTTTAGGAAGTTCAGTGTACGTCATCACATTACATTTATCGAAATTGAAATTCAACTTATTTGCCTGTGACCAATTGAAAATGTAGTCGATGTCCCTTTGAAGTTCAAAATAATCATTTATGTCTTTAACAAATCTGAACATTTTAAAATCGTCGACATAAAGAAGACAGTCAGTAGTTAAACCAGTGGAAAGATCATTTTATAAACATTATAAACAAAAGAAGGCCAAGGTTGGATCCTTGAGGTACACCTGACTCCGCCAAGAATGTGTTTGATTGTCTTTCTCGATAATTAACATACTGCCATCTATCTTTCAAATAAGATGCAATAAGAGATACAACTGAATCACTTAAACTGAAAGAGTAAAGTTTTTCCAAGCTTTGGCAAAATCGGTTTAGATCACATCCACCAGACCAGCAGATTTCTTGGGCTTCAATCTTTTGAATGAATTTTCCATATCTTGCATAGTGATCTTAATAAATTTAAAATTAGAGGAACTTTGCTCAGGTTTCTGCATTGATGTTGATTTGATTGTGTTAATATCATAGACTGAACTAAAATAATTGGCGAAACCCTGAGAGATAATAATCGGATAACTAGTGATAACATCATCGTCCAATTTGAAGTCATTATCAGAGATATAACTTTTTTTTTGCTTTTTAACATGATTCCTGAACAGATTACTGTCATTTTTTATGTTATTTTCTAAGTTTTCAATGTATAGGGCATGAGATTTGTTGATGTCATTCCTCAATTCATACCGTAATATTTTATAACTGTAATCTAGTAGTCCATGGCATCTCAAAGTGGAGTGGTAGATTTCAAAGCAGGGATGAAGCTCGAAGTCATCTCCACAACATTTATTTTGAAATGTGGGTTATAGGGGACATGTTTCAAATGCATATGCATTCATCATCAGCCAAAATAATAAACAGTTGCTACAAGAAAACATATGGGGTGAAGTTAACAATCTTAACAAGAAGTGTAGTACTTACTTGAAGATAAAAATATTACATAACTAAAGTATTATTAATTAAACAGGTAATTCAAAACGGGACCCTGTGCCCAAAAAATATGGGATGGTAACATCATGAAAATTGACCAGTAGAAAAGAATGTAACGTGGCATGGTTGTAATCTTCATTTTGCACAACAAAATGGCGGTAGTGGAAACGGAAATAATCTGGATGACAATGCTAATCAATAATAGCAATTGACATAAATTAAGTCAATATGAAAGACAAATGACATAAAACATTAACAAAAATCTAAAATTGCATTGGCGTGTAGAGAAATTCGAAAAGTTGAGAGACCAATAACAGAAAATGAACATTAGAAATTGAGTTGGTTAAAGAACTTTTGGCAATCAAATTGTGTTTGTTCATTGAGTGAGATAATGTTATTATTTTTCAATGAAGAGTAAATTTCATAAACAGTTGCAAACATGTAAAATCTCTAGATCCTTGTTGATGTCAAAGTGATGTCCAGAGTTAAGTTTGTGGTTGGCGAAAGAACTTTTGGTATTATAATTATCCAATGGTGAATTTTTGTATTTATCAATTGATTTAACATGTTCAGTTACTCTAGTACTAAACCTTCTACCAGTTTGACCAATGTATTGTGCATTACAATTTGAAGAAGAACAAGAGATTTTATAAACACCAGATTTATAAAGTACGGGAAGTTCATCCTTGGTATTGATAAGATTGGAGGTGTTATTGAGTGTCTTAAATGAAATATTGACGTCATCGGAAAATCTATAAAAAATGTTTTTCAGGCGATAGGAAACCAAACCCAGGAACGGTATACAAGAGAATTTAGACTGTAATGAATTAGTTGGAAGAAGACCATGAGTTAAAAATTTATTTGAATGTTTGTTATGAATTTTTTTAATACAATTTTGATTTCTATTCTTACGGTGATATTCCTTATCTCTCAATTTTCTCTTAATATTAGAGTCAAACCATGGAGGATAAGATTTTCTGTTTTTGAAAAAATGTTCAGTTTTAGGAACACAGATATCGAGAATGTTAAAAATACTTCATAAAAGTAGGTAATCTGTCATAAATGTCAACTGTCATTGATATCAACTATCATTGATGATAACTATCATTTATGTCAACTGTAATTTAATTCCATCGTTTTTATATCCTGGTTTTATAAAAATTCCTTATAAATATAAAATAACTAAACATTTATATGAATGGAAAATTATTAATGATTTGGTGGGCTCATGAATTCATCTGCATAAATAATAGACATTTATGACTATTGACGTTGATGACAGATTCTTGCCAACCTAAGAATGCTCAAAGAGCTGCCACCGAAAGCTGATTGGTATGCTCAATTGAATGACTGCTACATCGTAGTGACCTTTGACATGTGTTTTTCATTTGTTGCGTTCTGCTGATGAATTTAACAACATGGTAGCAACAAGTATTGCTCCAGTCATTTGATGTTCAAAATAGGGATTTTGAGCACATCGAAATCTAAATAAACACTAATTTCCAAAACTCCCGGAAAACTTTCCAGATAAAACTACCAAATGACTGGACTATATAGAATAGAAGCCGATTTGATAGTTTCTCGCAAGGTGGATATAGGATGAAGAAGCTGCTTCCAAACGAGAAAAAACTGTAGACTTTTGCCTACTTGATTTCGAACCGTAGTAATAACTTAAACTGACTGGTATTATAGGTATGGAAGCCTCATATCAATAACTCAAAATATCTTTCTATACAGGGTGCGGCACCGAAAACGAAACAGATCGAATATCTTATAGACACATGTGTTGTGAAAAAAATGCAAAAACACGTCGATTTGTAAACCAAGGGGGACATCTTTCTACCATAACCTCAACTGTCATACCTCTCTCTCCTCCCCTTGGTCACTATCACCCATACAATTTAAATAGGGAAAGTAAAAAGTGTGACACATCACTGAAAAGGTAATTTGAAAAGGAATTCAGCCATGTGAGTGTTCGCTTCGTAACTTTTCATTTTGGCGCCCTCTTGCGGAAAAAAAAATTTTTATTCAAAGGTACGAATGTCGTCAAATAACTCCAGAAATGCTCCAAAACCTCAGACGTTTCGAGACTAACTTATACTCATGTATGGCAGTTAATGGAGAACACTTTGAGCAGCTATTGTGAATTATTGTAGTTTGGAATGATTGGAGTAAAATTTATGCAAGCCTTTCCAATTTTTAAGTTCATACACTGTTCATACACTGTCATTTGAGGTTATGGTAGAAAGATAGCCCACTATAGCACTAGAAAAAACATTTTCTCAGCATTATTTTGTATCACATTTGTCAAATTGATCTAGCACAGCGATGTTTCCGAAGATTCGTGAATCACTCAGTATGAACCAGTGGCGTAACTACTATACCGCGAAACCCCGCGGTGGCGGGGGGGCCCGTCCCTCAGAAGGGGCCCTGGGTCCACCAACCAGAACAAGGAGTTAGCCAAATTGATTGATACATAAATATTTCCTTAATGTGAATAAGCCACAGAAATAATTTTCCCATTTCTGCGAATAGTGCAGGCATATTTTTTCAGTGTAGGTCAAGGGTGATGTGTGAAATCAACGATACATTTTTCTCCGTTGAGTGATCTATGCCGAAAGTTTCAGCCGGTCATTTTGCTATAGTGGCTAATGGCATGGCTATGCCCTATCCCCTATCGCCTATGAGCCCTATGCCCAATCGGTCTTGTACTCGGCCTTGTACCTTCTTGTACGTAGTACGCGTTCGACGATCGGTGAGTCCCACAGAAATTTTATTCAGTTGTCAGTTGAGTTATCTCTCTCCTTCGACTCCCAGACTCAGGCTTTTGAATTGTGTGGTGAGTTCAATAAAAAATAACGACGTTTTCGTATTATAATAATTTTCGCCAACCTCTACAAAAACATATCATTTACGTACTAATTTCCGAATGAAAAATCGGCTTATTTTTTAGGGCAAGTATTTTTCGTCCACAGACACTACTAACTTTTCGTCCGCAAACTCGTCCGTTGAGGTCACTATTCGGCGTTTTAATTGACAATAACTTTCATTTGCTGTTGTCGAATTTATTAATTGAGAAATCTGAGAGATTTTACGTGTGAATAATACCGGCGTGGTGTGAATATTAGAGTGTTCGAAGTCGACGAAAAAATTCAATATGCACCTCCGCGAAAAACGGTCTATTATTGTCTCTCCTGCTTCCTAATTAATTTGCATGCTCGACTATAATGTACAGTTTTTGTCCTTGGTACATAAATAACTATTTCTTACTCTTGTAGTCAAGCCAATTATTTTTTAATGGTAAGCTTGAGTAAAATTTCCAATATTACCACGTTCTTTACGAATACTACTACTGTTAAGGATAATACAGTCAAATATGATGATGAAAGTCCACCAAGTGTAGCAGTATGATGATTGAAACAGGAATGGAAGTTTACTCTGCAATTTTTTCAATTTGCATGTTGCTATTTTTTATACTCTACTCTCTCATCGATATTTTTCTTTCCTTGGGGGCTTTAAATGATTAGGGCAGGGGGGCCAAAATATGAAGTTACGCCACTGGTATGAACTCCAGAACTAGCCAGCTCTTCTGATGGTCTATTTAAAGATGTGCAGGGCTAAAAGGCGCATTTGGGTAACGAGAACTTTCAACAATGAACATCTTAATTCGATTACACAGTTGCCACATCTCAAATGCATTCAACCTTTACTAAATTGGTATCCTGTATTCAAAGGACACTGCAAACAATTTTTGATCAAACAAACACGAAACTTCTATTCCAATATGTTATGTACCAACTGGAAATGTTATTAATTTTTTTTATTTTTTCATTTTTTTTGTTTAACTATAATTTATATAACAATTATGTACCAATTGAATGGAATTAAAATTTATAATGTGAATAAATAAAATAAAAAAAAAATAGGTCCCACTTATTTTTTCGATTTTGGTAACATCCAAAGTGAGATAGGATACTACCTACTTCTCGATGATGGAAAATGTATTGAATGAATGGAAAATTACGAAGAAGAAGATTTATGCAAGCGGAAAATTAAATACAGTTGGGAAGAAATATATCTATTATTGAATTCCTTCTAATTTTTATATCTCAAATATAAATAAAGGAAAATAAGTACTATGTGAAGAAGTGATTAAGGATGGAGTAAGGACCAGCATAAGTAAAATGCATTGATAATATTATTATTCAAGTATCTATTGACATACTACACCATTTAGAATTTATTAATGAAAGAAAAGTCGAACATAACCCTTCTTTAAACGAAATAAAGCAATCTCAGTTCATGTAAAATAAGAGAATAGTCACGATCAGCAATGGTATTCAAATTAAACCTATAATTACAGTATCTCAAGAGATTGTTTTGTAATATCTCAAGTAATAAATCACTTTCATATAAACAATAGTTGAAAAGTCGATCTAACCTCAAGACCTCCCAACTTCCAGAAAGAATCATTACAATTTCTCAAAGTAAATCCAAACATCCTCTTGGACTTGATTGATATGCTCACCAAAAACTAAGTGTTAGTCAAAAAATGTTCCCGAAACCATCTTTCGATTTTGAATAAAGAGGTCGTGAAGCATTTTTTAATTTCAACATTTTGAAGAATCTTCAGTACATTATGTTCATGCGACTCGGCAACAGTGATCATCTCGTTTGACGTGGTTCAATGTTAAGGGTTTGACGGCACGCGTTCTTTTCTCACCCTCGAGTTAGTTCCTACGGGGATATGGGGTGAGTCATCCCCAGTAAATTCTTAATGCAGCGTTCACATTTCTTTCCCGATTTCGATTGGTTTGCGTTCGTTTAAAATCTTGATGACAATTTCTTGAATACTGGTATTATTTTGTTGTATATGTATAGGTATATATAGTTATCAGTTTCGTAAAACTGTTCGAACTTTTTCCTTATTGTATTGTTTTGTCTTGATTGTGTTTTGTAAAAGTCCATAAAAACTTGTGTCCGAAAATGCTTTGTTTGTGTAGAGAGTGTTTAAATTGATTTTTTATGCAATCGACTCAAAAGTCGTTCTGAAATAAGCTTTAGAAGTTGACGTTTATCATACTGACACAACAAAGTGATTAATATGTATGTTTCTAGGCAACACTTTTAGTGCCTAGGAGATGAAGTAGATTTTTCAAATCCTAGGATTCAAAAATGAGGAACATAATACCTACCTATTGTAGGTATTATTTTAGAAAGAACTAGGTCAGTAAGAATAAATAACAGGTAATTTTTATTAAATTGAACAAGAACCTAATACAAATAAATAGGTACATGAATACATATAACACTTGTTCAGTTTGTAATATTAAAATTGAAACTGCAATTTGAATACCTACTTGAGTACAATGTGTGATATTTTGAATAAGCATCATTACCACTCGCACTAGACATATCAAACTAAAATACAGCTTGGTTATTTCAATCGAAGATATAATTTATTCATTTTAAGACTGATGAGGTTATGGTTATAGGTTATAGTTGTTCTTTTTTTTTCTCATTGGCTAAATTTAGATTAACGTGAGCAAGCGTATTCGCCGAATGAAATATAATACGAAATTGTATGTAAACATTAAAATTCTGTTGATTGCAGAAAAAATAGAATGTTCCATTCGGATCGAAAGTAACTTTGTTTGACTCGCAAAATTCGCTTGTCAAACAAAGTGTCACATTTGATCCTAATAAAACAATGTACTATTTTTCGCATAGGGGGTATTTTTGCGTTATTTATTTGAAATTGTCCTAACTTTTTTGAAAGTGAGATTTCGGCACTTCTCATGAAAAAAATTTATTCCCACGCCTTTATTGGGTGAAAAGTGTACACTTCTTCAACAATGCTGATGGTGATCATTTTTGAGATATTCACAATTTTCTATATCGATGCACGTTTCTTAGCTCCTTGCGCGCTAAGTGAAGTTGCTGAGACCATTACAAGTATTCGTTAGATCTCGTCAAAATAAATAACTTTTTCCTATTGAATATCTATCGAAAAGTAATTCGTTTTTGACATACCCTGAACCTTAGAAACGAAGCAATTCCGAAAACAAGTTTATGTGTTAAATATTTTGAAACATTAAATATATTTAGGTATGAGGTTATATTGATTGGCAATTGAAATTGTTTATCTCCGTGTTTTCAGTAAATAGGTAATTGGTTTGATTGTTACATATATAAATTACACAGTGAAAGAAAAAATACACCAGCTCATACCAGCTAACACCGTCTGGTGTCCCCGGATGTCCTGATTGTTTTAGTGTCAGTAAACACCGGCATATTATTCACCACTGTAGGTGTTATGTGACCTTTCCCATAGGTGTTTTTAATAATCGAACCCAGTTGTCAGTAACACTAGTGTTCAGCAGAATAAACACTTTATTGGTGTTCTTTATGCATTTCCTAAAGTGTGATTTGACACCGCAGAGATGTGATGCACATTATGTGATTTTCTTGATGCTGAATCCTACCTCGGAACACCATATCATAAATGTGTTTATGCAAATCAGTGCTTTTTTTCACCACCTCCGATATTTTTACTGAGTTGGATCACCTATTGAAAAGTATAATTTACATGATGATAAACTAGACTCAGAAGAATCTTGGGACAATTCGGATGATAACGAACTGTTTCGGCTTATTTATCCTGATGAGTGGTACTAGGGACTGATATATCTAGCCCAATATTGAAATCACGTACGGTAGAAAGGACCTCAGTGCTACCTATTGGCAAAAGTTCAAAGGTTTTAAGGTTGAACAGATGAGCGCATGAAATTCACACCATTCAGAGGCCTACATACAATGATATAATATTTTTATTGATTAACATCAAATCAGGTATTTTCAGGATGCAATACTTAACCAATGATTATTGCCACCAAATTAGATGATTAATTTTATATAATAGCTGTTTTTTATGCGTTAACGTCAGTGATAGCACCATTGAGAATATTAAATTTCAACCATTTGGTGTTTCTTATGATTTTATGATTCAGAATCGTTCAAATTCATCACATCCGTGTTATTTTTCACTCCTAAGATCGATATTAGCACCACTCAACACTCAATTGTGAAATGAATAATAAAAAGGACACAACTTTGATAAGCAGGTGTTGTATTAGTCGGAGTTTGCTCTGAAATCCATTTGATTGAAATTACACCCAAGTTTTTTTTTGCTGTGTAGTGTAAGGAAATCGAGCTATAATATACAGGACGGTCGATATGTAAACACTTCGCTACGATTAGGCGATACAAGTTAATTACGCTTCTGCTTCCTAAGCTGATGAAAAATATTTGAAATGAAAACAATAAAATCCTCTTTCGTAAAACTATCTGTTTTCAGTTATAGAAGAACAAATGTACTCTCTTGATGATGTTATATAATTGCATTATTTGCATTCAAGTATCAACTTGCTTAAAAATAATCAAATTATTTTGCAGTTATGGCCGTCACTTTGAAAAACCGTTGTGCCCTTATTTTGCTAAACCCTGTAAAAGATAAATTCCGAGAAGTTCTTAAATTCATACGACCAGAAATCAGAAATAAATCTTCGTATCAGTTGGGGAGAGGATATCATTATAGAAAAGCACTCTTTGCACCCTGCTCACCCAAGAAGACTATTTTCATTTCATGAAAGATGATACCCAATGTTTCGAACATCCCCTTTCGAGACTTCTTTGTTGTTCGCATACATGAACAGTGCTGCCCATAAGTAAAGGATACATTCAATATCCTCTCCATCATCGGAGAAGTATGACCTAATACTTCTTATACTCACTACATAGCAGCCCACATCATGAGCTCTTCGGAATATTTTGTATTTGTTTCATTCAATGCGGATTTCAAAGTGCTCACTGACGGCTATATCATTTTCAATAAAGCAAACATTTGCATTGTAGAGTTTGCCACATTGTCTCACAAAATTGGACCCGTAGATCAAAGTCATCATCGTACAAATAATTCTAGTAGCTAATGCACTTTGTACGGATAGAATTTATGCTTATGAAAAAATTGGAAAGTCTATTACATTTGAAAAAAATTGACCCCAAATGCACTTATATTGTTTACGTAACAACCTTATTTGTTGACGTAGCAAATCCCATGAATCAAGGAGGCTGGAAGTGTACAGGGCGGGTAGGTATATACAGGGTGTCCCCTCTCAATTGGAAAAAATTTCTGGGGCATATTGAGGAACCATAGACAAGCAGTTTGAGATAAGAGACTGATGTCCGGAAGTGCATGGTTTTCAAAATACTGGGTGTCAAAGTTATTTTCAAAAAACTTTTTTTTATTAATATTTCAAAGACACGTTAATCGATTTTCTTGAAGTCATAATTAACATTTAATTAGTGCTAACTGAGCGTCTTATTAAAGCTTACATCACTAGCAAATTTCAAGAAAATCGGTTAACGTGTCTTTGAAATATTAATAAAAAAAAGTTTTTTGAAAAAAACTTTGACACCCTGTATTTTGAAAACCATGCACTTCCGGACATCAGTCTCTTATCTCAAACTGCTTGTCTATGGTTCCTCAATATGCCCCAGAAGTTTTTTCCAATTGAGAGGGGACACCCTGTATAGGTAATTCGGTAGCTATCGAAGATGCAAAAATGGAGGCCGCTTCTCGATCTCTTTACTGCACAAATTCACTGGTGGAAAAAAAATGTTGATACTTACCTTTCTTTTGTTTTCGAGTTGTACAACCTAAGACGATAACTCGAAATCGGACCTATTTTCCTATGTGTCGTAACAGTCGAAAAATCTTTTGTTTATAACTCAAAAACAAGAGCCGATAGTAAATTTTTGTTTTCACCAGTGAATTTGTCTCGAAAAAAGAGAGGAGAAAGATGCGACCTCGATTTTTTGTATCTCCTATAATTACCAGATACAAACATCAAAATTTGTCCACCTTGTATCTACCATGTGTGAAGAATGAAGCATAGAAAATTTACCATAAAAATGGATTCGAAAATAATCAAAATATCATATCCATATAAAACAGGGTGTATTCATCTACATATATAAAGATGAATTTCTGGTGATGGTTAAGAAATGATATTGAGAATCCAACTAATATATATCTGTTATTGTGAATTACTTCCAGAATTTCTAGGACTCATATTTGATATTTTCGATAGAACACTCGGTATTTCAGGAACATTTTTCCCTCAAATTCATGTATAGATACCATTTTTGATGAACTATTTAAGTTTTGCTATAAAAAGTGACAAAACCGCCATTTTCATTGAGAATTAGAAAGCATGGAAGGTTGAACATATCACTTACCGTGATCGCATTCACTGAATAATTTACAGGGTGCGCAAAGTGGGTGAAGATGAGAGGTGAGAAACACTGAGTTTTTCAGAGGTATAGGTACCTCAATTTTTTCTTCTAATGATTCGAATCTAATATGAAAATGATTCCTCATTCTAATTTCCTTCCCTTAGGGGAAAAAGGGGGGAAAAAAAGGGGA
Organism: Chrysomela aeneicollis; assembly: GCA_029955515.1. NCBI lineage: Eukaryota > Metazoa > Arthropoda > Insecta > Coleoptera > Chrysomelidae > Chrysomela > Chrysomela aeneicollis. Next base: position 1,866,414 of record JARUHQ010000022.1, read on the forward strand.
AAAAGGAGAAATAAAAAACTACAGACCAATTTCGCTGCTATCCAATACAAATAAAATATTTGAGACCATTATATACAATAGAATTGAAACTTTCCTAGAAGCAAATAGAATTTTATCAAATTGGCAAAGTGGCTTTCGAAAAGGAAGAGGCACAATACGTGCTATATATCTTGCATTAAAAACAGTGCTCGAGTCAGTTAATAATAAAAAAAAACAGCAGCACTTTGCCTTGACCTGTCAAAAGCTTTCGACAGTGTCGATCATACCATCCTGTGTGGGAAACTGGAGCTTATGGGAATCAGAGGGGTGCCACTACTTCTTATAAAATCGTATCTTCATAATAGAAAACAACTTCAAATTGATTATGATGAAAACGGCATTCCGATATTGAAATAATAAAAAAAGGTGTACCGCAGGGCTCAATAATCGGTCCCCTGTTGTATATTCTATATGTGAATGAATTGCCTCAAATAGTTGATGATAGAATGATTTTGTATGCAGATGACACCTCATTGATTTTCAGCGAACCCACATCTGAATCATGTACAGAAAAAATAAGCATATTACTGAATACCTTAGAAAATTGGTTTACAAACAACAACCTTCTCCTAAATATAAACAAAACCCAGCTAGTCAGTTTTGGACAACGAATAGATAAGGAAGTGACAATAACATATAAAAATAGAGATATTGTATCAGAATCATCGGTAACATTTCTAGGTCTCAGACTTGATCAGAGGCTGGACTGGAAAGACCAAATTGAACTAATGTCAAGTAGTATATCGAGGTACAGCTATGCTCTGAAAATAATTTCATCCAATATTAATAAAAATACTGCAATGATGGCATATCACGCTTATGTACAGTTAAGAATTAGTTATGGAATAATATTCTGGGGAAACTCAGTCCATTCTCAACGAATTTTCATTCTTCAAAAGAGATGTATCAGAAATATATTTCATTTAAAACAAAGAGACAGTTGTAAAAATATTTTTATTGAAAAAAAATACTAACTACAGTGTGTATATATATCTTAGAAGCAACAATGTTCATAAAGAAAAATTATGATCTATTTGAAACGAGTATATATGAACATCCCTATAATACAAGAACAACAGGCACATTGACATATGGAATACCTAGATGCACATCTATGCAAAGAAATGTAGAGTATTCAATAAAAAAAATATGGAACAAATTACCCATCCACTTGAAAACACTAGAAACCAAAGCTTTTAAAACAAAATTAAAATCTGTTCTATTCCGCAAAGCATACTACAACCTAAATGAGTTCTTCTGTGACTCTTTTGATTAGAATAGTTTTCTTCATTGTGAAATTACTGTAGAATTTTGATTTCTGATATTTAAAATGTTTTCGCCAATGTCAACTGTAAATTTTCAGTTTTTAATTTATTGTCATACTTGTCTGTCAACTTATTCACACAATTACTGTTTAAATTAGTTCGAAAACCTCTACATTTATATGTATGTTTATATGTCCATTTTATTCTTTATATGTAAATGACGCATAATTTATTCATAATATGAATCTTTCATGAAAATTATATAATATGACATGCTCTATACCTTATGTAAGGTCTTTGTGGAGTTAATAAAGATTTTTCTATTCTATTCTATTCCCACAACATCAATTAAAACTCCGAAGTAGACAAGTACCTATTTCATTTTCTTCGTTCTAATAATCTTCATCTAATAATGATCTTTTCATAGATGAATATCTTGTGGCAAAAGTATCACATTTTCTAGTGAAAACCTTTAACATTCGCCATAACCTACAAACAAATTGATGAAATCTCGATTAGTAAATGTAACACCAGCCATACACTGTTGGAAATTAGTTGTTACTTTCAACAACTTCTCATATCGTTAAAAAATTGTAGTCAAATTCAACAACAATTGTGTCTCAATTTCACTTTCACAATTTTCGATGTAGTTGTTAAATCAGTCAGTTATCGAATTCACTACTGATAATGTCAATACAACAGCAACAAGTTTGCATCAAATGAACAGATGAAATTCCTGTCCAAACAACTTCATATAATCTGTAACACAACAACAAATAATTGCAACTAGAACTTCAATAATGGTTATTGAAACATAGACAGTAGAACATCATCTAGTTGCTAATACATTAATATTAAATAGCGGTTTTGTCGCACTCTGTTGGCAAATTAACATCACCTAGTTTTATAATTTGCAACAGTTTGTGCTCGGTTACAAAGATTTTTTAGTTCCGATCTCTTCGGATATATTCGCTACTTTTCGTTTGTCTTCTCACGAATACCGATTCCTTACAAGTCCCAACCCAAGTTTACTCAGTTATCTGCAGTCTGTTGCCGTTGTAGAGCATTAGAACGAATTCATTAGGTTTTCCTCTCGTGTAGTCAAGATATAAAAAAGGTAAGTACCTACATCATGGAGTAGATTGATGTGGACTCGTACATAAATTTAATTTACTCATGCCAATATTAATATTATTTTTGTTTTGTTTCAGTTGAGAATATTTTTCCTGATCTAGAGCAACGAATAACAATGTTTCGTCGGAATCTGCAAGCGCAATAATTTCACATTTGTTGAGAATTTTTCTTGGATTCTCTCTGTGATTATTGAAGTTTCGCTGCAAAAAAGTGAGTATAATCATATCAGTTTTATATTCACATTTTGAAATTATTATTATGGAAGTTTTACTACTTCTCATGCATATTTCATATATTTTTTACTATACTAATGAAGATAACTGCAACATCAGCATTTCACTTTCTTCGGATTTTTTCAAGCTACTACTGGGTTACAAAAAAGATAACAAAAACTGAGTTAAGTTGAAGAGAAATTGATGTACTGGTAAGATTCGTTCTGAATTATATTTTGAATGATAATGTGCTATTCAGTTAATAAATCCAAGTGATTTCAAGAGTTAATTGGATTGAAAAATTCATGACCAAATGAATCCAAAACGAATTATTAATATAATTTTTGTTTCAGCAATTGAACGAGAGATACTCAACACTCCAGGAGGATAGGAATAAGTTGTCTCGGATGACAAACACAGACAGAGGTTGACCAGCATTGTAGTGAATCACGTGCCGCGATGTTCTTTCGATTTACTGACAGCTTTTGATGTGTTTTTGTGCCAATAGTGGATTTTTTTCGTATTGTTGCTATGCAGAAAATAAAATGTCTTTCATGATATATGGTTATTTCAGTATTTTGAACTTTGAATTCTAGCAGTAGAATATTGTTGAAAATACACTGAGTTGTAGTACAATCGACAACTTTTTGTAGCTAGAACTACATTATGACGTAGGACTCATAACAACAAATTAAAGTGAAAATGACAATTTGTAATTGCTCAATTAACTTCAGGGAATACTGCGAACAGCTATAAGACGTAGTAGCCATACAAAGACGTAGTAGCCATACAAAGAAGCGGTTGTTGAGACGAGCAATAACCATTATGGTGAAAATTAACTTCAAATACTCTTGATATTTCAACTATAAAATGTTGTAGACCTACTGGGACTATATTTTTTTGCTGATTTAGCAACTAATTTCCAACAGTGTAATATTGCATTTTTTCGGTGGCTGATGACGCCAATGTGGAATATAAAATTCAGCCAAATGTAAAACATCCTTGAAATAGGTGGGGGCAAACATTTTGCAGACTACACATCTCCACTTGGCACTTGGTCAGCCTTCAGACTCTATACCAAAAACCCGCCGAAAGACCGACGAACCTTCTTTCCGTGAATCCAACCAGCAAGCTTCGTGATACAATTTTTAAATCCACCACCCTTTTTGTTCTTTGTGAGGCCAGACGGCCATTGCGGAATGGACAATGATGAATTGGGCGTATACAGGGTGTCCGTTTCTCGAGCTCCACCATGCATAGGTATTTCAGTAATTAGGTATTTCAGATACTAGGTCGGTTGAATCGGGGAAAGATGCGCATTTTCATGCTGAGTTAGTTATCTGGAAGAATATGTTAAAAAAAACAGAAATTTGTGATTTTAGTTTTTATTTTTCAAACTAATACTAAAAAACTAGACGTTTTTAATTAGGACGTTCTTGAAGCAATTTTTTACACGCAAAATTGTCAAACCAAAGTGATGACTATAGGAGACGAAGCAATACATTTTATGATAGATTATACATAAGAAAAAGAACAAGTTGAAGTTAAATCTCTATAGGAGTAACAATAGACGAAAAAGGAAGACAATAGGAAATTCATCAACCAAAGAGAGATCTCAAGACAGACAAAACTGAAAATATTCAAGATAATACATAGACCAGTATTAACATATATGGATGTGAATCTTGGATATAAACAAATAAAAATCGAAAGTAGAATACAAGCAACATAAATGAAGAAGAATTAAAGGAGTCACAAGAAGAGATAAGATGAGAAATACACGAATAAGAGAAGAACTAGACATACAAGACATTAATTCATTAATAGAACAAAAAACAATTGAGATGGTGGGGACACATACAGAGACGAATTAATAAGGCAAATACATAAATCAAGAGTAGAAGTGGAAGACCTATTAAATCCTGAAACGACATGATAGGCCATGTTGGATTTTCTCCATTTTTGAAAAGTTTCCTCGCTTGAATACAACTATGTATCACACAAAATGATCAAATCTCACATATCCTTTGAAGAGCTCAAAAAACGGGCACCCTGTATAAACGCAAGTGACGAGTTGGGTCGTGAAGAGCTGCTGAATGCTTTGTATGTAGATTTATGAGTTACATTTTTTTTGTGGAAGCATTGACATTGAATATCTTTGCATATAAATGATTGTAACATTGTAGGGGCCATTGAAATATTTTCCACTTGCCACTATCTGTTGAATTTTTGTATCTTTTACCCAAGCGAAGGAAAAACCTTTAATGTCCATGGAACATTATTGTGTCAAATACTATTGCATAATTAACGTGTACAAAAGTTGTACCTCAATAGGAAGAAGAAGAGTTTAATTAAATTCCTATCAACCAAAGTTCCATGTATTCCGTGAGTGACATACACGTCCGTATAATACCCTTTTGAAATCAAAACGTCAGAAATAAAATTTCCAATCGTATTTCAATAACTGCCATAATTGCCAGAAAAAAAGTCGTTGGGTAATCCGTACTATCTCAAAAAAGAATAATAACAATAACGAAGATTTAAAAACATCGATATCTCAAAATTCCTAAATTCAAAACATTTCAAATGATCAAGTATCGACAACGTTCAGCAGCGTCTTGACCTTGAGATCTTCAGTTTATCGTTACAAAGCACACACATTTTATGCATCCAAGAACGGTTGACCTTGATTTCACTTTCTGAAAATAATGCCAGTCTCGAGCGTACTATTAAAAGGCCGTCAATGAACTCTGATGAAGTGAGCCCATGCCATATGGTTAGGGTAAGGAAATAAAAATAGATTGATGTAAATTAAGACATAGTTTTTGTGTTGGATGCTTAACAAATGGTAGGTTAACACAATTCTGTAGGCTGATCTCGTCAAATAGCTTGAAATAGAATACCTAAAACGATCCCTAAACTGAGATTTGTATGCTATTTTTTTGGAGTATCATAAATTTTCTATTTTGGTTCTATAATGAAGTATAATGTCATTATGAAACGCAAATGCGTATCGAAATAGCCTCTATTTCGATACGCATTTTTTTGTATTCGGAGGTTGGTACATTTGAACTGTTAAATGAAAGTCAGAACTCAGAAGAGTTAGGGGCAGCTTACTTCTGAACGATTTTGGATTTGGTGATACTGCAGTGATAAACTCAATGTTTTTATCGCTACCTATTAATCCAGAGTGTGATTTGATTTAAATTGACCAATACAAACAATAACAACATTCAATTTTTCACCGCTGGTATCGCAAAAATCGAAATCGCTCAACAGTAAACTGGGCATCACACGCTTGTGCGTCAAACCGATGTTGAATCGATTACATTCAATAAAATAATGCAAATAGAAAAAAATTAATATGACACACGTTTTATAAGACACGTTGTCGCACTTGTTCACTTGGAGCAAAATAGCGTCTTATAAAACTTGTATCATAATATGTTCTATTTTGTATCAGTAGGAGAAACGTCAACTTCTAGAGCTGATTTCAGAACAAGAATAGACGACTTTTGAGTCGGTTGCAGAAAAACTGAGTTTTTGTGAAGCAGTTTCAGAAATGGACCTCATATGATCATCCTATCATGGTATTGTTGATGATAAAACTGAGCTTGGATATCGAGGATTTTATAGGAAAAATCGTTGTGAGGTACAGCTAGAGAAAATACCAGGGTTGAGTTTTATAGTTGTATTGAACTCCCAAAGACTATCAAGTCACCATTTCAAAATTTCAGTTATATCTTCAGAAACAGAATCGCCCTGTCTCCGCCTTGCACCTCTGGCTTTCCTAGATGACACAGATGCTCTATAGAAGAGAAAGCAGTATGAAGAGTAGGTCACATCTAACAGGTCGTTAATGTGTAGCATTCTTGTTAATCCCCTGCACTGATGAGGGCCAAAAAGCCCGAAACCGGTCTATGGGTCTTAGGAAGAAAGAAACAAGTGCGATCTGCATTCACAGTATGGACTAGTAGCAGATGTCTTTTGCATTTTTCCGGAGTTGATAGTCGAGATTACATAAAAAGGTGAATAACCTGCAAATAACTAGTGTTAATTCTGGAGCACATTTCTTGAGAACGAATGGAAGAATTTCGTCTGGTCCATAGCCATAGCCCACCATAGACAGAACAGGCATATGGCTATCTTTGGTAGCGATATCAGGGAAGTATTTCCCTCGTAGATCCAAGATGGAAATTGTTGAGAACATCTTGAAAAAGACGTGAAAATATCTTCCACTTGCCTTGGCAAATATCCAAAAAGAACGGAAACTGTACCTATATTCTTCTTTCGATGCGTAATTTGTTTGATTGCAGGTGTTTCTGGCTTCTGTTGATGCGACAGCCCTTGAACAGGTTTTATTGAACCACGGTCTACTAGTTGATGGCGTTTTCTTGGTTCGAGCATAGATTGAATACTATTTAATCTATGGTTTCCATTCTTAGCTTAATGATCTCCGAGATATCTTCGGCAAATTGCGTGGGAGGATATTATAGAGCTAATACGAACTGGCCGATGCTTCCAAGAAGGAAGAAAGAATTTCTACTGAATATACATCTAAAGGAATAAATATTTCATGCCCGAGACTCAAATCGAACATTAATGATGCGCGAATTCTCATTCCGCTTGCCGATCGGTCGTGTTTCGCAGCACCACCGCATACTAGCGATACTCTTGAATTCAAATAGCGGCGCAGTCATTATCATTATGAGTTGAATTCATATTTAATATGATCATTTATTCATACTTTCTGGTCGTGAGGAAATTACCTACAGTATGTTACTCTTTCAGAATGAATAAATCGATAGGTACTTATTGTGGTACCTTACGGTTCGGAATTTTCCATTCGTATCGAATTTTTTTCGTTCTAACATTGTTACAGAATCTACTTACTATTTTTGCTCGATTAAGCCTATAGCAAACCAACTTGAAAATTTCGGATTCATTGCTGATTTAAGGCTAATTTTACATTTGAACTCGAAAAACTACTTCTGAAACACTGTTTTTCCCAAGATCTTTTCAAGAAAATAACTTTATTATGTTTACCTTCATTATAAGCTAGCAAAACCACCTAGAATTTTTTTTAATTTTCTTGTGAGACATATTACAAGGCTAATTTACGCATTTTTGCTCTTCGTTTCAAACTTTTAAAAAATGAGAATTCGTTAAGCGTTAAACTGTAGAAACCACTTCTGAAACACATAACTTTCAGTAAATCTTGAACACGTACTTGAATTATATAGCCAACATTGAAACATTTCAAGGTGGTTTCACCATCCCAAAGAATCTCCATCATCCATCAATAGAATAATAAGTCTGAGAATATTTGATTCTGAGTTTGAAGACCAAAAAAATCTTTTACTTTCTCCAGTATATTTTTCCTGAACTTCTAACTTCTTCGTTCACCCCCTGTACGTATTCTATAACAATAACCTTTGATAGGCTACAAATGAATCGTGTAAACAAGTCAACTCTGAGATCGGCGATAACCCAGTGCAATTTTCCTTGGAAAGGTATTATTGACGACGAAAGGGAAACGACCTACTGCTCGGGTTGTTGCCTTCTCCATTTGTTGCTGGTTGTCTCTCTGCTTCGCTCTGCGTTGCCAACTCTTCATTGGAATTTATACAGAGTGTCTCAAGTTAGTAATCAAATGTATTACTGGCCACGTTTATACCGTCTTTTGGTAAGCAGACTAATGACTTTATATTAACCAAATACCCTTGGTCATGTTGGTGTAAACGGAACATTTGGTCAGGTACTCAGCTTGGTTTGGTACCAAAAATTGTTGTGTGTCAGACTAAAATAGTTAGGTGATCAAGATGGTGTAAACAACTTCTGGCGTTCTGAACTAACCTCCGAACAACAAACCCACTAGAATAGTAACACCACAAATTGCCTGAAGTCAACATGAAATTCATATTCATATGTTTTTCCCCCACAGAGGTTGCCACATTGTAACATTTCAAAGTGATAGTCATCCCAAGACCACAATTTCACAGGTCATGTGAGTGTATCAAAAGCTATGTATTCAATGTTCGTCATATAATGGAATGCCTAATTTATATATAAGTGGTTTATTGCGATTGAGATTGAGACATTTTTTGGTGAATGCGCCAACGCCGCTAATTTCGTTCAACCGATAATCGACCGAACGCTGACAGTTACAGCGCGAAACGTCTCGTTTTCAAATCAAATTTTGATTGATGCTTCATTAAACGACATAATTCTTGTTTTTTGTAAAAATTCGAATAGGATTTCACTTAAAAACCTTGTTTATTCTGTTCAAATCGAATTTAAAGGATGGTGAAACGCTGTGAAATGTGTATAAGAGATTTAAAAGTGTTGACCAGAACATAACATTCCACTGGTGAGTTATTCAGTGTCTTATCATTCGTTGTATAAACATTATTCACCCCCACTCATATGCAAAACGATTTTTGGTAATCAAAAAACAATCTTGGGTTTCCCCGAGATGAAAAGTTAGTGGATATATGTAAAAATATGATCAATAAAGAGAGCTAGAGTTTGCTCGCATAATTTCACTACAAGTGATAAAATGGTTGGCCCAAGTGGTAAAAAGATGCTCAGAGTAGTAGATAAGCCTCTATTTAGTGGAATTGAAAAGTAATAACAACATTTTTGATGTTATATTTCTGAAGTTCGACACTTTGAAACTTTATATTGCCAGAAAATAGACAATATAGTTGTGACAGTGAATTAAATCCATTATCATTCGGGTAATATATCAGAGATGTTTTCATTCAGTCTTCAGAAATAATGGATACAATAATTTTGTTAGTAGGTCAATTAATTCAAATTCAGACCCTTCCAAGATACCAAGACACTAGTTCTAGGGGAATCTGTTGTTGCTGTCCTTGTTTTAGAATGGGGTAACCCTAGTAACTGATTTAGATGTTGGCTTCAAACAACTACTGTGGTAAGGATTGAGAGTTATTCATCTAGTCTGTTATATGATCTAGTATCTAACAAACTACAAGAGATTGGAGAAAGTTGACAATTATATTTGTAAGTTAATGTCACTAATTTCATCAAATTTTTCAATATTCTCTTTTAGAACAAACTCTAGGGGAAAGTGTGAAGGTCTGGGGGTCTTTTTATCCTCAGCATCATGCATTACGTTGAAATGTTATAGCCATTTCAGGTATTATACAACCATGCCATGACCAATGATTAATTGATTATACACAAACAGGATAGCTCATTTTCTATCTTCGTACGTTAGCCAAATTTCAATTGCTGATGCGCGGATTTGATCGTCATTTGACGTCACCATCAGGGATTCTGAACGATTCGTCTACCTTAAGTGCCAGTATATTTCTCTCGTTTTCCACAACGGGTTTTCTTTTTGTTTGTAACATCTTCCCTCATAATTTTTAATATTCATGATTGCTAAATCATTCAATTTAAGTTTCAATGGATTTTTGGTTCCAAAAGCGTCTTAGTTTGACGAGAGTAATGGAAGTTAAATCGAGTTCAGTGCATTTTGAAAATGGTATTTGATTGTTTTGAATTCATCTTTCAACTAAATTAATTGCAAAATTTATTTTGCACTTAAGACTCATCGTGCGATTATAACCTCAATTATTGATATTTGAAAACAAATCGAGTGGTTTTGGTTACATTTTCAAATGTTCAACAGTAATTACACGAGTGGTGGTGATAATTTTTAGTTGATTTGTTGCTAAGGATTCCCTAATAAAACAAAGACGAGAGCTAAACATAGTTAAAAAAAATACTACCACGAATGAAATTCGGCGTGATTATTTTTCATACTATTTATACGTTAGAGAAAATTGCAGAAGCAAAATCTGACTGATACTTCACAATGGAGACGGAGCTGAATTCGAATTGTTTGTATTGAGAGAAATAGCTGTGTTACCTTGACAACCAAGACAATGATGTATTCATTTAAACGACGGTCCAATTAAACAACGTGAAAAAAATGTCGCTGTAGTTTGCTACTAACGAATTACCTATATGTTATATGTTAACATTTTTCTCATCACGATCGGCTGCTAGGACTATTATAAAAATAACCATCTACATTCTTTCACAAAAAATAACACCCTGTAACTTGAAATAGAACGAGATTTGCATAACAACAATTACCTTTATTGAATTATTTTCATGTGATGTCGATTATTCCCCTAGAGTTTGGTCCATTCTTCCCGACTCACCCTGTATATAGTGAGCTAGGGAATGCTTACACAATTGAAAAATCACATGAATAATAAGATATATTCTGTAATAGCAACATGTTTGTATCTTCATAAAAACGGATCAACCTCGGCTCATCCCTCTATGCTATATGTTTGAATTTCTAATTTTTTTCATTTATACTTAATACTCGACAATCTTCCGAAGTGTTCCGAAGTATCGTTATTATATCAACCAAGTATATCAAACCTTTGTTCATTTAATGTACCTTTTTAGTTCCTCATTCATAATGAATGTGTTGTGATTCAGTGATAAACAAGTCCATGAATATATTGAGGTTGCATTTCGATAATCACATATAATTCCAAAACACTTATAGAGAGGCCTGATATATTCAGATATTTTCACAGGATTTTTGTTGAATGATATATGCACCATCCTTTGATTGAAAAACTCATTATTTACTACAACTAGAGGGCCCTAGGATGACTAATGCGCAAATGTTCGTGTAACATCGTGCAAGCCAATGAATGAATATTGAGATTTTTTTTGAAAGTAAATAGGATAGGTATTGTAGATTGTAGATTGTAGGGGTGGTCGTTGAGGCTATGCAGCCTCTCAAGCACCTCGACCTATCAGATCTTTTGTGCATAAAAGTCTTAATCGATTCGAGGCCTGGGATTCCGAGACTTCGTGCAAAGTTTATCAGTTTCCTGTGAGCTAGGTTCCTGATATCGGAGAGCTCTAAGAAGGCCTCTTCCAGGAACTTGAGCCTCCTGCAGAAGAGTGCTGGGCATTCGCAAAGCAAATGTTCTACAGTTTCAGCGAAGTTCTCGCAGTAGCGGCAACTATCACTTTCTGATGTTTAACCCATCTTTTTGAGGTGATACCTCAGAGGGCAGTGTCCAGTGAGGAGTCCCGTTACCAGTTTCAAGTCTTTTTTGTCCAACTCGAGAGGCTGTTTAGCTTTCCTTGGCGAAAGGCTCACTAGCCTTTTCGCTTGTCTCTGTCCTGACACTTTATTCCTTTATTATAGGATAGGTATACTCTCAATACTAAATTATCGTTAAGGTGGTAAAGTCATCTGAGTATATAACGTCCTCAGTCTCAGAGAATATGACTCAACTCAACTCAACTTGCGAGTGGTCTATCTTCGGAAATCACTTTGTTACATAGATCTGTGTGGCAACAAAGTCTGTGACCACTTCAAGCACATGGTGGTTCTCCAAAATCCCAGATTTATTTTCCAGTCGTACACCTGTTATTTGATGGATTTTCAGCGATTTAAAACAAGGTCCTTCCTTCCTAGTAGAGAATGGACATTTGGAATATTCAAATAAGGTTTATATCCTAAGATTTGCTACAGATTTCGGTTATAGTTATTTCGAATTGGACTTTGGAGTTCCAGGAAAATCAAACAAAATTTGTCAAGATGTTCTTCGCTACAAATAAATATAAATTTTCATTAAATGTATTCAGAATCATCAAAATCAATCCGTTACAAATTTTGAGATTTTAAAACATTCGGAGAATTCGAAGAAAAAAAAAACGTATTGAAAAGAGTTGTTCCACCATAGTCTATCATCTTATCAGTTATGTTTTCGGTAGATGAAATAAACCAAGGTTTTTTGTAATTCCACAGATGCAATCTTATCTTGATGAAGTAATCCTCATTATTATGCATTTGTCTGCTGTTACGTTTCAAATTATATTTATATTTTATTTTGCTCCACAGTGGATCACACTTTATATTATTATTTAGTTCTCCCAAATTTAGGGTTCAAAAACAGTTTTAGCTTTGAAGATAATACTTAATGTTTACAATTTTTGTCTATCAATTATCTATTCGTCGAAGCAATTTCTTCAAAAAAAATATAAAAACCTAGGTTACTCCTCAATAATTCGAAAAAAATTGCTTGAAAATTTTATAATTTTTCAATTTTCTACCCACCTATGAAAAATTCGGTTACAAAATAGTGATTACCGCGACTATTTCTTTTCATTTGCAGACACCAGTCCATATTTTTATCTGAATTCATTGTTTGATGTAGAAATATTTTTTCTGCCAAATTGGCTATTTTGAGATGTGTTTTGTGTTTCGAAAAGTGTGTTTTTAACTACCAACTTAGTTGCAGAGCAATCCTCAAAGTCTCATTGAGACTTGTATGAGTAAGGAAGACGGAGACCTTAGCTTTCTAAGTGTCATCCGAAGCACCACTCGGCTGGTTATCATTGAGAAACCGAAGGATTAAAATCTAGGTACCAAGAATGTTCGGTTGGTCACCTCTATCTCCTCTCGCTAAACGATACTATAGAAATAAATAAATATTTCCAATATAGGCCGGTATTTGAACCGCGGACCCTCAGGCCCATAGACTAGCGCCTTTGCGCACTCGGCCACCAACCCAGTTATATTGTTATATATTTTCTTCTTGAAATTCTTGAAAATGAGAGTCTAGTATATAGCTCAATCCTTCATCTACATGAAGAAGTCAAAAAAATAAAGTAATATTGATTGGTTTTCAAATGACCAGTGTAGAGAGAGAGTGTTGCATCCGTTATTTAATGCGATTTTTATGGGGCTTCTTGTCCAATCTAATATGAAAAAAATATGTCATACTTGATGCAAGGCAGCTCCTATTGTTTGAAAAATTCTTATTCACTAATTTAATAAAAAAAAAATTCTTCGAACTAAGGTGGAAAACTCGGTGGAATATAAGAGTTATCGACAAGTTTTCAAATCAAGACGTCCTGAAAGAAATATTCTCAGAAATGTCCAACACTTCAATGTGAGTAGGATCGAAATAGACGCGACGGGTTCAGTGCAAATTACTTTTGAAATATCTACCCCATAATCGAGTAGCCATAATAATATTTATTCAACACAATAATGATTTGAAGCCGTTGGAACAAAAAAATATATAGTTATTTGTATGCTTAGGCCGCGAAATGCCTTTTTAACGTACCGAAAGAACAGTTATCGCCGAGGCCGCTTGAGGCCGTGCCAAGATGATCTTGAGGTCGTTAAAAAAATTCGCAGCCATGGCATACACACTATTTTTCGTGTAATCGTTGAAATTATTAGACTATAATTGTAAATAAATATATAATTGCTGAAATTAACAGAGATGGCGCCATACCTATATCAGTTTCATCTGTTCTAGATGAAAAATGACTGAGAAGAGTCAAAATATCAATATTCATTCCAGATTTATAGAAAATATATTGTTAAATGCCGTTTCGAGTCACGTCTGTCAGATGCGAACCACAGAAATACGTTAGCAACAGAAATCTTCTTCGATAATCGATCTTACCGCCATCATTCAAGTAGCTGAAATATTACTACCTTATCAAACGGTCTACAAGTTTTTCGCAGAAACAATTGAAGAGCTGTTTCACCATCCTATATCCACCTTGGTTTAAATATATACAAAATATTTCAGTACCTTCCACTCCTCCTGAACTCAAAAGCGTTGTAAATTCGGCGCTTTACGTACCCGAAAAATCTAAACGGCAGTACGAAAAATGTTACGGCGAGTTTAAAGATTGGTGTGACAAAATAATCCTTGTCTTTGTAGTATTTTAGAAATATCAAATTTGGAAGTGATATTCAAATTTGGAAGTGACGTTTGGTTTTGCTGCCGTTGCTATGGGTAACGGCCGCGAAATTGAATTTCGCGGACTGTGCTGAGAACGCGAAATACTGACTTCGCGTGCGATTGCACGAAAAATACTTTGTCGTATAGAAGCACAATAAAATTCAAAGACTAGGTACTCCACTTCGATTTTATCAAAGATATACACAAAGAAGAATAACGTGTAAAAAATTCTACACTAATTCTAGTGTGTCAGTGTCGAGGTCACTATATAACTATAACCTCGAAACTTCCGTAATAACTGAACTTGAACTACCTAAAAATTTTTACGTTTAATCATATCAGAGGGTGAAATGGGCATAAAATTCTTTCAGGATCTTGATCAGGACCCCAAATTACTACCGATACACATTTTTCCTCGCTATCTTTCTAAAACATATCAATCCACTAAAATTTGAATCAGTCTCACTTCGCATGGAAACACCCTCGTATACTTTCTGTAATTTGCGAGGTAGCATTTCCACCAGTCAAGTATTTTCAGAGATATGGTCCCATTTTTTTTTTCGCCATTTAACACGATTTGATATCTCAAATTTCTGCTATTGAAAACACAAAATTCGTCCTTCCTTCAACTGAAACGCTCACATTTACGTTTTCGTCGATGTTTTCGTATATTTTTAGCAAAAAAAATATTATAGTAGGCAAACAGTATTATAATGACAGAAGAGATGGATAGTAGTCCAGTACGTGGAGGTTTTTTGAATACAAAAGGTGGGGTAGTAGCGATTTATCGATATCTTGTTAGGCTTATTTATATCGAACATGATCGAAACCCAATTTTTCGAATATCTTTCTAAGGTCGTAGCGCCTCTATTATTGTGATTAAGAGTAAAGAACTGAAATATTCGTTTGTTCTGCCAAAAACTGTTAAAAACAAGTATAATTGTGAGTTATGGAAAAAAGGGCGAATTTTGTGTGTTTCAAATATCAAAAATTCGATTTGCAAATGTTTTATTTCCGAAACAAAATGGGCCCATATCTTCGAAAATACTCGAGTCGATCGCGTTTTGACTTCGGACATCGCAACCTAACGGAATAATTACCAGAGTTTCATCACTCTACCTAGGCATTTATGTGGTGTGTAGTGTAGCGTGTGACCTAGGGTCGAAAGAACCCCAATCCGGCTCTGTAGGTGAGACAATCTAAAATCCAGATCAGAGTTGACAGAATCTCACGCGATCCACCTCACGGTCTGTAGACAGATAACGATAACCTTGTCCTTGCCAGCACGAAAATAAATTGTCAGGGTCAGGTTTGTTAGCTGTAATGTGGAGCTAAGCCAAGCACATTAAATTTGATATACAGCGACGTAATTTGCACGTACGTGTTGGGGCACAGTTCAGTGTCATTTTTAATCAATCTCGACGCAGGTATTTGCTCTTCAAACGTCCCAAAATGTTGATACGAGTGTTGATATGACATCTCGTTGACATGATCGAGGCCATATCGAGGCAGTGCACAAAATAGCGTTGCTAGGCAACAGTGGCTGCAAAAAATAATTAGATAATTTGTTTGTTCTAGCAGCGATTTCGAATAGTTTGCAATCGTCCGGAGCATGCGCATACTGATTTTTTCGTCTATTAAAAAAAATTAAATGCTAGAACAAACCTAATATTGGACCCTTATACCCTGAGGGTGTCGGGTCATAATATTATTCTTGTATTAAAAACTTCTTCCATTCATTTCTGGCAATCTTGTCAGTGTCTTCGCTTTGCTCCACTGTTTACTTCTTCCTTGTAAAATCTTTCCTATCATGTCGTTCCAGGTTTTTGTATGTCTTCCTCTCCTTCTCTTGTTTTGTGTTTTGCTTCGTGAATTTGTTTTTCCACAACAATTTTACAGCTATCAAGTAAATCACAACAGTTGATGACTGTCATTACTGTGATGAAACTAGTAATAATGAGAACGATTGAATAATATTGTGACATCCCATCGTATTGTCAAATTAATAGTAGATTATACCACGAGTCAAGAATAATAGCCATTATTGCGAGTAGTATACTCTACTTTATTTACGACAAATTTATTTATTTTAGATTTTTAATGAACAACTTTATTTGTCTACATTTAAATTAGTGATAGTACAATTAATAAACTGAATTGGTCGTGAATTATGATTAACTTTGGAAGAGTTTTCAACACGAATATTTGGAATTTCGGTTGCTGTAAAAGAAGAAGTTGCTTCATTACTATTTATCTGTTTGGCAATAGTATCTGCTGTAGTTGTTTTGTTTCTCATAGACTGATCAATGTATCCTTCAGCTACTTGGGTAGATTTCCAGCCCCCATGACGCTTCAATATTTTTTAGTTTAAATATTTGGCAATTTGTCTACCAATGTCTGCAAATTTGTTTTTTCCTATACGTTGTATTGTACATTTCGATTTTTGATAATTTAGAAAGAATGAATTGGTTTCTACATGTGACGGACGGAGATCGATGTACTTCTTTACAATATTGTAAAACGTACTGTTTATGGTGAATTTTCGTACAATTTTAGTTTTAGTCTTGGGTATTGTTATCAATAACTCTGTTTGGAAATCCTTCACGTCTTCTATCTTCATTTCATAAAGCTCGTTTGAGCGGCATGCGCCCATAATTCCAATAACTAATATAACCTGAATCAAAAAAGAACATGAGTTTTTGAATAGATCAGATTAAATATGAACATTTACCTTATGCAAAAGAAAAATTTCATCAGGAGCTCTGTCAATAAATTTCCTAATTTCTTCCGGGGTCAGAGTGGAAGATTTCTTTGCTTGAAATCCTTCAGATTTTCTTTTTAAAAACGCTCGTAGTTTCTTATATTTTTCCAGATCAACGTCATGGTTTATCTTCAACACAGATTTAATCATTGAATAGAATGACCATAATGAAGATGGCTTGTATTTTGCACCCAATTCAGCGAAATAGTCCAGCAGAACATTTTCGGAATAAGAGTTTGCCTTGTTTCGAAGACGCCATTCGTTGAACGATGCGTACGTTTTATTATAAATGGATTTCGATGTTTCTGGTATTAAGGTAGATGTTGTTGCTGCAGCTAATTGTACAATTTCTGGTGGTGTACAAGTGAAAGATTCTTCATTTTCATTCATTTTAATACAAATACACAAACACTACGCGTTTGACACTGACACTTTTGAGTTTGGTTATATTGTGCCATGGTATTATTAATTAATTCGAGAAATTTTGTGATAGGAGTAGATACAAGAGGGAATAAAGACTATTAATCCCTCGCCATTATTCCCTAAGGGATTAATATATAGCATTATAGTTCAAAAACCACAAGTATAATACTTATATTATATATTAGTCGTAAATAAATATGATTTCCACCTTCCTACTAAAGCACAATACATTACCGTTTGTTTTTGAGGTTAGAGGTTGCAAAATACAAATCAGCTGATGTAGCATAGTGATGTTCGTTCATTGCAAGTTTATTTCTCTTAACTTAATGTTCTGCAATAATAAGCAAATTATTTTCATAAAATGGATAGATAAAGTATAGTATTCTACTCGCGCATAATAGCTATTACACACACAGATGATTACAGAGTTCGCCTTCGGCTCGTACTACAATTTTCATCTTGGTGGGTAATAGCGATATGACAAATCTCTAAATGAAGGTCGTGCATAAAGGTATCAAGATCCTTAAAATCGCTAATGGTCTAATGACAGAGAAAAAAAGTAACATATTATTGAAAAAGTTTTGTGCATCCACCTTCACTGTATAAATCAATTTAATATAGATAACAGAGTGCAGTGTTTCTGGTGTTATTATTGGACAGACATACTATTTTGATACGCTGTTGGCCCGCCCTGTATCATATGGGAACCTTTATCTAATTTTAGATAAAAACAAGAAAACCTTGTTCGAGACATTCATTGTTGAACTCTTCATTTTCGATATTTTTCCAAAATAATTATCACTACTAGCACAATAATTATTGATGGTTCATAAATATCATTTAAACAGTAATACTCGAGATACTAAATTTTTTGATAAAACTTATACAGTCGAGATAACCTAGAACCTTGAAAAACATATTCAACATTACAAGGTGGAACAAAATTCTATTGCACAATATTCGCTTGGAAATGGATGACACTCTCTCGAGTTGTGAGCTCAGTTGTGAGGTAGTAGGTATACTTTTGGAACTCCCATTAACTGAAAGTATTAAGATTTGAATCTGAAGGGAAGATAAGTTATAAGAACAGTTCTCACCTGAAAACGATTGTAGCTCGGATTGTAGATATACACAATCGAAATGTCGTAATAAACTTAGTTCGAAATCCTTTTTTTATCTCCCTATTTTTATCCCGAGTTTTATCCCTTCCAATCCACTTAACACCTTCTTGTCGGGTTTGAGTTATTCAAATTTTCATTTCAATCTATTTCTCCCTCAAATTTTATTATCTTATTTATTTAAACTCAAAATTCGTCTATATTGGTTCTGCAATTAGCTCTAGAAGTTGACGTTTCTCATACTGACACAATAAAATGATCAATATGTATGTTGCTATGCAACACTTTTAACTCGACTTTTAATGTCTAGGACGAGGTCTACTTTTTTACTAGGATTCAGAAATGAGGTTCTTAGTGTAGCATTAAAATATGATTGTGATTATTATTCCAAAGAAAAAACTTGGCTACTGAACTGATCGAAAATGGAACACACAGCCTATTTAACTTATCGATAAGAGCATATATAAACAAGGTGTTCCTTAAAAACATGCTTATATTTAAGGGGGTGAATCTGTGACTCACCTTAAGAACAAAACTTCCCAAGAACGTTGTCCTAAAAGTCTTAACTTTTGCGATACAGGGTGATAAGTTTGAGCCGTTTATTTGAACTCTCGTTTGAACTTACTTTCATGAAATAAAATAAGTCTCGTTTTTGTACAAGCTGAAATTCAAGTTAATTTGGAATTCTCATTTATTTTGGAACAAAACTAAACAAACATTTCCACACTTCATCAGATTTTCAAGGAATTGATCCTGAAGTGAAATGATTTTTATTTTTTCAAGCCATAGGTCAGTATGATAGGTCAGTATCATCAAAAGTACAAGTAGCACAAGGAACGAATAAAAATAGTCTCACATTTTTTTTTTAATTTACATCGCAATTTACGTGTTGTTGTGGTGCTTCATTTTTGATGTCACTTGTTATAGATTTTGACTTCGTTTATGGTGTGAAATTTTGATGTCGTGTGAGTATGTGGTGCGAGATATGGTGTAGAAATTGTAGAACGTAGGACCTTCATAGTCAATTTTGTTTTTGTATATTATGGAGGCTGTTTCAATTAACTATTTTGAGATAACAGTGAGAATCTCATGTTTAATAAATAGGGGTTCGCATGGATGCACTTTTCTAGATGAACTCCAAAGTATTTTGATACGGGTAAATTTCTTTATAGTTTTCTTCTAGTGGAATATCAGAACCATCACATTGGTATATATGCGAGATATATGTATGGAATGTGATTGAAATAATTTATTTTTCTCTGACCTTGCCAGCATAACTATTTTTGAAACCATGATCATTGTGACCCTGGTAGATAACTCTATATAGATAGATGAGGCGATTCGACTTTATTGACTAACATAAATCATTGTAGCTATCGCATTTCAATACAAAACGCTAAAGCAAATTTTTATGCAGTCATCAATTAGTAGATAACACCTTTGTGATAGCGTGACCAAGTATGCCAGAGCCCAGAGCTAACAGGTCTACTTCAAAACTGAGATTTTTCGTTTTCGTTTAAAGTTGACTCCGAGGTTGACTGTGACCTCGACTCTGAAAGAGTCTTTGCCTCGGTCTATGCTGTGACTCCGTGTGACTCTTTTCCAAATTACTTTATTCCGGTGCAGATTTCAAAATCAATATTTTTCACCGTTTTTCACGAGGTTTTTCACCATGTTTCATGGATATTCAGGAATTGAAAATCTCTAGGAAAATCTAATGAATTGGGATAAGATACCTAATTCTCAGTAAATTGTAACTTGGGAGGGGATAAAAGTTTTAGGAAAATGCGTTGAAATAAAATATATTTTCCCTCGTATTTTTCTCGCGATTTCATAAAATATGTTTCGGATATTTGTGAAAAATTCTGAAAAATATAAAGATAATAACTCAAATAATACCTAATAATCGAATAAAAAATCATGCAGAGGTAAAAAGGTGTCCCAGATTTAACTTGTCTAACTTACATGAAGTGTTAAAACTTGCATACATTTTCGATTTTGATTTTATATCTTAATGGATACAAGAGCTATCGATTTGATATTCGGTGAGAAGGTTATATTGGCAGTACGAATATTTTTTTCAGTAGAATATATTATGATATTTTCAGATTCTTTATCGATTGTCAAACTCGTTGTCTATATCGATCTGTAGGTATATTGTAATCATCAGAGTTATGACTCGGTTAGTAATAACAAAAAAATGTCCCCAGGTATTTTATGCTAGATATTCAATGATCTTGAGATATCGTAATGATATTCCTGAAAGTCTAGTGGTGGACGTAACTGAATGTTCCAGTTGACCATATCCAATAGCTATTGGTGGCAGCTTTTTAGCGTTCTAGGGTTGGTACTAATCTGTCATCAATGTCTACTGTCAATAAAGTCAACTGTCATTAATGTCAACTGTCATTCAATTCGATTGTAGGTATTCATATCCTGGTTTTATTTAAATTTATCATAAATTTGAAATAACTAATCATTCGTATGAATAGAAAAATATTAATGACTCGGTGGGCTTGTGAATTCAACAGCACAACTGACATTTATGACTATTGACGTTGATGACAGATTCTTGCCAACCTAAGTTGTCACCGAAAACTGTTGGATATGGTCAATTATCTAAAAGAACTTTCAGAAATGCAACGTTGCCAATCCAGTCACGTCCACCAACACAAATACAAAATTATGCTAGTGGCCTGCAAATCAAAAACGGCAAACCTGCGTAAATCGAGTCTGACAGTCGGTGCAGCCGTCAAACGTTCGCATGTTCATCGAATAGTTGTAAATTCAGCTCACCTAGATCTGGAATGGAACTCGTTGGCTCCTCCAATTTGACATCGACGACCTTGACCTTGGGAGGCGGTGGCGGCGGAGGCGGCCTCATATTTCCCAAGACGACGCTCGAAGACGTCGACGAAACGACGCCCCCAGGAGAGGAGGCGGCAGCGTACTCCCTGGGTTCCGTCTTGAACACTATCGCACCCGTTTGCATCGTACACCGCCAAAAATGTTCACTAACAAATCGATGCGGAAAAGTATCGCGGAAATGTCCAGGAGATGAAGCGAGTCTGGCTAATTGGCGTGGAAATGCATTCTGCTGACCAAAAAGTATAACTAACGTTCGCCAAAAAGTATCACCAAAGTTCGCCAAAAAGTATCACTAATGTTCGCCAAAAAGTATCACTAACGTTCGCCAAAAAGTATCACTAACTGGGGAGTCCCTAAGTGTAGCGGTAAAAACATTCACTAATTCCGCTATTGGTTACCTTCGCCAAAAAGTTTCACTAACGCGACGATGGCCAAAAAGTTGCACTGAAAGCACCCGATACCTTCGCCAAAAAGGTTCACTAACTGTCGAGCCTTCGTCGCCAAAAAGTTTCACTGACGCACGCGCGCTGACCAAAAACTTTCACTAAGCCGCACCGGCCGTGCAAACATCGACAAAATGCGTTCACTAACGGACATTCCCGAACGGGGGAGGCGCGCCGAACTTTCACTGGCGCACCGGAGCACGTTTCCAGTCCGGATTCGAAGAAGAAAGTGAAACCGAAATGCATGCAGTCGGAGGAGGCAGCGAGGGTGGCGCATGCGCGTTTTCTGCCGCCCCTCGTCTGGCACATGCACTCGGAGGGTGAGAAGGGCCGCGTATAAGCTGGCTGTGGAAACGTCGGCTGCCGGCGACTATGTTGTATGACTGTGTGTCAGATAGACGCGCGCGCTTAGGTCGGGCTCGGCCTTGTCCTTGAATCGGGATTCTGAACCCGGCCGGGCACTCTCATCGCGTTTGACATTGAGAGAAAAAGAGGGAAAAGGAAGGAGCGCCGTCCGATCATCGGTGATGCCGGTTCGAGAGTGAAGGTGGATTCCCATAGATACGATGTTCACAGTAGCACAGGTTAAATTCCTCGGAATTCACATTATTGAAAAGTTAGATCAGAAAGAACATATTCATAACCTGAATAAAAAAACTTTGTTGTGCGACATTTGCGATATCTACTATAAGAAAAAATATTGGTATGGAAGCAGCAATAACAATATATTATGCTTATTTCTTTAGCATAGTTCAATATGGTAAAGAATTTTGGAAACATTCAGTAGATATTAGCAACTTATTCCTAATACAAAAAAGAGCTCTCAGATCCATTTATGTTATAAAACGAACTGAATCCTGTAGGAGTTATTTCGAAAAGCTGACAATATTTACAATTACGAATTTATATTTATATCGACTTTCCTTACTGGCTTTCAAAAAGGAACATGAACTAGAATAATTTTCAGATGTTCACAACTATGACATACGTAACAAAAATAAATATGTTCCACCCTAACTCAATTATGCAATTAACAGAAAAGGTCCTCTGTACATGGCAATAAAAACTTTCAACAATCTATACCAACTTCAATCACAACAATTGTCTTCACCATGCATAAACTAATTTTTGAATTAACTATTCTTCTAGATCTACAAATTTGATTGATAAATATTGTATTATTGTAAATAAAAATATCAAAATAAACTATTCTTACTCACTCAATAGCTCACATGAGCTTTTATACATACATGAAAATCAATCAATAGAAAAATGCATTATAATAATTATTGAACTGTGTATTTCGAAAATATATTCTATTCTGTTCTATTCTATATCCGAGAATAAGGCGCTCGATATCTATATAACGTTTTCACTAGAGACGTTGGAACTCAGTATTTTCATTTCACCATTTATGCACACAAATTAACTCATAGCTTTTATGCACGACCGGGCGTAAAATGGCACTTTATCGCTCGGTTGTGCGGGCGTAAAATACCACTTTGCCGCCCTCGGACTACTTTACCGCCCCGTTTTATTCCTATCATGCTTGAGAGGTGAAGAGGTATTCACAATAAAATATATCTACTGGTCGTGCATAAAATGTTGTATGTATTTCGGGCGTAACTTGCTTTTATGGACCTAGGCGTGTTAATATTACTTACACGCTGCGGTCCATAAAAGCCTATTTTACGCCCTTGATACATAAATAACTATTATGAACTGTTCTTTGAAAGACAACCAACTCTCATCTTTCAATGACAAATACAGTGAATATGTGATATGCGCTGGCGCGATTCTGTCAAACTGATAATGTCTTCTAGTTTTTTAGCAAAACCTTGGGAAAATGATATCGAAATACAATTTTCTTCAATATTAGAATGTAGAAGTCGATTCAGAAAAGGAATATACATTTTTGTATGACAAATCGCAGAAGAACCACTGAACTCTATACACACTAAAAAAAGGTCGTCCATAAAGGTATCAAAATTCTTGAAGGTCTAATGACAGTGGAAGAAATTACCAGATTAATGAAAAAGCGTTGTGCATAAAACCGCCTTTAGAGAGTTGAATTGACTATACAGTACGTGAACCTTCACTTACTATACAAAATATAACGAGCACGGTGTGTTGTAAAATTGAGTTGAAGTAATTCAATTTTCATTCGTGAATCAAGAAGGGATTCATCATACCAGGACACCAATTTCTGCAGCTAAAAAATTATATATTTTATAAGGATACAAAATCAAAATTATCTCTGAATGTGCAGATTTCATTAATATTATTAGTATAGTAATACCACAAGTGACCACGAGTCTGCAGGACGATGTCTCATCACTCATTATTACTGTCACTGAAAGCAATAAATGAATGAGAAAGACGTATCTAGACTGGTTCTGAAGCGTATATCGGTTGAAGAAATGGAAAAAATATTCAAATATCAATTTATTGCTATATTCATATCATAATAAATCTGAATGATTGATGAGATACCGTTCAGTTCTGAAACAAAACACGTATACCGAGTGAGGCATTCAAAAATGTCTCTTGTAACTATATAAAATCAGTTTATTTCATGTTTATTCTCTATAGCGAATAGACAAAATCAGACGATTTTTCATTGATCATCATATGCTTCAAAGTAAAATAACTGTTACAGTAGCAGCAGCATTTCATAATTCGAAAGTACTAACCCAATAACGTATCCCAGATCCAACTCCACTGGAAGAATACTTCCACAGGCCCGCGCCTAGCACTGTTGACGCCCTTGTGCAAATTTTAAATAACGCCCCAAATTTGTATGACGTTCACATATGTGAGTACAGATACGGGTTGAGTAAGGTATTATATCCACTATTGAAAAAAAATTCAGAGTAATTTCATAAAATTTTCATTTTTGTATTCGACGAGTACAAGACATTCCTACATGTATTTTATCATTGAGGTACATAACATAATATAAACTTATAGAAAACACAAATATAGTCTTATCGTCATGGGCGCCGCCAGAATTACATTCAGGGGGTGCATCTGCTTCTACACATCATATACTACTAAACAGTGGCAGCGACATTTATCTAATGGGTACCAAAATAGAGGGTTTAGAGAAAGCAAAGTAACATAAGCGCCGCAGGCAGAAATCGAGTATTTGAATATATATTTCCGTATATTTCGTTCAAAGAGTAGAGGAGGATACTGAATTTCTTGACAAGGTGATTAACAAATTTGGTGAAGGGCGAATTGTCAGAAGTCATCACCGTGCATATAAGTGGTGATAAATCTAATATGGACAACTATGGCATGTTTTCCTGTATAATCTTGGCATCAGAGGAAATGTATCAAAACTGATTCACTTTGAATTGATTCATGAGTTTGAATATGGTGAAATCTGATTATTTTTCACTGCATTTAGGAGTGACCAAGAGTATATCTATTAGTCCCCTAATTAACCGAAAGTAAAAAATATTCACAATGTTGAATACTTAATCAAAATACCTTTCCAATCAGGTTTCACGAAGCATACATCCCCATTTAGTTTTCCCCCAATTGACGTCACGCTTGTGTGGATGACGTCATAACGGAGTATCGTAAAATATGGTAATTATGGTCCCATAGAAGTGTGGCAATTTTGGTTGAAAAATATTGATCCGTTCAAAAGACTATTTGCGTCCGCACTGTGTGTAGATGTATATATACTTTGTCACATTATAACATTGTCACCCTACGATAAATACATTGAACAATGTTGATACTAGATATTATCATTATTATTTCTTTTTTATCTATTAATTTTTTATGTCTTTTTAAAGTCAATGTCTCAGAGAGTGATTGTGTCAATGCCGCTACTTGTTTAGATTATAATTTTATGTATTATTTTGGAATCTAGACATTAATGTATGTAAACGTACACATTCTTAACATGTCCGATACCTTGTATATTCGGTTTATGGATCAATAAATTCTGTTCTCCTCGATCAATACTGAATTTAATGATTCCGAAATCATTTTCAAATATAAATAGTTGTGAGTGAGAAATACATTCACGTCTTATGTGTTTTGTGTCTCACATCAATAAGTTTGCTGCTGGAGTGATTCTTTCTTCCTCTGCATGGTGTCGGTATTTTCATGTCACCCTTGGAAGACGTAAAAATATTCAGTGGGTTGAGTAGGACCGTTTTCGAAAATATCTGATTTTAAAGATGTTCACTAGTTGCTCTACGCCATGCTAAGATCCCATACTGAATTCTAGATTTATTTACAGATTTCATCTTTGAAATGGTATTTATATAAATCAAAAAGATAAGAAGACCCAAAAACT
The DNA here is from genome assembly GCA_029955515.1 of Chrysomela aeneicollis. Lineage (NCBI taxonomy): Eukaryota > Metazoa > Arthropoda > Insecta > Coleoptera > Chrysomelidae > Chrysomela > Chrysomela aeneicollis. The sequence continues at coordinate 1,892,775 of JARUHQ010000022.1, forward strand.
GCGTGTTGAAACCACCAGGGTGAAATGAAAACGTTCACAGTGCTTGGCAAGAAAAAGTCCTGCACAATATAACACTTGGTTATTTAGTAACCATTGTGGCCTAGTTCCAAGCGAAAAAATTGTGAGCGAACTGTAATCCTGTAAACTTATCACACAGAGACGTTATGTAGTGCCAAGACAAAACTGTATTTTTTCTGGTTAACTATGAAGTTGGCAATAAGGTTCTACCTTCAGAAATGAATAATTCGAGCATACGTATCAGTGGCGTCTCATTTTTTTTTCCTCGTAATTTTACGAGCGACATGAAAATGGTGCGTTCATACAAAAATGAAGCTGCGCAGTTGAAATTACCGCGATTATAGTAATGAAATAGTAGATCTAGCCCTCTCCCACGGGAGGTAACCTGATAAAGCATTTAAGCGAACAATATCAGCTACCACTTGTCACCCTATATAAATAGATACTTTTTGCTGTTTCTGGTTCCAAGACGCCTAAATTGAGATCCGAAATATAAAAATCGTTATCAAGGGGGCTAATATGTTTGTCAATTCATTGATCGGTAGTCATCATTCACAAAAGTAATGTTAAAAAATCATTTCAAGCTACTGCCAGAAAAAAGACATATCACTTCAGTATCCCCTCTACCGCACGGTAATGTGAGGTTAGGGCTTGTTTTCATTTCATCACAAAAAACAAAAATCATTTTTCAAAAAGTTGTTCCTATAGTTTTGGTAGATTTCGAACCCAGTGTAGATGCCGACATAACTGTATTCTTTCAGAAACTCAATATGCATTTGATTACGTAAAAATGCTGCGGAGGCAGTTTCCCGGTGATATGATAGAAATGGAGAGAACTTTTTCTTTGCAAGATTCAGAAGGCATGAATCAAATGTTTCGATGTACCAGGTACCTGGTGATCTAAAGGATATTCAGACCCAACTCCTCATCATTTCCTCATGTAGATTATTTTTCAACATTGTAACCCAGCAAACACAGTTACATCACAAAGATATCGCAGCGATGTAACAATGTGACCTGCGATATCGCATACTATGTCGCACAGACGTCGCTGCGATATTGCAGGGATATTATTTTGTCACACTCAAGTTTCCTCCATGCGATGTCGCTGCGATATATTATTATGATGGAATAGCGATGTGTTTTTGCGATGAAACTGCGATGTGTTTTTGGGATGAAACTGCGATGTGATTCGATTTTGACAGCAGGGATGTGTGAACTTATGACATCGCAGGGATGTAAATATATGATATCACAGAGATGTTAATATTGACATCACAGCGATGTGCATATGTAATGCAGAGGTAAGGTGATATATAGGGAAAAATGTCAGTGCATGAAAAAAAAAACATATATAATAAACATTTATTTCCAACAATGAACAAATACCAATACAAAAACAAAATTATTATTCCATTCCAATAAATAAAAGGAAATTCTCTTTTGAATGAATATTATTGTTTTCTTCGGAGAAGGCTGATGGAATGGAAATATTAGCTTTAGTTGAATTTCTCGCATCAATATTCAATCTGCAGAAACTTCCTCATAAACACATTCTGAGAAAGTTTCCATCAGCTCCCATACGTCTTCCGATGCAATGAATCCGTAAATGATCATCTCTATCCACCTATGGCGACATCATAATCTGCTGATTCAAATACAATAAATTGATAGTTTGGACTACCATAATCTATAATGTTCCAAAACCATCAGATGTCGTCTTTTGAGTATGAAGAACGATGGCATGCTTTCAAGTGAAAACTTATTCTCACCATTACTTAAACAAAACCTATGCTCACGTTTCGTGTACTCCCACAGAGCTGTTATAACTCTTTTGATTGTACAAGAACTTGAAGAATAACACAAAGACCACAACTTAAGTGAACTGGTAAAACTGATTCAATCAACGGTTGTTCAACTGATTGGATTGGAACTCTGGACTCTGGAGTGGTTGAGAAAAAGTTGTAACTGGTGATGATGAATCATCATTGTCAACTGTCTAGTGCAGGACGTGTCCACCGACCACGGAAAGTATATTTCCGCGCGGGAAATTCAAATAGTGGCTATTAATGTAACGAGATTATGCGATTTATAATATTAGTGGAGGACATTGCTTGGTAACGAGGCGGTAGCTGAGTCAACCGCAATGTCCGAGATGGTTTTAACTCGCTAATAAATAAATATTCTATATTTGGTATCTAATGTATTATGCTTGCATTTAACGTATTATGCTTTCGTAACTGACGTGAATTATGGTAACTATAATGTATTATGAGTAACTAAGGTTTTGGTACGTTTATGATGTTGATAATTATCAATGGAGATTTCATATAATAATGTCTGAATCTTCAATGATACGATAAATTATAATAAATTGTATCGAAAGACGGAACATTCGGTTTTTGTGTAATACAAATACAATACAATAACTGCACAATTTGTGCTATATATATATATCGCAGGTTTGTTTGCTTTCGTACATCGCAGCGATGCGACATTTGTGATCACTGGGTACCTAAGTGATATATTGCAGTTTGATCTCATCGCGACTTCTCAGAGATGTCATGCTGCAGATGTTTTTGCTTTTTGACATCGCAGCGATGCAACGTTTGCGATATCGCAGTTTGATTTCATCGATAGATCACTGAGATATCATGTTGCGGATGTGTTTGCTTTTTTACATCGCAGCGATGCAACGATCGTGATATCACTGTGTGATCTCATTGCGACATCTCAGAGATGTCATGTCGCAGATGTGTTGGCTGGGAACTAAACGAACTAACTAAACGGTCTGAACTTTATTCGTATTTTCATAATTTGCTGCCAACCAAATTTCTACCACCTTATTTTCCTTTAACAGTTGTATACTGAACTTGACTTTGTTCCATAATTGCTGACTGTCATCAGTAAGTACAGTAATATCGGAACGCGACCGTGACAGTTCTACATATTGACGCTCCTTTCTTTATTCCTTATTCGTTGCTCGGTGACTTCTGCCTTATCGATTCGGGGTCGCGGAAAGAGCGACGAAATGGACGAATCTTTCCCTATCTCACTCTTTCCCTAGGTGTGTGCCGCGTGCACTTGTAAACACTGGCCAATCGACAACAAAAATAATATATCCACCTAGAATGCGCCTAATCGCCTATAGTCGTTCATTAAATTTGTCGTTTCACTTGGCAATGTACTCTACTCTCACCTCTCTCTCAACCGATCTACTTGCACTTTCAGTGATGTTACCAGCGGCGGCTCGTCAGGGGAGGCGGAGGGGTTTGAGCCTACCGAAACTCATTGTAACTTATTGTTATTTATTGTTCTTGTCTGGGGATCACAGGGTCAATATTCACGTGCCCCAATGCAGCCAAAGAGGTAATGCTGAACCTTCCACCATTGCATCTGTGTGCAATGAAAGAAGCAGCAATCAGTGCCTTCAGACAATAAATCTCAAATCAGAAGATTTTGGAAAATATTTTCCCAGAATCCATGTCTAAACCGACAGATATCATGCCAGTTAGGTACGACTTCGAAATGCAGTTTGAAGTGGTCATAAACAACCACCAAATTTGCATAGAGAACGGACCTCAACTTGGAAGGGATGCGTTACTGTGGTATACTGATGGATCCAAGATGGATGAAAGGGCTGGATTGGGAGTTACATCAGGGCCAAATCTTAGGCTCTCAAAACCCCTTGGTAACACCCCAACTATCTTTCAAGCAGAAGTACATGCTATAGAGATATGTGCCCAGGAGTGACTCGAAAGGGACACTCGAAGGGCAAAAATCTATGCTCTATCAGATAGCCAAGCAGCACTGAAAGTTCTGGAAGTCATACACTCGTGAGTCTTAGCTGACTTGGGACTGTAAACAATCCCTGAGACAACTGGCAGCGAACAACCAGGTCACTTTGATGTGGGTGCCAGGTCACAAAGGAGTTGAAGGCAACGAGGGAGCAAACTGCCTTGCCAAAGGCAATTACACAATTTCTCGGACAAGAACCATTATGTGGACTCTTCAAGGCCCACTTGAAAGAAGAGGTTCGACGTTGGGATGAGGATGAAATGAAATCTCAATGGAATAAAGTGCCAGGACAAAGACAAGCGAAAAGGCTAGTGAGCCTTTCGCCAAGAAAAGCTAAACAGCTTGTCGATCTGGACAAAAAAGATTTGAAACTGGTAACGGGACTCCTCACTGGACACTGCCTTCTGAGATATCACCTCAAGAAGATGGGTAAAACAGATAGTGATAGTTACTGGGAGAACTTCACTGAAATGCGGAAAATTTGCTTTGCGAATGCCCAGCACTCTTCTGCAAGAGGCTCAAGTTCCTGGAAGGGGCCTTGTTAGAGCCCTCCGATATCAGGAACCTAGCTCCCAGGAAACTGACAAACTTCGCACGAAGCCTCGGAATCCCGGGCCTCGAATAGAATAAGGGTTATGCACAAAAGATCTAATATGTCGAGGTGCTTGACAGGCTGCACAGCCTTAACGACATAGATCTTATTATGCTAGATCCGGCATCATGTAGTATTTTTTTGGTATAGAAGGGTCTGCCAGAAAGTAGGTACTATGATCACGTGGTACAACCGAATAATGTCGCTGTCGCTGTAAACATCGTCGTGGTGAGCTCTGCCTTTATTTGAAGTTTAAAGCGGTGTTCTTCAGCGTATTCTCTAGATTGTATTTTGAATAGCATCCCGGTGAAGGACCGGCAAAACGTATAAAGAAAGTTATCTGAAAGTGCTTGTGAAACAAAGTTTGATTATTAAGACGAATTGTATCTGAGCACAGTGTTGCCAGATTATCAAAGTTATGAGCAAAACTCGCAGCAACAGTACTTCGACGGCTTCGAGTAATATGGACGAAGCTACACTGGAAACGATAATTAACAAACTGGCTCCTAAACTCACTGCTAAAATAGAAGAGCAGCTGGGAAAACTCGGTAAGCAGTTCGAGAGCTTTGAGAGAAAAATAAACAACATAGTGACTAAATTAGATGCTTTGGATAAGTTAGCTATATCTAACCAGCAAAAAATATCCGTCATGAGCAAAAAAACTGACTTTCTGGAACAAAGATCAAGAATGAACACGCTGAGAATAGTGGGGATGAAAGAGGAAAATAGTGAGAACCTCCAAGCTAGGGCTCTCCTTCTATTCAATGATGGACTCAAAGTCAAATGTTCATTGGGCGAAATCAACAATGTTTTCCGAATTGGAAAATCTAGAGACAAAGAGCAGAAGCCTAGAACAATAATAGTGGATTTTGTTTCTTATCTGAAGCGTAACGAAATCTATAACGCCAGAGCTGCCTTGAAAGGAACAGGAATCTATTTAAATGAAGATCTAACGGAAAATCGTTATAAACTCCTAACATCCACAAGGAAAAAACTCGGCGCACAAAACGTCTGGACCAAGAACGGAAGAGTATTTGCTAAGGTTGGCAACGATGTAAAAATTATTGACGAAGAAATGGAGTCAACTTAGCATGCACCTGAAAAACTGAAAAGTTGCTGTTTTTGCTGTTTTTGTTGATTTGATTTATTTCACTCGACTTTTATTTAAGCTAGGTTTACACACCAAGTGTGAGAATAAATAAAACTGTTGTAATTCATCAAACGTAATTGGATTATTAGTTCATGGCTTTGAAATTGATTTGGTTGATCTGTTATGTAGTTATTAAGTAGTATAAATTCTCCAAAGCACTATATGTGAATGTTATTATAGTTTTCATTTTGTAGGGCTCACCAACAGACACGTAGCAGTAGGTAGGCATTACGAATATATCTATTTATTACCAGAATTGTAGGGGACTGAATACAAAGTGTAATGAATTTTACAGGAGGTCAATCGAAGATGAATATGATATTCTTATGATTACAGAAACATGGTTACAGGAAGGAATTGGAGATGGAGAAATAATATATATAAAAAATTTCAATATGGTAAGATCTGACAGAAATTTGCATTTTACTAATAAAAGCACTGGAGGTGGAGTTCTGATAGCAATTAAAAAAAAAATCAAAATTCTCAATATTGTGAAGCACGCACTGGCATTTGAAGCAGTAATTGTTCAACTGAGAATAGGTAAGGAAATTTACACATTCGGTGTAGTTTACATTCCTTCTAATAGCCTGAATAATGTTTACGAATCAGCGTTTAATTTCTTACAAGATAATATTAAAGAATTTGATAAAACATACATTGTTGGAGATTTCAACATTCAAGGAATGGCAGGTACAACTTTAAACTCAAATAGTCACAGTGAAAAAATCAATCTGTTATCTGATTTCCTTGACTTCAATGCATTCAAGCAACACAATGATATAGTTAATCACCAGGGTCGTACATTAGACTTGATTCTTAGTTCTGAAAACAACTTTGATTGCTGTATGGTAAATAAAATGGATCTACCTTTCGTAAATGAGGATGGTTACCATCCTGCTCTCTGTATCACCATTTCCTCTCTCGGGGAAATGAAAGAATCGACGAACTTCAAAGAAGTTCTCAGGTATAATTATAAAAAAGCCGATTTTCTTGAGCTGAGTCGCACTATTAGAGATGCTGACTGGTATGCGGTTTTAAATGAACATGATGTGAACACAGCTTTAAGTAACTTCTATAAGATATGGGAAGATGTTGTAAAAAAATGTGTTCCTAAATTTACTGGCAATAGAAACTGTTACTCATATCCAATTTGGTTCACCAAAGAAACAAAAAGTTTACTGAAAGAAAAAGAAAGATATCGGAAATTGAAATCGCTGTCAGGTTTTTATCATAATAAGTTTATGGAATTAAGGAGGAAAATTAAAAGTCAAATCAGAAAGGATGAAAAAATGTATCACAAGAAAATTGAGGAAAATATAAATAATAATATAAATGAGTTTTGGAATTTTGTGACTACGGAAAAGAAAATTAATACAAAATTGAACAGTTTTGTTTATAATAATGAACCTGTTGGTGAAGAAGAAACAGCTAATGCTTTTGCAAATTTTTTCTCGTCAGTTTTTTGTTCACAACCAGCTACATACAATTTGAATTTCAAAAATAATGACGATACAGGTTTATGTAATGAAACATTTACTTTACAGTCAATAAACGAAACTGATTTCAATGAAGCACTGAAAAAATTAAAACCTAAAAAATCAGAAGGTACAGATGGTATACCCCCATATATTTTAAAAGGGTGCGGTGAATGGTTAAAAGCCCCATTGATACACATTTTCAATTTAATTATTAAATCTAATTCATTTCCGCCTATGTGGAAAACGTCCATAACAATACCTTTACATAAATCTGGCAATAAAATGGATGTTGAAAACTATAGGGCTATTGCCATCATGTGTTCACCAGCAAAATTATTTGAACACATTATTTTTAGTAAACTTAGCAGTTTCACCAGCAAATATATAGTACCTCAACAGCATGGCTTCATGAGCCAAAGATCAATTAACACAAATTTATTATTATTCAGTAATGAATCTTTCAACACTATAGCAAATAAATCACAATTGGACACTGTGTACACAGATTTCCATAAAGCATTTGATCACGTTCATCATGATGTACTCTTGGAAAAAATAAGCAGATATGGATTGTCAAGCAATTTCTTGGAATTAATAAAAAATTATTTACAGAATCGACAATTCATTGTCAGATACGATGGAAATACGTCTGGGAAATTTTTGGCCAATTCCGGTGTTCCACAAGGTTCGAATTTAGGACCTCTTCTATTCATACTTTTCATAAACGATTTACCCTCTTATCTTAAATTTTCAGATTGCTTACTTTTTGCTGACGATTTGAAGCTATTCAAACAAGTAAAAACAGTTCGAGATTGTATAGGGCTCCAGAAGGATATTGATTCTATTACGAAATGGAGTCAGAAGAATAAATTATACTTTAATTTGAAAAAATGTTCGGTGCTCTCAATAACTCGTTTAAAAGAACCAATTATTTTTGCGTATCAAATGAATGAAGAGGTCCTAGAAAGAAAAACTGAAGTAAAAGATCTTGGAGTAACTTATAATTCACAATTTTCTTTTTCTACTCATATCAAAAATAATGTAAAATCTGCCAATAGAATTCTAGGTTTTGTGATCAGGCGGGCGTCATGCTTTTCAAGTATACATACGATTAAGCTACTATATTATTCTTTAGTAAGGCCTAAACTAGAATTTGCCTCTATTATCTGGTTCGGGGAGTATCAAACGTATCTATATGAATTGGAAAAGGTCCAGAATAAACTACTAAGACATTTGTATTTGAAACAGCATTATATGTGGCCTGATTATAATACCATAAGAACATATCAGTTGAGATCGGAATTTAAAATATTATCTTTGGAACAACGAAGGAGCTTGAACTGTATGATATTTTTGCACAAAATAATAAATAATAAAATTAACTCTTCAGAAATTCTTAATGCGATTCCATTCAACGTTCCTCCTCGTCGAACACGTTCTACCCTCATGTTCAATATATCAAGAATAGGGAATCCAGCAAGGGCACCACTGGTTTCAGTTCTTAAATTGGCTAATAATTTCAACACTTTGATTGATCTAGACTGGACCTCATCCCCAGCGCTTTATCGTAAGAATGTTTTAGACTGCATATTGAATACAAGTATTTGAGACTGATTTTCCACATCTCCACAATGTTGGACTCAGTTCATCTCCTGCAATTCTGGGCATTGATTAATAGGTAGTAGGTATAATAGACAGTATTTCATATACACAATTGTAATTCACCTTATTTATCCAAGTAATTAGGCTGCAATAGCCTGTTTGGATAATAAATAAATAAATAAATAAATAAATAAAACAACACATATGTATGGACAAAAATAAAAACGACCAATCAATGGCTTAGTACTTTCAACCCCCCCGGACCTACAAAACAAATAACCTGGATACCGAATCTAGCGTTATAAGATATATATTTAACGACGATAATCGATAATTTTAAAAAATAAATAAAATATACATTGTGATTATCGATAATCGATATTTTCAAATCGTTATTGCCCACCCCTGATTTTTAGAGTCCTGTAACAATAGTTATTCCATTTTCACGTACTAGGTGCGTCTCTAAATACGTAATCTCCATTCAACTTTTTTGTTTTTGAAGAAATGAAAAACCTACAATGGACTCAATGGAGTGAAACAAAATCGATTTCAAAAACATTTTCACTGATGCTTCTGAACACAAAACAAAGATTATAAAGAATGCATAGCGATTTTTTCCCACGCGGAAAATACTCAACCCTGCGAATGCGATTTGGATTTGACTTACTTTATATTGGTGAGGAATATTTTGATTACACCAGAACATGAATTACTGATCCCAAAATGAAATTTCACGAAGAAAAGTTCTAAAAATGGTTATTTTCACATATGAAATATTTCTAATATCCAGCAACAAATTTACCAAGTATAGTATTTGTTATTTCAAATGCCAAGTGTCACGTAATCTTATATTATAAGGAAGATCAACTTACACACCGATGAAATTATTTTTACAATATATAAGGTGTTCCATTGAGTTATAGGATGAGGAACTCATGTTTCTTCAAATGGAACACCCTATACAGTGTGCCCAAGACAAGGATGAACAGCATCGGGATGTCTATCCAACAATAGAAAGATTATATTTTTGAGCTGTTATCGTGGCCATCTGCGACCAATTTCATTGACTCATTTCTCAAAAATTATCATTTTTGACTGTTTACTGTGACAGATTTTACGTCAGTAGGTGACATTTACTAGCAACTCGACGGTAAGTAATCCAACTAGACGGTAAGTAATTCACTTACCGTCGAGTTAAAAATCTCTTATTTTTGATTTATTTTTTGAAAGAATAAAGAAAACTAAAGAATTATTTATTAATATTGAAACTTATGGTACAATTTGTTAAATTATTTAATGAAATCCTACTTGTTTGGGCTGTGGTTTCACTTCTAACAGAAACTCCTGCAGAATCGCATACATTAGTAGTATTACTAGTATTGCACAATATTTTTTGGCAAAATCTATTTTATTTTGAAGATAATCTTCTACATAGCTTTCTGCCACTGTCGATGAACGCCAACCTCCATGACGCTTTAATCCGAGGACATCAACACCTTTATTAGCCAAAAGCGTTGCTGATGTCCTCCTGAACGAATGGCCAGTATAGTTCTCGGGATTAGGCAAATTTAAGAATTTGGCAATTCGAGAAGGCCAGCCTCCGACTGTCCCTTTTCCTATTACTTGAGCACAACATTTTCCTTTGGCGTATCTTAAGAACAAATGATTTGATTTTACTTGTAATGGACGAAGTTTTATATACTTTTGCAGAATTTTTAAATATGGGATTTTATCGTCTGGTTTATTAACGACTGTAAAATTACGCTGGATGTTCGTTTTTGTATTGGGTAATTTTACAATCATTAAACCATCAGTTTGTAAGATATCATTCATAGTAATATTATATAATTCTTCTATTCTACAGGCACTAGATATTCCCAATATCATTGCGACCTACAAATCATGAAAAAATCTTCATTGGAGTATTTCTTTCACCTAAACTAGCTTACATTACCTTGTGAATTAGAAATTCTTCATCCGGTGCTTCAATCAGAAATTTTTCAAATTGCTCCCGTGTAAAAATGCTCGCTTTCTTAGGCTTATAGCCAACATTTTTTCTCTTCAAATACGCGATAAAAGTTGCAAACTTGGAAATATCAATGCCATCATAAAGAAAACGGTGGATTTAATCATTGAATATTCTGCCCAGAGGATTCCAGGAGCTTTCAACTGCATATGTCTTTGAACGAAATATGCCAATAGAATATTTTCATCGATTCTTAAATTCTTGCCATAGCACCATTTTTTAAAACTTTGGTAGGTATTTTGATAACGGATTCTAGATTTTTCGGGAATAATTGCGGAACACCCTTCTTTCCAAGCCCGTTCAATTTCTTCAAATTCACTTTCGCTCATATTTTAATTTATAATAATCAAAATTGTACTTAAAATTATTGACAACTAAATAAAAACTCAATTCTCCATTGTTGTTATGCACCCTAGTTACTACCTAACAACCAAAGTATCTATCTTGATAAAATGAATGAAACTAGTCAATATGACGAAAATGTTTAATTGCATAATTTATAATGGTATCAATCGTGCAAAAAACGTTATAAGCATGTCGAACGTTAAGGGTAACCGTATAAAACCCTTACCGTTCTCCATACTTAATATACTATAAGATACATGCACTTGCAAAGACGTTGTTGATATTGGTAGATCCTTCTTCTCCTCTTGTTCATCATATTTTTCTCATTTCATTTTCACACGCGAGACTGAAAAATTGTCTTGGTGAAGAAGTACTCAAATTTTTTAGCGATATCCAAGATTTTCTTTTTCTTTTCTCCAGTTACTTTTACGTATTGGATCTATCAGGTATAGGAGGTATGGAAATGAAAGGAAGAAAGTACACAAACCATCAACAATGAAAGAATAGTTTGGAATGTATTATTTATAATTCTAGTTGTATGCTGAAGGTTATGTCGTAGAATCACTGACAAAAAGTAATGTCATTACTGGCCAATGATTATCTTCGAAGCCAAGTTCTTCTATAATAGGCCGCTGACCCTAGACAAAAAAATGGCAAAGTTCCCAATAGTATAAAACCAAGTTTGCAGCTTCGAAAGACTTGCGCTAAAAGCGTGGTGCTCGAAAAACCTCTGAATTTTTCGACTAATTTCGGTTTTTAGCCCAAAAACCTAAGACGACTTTCTGAAGGAAAAGTCATTCATACATTTTTTCAAGCCCAATAAATTCCCTACAATTTGGGTTAAATTGTATTCCTTTAGGTCTAATACATTCAGAGATACAGGACTTCAAAAATTGGAAAAGTTGTTTTATTTCGCTCCCTCAAAATATGCTGGGACATCAAATCGACGATCAAATCTATAATCGTCAGGCTTCATTTCTAAAAAAACTTGTCAAACAAAGTGTCATTTAGATCCTAATGATAGTATATTATGATACAAGTTTTATAATACGCTATTTTGTCGCACGCGTTGTTTGGAGTACGACGAGCGAAGCGAGGAATGCTCCAAGTGAACAAGTGCGACAACGTGTCTTATAAAACGTGTGTCATTTCCATTTTTTTTTATTTTGAATTGATTTGACGAAAAAAATGTATCTAATATCGATGAATAACAGAAACATCTTCGATTGGTAACAATGATGACATTGAAATAATTACAATCTGACGCACAAAAGCGTAAAGCCCAGTTTACAGTTGAGCGATTCTGATTATTGCAATACCAGCGGTGAAAAATTCAATGTTGTTATTGTTTTCATTGGTCAATTCAAATCAAATTACACTCTGAATTGAAATTTACCAATGAAAACATTGAGCTTTTCACTGCTAATATCACCAAATCCAAATCGCTCAGAAGTAAACTGGGCCTAACTGTTCTGAATTTCATTTGACAGTTCGATTGTACCAATCTCCGAATAATAAAAAATGCGTATCGAAATAGAGGCTATTTGCGTTGCACAATGACTTCATTATACAACCAAAATAGAAAAAACAATATACGTACTATTTCTAAATAAAATATGCTCTTTTACGGCGCGTTCACATGCTGGCTTTTCGCGTTTTGGCTTATGACGTATTGTGATTCCATTGGCCGATCTTTGTGAGCGCTTATCAAGGTCATCTGCCAGAAAGTCGGTTACGTTCGGAATTTTGTCTAAAAAAGCTCCGATTTTCAGGGTGTTCACTTTTCAGGTTGAAATCACCGTCATTATCAAAAGTTATTGCATAGTAATGTTTTATTCAAGTTTTCCGCGATAGGCGAAAGCCGTCATGTGAACGCGCCGTTACAATAACTTGAAATGAATAAGTGAGAACGATGAAAAACACCTATTACAAGAAACTGTTTCAAAACGCCACTATACGAACCACTACCTGGAAGTGAAAAAAAGGAATTCTGCAGATAATTTCGTTATTGCGAAAACAATTGCCGCCTAGCTCAGCCTATTCATAAATCCGCCACTGTTTATGAGGGCACCACCCCGTATAATATAAAATATAAGTAATCAAAATGAGCGAATAATAAGTTCGCTCTCCAGTTGTAAACAGATAAACAAACGAATGCGGTCGGACTGGTTCGCGACTCGCGAGATCAAGAGCGCCTAGACGTGACCTTGACCCTGAAGACCACTCTCGATTTCGCGGTCGACTCGGAACATGTTCCAGATAGGTCGGCGCAGCATCTCTCGCCTTTGTCGATGATGATGATGAAGTAACGTCTTTTACTCTTTTGTTTTCTGATTTTGTGAAAGTGAAATGACGTTGCACGGCGGTGATTTCTAGGGGGGTGGGAGGGAAAGGGGGCGGTCCATGGAGGGATTGAGTTTTTGTGTGGACGTATAAACAGGGGTAAATTAGATGAAGTCTGAAGGTGCATTTAGTCAACATAACTTTAACACAATCAATATCATAAACATAAGCGTCAAAACTAGTTTTTTATGTACTTACCTTAGAAAAGTTGTCGATTTATCACTATTTTATAGATATTTTCATGGGCGATGCTCTTCTGAAATATCAACAATCGTTCCTCCATTAGCAGTCTCTTCGAGATTAACCCGCCAAGTTCAGTCTTCATACCCCTTCGTGGTCACTTTGGAGACCTGCAGAACGTCGCTTTCCAAAGAGTCGTTCATCCAACGAACATCGAGACTTTGGAATTCATTTCCTAGGGAGGTGTTCCCCGAGGCATATACGATCTCCAGAAATTTAAGAAGAACACCAACTCCTACCTTCTTTCCCTTGGTTCTTAAGATGTTCTCTGAACATTACAGGATACCCCTTTTCGAGACAACTAGAACATAAAAAAATATGTATATTGATCCTAACGCCAGGAGGGTAACATTCGGCCAGAGGGATGAATGTTGACCGATGAGCGTGTTGGATTTTACTGTTTTAGGTTTTTACTTTTCAATTAAATACTTGAAGTTGAAAAGCGCTTTTTTTATTATTCAGCAACCTGCCTGTGCAATTCATAAGAACAAATAATATACAAACTTTGCTGAAAGGCTGATCTTCTACATAAACATGACACTTGACATTTCAAATCTGACAACTGCATATCAGAGTGACAGCTATCATGACAATTGGCATCGACATACAGTTTCCTACATTTTATGAAAGCAAAACACATCAAAAGTAAAAACATTCATAACAAAATTGGTTATGTTATGGCCACACGAAACATATGGAGTATGGACTGATTAATAGGGTGTTAATAACGCTCGTGATGCATACAATATTTCATTTTCCACGATAATTTTATTTTATTATGATGAAAAATCGATTTTAAAATCGGTTCATTGCTCCTAGCATTTCCTTTCCATTTATTTTCTTCTCATAATAGGCATGATATTTTGACGTTTGTTGAATATTGCTGTCATCATTATAAGTATTTAGTGAATGTCATTTGTGCTTTGTTTGTGTAGTCTTGTAGAAATAATGGAAATGAATACGAATTCACCCATCAAGAATATCATTGGAAATGCTGCCAAAGTTGCTAATAATTTATTGCCCGATAAATCCAGACTCGTATACGACAAGGATTATGAAGTATTTAGACAATGAAAGTTGAAATTATTGCCTAGATGAGACCGTGTTATTGACGTACTTGATCCATATCGCCCTAGGCCGTAAGGAGTGTATTTATGATAGCAACCGTATCTAACAATAATATAGTATATTACACAACGAGTGTGGAAAGTGACATATTTCACACGAGTAGTCATTTAGCACGAGCCGCGTAGCGGTGAGTGCGGAAAAGTAACGAGTGAAGGAAATTCACTTTACAACGAGTTTTGTACACTATTTTTCCTACGACTCCGAATACTATCATTTCACGGGAAGTCTTGTCAAAAATGTAACTTGAGCGGTCTCTATAATTTCAGGTGGTTTTGATTCGATATCAAGTACTGTTTATTTCCATATTCAAGATGATATTTGAATACTTCTCGGACAATTCCTTATTATGTTAATTACTGATTAATTGAATTAGTCTTGTTTGGACAAACCATTTTATTAATATTTGACAACATTCGCCTGGCTAGCGCCAGTAATCACGCAACCAGGAATACAGAACCACAGAAGTACGTAGTGCGTAAAGCGTACGAGTTAGTGTGTCCTTTACTCCTTGTCAAATGTAAATAGTGCAAACATCTGTGATACTGTGATATGATGCAACATGCAACTGATGCAAGCCAAGGGCGTCGCTAGCCAATTGGCCAGGGGGGGGGCAAGATGATGGATAATAGATATGAAATGTAGGTAAAATAAATACATTTTGTAGAGTTTTAATCGATTGCTACAAAATATCTTAATTGAAACATAATCTTCTTGGTTTTCTTGTGAATGTTTCTATTTCTTTATGTTCTCAATAATAATCTTTCGTTGAACACTCATCATTGCAAGTCGACTAAGGCGACTTTCTGACATGGTACTTCTGAGCAGAAGCGGCGAGTTTTGTTTCGTCCATTGGGTGGAAAAATAGAGGGGTGTGGGCAAGGTAACCAAAAATGCGACGCAGGCGAAAATTTTTTATGGTTATAGGTCAAATACCTTCAAATTTGAAGATAGATAGGAGTAATACTATATATTTTGCATTATCTGTAAATTACCTCGACCAAAATATAATATTTTGTGACTAATAGGGTTTCAAATCTATAGGTAGTTGATATTGATAGTTGTGGACAAAGATGAGGAAAAAATATATTTTTATTTAAACTTTTTAGGCCAATGAAATCATCAGCCACTGTTTTGATATGTTTAATTCGTTCATTCGTTCTCTATAACAATGTAACATTGCCACATTATTAGGTCGCTTTTGTAAAATGAAATGAACTGGATTCCTAATTCCTAATACAAACTCAGTTTGAATGACTGGTAGACAACTAGTAGAAAACAACCACTTTACTGGCTAATACCACGCATTATATATACTCGGAGTCTATATGCAACGATTCACACAGTGGATACAGAATTCAAAACAAGAAAGAGACATATGAAGTGTTTATATGACACCTGCACACTAATAATAGATACCTATCAACTCCCATATCAATTCCACCGATGGATAGAATAAAGATTGATCCGCTTCGTTCAATCCTCCCTATCACCGATTGTTCGCTAACAGAATGTGTGGTACGGATGGTTATCTACTTGTCCAGGAGTATTTAATCTATGCAAGTGCTAAATACGCCCGTTTCTATCTTGATTCTCTTACACCCACACCCATTGCCTACATGGGTGCATTTTCCCCGATGCCCCCATTCACTCGCCGCCCCTGCTTCTACGCCAGGTGATCATAGAGACTGCTGAAGGATCGCTCTACTGCACACGTTGTGCATGGTAGAGCGATACGAAGTGTTGTTTTTGAGAAATAAAGACTTTTTCAATAAGATATTGATTTTTTCCTCTGATACTAGAGCTATAGAGTTACTTGAATCAAGCAAGTTTTTAATTTTGATAGAGTCTCTAGAGGGGGGCAGCTGCCCCCCCCTGCCCCTCCTTGGCGACGCCCTTGATGCAAGCCGCGAATTAGACTGTAGCCGCGTACTCTTTTGAATGATCTCACCCGCTGTCATCAACATCATCAGACATGTATAGGAATAGTTCCAGTCACTGACTTTAATTTTTATCGAAGTGAATTCAGAGGTTATATATCATTGACACATTGAAATTAATAGATACCCAAAGAATTCTCGGTATAATTCAAAACGAGATAGAAATTTCAATAAATAATATGAATTTGATTTGATAACGCTTTTATATCGACAGTGAGCTACTTAACAAATTACAAAACAGTGTGCTATATGACGTTTTCATACGGGGTCGTAGGAAAAACAAATAATATTCAGGGGAAAAATAAAATTATTAATTGAACCTATACTATAAAAGTTTTAATTTGAGCACAAATTCAAGAATGACCAGTTACTGAAAAAGACAAATTACAATCAGTCCTGAATACAGTTATGTGTTTTGATAGATCATTTTATGGACAAGATCATTTTTAGTGATGTATGGTCGTCTCAAGACCCTTTTCACGCACTCGTTATTTTCTAGCAAAATGACTATTACAAAATTATTGCAATGACAAAAACAGTAACCATGATGGAACCTGTATCGTATTTGACAGCTCATAATCATAAGATTTTTAAAGTTGGTAATTTCAAGGTCACATGTTTTTAGCATATAAATTCAATATTGTTATATAAATGATGCAATTTGATACAACGGGTTCAACCTTCAACTCTAACATGAACATAAGCATAATTTTGAAATCATGTTGACTAAATACAGCTTCATAGGGCCGGGTTTATATGACTTCAACATGGAAGTGGCTGTTTCAATATTTTTTTCATTTGATTTGATTTTTCACTTATTGTGTCTATAAACATTGCTGTCATTTTTCTTACAATAGTTAATTCATCGATCGAGTCGTTTGGTTTCAAAATGTATACTTATTTTTCAGTTCCTTCTACTGCTTTGAAGTACAAATTTTCCTGAAGCCATACCTGGATTTTCATTTTTCCGAATGTGAATCAGGAAGACAGATTTCGTGTCCTTCTCGACATAATAATTGAAAGAAATATACTGAGTCATTCAAATATCGAGAACCACCTATTCACCACTTGCATAATTCAATTTACGTTAATCTACTATGCAGCTTTAGAACCTTCGGTAGAGTGATGAAAAAAATTCAGGGTCAACTGAAGGTTAGTGTTATTACAAATAAACCATTTCAGATAAGATAAGTGGAATATAGAGCATGTATTCCTGAAATGTTCATCATTGAGAGAGGTTAATCATCAACGCACTTATATCATCTCAAAACTGATAGAATATAATATACCATTGCAAATTATCCTGATAATTTCTCGACTGTTCTAACAACCATTCAAATTTCGTCATTTTGTGTCATGTGGAACAATTTCACCCAATCATGTCAACATTAGACTGATAATTGCATTCAGTGCAATTTTCAATCCCTATGACAACACGATCGAGTTTGACAACTTCATCCAAATAAATTTCGAAATGTCACGTTTCGGCAATGAGAATGTTCAAAGTATAAATGCGCTAATCAAAGAAAAAATTCCCAGAAATACAACCTACAGTCACAAATATATTTGGGGAATATTCATGGAATTTTGCTGCGAACGAGAATATGAGTTGAATGAACATAGAAGCTTAGAAGAATTGGCGTTGATACTAAAAGATTGGGCCGTCAATATGAGAAAGAAAACCGGGGCCGAATTCAAAGAGGCAACGGTGAAGACAATGTGGAACGTTTCGTGCAAACTATTGCAAGAAAAGTACTATAATGACTATAATATTATGATTGACCCGTTTAACAATATAGTGTTTAAACCAGCCCGAGATGCCCGCGATGCAATCAGGAATCAGAGAAAAATAACGATGACACTTCAACAAATCGCATTGATTACAATCCGGTATTCAGTAAAAAGTGCCAAGGTGGTTCTAAAAGCTGTGCAAGCAGTAAATGGTTGGTTACCAATAGTGACAGACAAAGCTGCCCTGTACGTCTTTTTCATAAACTGATATCAAAACGAGGCGACAATATTACCTCACCACGACTGTTCTTAAAACCAAATCGACACTGGAAAAATGAAACTGACAAATGGTACGATAATGTACCTGTTGGAAGAAATACAATGAATTGATGGACTAAATCTTCTGCTGAAGCAATTGGCTTAAATGTAAAGGAGAAAAAGATAACAAATCACTCGAATAGATCAACTGCTGTTAGCGAATTAGCAAAAAGTGGTGTAGAAGAACAACAATTGCTGGTCATGGCAATCAGAATTCTATAAAACCATACTTAAATCTCGATCAAGAACACCACAACATGATCATAAATATTATGCGTGGTAATAGATCTTCTATAGTTGAGAACAGCAACGAATCTGATGTTAACTTAAATTTTAATAATTGTACTTTCACTAACTGTACTTTTAATAAATAGATGTTTACTTGTGTTGAGTTATGATTTTTTTTGTCGAAAAATTATCCGCCGAATATCCCTCGGACATTGATGAATGCCTCATAATTTTTCGATTGTCATGAAATTATCTCGTCTGTTATCAATGTCCTAGGGATATTACTACTGATAATGATTATATTATGTAGTATAAAAAATGTTTGAAAAATTAACGTTTCTTTTCATTCTTCAAACGTGAGTTTTCTCTCAAACAGGTCTCTCCATGTAGTGGTCGATGGAGTTTCATCTGATACTCTACTCATAAATGCTGGTGTTCCGCAGGGATCAATTTTAGCACCAACACTATTTCTACTTCACATCAACGATTTGTCAAACCAGAAATGAACGAAGAATGAATGTTAACAAAATAAATTTGGACTTAGCAACAATTTTCGAATGGAGATCTAATAACCTGGTAGAATTCAATGCAAACTAAACACATGCATGTCTTTTCTCTAGAAAAGCTGATTTCACTGTGCCCAACATAATTCAGTCAGGAGTAACCATACCAGTCATCCATTCCGATGCTTGGCGTTACTATCAGCAATAACCTTTCTTGGGAAAATCTCGTGAGGTCCATTGCCCAAAAACAAAAGCTATTTCACTACCAGTCAGCTGCTTATGATCTATGGCACAGATCTGACCTGTCCTGGAATACTGTTTCCATATTTGGAGTGCGGCACCCGAGGCGGCACCTAAACATATCCTGAGACTATTGGATTCTATCCAAAAAAGGGCAATACGTCTCGTCGGTGATGCCTCGCTTACAAACTCGCTCACTCCTCTGGAACACCGTAAAAAAGTTGGCGATTTATCTCTATTTTATACATATTTTCATGGGCGATGCTCTTCTGAAATATCAACAATCGTTCCCACATTAGCATTCTCTTCGAGATTAACCCGCCAAATTCAGTCTTCACACCCCTACGTGGTCACTTTAGAGACCTGCAGAACGTGCCTTTCCAACGAACATCGAGACTTTGGAACTCATTGCCTAGGGAGGTGTTCCCCGAGGCATACGATCTTCAAAAATTTAAGAAGAACACCAACTCCTACCCTCTTTCCCTTGGTTCTCACGATGTTCTCTGAACATTACAAAGATTTCCCTTTTCGTGAGAACCAGAACATAAAAAAAAGTAATATCTACCATCAGATGGAAATGAGAACCTGCCCAGTGAAAAACCTTGATTTCAAAATTTACTGATGTATACTGGGTGTTTCATAAGTGAAGTGGTAAAACGTTTGGGAAATTCCTCTCAGCAAAATATGGAAAAAAGTTCATGAGAATATCGTTCCGAAATAGCTTCATTATTATTGATGACAATCTAATCTGATGTTTTTTTTTCATAAATAAATAAGGATTAAAAATTTTTCATCAGAATTCAGAAACGTGCCGAGGTATGATAAGTATTGTGATTTTGTCTCGAAGACGAAGCAGGACACCGAAAAAAGTCGAGATAAAAAAATGTTGTCAGTGATTCATTTGAATAATTGATGAACCCAGCGAAAAAAATGCATATCGATATTTTTTCCTAATTAAAGGAGTTTTCAAGCCATAAATAAATTTTTTTTTTCAAAAACTCAACACCCTAACTCGTATATGAAGCATGTCCGAACCAATGTTCATGTGAACTTTTTCTTATATTTTGCTGATGAACGGAATCTCTTCTAGGCTTGTGTTACTTCAACTCTGAAACACTCTGTATAATCGTGATTACCGACTTCCGGCTTTAACATGACAGTTTTTGGACTCTATTCGTCAAAAGCTATATATCCGAATACGCATTGTTCTCGCGCCGGCCCTGTTCTCCACAAGCGGTTCTCCAAGGGCCACATATTAGGGCCCTCACTTCTTGTTGAAGAACGACGCAATCAAGATTACTAAATATACAGTCCACTTTTCTAAACTATACAATCATTCGCAGTTTTTAGTTTGTTAAAATAAATAATTGAGCAAAACTCGCAGTGTCTTAATCTCTAGTAAAATCCACAAAATATGAAAAAATAAAAATGTATTTTCCTACCAAAATCATTTTCATCGTGTCAATGGAAATCAAACAAAATATGTGGCATTAAAAAACGACTTACCAGTTGCAATATTATTTTCCGATTCCCTGGTAAATAAATGAATGCCACTAAACCAAATTTTTGTCTGAACCATGATAAACACACACTATTAATATGTATCAACTTCATTTTCCACAAATTCTGGATAATTTCAGCATTAATAGAATTAATCTATTGTAACCTAACCACAAATTGTGACTACAATCAACAAGAATTTAGCTCAGTAGTACCTAATGCATAGGTAATCTTGCCTACATCATACAATGGCATTACGGTCGTGAGGCCGTATGTATTGTTGGTTGCATAACTAATCTTCATGTGTCGAACTACAATGCATAATATCAAAATAACTAATTCCACAAACTGAACGTTTAATATTAATATAAACAATAAGTAGAAAATCATCAAAATGGCTTTGATTTTATTCATGAAATAAATTGAACAAATACAACTCGTGTTATTGATGATTATCGAAAATTCCTTCTCTTTTTCGAAACAAATCATGTTGCTTTAGAAAATCATACTCGCGCTGTGCGCTCGATGATATGTAATATATAGGTAGTTAATATATACAGGGACGAGATTCATCACTGAGGCTACTACCGTTGCAGGAGCATGGCTCTAGGTATCCATATTAACTTATCAATATAACTTCATGCTATTTTTAAGTGGCTGTGAGTTTGGATCAGTGTGATCTTTTTATTGATATCAATGCCTTTCATAGAGAAAATAAAAATATAATTTATAGCAGTATATGCATAATAATTGAGATAATGAATGTAAAGGAGAACGCGAGGGAGAACGGTGTCAATTGTAACAATTGTCAATTGTAACATTGGAGTAAACCGCCATCAAACAAGCTATATATATGTTTGAAATTTCAGTTTCAACTACACTCAGATAGTTGTCAATGGTCTACTCAAATGGCGACATTGTTCGTTTGTAGTTGCATATGTCAGTGTTTGGGGGTATGAATGTAATTCAGATTCCAGTGCGGAAAGTAAGTAAATCATGCATTCTTATATTGATGATAATTTCTATACTTATTTTTCGATTTTTTTTCGGATGTAATTTCGGAAAGAGCATACTTCAATGCATAAATCGCAAATCGGTAATGTTTCGAGAAAGAAATTGTAAAGGTTTCAGGTTGGTCAATTTGCGCAATTGTGGTGCCAATTTTAACGTATTGTCTCCTACATTGTTGTTTTTATGTAATGTGAGCGATGTAGGCAGTGCAAATGGTGTGCCAATCATGACTCGCTCTTCATTTGTGAAAACTGTGACTTCATGTTATTTTTACACCCATGGAGAATACTCTGATATATTCTGTTTAGAATTAAATTTCAGTTTGTTGAAATTCTATTACTTCAAAACCCCATGCCTTAAGTTATAAATGACACTGTGAGTGTTACATTTGACACCGCATGGGTGTAAATGGCATGGTGTATTGTGCGAAACAATTTTTTTTAACTTCAAAATCAGTTCTTCATCGAAATTCGAATCAGGCAATACAAACTTCAGATACTAGGTTGAACACTCGATTTTTTCTGGCGATTTCTCCATTGAATGAAAACCATGAAAAAAATTTTTACAATAATTGATACCGACCTATTTCATTGGGCTGTTCCACACTGTAACGGCGCGTTCACATGACAGCTTTTGCCTATCGCGGAAAACTTGAATAAAACATTGCTAGGCAATAATTTATAATAATGACGGTGATTTTAATGTGAAAAGTGAACACCCTGAAAATCGAAGCTTTCTGGCAGATGACCTTGATGCGCTCTCACAAAGATCGTCCAATGGAATCATAAGCCAAAACTTGAAAAGTCAGCATGTGAACGCGCCGTAAGAGTATGTGTAATGATGCCCAATTCTGTCAATAAATTTTGTCGTCCAGAAAAACTAATGAATAAATCGTAACGAGTTCGATATCAGGTACCAGCAAATATTCGTTTAAGTGGCCACCTGTTTTTAATATTTATATGGATCGCTAGGTCGTCTCGGCTCGAAATATAAACAAATTTGATGTTCTCCGGCCGATATTTCCTATAGGTAACAAGCAATGTTTTTTCAAGGAAAGTCTTGTTTTATGAAAGGATGGAATGGCAATTTTATATTATAACGAGAATGAAGTATGATATATAGGTCATGGGATATAAAGATTTTGTAAATACGAGGCACAATACGATGACTATAGTATAATTGAAGGGAGGATCATTCGAGAAGAGGAAATTAGGGAACCAATAGGAACGTTAGTTTTGTTTACATTTCAAATTAGCTCATGGATAATTTATGGGCATGAGATCTGCATCCGTAAAAACTAATTACTCCAGTAACCTTCAACTATATTTATATTAACTTGATCGAAGAGTAATGGAAAAAGCGCAAAAAAAAGAGATTTATATCTGAAATAGTTTATATTAAATGTTTTTAACATGACCATACTTTTAAAATGATTTACATTTGGCAAAATCGACATGAACCACGACTTAGAGTCATTAGCGGGAATGGGAGGTTCCAACAATTTTCTCATGAAAAGTTCCTATAAATTCTCTGAAACTAGAATCAGAAGTCAGAGCAGTTCCAAGATCCGAAAGTTAAGCTCTCTACTCCAGACAATGTTCCTCAGTTCGTAATCTCAGTGCAACCCTCGTAAAGTGTGTTACAAGTGAACGTGAATTTGCAGAATAGTTAAAGATGGATAACCATATGAGACAGTTCGGTTTTAGCCAATTAAATAAAAGTCATCTTGTTGTGCCGGTATTCAGTTCAATTCACGTAAGTTCTATAGTTCAGGAAAACATCTCGAAAGTAACTGTGATTGTGATCAACCACCAAACATGTAAGAAATCTTATTTATATTGCCGACTTTGCATGTCTAATTGATTCACATGCTAAATTGATATTTGTACTCTGAGATAAGTATATTTGTATCTAAACCCACCATTCTTTCTCCTGCTTAAATATTCACGAACCCAGTTAAAAAAGTTATATTGTTACCACCCTGTATAGGCCAACTTGAATAAAGCAGGGTGTCATAACATAGGTATTTCTTAGAATGTTGACATTGTGCAAATCATCATTAAATTGGCCCTTTTAGAGCATTTTTAGAGCTGCCTTTGGACCGTTTCATATTATTTTGTACCAGAGATATGCTTTAATATATGTGAATGACCTACCACAATCGCTGAGGTTAAAGTGTGACGCAAATCTCTGTGACAGGGTCACGATATAAGGTGTTAATTACATCAGCGTCATATCTGACTTCAGAGAGTTGTTTTTCACTTGTCATGGAAGATAATAATTACGAAACTATCCGAATAATGTGATAATTTTATACAGGGCGAGTTGATGGAATTACTATTCCAGGATCTGAATAATCATATAAGCAGAACCAGTCTTTGCCGATTATATCCTGCAGGTTTATCTTATCAAGTAGATATAAATGTATGAATATAAACACACAACACATCACTACACTTTATTCAAGGTGACCTCCGATTTGCCAAGGAATAGTAATTTCAATTGGAGTAAACGTTATTGGAGAATCGATAATCTATTCAAAGGGTTTTGTTCAACTCGTGCAATTGAATCTTCAACAGTTACTTCTGAAACGAGAATGTTCTTGTTTATTTTCGTTCACTTACTTAGTTTTAAATTTAGGTAAATGTATTGATCACTGAAATCAGGATATTTCCTTGATGGGTATTCATTTCTGCAAGCCACCATCTTCCATCTTTGTAACTAAACTAACTTTATTCACCATGATCGAATATAACGTTTCGAAAATAATAGGACATCACAACAATTGTTTCTGCTCCAAGAAATATGTCATTGCTAATATTAAAACAATAATCAGGTATAACTACATAATTGATTCCTTTTCTAGAATCGGGATTCGAAATCCAAATATTTCCAAAAATATCACCCATACGCGGCTGATTTCCAAACAATTAGAAGATTTTATTGGAGATCATTTTGTTGTCAGTTGATAATCTCCTTTCGATAGTACTAACTGGTACTGACCAGTGCTTTAGGTCAGTCTTTAATCACTGAATTCTTCTGCTAGTATTCCACCGAATACTATCGTACCTAAATAAAGACCCATGAAAGACTTGTTGAATGTTGGCCATATTTATTGTAAATGTAATGTCATAACATAAATACACAATATAACAGTAGGTCTTGATTTTATCCATGAACAATAAATTACCATCGCCATTACAAAACAATAATATGTATATTCTCGAACACAGTATTATAGTCTTATAAAAACGCTACAAGCAACTTCGCCATTTTTTTAATTTTGAAATTTAAATTGGAAAATTAAGAACCCAACTTTTTTAAATACAAGGTGTAGTCACAATCAAGACCATTATTTATGTACAGTGTGCCAAATTTTCGATACTT
Source organism: Chrysomela aeneicollis (assembly GCA_029955515.1). Classification (NCBI taxonomy): domain Eukaryota; kingdom Metazoa; phylum Arthropoda; class Insecta; order Coleoptera; family Chrysomelidae; genus Chrysomela; species Chrysomela aeneicollis. Next base: position 1,918,350 of record JARUHQ010000022.1, read on the forward strand.
TCACACGATTTATCAGTTGTCTTCAGACTTCGGAGATATAAAGATTTGCGGTTTTCACATTACTGATGCCCTACTTTTTTGTGAAACGAACATTGTCGAAAAAAAAAACTGTCCTACCCCTCCTGTTTCAGAGATACGGGCTGAAATTGCAATTTCGTCTGTCTACAGGGTCATTCACCTAACTAATTCATTAGAAATGTTAATAGAGAACCAGAAGAGACATCAATCTGAAATTTTGGGTACAGCCATTACGTGATGTGATCCATTTTTCTTGAATATTTTCAATATACCATCCCCGGATGAACCGAAAGTGACATTAACTTCTATTTTTTCAAATTGAACACCCAGTAAATTATTGCATTTTTTTAATTTTACGTAACCTTCTGGAGCTATTGCGAACTGAATCGTTTTTCTTTCTTCATTTGTTTTTAAGATAGGTATTCGATTTAAAAAAAATACAGATGGTGTGACTCACTGAAATATCTGTATAACCAACAATTGTGATGATGAATAGTTCATTCTTGGTATACACCTTAAAGAAAGAGTATTCTTCCAGAAGCTCTTGATACTATTCCAAAATCTTAAACATGATGTTGTTTGTTATTTTCGTTAACTTTTTTGCCATTTAAAATGCAACTTTCTTTTTTCAAATGAAATGATTTCTACACCACTCGATGCGGAATTTTATTCTATATCGATATGTCGAAGCATATTTTATAGCTAAAATTAATATTTACAGAGATATCACCAAAAATGTGAAAAAATGCTAATTCGATTATTGTGTTCTGTCACAAGTATGCTTTGTATGGTGAAAAATTGAACATGTTGTTTGATATTATTGTGTTCTGTCACAAGTATGCTTTGTATGGTGAAAAATTGAACATGTTGTTTGATAACAGATGGATTCGGATAGATGGACCATGAGAATGGCCTCCAAGATCACCTGACCTAAAACCATTCGACTTTTACCTTTGGGGTGTCATAAAGAATAGAGTGTACCGAACACCAAGTGAATCAAAAGATTCTCTTGAGCAGAAAATACCACAAGCCTTCTCTTTGATGCCCCTTAAAATACCATCTATGGCAAGAGTGCGAAAGTTGACATGTACATACAGGGTGGTCCGAATTGGACAATTTTGATAGGAAACACCGATTTCTAGAAAAGCTATAAAAAACCAACCTGCATGTTATGAGCTCCATTTTCATGAGAAATCAAATTCCTAACTCCGCACCTCGACATTTTGAACCTTTTAAAAGATACAGGGCGGTTTTTCTTTGGTGCATTTTTAACCTACCCCCGTAATTTATTTATTTGTTTCTGTGAAAACATTCTCGAAGAACTTTTTCGAGAGGAATCCAATGGTGTGTCTAGTTTTTTTTCAAGACTAGTGTTGAAGATCTTTGGCCATAAACTTGTATTTTATCTTATTGATCACCCTTTATATTTTTGCATATTCGTTTTAAAAATTGAATTTGCTTTTCAGATATATATGATACTTGCCACTTTTCGTTATAATTTGTTTAATCCCTGTATATACAGGTTGTCCCGAAATTACAAAGAAAGATTTCAGCTGCATATTCTATACGAACAAAAATAGTAACATGAGTCCAGAAATGCATCCCAAGGAGTTATGGGTATTTAAATGTCAGCCCGAGATGAAGTTTTTTCGTAAATATTTAAGAAACCCTTCGAGATGAAATCACCAAATTACGTCCATATACCTAACTTTTTATGTCTAATTCATAAATCTTGAAAATATTATGTAATCTTGTTCAGGGACATGGGAAACAGATGGTGCTAGGAGTACTTCTTCTCCCAACTCTTTTGTTCATGCATTTTTCGGCAGTTTCATCAGAAAATATAAAAATATAAGCATTTTCGAATATAAATGGCACACTTGTTCAGTTTCTATAGTATTCACCTTTTTCGATATAAATCGATTTTAAAATTATGCTGCGTATAACTCCTTATTATTCATGACTCGTTCAATTCATATTTCTTTTCATTGTAATGAAAATCAATTCGAAAATTTATGGTAGCGAATGGTAATTTGTTTTATTCTTGTATTGTTATCAACTTTGTCAATAACCTATGACCTATTCTTTTAAGATTTTGTTTTTTTTCTAATCGTCCGAATTTTCTCGAAAAGTATAGTATGCTGGAAAATATATCCTCATTCAACATCTACCTCCAATGTTTTGATAACATATTCTGGGGTGCAATGATAAAAACATAAATTGAACGTATCATGCATGATGAATGATTATAACGCAGCATGATTTCCAAATCGATTTAGCTCGAAAACGGTGGACTATCGAAACTGAACAACTGTACAATTTTTATATAAAAATGCTTAGATTTTTATATTTTCTGATCAAACTGCCGTAAAATGGATAAAGAAAATATTTGGGGAAAAAGTCCCTCTAGCACCTTCCGTTTCCCACGCTCCCATTTCTAAATATTCTCAACATTTTTGAATTTGACATGAAAATTTGGTTGTATGGACAGAATTTGGTTATTTCATCTCGAAGGGTTTTCATAATATTTACAAAATACCTTCATCTCGGACTCACCTTTAAATGGCTATAACTTTTTAGGGGGGCATTTTTGGACCAATTTTTATGTGAACTTTTTTACTATTTTTGTTCCTGGAATCTGTAGCTGAAATATTTTCATGTAATTTCGGGACACCCAATATGGTAACCGAGTTAAGAGTTTTAGTCCAGTCATATTAGGGTTTGATTACACAAAGAATTATAAAATGTAAAATTATTATTAAATGAATATGTTAGATATAAGCAAAAAGTTATTAAATATTATGTATATTAACTAATGAATAATGGTAATTATCTATTGTTAAAGATATTTAAATGATTCAATAACTTTATACAAGGTAGTATTCACAGAGATAAGGCAACGAGGAAGCAGACTGCCTTGCCAAAGAAGGGACAAATACACAATTTCCCGGCCCAGAACCCTTCTGTGGACTCTCCAAGGCCCACTTGAAAGAAGAGTTCCGACGTTGGGAAGCGGATGAAATGAAATCTCACTGGAATAAAGTGCCAGGACAAAGACAAGCGAGAAGGCTAGTGAGCCTATCGCCAAAGAAAGCTAAGCAGCTTCTCGAGTTGGACAAGTTGAAACTGGTGACGGGACTCCTCACTGGACACTGCCCTCTTTGGCAGAACATTTGCTTTGCAAATGCCCAGCGCTCTTCTGCAAGAGGATCAAGTTCCTGGAAGGGGCCTTTTAAGAGCCCTCCGATATCAGGAACCTAGCTCCCAGGAAACTGATAAACTTTGCACGAAGTCTCGGAATCCCGTTCCTCGTATAGATTAAGAATTAGGCACAAAAGATCTTATAGGTCCAGGTGCTTGAGAGGCTGCACAGCAAGACCCCCCCTACAATCTACAATCTACAATTTACTGAGATGCACGGTTGGTTGATCACTATACAGTGAGTATGGCTGAGCGCTGCAGGTTCTGTGTTCTACCTAAGAAACGGTTGGACGTATGCAAAATGGTTTCGGAATAAATTTGCTGAAAATTTTGCCCTACAATTTTTATAATCAATGTCATTGGAGCTATAGAAACCGATATAATCGCGAAAAACTCGTGACCTTTGATCTTGAATAACTTACGACGCAGACATGAGATTATATGAGAATTTTGAGACAACTTTGAGAACACCAAGATGAAGGTGTATACGAGTTTACAGCTAATTATATCTCATTCCGAGGTTGACCCCTTATTTCTGCTCAAGTGACTGGGTTATTTTCCGTATGCAAACATCGGAATGTGTACCCCTATGTGTAAAAGTGCACTTCAGATGCCAATAGTGCACATGTTTTGTAATAGATTTATACTATTTCATGAACTTCCCACGCATGCGCAGGAAAATTTACAGTGATGACAGATGACAGACTGCTTGAGGAAGGATATTATCACAGAGTTATCTATCATTTTATTAATTTATTTTGTCAATCATAGAAAGAGGTATGATTTATGATTAGCTAAAAATGTATACTGATTTACTGAACATGTATTTCAATAATCATGCAAGAAAAAATCAAACTCAAAGAGAATTCAACAAGAAACTGGATTCACACAAGCATATCAAAACATCAATCCGATACTTTTTCAGAATTGATGATTTGTAAAAAATTTCGGGTAAAATTTCACATTTTATTACAACGCCATTCTAGTGACCCCTACTATCTTATATAAACAAGATCAATGTAAAATTTGGTAGAATCCTTGGACTCTTGAATAATAGAGATAAAAAAATCTTATCATCCGACAATCGAAATTATTTAAATTTCTTCCACTTCTCAGTTCTCATCAATGACATTCAACCAATATTATTAATAGATCATTGCATTCAACATATTTTAAGCAATATTTGGTAACCTTTTGAGCATATTCCAATGAAAATGAAAAGGTGCATTTTTTGAAGGAAATAAGGAAAGTGGTGCCGCAGTGCGCACTTAGTTGAAAAAGGGCGTCAAAGTGCACAATTGTGCAGCCAGAAACAACGTACACCGTGTACATTCAACAGAAAGCAACCGGGAATTTTGTCGCATAGAGCATGCCAATCCCCTCACCCAGTGTCTGCGTCAGATCCGACGAAAGAGGAAAGTGAAGAGGGCAAGGCAAAGCAAGGCATCAGCCTTCGCGTCTGAGTTTTGTCATAAATACGCGCAGGGTGCGCTAGCTCTGGCAATGCCAACGTCCTAGACAACAGACAACGCCGACGGCCGTCGACCTTCGTTGTGGCAGGAACGGGGCACTTGCTACCATTCCCCCCTTTCCCCCTTCCCTCCACACCCCTGCGACGGCGGGAGGAGCATCCTGCGACGTCTGTCTGCTGACACGACGCGTCGAGTGCAAATTCTTCGCTCTCGATGGTCTGCTGAACTCTGAACTCTGAAACATCAGAGATTAGTGAACCGCCGAGCAAGATGCGCACGTCCCTGTTCAATGGTTGGAATGCTCTTGTGAGGTTCCGGAAGCATAGCCTAGGTGGCGCTACAATCTCTGCTAGTGTGGCGTCCCTGCTCGTCACCGTCTTCACTGGCGTCAAGCTGCAACCCGACGACAACGCCACCATGACAGCTGTCGTTCAGACGTCAGGCAACGTTTAGACAGCTGACAGCAGCGATGACAGATGAACCCAATATAAGACACATATCCATCCTGTATCTTTCTCTCATTCTCACTACCATTAGTACCATTACGTCCATCCTTGAAGCTACACGGGCTTTCAAGGATGGGTCCGCCATTTCACATTTCTTTTGTCTAATCAATAAATCTGTATCTGTTGTTCGGTATAAGTATTTCCTTAACACACCTCGAATACAAATAAACATAGAGAACACAATCTCTATAATTGGTGACCCCGACGTTTTTGATGTTAGGGAAATTACTTTCGCGAGTTCAAATAATACGACCACGTGCATCGCGAGCTGAACAAAGGACAAAGTGCGCGCAGTGAGTATACACAATCAAACAGCAGCAGCATTCTCGGCGCCGCCTAGACTCAGGCACCATTCGATGATTTCCTAAAGAAGTCGAAGCGGAGAGACAAGCACCCAGTTCCCCGGATTCTAGCCGCAGAGGAAGCCTTCGCAGCATGCAAGCATGGTGTCGCCGCACTGTACGCACTACCTTCCTCTGCCCTTCTGCAGACTTCTGTCAGCCGACAGATACCTCCAACCGACATCGCTGTTCGTTGGAGCTGCTTAGCAACTGCAGAACCTGGAGACCCGTTGGATACCACTCTTGGAGGCTCAGCCCAGCTGGCACACGTTACAATAAGACGTATGATCGAGCGAACTCCCGCCATCAACCAGCATCAGGTAACTCCAGACTATCCTCGAGGGTCGACATCACGTCATCCAGATATACTACAAGCCACCCACCTACGCTGTCTCGCAACGCCTAGAGAAAACCTCCCAACAGAAGCTGCCCAATTCAATCAAGAATCAGCCTGCCGCACGCCGCACATCACAGCCTTCTGCCTCATCGACCATCGACTGACCAGTTCGTTCGCTACTCTCCCCGAGTAGTTCACTAGGGGGGGAGTGTATGTGGCGTCCCTGCTCGTCACCGTCTTCACTGGCGTCAAGCTGCAACCCGACGACAACGCCACCATGACAGCTGTCGTTCAGACGTCAGGCAACGTTTAGACAGCTGACAGCAGCGATGACAGATGAACCCAATATAAGACACATATCCATCCTGTATCTTTCTCTCATTCTCACTACCATTAGTACCATTACGTCCATCCTTGAAGCTACACGGGCTTTCAAGGATGGGTCCGCCATTTCACATTTCTTTTGTCTAATCAATAAATCTGTATCTGTTGTTCGGTATAAGTATTTCCTTAACACACCTCGAATACAAATAAACATAGAGAACACAATCTCTATACTAGCATACAGTGACCCTATACAAGACGTGACAAGACAGTGGCGACAATAGGGCTATAAACTCCGCCCACCCCGCCATTAGGAAGCAAATAAGTGCGCCAAGATACGAATTACTTGCCTCCTCAGTGGCTTAAATCCTTCTTAAATGAAGCAATTGAACTCATTAGGCTTCGAACTTGAAACTGAAACGAAATATGCAAGATGGCCGTATGCACAAACCGAATGTTAGTTTATTTTCATAGAGGAATTTGTGTATATAAGTACATTCCACTCGAATTTTTGGAGAAATCATTGCTTATTATTATTATACGTGTTATATTATGATGAAACTGCCAAATTCTTGGAAAATATAACTGCACAAGAAGATTTAGTCACTAAACACCATATAAACCCATATATATAATAACAACTATATGGATAACACCTATTCTTCTCTTCACGCGAAAATGAAGCCAGTTTTGGAAAAACAAAAGACTGTCTGGCTTGCTAATGATGAATAGTGCGCAAGCGCGGGTTTTGACGAGTTGAAATCCACTGACGTTTTCAGAATTTCATAGGTTATGTATATTTGTTAACCGAAATTATGTAAAAGGGCGTCAATATGGTTATAAATGTACTTACTGATTGTTTACAGAAGTGATTAGTGAGTGATAACAGTGATTGATCAAAAATTAGCCCACGAATCTTGTTCCGATGACTTTATCGTCACAGGTTTCTCAGCAAATCGCAAGTATCGCTTTGTAGATCACATCCATTTCTGCATTTATCATCAACTATTATTCAATATCGTCCAACAATCCATCAATGAATGAATATTTGAAAAATATATGTCATGATGAAAGAAAAACATCGAATTGAAGGTTACGTGACACATTTGATTGATTTTTAATAATTATCATACGTTTGTCGCTCACTAGAAAGCTACTCTCCTCCATGATGAAAACGAATGTCGATTCTTAATTCAAACTTGCGCATGCGCATATTCGCGATTGGTCCCGCAGACTGTCATTTGTTTTATTTTTCGGCTTCAGCTCTGGTATCCATGTTACCTATATAGTTATTATTAGATATATGTATAAACCATGATTATGTAAAGAAACAGAAAATTTTTCTCCTATTGACGTCTGGCGTGACAGTCAATCAAAACGCTGACGACTATTGTCGGCACTGTCTTGTATATAGTCACTTTATGCTAACATAGTTCTGTGGCACACATGAGGAGTCTTCTGTGGTTATCCTGATTCTGATTTTCGTTGCCTAATTGTTTTCCTCTTTTGTTGTGATTTTGTTTTGTGCTTTTCAAAACATCAAGAAAATATTATGAATAGGTTTTATAAACTCATGATTTTCTTGCTTCGTTACTGAAAACACACTAAAACTGAGAGCACGTTTTCAATACCACTCCTTTCGATTTATGTATATTATAGAGCCTTCCTTGAAAAGGCTAGTCAATGCCAGCTTTATCTTCGGTTATATGCCACAAGCTTGGAGAAAAGCCCTTGTGAAGTTCATAACAAAGACTGGGAGACATCCAATGGACGTACCAAAGTCTCACTGCCCCATCAATCTTACCTCTTTCCTCCCAGAAGCAACGGAGAAAATGATAGGCTAACACATCAGAAGCGAACTCCTTGAGTTGAGATCGCTCCACAAGAGACAGTTTGCTTATCAAGCAGGTAATTACACGATTAGTGCTAAACAATGCTTAGTTGAAAGCATTGAAAAGATTTATATATATGTAGCAAAAGAAATGGCTCTTTGTGCCTTCATAAACATAGAGGATGCCCTACTGCAGCTTAACCTTCCACCATTGCACCCATGTGTAATGAAGGAAGCAGCAATCAGTGCCTTCAGACTTAGGTAGACAATAAATCTCAAATGAGGAAATCAGATTGGACACTTATTGAAGATTATGGAAAACATTTCTCTAGAATCCATATATCCAGTTAGGTACGACTTCAGAATACAGCTTGAAGTGGTCATAAACAACCAACTGGAGAGGTTGGTATACTGATGGATCTCAGATGGATGAAAGGGCTGTAGTAGGAGTAACAACCGAGCATTCACCCGAAGACGCAAACTGGAAGGGCTTGGTCCTTTAAAACTTCGAGGAGAAACGATACAGTTGAAAGAGGAGGTTAAATATCTAGAAGTGATATTAGACTCGAAACTGGCATGGCAACAACACTTGGAAAATACCACTAAAAAAGCGGTAACATCACATATGGTGGCCAGACGCTCTTGTGGAAAAAAATGGGGACTGAAACCACACATGTTGTACTGGATATACAACAGGGTGGTAATACCCTCCATAACATATGCCTCACTGGTATGGTGGCCTAAGACACTACAAAGAGGAGCAATAACAAGACTGAGCAATATACAAAGGCTTGCCTGTCTAGGAATCACAGGGGCTATGGAATCAACCCTACTGCAGCCATGGAGACACTACTGGATCTGCCTCCCCTTCACCTAATGATACAGGGGGAGGCGAGGCTTGATGCCTTCAGACTACCAGATTCACTGGACGATCTTAACATAGGCACATCAATATCGTAAGGACGGTGAACAGGGACACACTTGATATGAGAACAGATCACATTCCCAAACGATATACATTCAATACCCCATTCAGGGTATCCATACCAGATATAACTGAATAATGGAGTAATACAGAACTCAGCACCATACTGCAGGGAAAGATCTGGTATACAGACGGATCAAAGACCACAGATGGGTCAGGAGCAGGAGTATTCTCGAAAAACTCGGAGACCAAGCTCAGCTATTCACTGGGAAAACACACCTCCGTTTTACAGAGGTATATGCAATTCTCCGATGCGCAGAGGAGAATAACAGGAGAGCTATAGAACATGAGCAGATCCAAATAATGTCAGACAGTCAAGCGGCACTCAAGGCAATTATAAGCAAGGAAGTGACGTCGCAACTGGTATTTGATTGCAAGAAGGAACTGAAAACGCTGGCAGACCGGAACAGTGTCAAACTCACCTGGGTGCCAGGACATCAGGGGATTGCTGGCAATGAGAAAGCTGATGAACTTACAAGAAGAGGGTCAGATAATGAACCAGAACCAGGACAGATTCTAGGAGTACCCAAGCGTGCAGCACGAGCGTCTGTAACAGACTGGAAACATGGGAAACAATACATCAAAGAACCATGCCACAGACGAACTGCAGATCTGCTTAACATGAACAGAGAGCAGATAAAAAACTGTTATAGGACTCATGACCGGCCACGCCCCAGTCAAGGAGCACCTTATCAGGATGGGATTGTATAATGGTGACCCAAATTGCAGGCCATGCGGAAAGGAACCAGAAACAGTATCACATATACTATGCAAATGCGAGGCATTGGATCGCAGAAGGCAGACAATTTTTGGGCAACCAGTTGGCGAACCTGAAATATACAACTCACATCCATTGAAGGACTTGTCCAACACTATCATATGGGGAATTTGACCCATATGATGTCCATAAAGGATTTCAACCACCTCTGAAGAAAAAAAAAACGAACATTCTTGGAATCTAGATATCAATTCTTCGGACTCTCAACGATAACCAGCCTACTAGTGCTTCGGATGACACTTAAAAAGCTAAGGTCCCCGTCTTCCTGACTCACACAAGTCCTAGACTTACGAGGGCGGTTAAGAACACTTTTCAAATACTTTCAGTAAGAGCGCAAACACACAATTTCCTGGTTCAGAACTCTCCAAGGCTCACTTGAAATAAGAGTTTCAAGGCTGGAAAACAGATGTACTAAAACCATTGGCCAGGACAAAGACAAAGCGAAAAGGCTAGTGAGCCTATCGTCAAGGAGAACTAAGCAGCTGTTCTAGTTTGTGACAAATCAATGACGCCACCCAGGCTAGTATTATTATTAGTTAATGTCCTTCATTTATTCGATCCCATGCGTATGCCTGTCTAATTATTTGAGAGGGTTTGGAGCCTATAGCGCTGATTAATTGGTCATTTGGTTTTGAAATTTGAACGGCAGTTTTCCCAACAAGGTGGGATCACATCCTCGTCGTCGTATACTAAATTGGTCTTTCTGGTTCCCATGTGTCAAATGTTCCCTTGGAACACCTTGGTCAGTGTCTGCATTCATATTTAGGTGGGTAAACCTCTTTTATTACTTTTAGTGTTGCTTGTGCTGATTGCTGTCCCATATTCGTTAATTACACATAGCTAGTGCATTTATATTTAGGTTTTCGACCATTTTGTCCTACTACGAGAGATCTGCTGGGAATAAATAGTTTCCTGACCATCGGCGTTTTAATCAGCTAACCCACCAAACCCCTGAGACCGTTACAAGTGGGAAAAGAAAGACTTGAAACTGGTGACGGTATACTCCTAACTGGAGACTGCCCTCGAGGTATCACCTCTAAAAGATGGGCAAAACCCTAGATCTTATATGCTTACGCTAGATCCGGGATCATGTAGTAGGTACCTATTTGTTTGGTATTAGAGGGGTCTGCCGTGGAACGAACTATGATATCACGTGGTATAACACATATGTATGGTCAAAAATTAAAACGACCAATCAATGGCTTAGTACTCTCAACTCCTTCCCCGGATCTCCCAACAAATAACCTGGACACCGTATCTATCGTAAGCATATACAATATATTGGCAAAACAGGCAGTGAATAGTGATATAGTGATAGTAGCTGGTACTGCGAGAACTTCGCTGAAATTATAAGTTGAAAGTACAATAGTACTTCCACTGAGTAGAATACCGGAGAATAACCAACTGAAGAAGCTGTATATATACTGTTGAAATATTAAGTTATTCAAGTCAAGTCAAGATATACTTTATTGTCAAAGAAATTCATATTGTTGATAAAGCATTTAATACCTATATGAATAATATACAATAATATATGACTTTGGTATGAGTAGGGATATCATGTTCCGATGACATTGTCTAGTATTATAATGAATTGTACTGATTTATTTTTTGAATCAAGCAAACTGTCTCGATAATATATGGACATGGAACAGTTTATATTTGATGGTGAATGAAGAGAGGCTCGCAACTGTCTCTCATTATTGAATTTGTCATATATCGCAATAACTTTTTTGAAGAATAAATATTTTGTTTAATAATCGGGAACTGCAGTGACCCTGAAATGTAATTAATCGAATTTAAAATTACTGTCAATACATAAACCTAGAAATTTGCAATTTTTTTCATTTTCTATCCGGTGGTTATTATTTGAACGTGAGCAAATTCGTCTCATTGAAATTGGAACACGAGAAATTTGAATCACACCAGGATTTGATAGCTTGAATATCTTTAGATATAATCAATTCTTCCCAAAATATCAATATTTCAATTTCTCCAAAGAATGGTAGTGTCGTCAGCAAAAACAGTGAAACGACCTTCTATTCCAATATTTGTTGAGTCCTTTGAATATAACAAAAACATAATGGGTCCTAGTACTGATCCTTGTGTTCTACCATAATTGATTTCACAGATTTGGGACTGTTTTTCGAAATTTTCACAACTTACTGTAATTTTATTTACAGAATTTTACAAATCTGTTTTAATAGTGAACCCAAAATAGTTATTTTCGTATTGAGTGCGTAAAATGAGTGTATTTCAATGGCACATGGGAGTGTTGATAGAAATTCTCTCAAATGTGCCATGAAAACACGAATTTTATACACGGAATACAAACAACATGTTTTGTACAACTGTATGAATGTGAATTTACATCGTCTTACATGTAAAAATGCTTCGAATAACAAAATTGAGATTTTTGACAAAATATTGAATTGTCCATTTTCTTCCAAACAAATTGAAATATCTGATAGAATTGTGGAATCAGATCTTCAAGAAATATATAACGTTTCTGATAAGCAGCAAAATGGAACATCTTCGAGAATTTATGTTGAAAGTAATTTTTCAATTATTATTCCAATAAATGGAATAGTGTTACAATGAATAATCAATTAATAATTTACTCTTTTCAAAATAAATCCTTCAAAAAGTAATATATATATATATATATATATATATATATATATATATATATATATATATATATATATATATATATATATATATATATATGTATATGATGTTTTTATAGTATTCTCAATACAACTTCTGCGAAAACACTATAACATAAATAGAGCAAAAAAAACAAAGAATCGATTTAATTAATAGCTTTATTGTATGAGAAATGTATAGTAGATAAGTGTAGTGGTGCATCTGCTCATATTGGGAATACTTGAATAGGCAACACAAGTTGATATTATATATTTTCATTTTCATTTAGGTAGTGTATACATCGAGGTATACATACTAAGAATAACAGTGGAAGTTGTGAAATATCTTGGTTCATCTTGTGAAATTTTCTGTAACTACTTAATTTCAGAATTACTTGATCCATGTCCGTATTCATCAACCTAGAAATGTAGGTATATTTATTTAGGAATAGTATATTATGATACAAGTTTTATAAGACGCTATTTTGTCAACAAACAGTAAACAAGTGCGACAAAGTGTCTTATAAAACGAGATGTGTCATATGCAATTTTTTCTATTTTGAATTGATTTGAAAAAAAAAATGGATCCAATACCGATAAATAACAGAAAAATCTTCGATTGGTAACAATGATGACATTGAAATAATTAAAATCTGACGCACAAGCGTAAAGCCCATTTTACAGTTGAGCGATTTTGATTATTGCAATACCAGCGGTGAAAAATTCAATGTTGTGACTGTTTTTATTGGTCAACTTAAATCAAATTAAATTGAAATTTACCAATTAAAATATTGAGTTTTTCACTGCTAATATCAGAAGTAAACTGGGCCTAACTCTTCTGACTTTCATTTGACAGTTCGATTGTACCAATCTCCGAATAATAAAAATGCATTTGCGCTGCACAATGACTTTTACAAAAGTGCTTTTTCGCTGAGAAATCACATGGTCATGACAATAAAGGTTTGATTCAAGTTAATAATTAGGTTCTCATGTGATGTTCCTCGATGAAATTGCAACAAAAAGTATTCCATACATTTTACGAAAGTACTACTATATTATTGTACAAAGAGTAAGGACAGGAATAATTTGAACTCACATCATAATTATCTTCACAGCACTTAACTGCAGATGTAGCTGATATTATGTGTTGTCCTATATTGCAAAACACATTCGTGTTGCATCATGAAGAACAAAGTCTTTGAATGCTTCATTTTTCTTGAAATAGTGGTCGCTGAACAATAAAATAAAACTCAATAGTAACTTACTATAAATCACCCGAATATACTTTCACAGGTAGAATTCAAATCGCCCAGTCAAAGATGACAGATATTATCAAATTCTTCTTCCACTTCGATCGATGGAACATAACCTAAACCAACCTACCGGGAGACGTCACATTTTTAGGAAAGGATGGATAATTTTCGATTTTTGAATGCTGATTTTGGAAAAACCCTTTACAATAAAAGTTTCACAAAAAGGGCCACTTTTCACTTATAACTACGCAACACTTATTACGTCGCACCCCAAAATGTTGTCCCTGTTGATATTTGAATAACTTTTTTCTGCTCTGAAAAATACATGAGTTTTTTTCCATACAATTGCTACAGGATGTTTTTTGGAACTGTGCAAAATTTCGGAATTTTCAAAAGGATCCCAAATGAAGAAAAACAGTTTTTTTCACTTTAACAGCAGAGGCATGAAGATTATCTCATTACCATAGGCCATTTCCAAAATTTCCTTCTTATCTCTTTTATTTACAAAGTGATCTCAACAAATCAAGTATTTTGGTTTTGCAGTCATAACTTTTATCCTCTTCGACTAATTTTCAAAATCTCAGGCTTATTTTGAAGCTGAAACCTTATATGAGAAGATATAAAGATCAGAATTAACTCAAGATGAACATTCTAGATCGAGGGTGACCCAAATCTGAAACACCCTGTCAATCCCGGCTGGGAGGAATGAAAATATACTTGTTTTTGGAAGGATCATTCATTCTGGATACGTCCAGATCTTTTTCCTTTCAGAAGTCAAAAATTGTGCGTGAGAAAACCAAATTGAAACGCCATGTTCTCGAAAAAAAATCAGCCCAAGAAAAATGCATGGCCCGTAACCAACGTAACAAGAATCATATAATCGGGTCAATTCTGTTTGAATCTTGTTTTGATAACCATATTGTTATGTTTATATAATTCGATAAATTGACTCTAATATTCACTATTTAGCCGAGATTAAGACATGAAATAGCAAGATTTCATGGAAATTAACAATTTATATACTTCAAAGTCGATTTTTAAAACGATAATTCCTCAAATCTTTGCTGTGATAGCAATATCTTCTCTGAAACCATATTGCTATTTAAAAACAGAATAGACCCGAATGAGTGACTGACAAGACAAGTTGAAAATTACGTTTTCGTGGAAATAAAGATGGACACAGAAAAAATTATTCGTAGGTCTTTCTTTTCTGAAGATATATGACTTCATAAAAAAATTCAAAATAAAAAAAGTTTCAGAACACTTCAAAATTTCAGGGTAACCATCTCAACCCCCATACAAAGTCTTCCATCATGTTATGGATTTTTTTCATTACATTTTTTAGACCCTCAAAAAAAAATTATACGTACGCCTATGAAAAAAAATTTTCCACCTCTTTAATCAATTTTTTCCGCTGAACACAGCTATGGGTACCGCTTGTCTCGATTCTGAAAAAGAACTTTTTTCGCCCTGTACACATCACACTATGATATTTGGAGTACTCGACTTTGGGCGATTCTTAGTAGTTTTGTATGAATCTCTATCCCTTCATCCGTACCCAAAGTATCCGAAGGGGGGGGAAGAAACATTTTTTTTAATTCTCCGATCCCGATGTAGGGGTCAGATGAAATAGGTTTACCGATATATCTAACCGTTTGACCAGCAAAAATTTCTTTTTGGTGGTGATATTTGTGTTTCGATCAAACAATGTTTGGGATATTTTTCTTTTTTAATCGGGATTTCGAGGGCGATTTAGATTTGGGTCACCTTTGCAGAAACCCTTGATCTTTACTATTCATTTTTAGTCAATTCTAATCTTCATGTCTGTTCATCTAACGTTTCAGCTTCAAAATGATCCTGAGATTTTGAAAATCGGTTGAAGAGGAAAAAAGTTATGACTCACTCTATGAATAAAAGAGGTAAGAAGACAATTCTGGAGATGGCTCAAGTTAATGTGATCAACTTTATGCCTCTGCTGTTGAAGTTGAAAAAAAAAAACTGTTTTTTTTATTTAGGATCATTTTGAAAAATTCCGAAATTTTGCACAGTTTCAAAAAACATCCTGTAGCAATTTTATGGAAAAACCTCATGTATCGAAAAAGTACGAGATTATAGCTGAAGGACTGAGCTAGCGAACAATGTGAACAGAATTCGAATTATTCTTGTTAAGTCATTGAAAATTCAACAAGAGCAAAATTTCGGGGTGCGAGGTATTTAGTGTTGCGTAGTTTATGATTTTGGAAAAATAGTGTACAACCCTATTTGAAAAAAAATTCCGAAACCCCCATGATGTGCGTCGAATCCGAATAACCCTCCATTCCAGACCTCGAACAGGGGTTAATCCACAATTCGATCACCATATGCCAGGCACCGAAGCGCCAGGGTGGGCAGACAGGGTGGGCTGCGACCATTCACCCGACCACTCGGCCAAGGGCGCTTCGGCTTTTTCACCCTTTTCGCTTCTCTCCGACCGACGCCACAAGCGAGAGAGCGTCGCGACGCCAATTCTGACCGGAATTTCCAGCCACGCCCGCGACGCAAGCGAAAACCCACCGTCGGGGGCAGGGCCGGACTGGCCTTATTGGGGCCAAGCCAAGGGCCCCTAGGATACACTGAGAAAAGTCCCAGGAGAAAGATCTTTGCTGAGTTTTGTTCATCTGTCGTTAGCCAAAGATGTAACGAACCTAGTAATGTTGCTCACTTTACTGAAACTGCTTTATTGGAACTGCGAAGAAACTCTATCACTGAAAAAAAAATTGGCTGTAGTAGGAGAACTACAATTCTATAACTTTATTCCTGCTACCTTAAAAATGTACTTTTTTACGATAGTAAGATTGTACTGTTATAGCACAGAAGATTTAATCAATAGTTCCTTATATGACCGTAATATTCTCTGCTATATCCTAGCAGAAAAGTTTTGCATCATGAAATATTCCTTTATAATAACTGTAATGTTCTTCGCTAGTCCAGCAAAAATGAATTGCCGAAAGCGATTCGGACATGCCAAAATCGCAGTTCGGTTGGTATCGTTTTCATTTTATCGCCAGACTTGCAACAGTTCATCTCGTCTGTCGTCCGTCGTTCGTCCCGTCCACTATTCCGGTGATTTTCTGTTCTCACGGAGTAACAATAGGTATTTCACCGTATTACCGAAAAGTTATTCTTCTATGTAATACCTACTTAGTTCTCAGATGTTTTGTTCACTTCTCATTCAAATACCTCCGTGGTTTGAGTAAATGAAAACCCTTATAACGAATGTTCGGTGTTAATTTTTGTAATACTTGCGATTGGTATGTGTAAATTATGATGTTATGCTGGGACAGTCTAAAAGGAATTTATCAGCAAGTGGAAATTAATTATCTAACAATAGCGGGAAATATCTTCGAAAGTGGAACCATCGTGCGCGTGCAACAATAAAACTAGAATAAACGAACTTTAATCAAATATCTAAATTTTCACAAAGTACTGGCAATAATTTGAGTATCGATTGATGAACATAAGGGGGTTTGGTTTAACTTTGTTTATCCTAAATGGTAACACTTTAGACGATATTTCCAGCAGATATCTTTGCTATTGTGAGAGAATTAACTTCCACTGACTAAAAACCCTTTCAACTAGTTGGACTGCGGATAACGAAAGTTTCTTCCACAGAGTTTCTTCAGTGGGTATCAAATATGCGTGGAGCAAATAGACAACTCAGTATAAGTGATTTAAATTGCATTAATTATCGTATATTCGATATGCGTCGCATTTTAGTTTTTCAATTTTGAGTACGTTCTTTCTACTTTGTGACTCTTCACATTTTTCACAGCCGCATTTTTCTGTGCATGGAACGGGAGCTTGGCTGTGCTAAAATGAGCGCGTATATATGCCCAGTATGACATGAGTTTATAGTAATAGTTATTACGGTTATTCATATAACATCATGAGATGTCTCTGCCTTACAGAAGAAGTTACGTAATTTTCTCAGTGAACAGACAATAATTGTACCGTTACTCCAGTCAAATAGGGGTTACTTACCTGGAAAGTTTTCCAGGAGTTTTGGAAATTGGTGATTTTATAGATTTCGATGTGCTCTTTCCGAATTTCAACTTTGCCATCTCGTATCTTCGCCGCCCGAGCCGCCATATTGGAAAAATGTCGCCTAATATAAGTTTTTCCACAATATCTCCTTTCCGACTCATTTTACGATGAAAACATTTATATACAGAATTGAACTAGAGGAAATTTACTACAAATTTTGTTTCAAAATTATTTTTACTATAGTTAATAGTTTTGCCGTTATAGCGCCGCAAATTATACTTCAATATGCGTTTTGGCGGAGGAACTCATTTCCACACCATCTTGAGGACTGTAGGTCTAATCCACATGTAATGCCTAATTTCTAAATTTGGCGCAATCTTCCTCGCTTTGTTGTTCCTGATGTATCATGGAAAACTTTCCAGGTAAAACTACCAAATGACTGGACTACGTCTACTAGGTGTTCATTTAGATCGACAATTATCACGTCCATTATCATTCAACTGCACCAGACTAAAACCTATATAGGAGGAACATCGTGCAAGCCAGTAGGATGTTAAAATGTCAGCATTGTGCAACGAAACGTTTGCTGGTCTGATTATTGCAGACTATTCTATGCTATCGTCAGCTGTTTTTGTGAAAATTTCATAAATTTATTTTCAACTAATTAGATGGCTCCTTTTTGTATACGTTGCTTATAACAACAGGCGATTACCGTGATTATTTCATTCATGCTAAAATACACGTTTTTGATTGGTTGAAATGATTGTGTTGATAAGCAATAACACCATGTTTTCGATTTTGTATTTCGGCTTCTGATTGGCTATTGGATACCTACATGCTGTGTTTTCGTTTCTGTATTTCGCTTTCTGATTCGTAGGCAGTAGGGTAGTTTAATTAAACAACGACTTACTAGTTGCAATCTGTCATAGTATTTTCCGATTCCCTGGTAAATAAATGAATGCCACTACACCAAATT
This sequence comes from Chrysomela aeneicollis, assembly GCA_029955515.1. NCBI lineage: Eukaryota > Metazoa > Arthropoda > Insecta > Coleoptera > Chrysomelidae > Chrysomela > Chrysomela aeneicollis. Next base: position 1,937,043 of record JARUHQ010000022.1, read on the forward strand.
TTCGTCTGAACCATGATAAACACACACTATTAATATGTATCCACTTCATTTTCCACAAATTTTAGACAATTTCAGAATTAATAGAATTAGAATTAATCTAATGTAACCTAACCACACAAATTGTGACAACAATCATAATAAATTTAGCTCAGTAGTACCTAGTGCTTAGGTGATCTTGCCTACATCATACAATGGCATAAATGTATTGTTGGTTGCATAACGAATCTTGTTGTGTCGAACTACAATGCATAATCAAAATAACCAATTCCATAAACTGTACGTTTAAAATAGGAAATCATCAAAATGGCTTTGATTTTATTCATGAAATAATCTGAACAAATACAACTTGTTTTATTGATGATTATCGAAAATTCCTTCCCTTTTTCGAAACAAATCATGTTGCTTTGGGGAAACCACACTCGCGCTATGCGCTCGTGTAGTTTCCAAGCAACATTATTTGTTTCCCAAAATCGAAGGAATTTTTGTTTCGATAATCATCAATACACTTGTTGTATTACATGCGATAATTTTGTTAGTTCCTATTGGCGGAATTAATAAGTGATAATTTTTCTGTAAAAAATGAAACTTCTAATATTCATTGACAAAAGTCACTCAGAATGAAATCTGGGTAGACATGTGATATTAGATGTTATAATTGAAAACGGATTACTGTTTTAAATGTAACATCTGATACCATAATGTTAGTAATAAACCTTAGTTACTATCTGAGCAGAATAGGGTTCATATTTTCATCATATTAAATGCAACTCCAATTTACGAATTTTTCTTACCGAATCTCCCACGCAGCAGAATTAATTCCCTATAATTTTTTTCTCGTTTTCCCTCATGTTGTTGAGAGAAAATTTCTTCCAACAACATAAACATTCGTGACCTTGAAAAAATTATCAGTAATAATTCTGCTGTTAAGGAGATTACGAGTGAATATTTTTTGCGAACTAGATTTTCGTGGCACGGTACACATCATATGAAAACGCGAGGAGAGATAGCTGAAGATCTGCAGGAACCATATATTGGCAGACAATTTCCCCAATTGTTCAAACCTACAATTTGTTTTTGGTTATGATTTCAGACCGTTTGGTCAAATGGTGCTGGTCGGTGCCTGCATTTTTAGGTAGGTGGTTTCTTTTTCACTAAAGATATACTGAGTGTCTCGTTAACACGATGTGTTGTATGGTTTATGTAAAGTCACCGTGTGTAATATGTATCAATGTTTAATGAATTGAACATTTTTAGGATTGACCAAAATCCTGAATATACGTTTGTTGAAAACTACGTCGTTGTTTGTGCCTGAATAAACCGTTTGCTCCGCCATCTTGTCATTGGTCATCTTAAAAGCCTGAGCACCCACTAAAACACAACCCTTGAGATAAATTGTTTGAGACACCCTCGATTCCAGAGACGTTCCTGCATCCAGTGAAAGTAGACTGTGAATGAACCACATCTGGTGCAGCGTTCTCTGCTATGCCATCATCCTACCCCTGAATGTCTGGCAGGGTGGAGCAAGGGACGTTGGGATGCAGCACAGATCTATATTATGAGGGTGGTCTCCCCCGGAGTTTTACTAATATTTCCAGATAGAAAAATATTCTTGTTTTTCACATTATCGCTCATAAAAAAGATTTCTGCAATCGAGAAGATATATTTATCCAACTCTAATTGCTTCAACAGAGTATTCGTCTACTTCATCTGAAAAACTTGTTTCATAGAGAATATTTTTCTGATATAGAATTTGTTTTTTTTTCTACCCCGTATGAAAACGTCACACACTGTTTTGTTATTTTTAGAGATTATAACGATGACGGAACAGCACGACCTCGAAATTCATTGGGGTGCTACCTTACAGGAGAGAAAAAACTCGTAGTTCAATGAAACAATTTTTTTTCGCGAATGATTTTTAATATTTTTGAAGATAAAATAATTATAATTTATTTTCAACACATTTTTGTTGCATTTTTTCTCCAAGAATAATATAATGTTAGACACGAGCTAATGAATTCAGAAAACCCGCAATTATCACGTAATGAATTGAGAAATCATAATATTCAGTATCAGCTGACGCTGAATTGCAATAAAACCAGATATTTACCATTTACATCACATGCTTGCACTTCCAACTTCGGATCTGGATACACAAAGTCCTGAAGCAGTCTCAATGAAATACTTGGTATTATTATTGACAGGCATTGGGACTTGCAAATTAGGAATATTGTCAAAAAGTTCGTGAATTTAAAATACAAAACTGAACAATTCATTTCTTCAAACACTCTAAATACAACTCAATAAACACTTAGTTAAATCACAACAATATTCGCTTTACAAATCTCAATGTTCACAATACTAGCTTTCTTTCTAAACTGAACTATTTCCAAACTAAAACTGAGTGTCCGTGACGATCTGTTCCTTTTATATAGGCACTAGTTCATTCTCGTGAAACCTTGAATATTCAATAGAGTCCTCGATGAATACCGTTCATTCTGGAGAAACTGCGACGGCAATGAATCATCCTCTAATTACAGAGCGAGCCGCCGAGATAATGACTTCCGGCCTTCTTGGAAGCACAGCTCATAGCACTATCAAAATTCAAATAAAGAGATTTTCTGGATACCCACCTCAGAATGTTTTATTTTGCTCTGGTGTAAACACAATTATCGTATGGTATTCTGAGATGGGGTGGAGCTGCTGAATGTCATATGGAGAACTTGAATATAACACAAAAATGGATAATCAAACTTATATACAGGAAACCTATCAAATTTTCGAGCGTTACTCCGAAAATAAGATCCTAGATATAAGGCATCAATTGTGCTTCAAGATTCAACTTTTTTTATTATTAAAATTAACGACAACAAAGGCCATTGACACATGTACAATATAACAATGTGGAATATACACTGGTCAGTATATTAATATGCACTGGAAGGATTGTAAACATTGTAAGGTGATATCAGAGTATGTAGTATTACAGTATTTTTTATTTTACATGGATCATTACAGCTAGGTTTCCCTCGATGTGTAATTTTCTACGATTTGTAGCGAAATGTGCGCCATCAATCAGGATATGTTTCACAGTAATCAGTACATTACAGGTTGTACAGATGGGGGGATCTTCAGAAGCCATCAGATGTCCATGGGTTACTCTAGTATGTCCAATTCTTAGTCTGCACACGATCACCATTTCTTTTCTTTGATGAATAGGAAGTTGGAGTGGGGCTATTGTCGGCTTGATCTCGTGAAGTTTAGTGGGCTTTTCATTCTAATGGGACAGATTTTTTGAAAAATGTTTTCAGGTCGGTTGGTAACTGTATGTTCTCAAGAGTTAAACCTGCAGACAGAGCAGCCTTGGCTGCACTGTCAGCAAATTCATTTCTAACAATCCCCACGTGTGATGGAGTCCAGTTTAGTGTCAACCGATAATACGGTGTTATGGGTGTTATAGAATTTAGTGTCAAAAATATTGCATACAGTTCGCTTGTATCGAATGTGGCAGAGATTGGAAGTAAACATTGTTTGATCACTCTGTCAATGTTTGTAGCTGAGCAACCAACCCCCAGTTGGCCTTTAGAAGCATCAGGAAACAAAATATTATAAAAAGCATACGAATTAATCAATTGTAGGAATGATTGCCTCAGGAGGAGTTCGTTGGTTTCGTGTTTGAGGTATGGCGTGAGTGAAAGATCAAGTTTTGGTAGCGATTTAATACCAGAGGGAGACGGAGATATTGGATAGTACTTGGTAGCAGAAATATCGGTATCGTAAAGGTGGGGTTGGCCAATATGTGTGATG